>CAXIWN010000006.1:4393984-5593984 GCA_964036215.1 Oscheius sp. DF5033
ATGACTCTGGTGGTGGCAAATTTGACATGCTGGAGGGCAAAATGACTCTGGTGGTGTCAAATTTGACATGCTGGAGGGCAAAATGACTCTGGTGGTGGCAAATTTGACATGCTGGAGGGCAAAATGACTCTGGTGGTGTCAAATTTGACATGCTGGAGGGCAAAATGACTCAGGTGTGGCAAATTTGACATGCTGGAGGGCAAAATGACTCTGGTGGTGGCAAATTTGACATGCTGGAGGGCAAAATGACTCAGGTGGTGGCAAATTTGACATGCTGGAGGGCAAAATGACTCAGGTGGTGGCAAATTTGACATGCTGGAGGGCAAAATGACTCTGGTGGTGGCAAATTTGACATGCTGGAGGGCAAAATGACTCTGGTGGTGGCAAATTTGACATGCTGGAGGGCAAAATGACTCTGGTGGTGGCAAATTTGACATGCTGGAGGGCAAAATGACTCTGGTGGTGGCAAATTTGACATGCTGGAGGGCAAAATGACTCTGGTGGTGGCAAATTTGACATGCTGGAGGGCAAAATGACTCTGGTGGTGGCAAATTTGACATGCTGGAGGGCAAAATGACTCTGGTGGTGGCAAATTTGACATGCTGGAGGGCAAAATGACTCTGGTGGTGGCAAATTTGACATGCTGGAGGGCAAAATGACTCAGGTGGTGGCAAATTTGACATGCTGGAGGGCAAAATGACTCTGGTGGTGGCAAATTTGACATGCTGGAGGGCAAAATGACTCTGGTGGTGGCAAATTTGACATGCTGGAGGGCAAAATGACTCAGGTGGTGGCAAATTTGACATGCTGGAGGGCAAAATGACTCTGGTGGTGGCAAATTTGACATGCTGGAGGGCAAAATGACTCTGGTGGTGGCAAATTTGACATGCTGGAGGGCAAAATGACTCAGGTGGTGGCAAATTTGACATGCTGGAGGGCAAAATGACTCTGGTGGTGGCAAATTTGACATGCTGGAGGGCAAAATGACTCAGGTGGTGGCAAATTTGACATGCTGGAGGGCAAAATGACTCTGGTGGTGGCAAATTTGACATGCTGGAGGGCAAAATGACTCAGGTGGTGGCAAATTTGACATGCTGGAGGGCAAAATGACTCTGGTGGTGGCAAATTTGACATGCTGGAGGGCAAAATGACTCTGGTGGTGGCAAATTTGACATGCTGGAGGGCAAAATGACTCTGGTGGTGTCAAATTTGACATGCTGGAGGGCAAAATGACTCTGGTGGTGGCAAATTTGACATGCTGGAGGGCAAAATGACTCTGGTGGTGTCAAATTTGACATGCTGGAGGGCAAAATGACTCAGGTGGTGGCGGATTTGACATGCTGGAGGGCAAAATGACTCAGGTGGTGGCAAATTTGACATGCTGGAGGGCAAAATGACTCAGGTGGTGGCAAATTTGACACGCTGGAGGGCAAAATGACTCAGGTGGTGGCAAATTTGACATGCTGGAGGGCAAAATGACTCTGGTGGTGGCAAATTTGACATGCTGGAGGGCAAAATGACTCAGGTGGTGGCAAATTTGACATGCTGGAGGGCAAAATGACTCTGGTGGTGGCAAATTTGACATGCTGGAGGGCAAAATGACTCTGGTGGTGTCAAATTTGACATGCTGGAGGGCAAAATGACTCTGGTGGTGGCAAATTTGACATGCTGGAGGGCAAAATGACTCAGGTGGTGGCAAATTTGACATGCTGGAGGGCAAAATGACTCTGGTGGTGGCAAATTTGACATGCTGGAGGGCAAAATGACTCTGGTGGTGGCAAATTTGACATGCTGGAGGGCAAAATGACTCTGGTGGTGTCAAATTTGACATGCTGGAGGGCAAAATGACTCTGGTGGTGGCAAATTTGACATGCTGGAGGGCAAAATGACTCTGGTGGAGTCAAATTTGACATGCTGGAGGGCAAAATGACTCAGGTGGTGGCAAATTTGACATGCTGGAGGGCAAAATGACTCTGGTGGCGGCAAATTTGACATGCTGGAGGGCAAAATGACTCAGGTGGTGGCAAATTTGACATGCTGGAGGCCAAAATGACTCTGGTGGTGGCAAATTTGACATGCTGGAGGGCAAAATGACTCTGGTGGTGTCAAATTTGAAGATTTTCACCATGGTGGAGGGCAAAATGACTCTGGTGGTGGCAAATTTGACATGCTGGAGGGCAAAATGACTCTGGTGGTGGCAAATTTGACATGCTGGAGGGCAAAATGACTCCGGTGGTGGCAAATTTGACATGCTGGAGGGCAAAATGACTCTGGTGGTGGCAAATTTGACATGCTGGAGGGCAAAATGACTCAGGTGGTGGCAAATTTGACATGCTGGAGGGCAAAATGACTCTGGTGGTGGCAAATTTGACATGCTGGAGGGCAAAATGACTCTGGTGGCGGCAAATTTGACATGCTGGAGGGCAAAATGACTCTGGTGGTGGCAAATTCGAAGATTTTCACCATGGCGGAGGGCAAAATGACTCTGGTGGTGGCAAATTTGACATGCTGGAGGGCAAAATGACTCTGGTGGTGGCAAATTCGAAGATTTTCACCATGCTGGAGGGCAAAATGACTCTGGTGGTGGCAAATTTGACATGCTGGAGGGCAAAATGACTCTGGTGGTGGCAAATTTGACATGCTGGAGGGCAAAATGACTCTGGTGGCGGCAAATTTGACATGCTGGAGGGCAAAATGACTCTGGTGGTGGCAAATTCGAAGATTTTCACCATGCTGGAGGGCAAAATGACTCTGGTGGTGGCAAATTTGACATGCTGGAGGGCAAAATGACTCTGGTGGTGGCAAATTTGACATGCTGGAGGGCAAAATGACTCTGGTGGTGGCAAATTCGAAGATTTTCACCATGCTGGAGGGCAAAATGACTCTGGTGGTGGCAAATTTGACATGCTGGAGGGCAAAATGACTCTGGTGGTGGCAAATTTGACATGCTGGAGGGCAAAATGACTCTGGTGGCGGCAAATTTGACATGCTGGAGGGCAAAATGACTCTGGTGGTGGCAAATTCGAAGATTTTCACCATGCTGGAGGGCAAAATGACTCTGGTGGTGGCAAATTTGACATGCTGGAGGGCAAAATGACTCTGGTGGTGGCAAATTTGACATGCTGGAGGGCAAAATGACTCTGGTGGTGTCAAATTTGACATGCTGGAGGGCAAAATGACTCTGGTGGTGGCAAATTTGACATGCTGGAGGGCAAAATGACTCTGGTGGTGTCAAATTTGACATGCTGGAGGGCAAAATGACTCAGGTGGTGGCGGATTTGACATGCTGGAGGGCAAAATGACTCAGGTGGTGGCAAATTTGACATGCTGGAGGGCAAAATGACTCAGGTGGTGGCAAATTTGACATGCTGGAGGGCAAAATGACTCAGGTGGTGGCAAATTTGACATGCTGGAGGGCAAAATGACTCTGGTGGTGGCAAATTTGACATGCTGGAGGGCAAAATGACTCAGGTGGTGGCAAATTTGACATGCTGGAGGGCAAAATGACTCTGGTGGTGGCAAATTTGACATGCTGGAGGGCAAAATGACTCTGGTGGTGGCAAATTTGACATGCTGGAGGGCAAAATGACTCTGGTGGTGGCAAATTTGACATGCTGGAGGGCAAAATGACTCTGGTGGTGTCAAATTTGACATGCTGGAGGGCAAAATGACTCTGGTGGTGGCAAATTTGACATGCTGGAGGGCAAAATGACTCTGGTGGTGTCAAATTTGACATGCTGGAGGGCAAAATGACTCAGGTGGTGGCAAATTTGACATGCTGGAGGGCAAAATGACTCTGGTGGTGGCAAATTTGACATGCTGGAGGGCAAAATGACTCAGGTGGTGGCAAATTTGACATGCTGGAGGGCAAAATGACTCAGGTGGTGGCAAATTTGACATGCTGGAGGGCAAAATGACTCTGGTGGTGGCAAATTTGACATGCTGGAGGGCAAAATGACTCTGGTGGTGGCAAATTTGACATGCTGGAGGGCAAAATGACTCTGGTGGTGGCAAATTTGACATGCTGGAGGGCAAAATGACTCTGGTGGAGTCAAATTTGACATGCTGGAGGGCAAAATGACTCAGGTGGTGGCAAATTTGACATGCTGGAGGGCAAAATGACTCAGGTGGTGGCAAATTTGACATGCTGGAGGCCAAAATGACTCTGGTGGTGGCAAATTTGACATGCTGGAGGGCAAAATGACTCTGGTGGTGTCAAATTTGAAGATTTTCACCATGGTGGAGGGCAAAATGACTCTGGTGGTGGCAAATTTGACATGCTGGAGGGCAAAATGACTCTGGTGGTGGCAAATTTGACATGCTGGAGGGCAAAATGACTCCGGTGGTGGCAAATTTGACATGCTGGAGGGCAAAATGACTCTGGTGGTGGCAAATTTGACATGCTGGAGGGCAAAATGACTCTGGTGGTGGCAAATTTGACATGCTGGAGGGCAAAATGACTCTGGTGGTGTCAAATTTGACATGCTGGAGGGCAAAATGACTCTGGTGGTGGCAAATTTGACATGCTGGAGGGCAAAATGACTCTGGTGGTGTCAAATTTGACATGCTGGAGGGCAAAATGACTCAGGTGGTGGCAAATTTGACATGCTGGAGGGCAAAATGACTCTGGTGGTGGCAAATTTGACATGCTGGAGGGCAAAATGACTCAGGTGGTGGCAAATTTGACATGCTGGAGGGCAAAATGACTCAGGTGGTGGCAAATTTGACATGCTGGAGGGCAAAATGACTCTGGTGGTGGCAAATTTGACATGCTGGAGGGCAAAATGACTCTGGTGGTGGCAAATTTGACATGCTGGAGGGCAAAATGACTCTGGTGGTGGCAAATTTGACATGCTGGAGGGCAAAATGACTCTGGTGGAGTCAAATTTGACATGCTGGAGGGCAAAATGACTCAGGTGGTGGCAAATTTGACATGCTGGAGGGCAAAATGACTCAGGTGGTGGCAAATTTGACATGCTGGAGGCCAAAATGACTCTGGTGGTGGCAAATTTGACATGCTGGAGGGCAAAATGACTCTGGTGGTGTCAAATTTGAAGATTTTCACCATGGTGGAGGGCAAAATGACTCTGGTGGTGGCAAATTTGACATGCTGGAGGGCAAAATGACTCTGGTGGTGGCAAATTTGACATGCTGGAGGGCAAAATGACTCCGGTGGTGGCAAATTTGACATGCTGGAGGGCAAAATGACTCTGGTGGTGGCAAATTTGACATGCTGGAGGGCAAAATGACTCAGGTGGTGGCAAATTTGACATGCTGGAGGGCAAAATGACTCTGGTGGTGGCAAATTTGACATGCTGGAGGGCAAAATGACTCTGGTGGCGGCAAATTTGACATGCTGGAGGGCAAAATGACTCTGGTGGTGGCAAATTCGAAGATTTTCACCATGGCGGAGGGCAAAATGACTCTGGTGGTGGCAAATTTGACATGCTGGAGGGCAAAATGACTCTGGTGGCGGCAAATTTGACATGCTGGAGGGCAAAATGACTCTGGTGGTGGCAAATTCGAAGATTTTCACCATGCTGGAGGGCAAAATGACTCTGGTGGTGGCAAATTTGACATGCTGGAGGGCAAAATGACTCTGGTGGTGGCAAATTTGACATGCTGGAGGGCAAAATGACTCTGGTGGTGGCAAGTTTGCCATGCTGGAGGGCAAAATGACTCTGGTGGTGGCAATTTCGAAGATTTTCACCATGGTGGAGGGCAAAATGACTCTGGTGGTGGCAATTTCGAAGATTTTCACCATGGTGGAGGGCATAATGACTCTGGTGGTGGCAAATTTGACATGCTGGAGGGCAAAATGACTCTGGTGGTGGCAAATTCGAAGATTTTCACCATGGTGGAGGGCAAAATGACTCTGGTGGTGGCAATTTCGAAGATTTTCACCATGGTGGAGGGCAAAATGACTCTGGTGGTGGCAAATTTGACATGCTGGAGGGCAAAATGACCCTGGTGGTGGCAAATTCGAAGATTTTCACCATGCTGGAAGGCAAAATGACTCTGGTGGTGGCAATTTCGAAGATTTTCACCATGGTGGAGGGCAAAATGACTCTGGTGGTGGCAAATTTGACATGCTGGAGGGCAAAATGACTCTGGTGGTGGCAAATTTGACATGCTGGAGGGCAAAATGACTCTGGTGGTGGCAAATTTGACATGCTGGAGGGCAAAATGACTCTGGTGGTGGCAAATTTGACATGCTGGAGGGCAAAATGACTCTGGTGGTGGCAAATTTGACATGCTGGAGGGCAAAATGACTCTGGTGGTGTCAAATTTGACATGCTGGAGGGCAAAATGACTCTGGTGGTGGCAAATTTGACATGCTGGAGGGCAAAATGACTCTGGTGGTGTCAAATTTGACATGCTGGAGGGCAAAATGACTCAGGTGGTGGCGGATTTGACATGCTGGAGGGCAAAATGACTCAGGTGGTGGCAAATTTGACATGCTGGAGGGCAAAATGACTCAGGTGGTGGCAAATTTGACATGCTGGAGGGCAAAATGACTCAGGTGGTGGCAAATTTGACATGCTGGAGGGCAAAATGACTCAGGTGGTGGCAAATTTGACATGCTGGAGGGCAAAATGACTCTGGTGGTGGCAAATTTGACATGCTGGAGGGCAAAATGACTCTGGTGGTGGCAAATTTGACATGCTGGAGGGCAAAATGACTCTGGTGGTTGCAAATTTGACATGCTGGAGGGCAAAATGACTCTGGTGGTGGCAAATTTGACATGCTGGAGGGCAAAATGACTCTGGTGGTGGCAAATTTGACATGCTGGAGGGCAAAATGACTCTGGTGGTGGCAAATTTGACATGCTGGAGGGCAAAATGACTCAGGTGGTGGCAAATTTGACATGCTGGAGGGCAAAATGACTCAGGTGGTGGCAAATTTGACATGCTGGAGGGCAAAATGACTCTGGTGGTGGCAAATTTGACATGCTGGAGGGCAAAATGACTCTGGTGGTGGCAAATTTGACATGCTGGAGGGCAAAATGACTCTGGTGGTGGCAAATTTGACATGCTGGAGGGCAAAATGACTCTGGTGGAGTCAAATTTGACATGCTGGAGGGCAAAATGACTCAGGTGGTGGCAAATTTGACATGCTGGAGGGCAAAATGACTCAGGTGGTGGCAAATTTGACATGCTGGAGGCCAAAATGACTCTGGTGGTGGCAAATTTGACATGCTGGAGGGCAAAATGACTCTGGTGGTGTCAAATTTGAAGATTTTCACCATGGTGGAGGGCAAAATGACTCTGGTGGTGGCAAATTTGACATGCTGGAGGGCAAAATGACTCTGGTGGTGGCAAATTTGACATGCTGGAGGGCAAAATGACTCCGGTGGTGGCAAATTTGACATGCTGGAGGGCAAAATGACTCTGGTGGTGGCAAATTTGACATGCTGGAGGGCAAAATGACTCAGGTGGTGGCAAATTTGACATGCTGGAGGGCAAAATGACTCTGGTGGTGGCAAATTTGACATGCTGGAGGGCAAAATGACTCTGGTGGCGGCAAATTTGACATGCTGGAGGGCAAAATGACTCTGGTGGTGGCAAATTCGAAGATTTTCACCATGGCGGAGGGCAAAATGACTCTGGTGGTGGCAAATTTGACATGCTGGAGGGCAAAATGACTCTGGTGGCGGCAAATTTGACATGCTGGAGGGCAAAATGACTCTGGTGGTGGCAAATTCGAAGATTTTCACCATGCTGGAGGGCAAAATGACTCTGGTGGTGGCAAATTTGACATGCTGGAGGGCAAAATGACTCTGGTGGTGGCAAATTTGACATGCTGGAGGGCAAAATGACTCTGGTGGTGGCAAGTTTGCCATGCTGGAGGGCAAAATGACTCTGGTGGTGGCAATTTCGAAGATTTTCACCATGGTGGAGGGCAAAATGACTCTGGTGGTGGCAATTTCGAAGATTTTCACCATGGTGGAGGGCATAATGACTCTGGTGGTGGCAAATTTGACATGCTGGAGGGCAAAATGACTCTGGTGGTGGCAAATTCGAAGATTTTCACCATGGTGGAGGGCAAAATGACTCTGGTGGTGGCAAATTTGACATGCTGGAGGGCAAAATGACCCTGGTGGTGGCAAATTCGAAGATTTTCACCATGCTGGAAGGCAAAATGACTCTGGTGGTGGCAATTTCGAAGATTTTCACCATGGTGGAGGGCAAAATGACTCTGGTGGTGGCAAATTTGACATGCTGGAGGGCAAAATGACTCTGGTGGTGGCAAATTTGACATGCTGGAGGGCAAAATGACTCTGGTGGTGGCAAATTTGACATGCTGGAGGGCAAAATGACTCTGGTGGTGGCAAATTTGACATGCTGGAGGGCAAAATGACTCTGGTGGTGGCAAATTTGACATGCTGGAGGGCAAAATGACTCAGGTGGTGGCAAATTTGACATGCTGGAGGGCAAAATGACTCTGGTGGTGGCAAATTTGACATGCTGGAGGGCAAAATGACTCTGGTGGTGGCAAATTCGAAGATTTTCACCATGGTGGAGGGCAAAATGACTCTGGTGGTGGCAAATTTGACATGCTGGAGGGCAAAATGACTCTGGTGGTGGCAAATTTGACATGCTGGAGGGCAAAATGACTCTGGTGGTGGCAAATTTGACATGCTGGAGGGCAAAATGACTCTGGTGGTGGCAAATTTGACATGCTGGAGGGCAAAATGACTCTGGTGGTGTCAAATTCGAAGATTTTCACCATGGTGTAGGGCAAAATGACTCTGGTGGTGGCAAATTTGACATGCTGGAGGGCAAAATGACCCTGGTGGTGGCAAATTTGACATGCTGGAGGGCAAAATGACTCTGGTGGTGGCAAATTTGACATGCTGGAGGGCAAAATGACTCTGGTGGTGTCAAATTTGACATGCTGGAAGGCAAAATGACTCTGGTGGTGTCAAATTTGACATGCTGGAGGGCAAAATGACTCTGGTGGTGGCAAATTCGAAGATTTTCACCATGGTGGAGGGCAAAATGACTCTGGTGGTGGCAAATTTGACATGCTGGAGGGCAAAATGACTCTGGTGGTGGCAAATTTGACATGCTGGAGGGCAAAATGACTCAGGTGGTGGCAAATTTGACATGCTGGAGGGCAAAATGACTCTGGTGGTGTCAAATTCGAAGATTTTCACCATGGTGGAGGGCAAAATGACTCTGGTGGTGGCAAATTTGACATGCTGGAGGGCAAAATGACTCTGGTGGTGGCAAATTTGACATGCTGGAGGGCAAAATGACTCTGGTGGTGGCAAATTTGACATGCTGGAGGGCAAAATGACTCTGGTGGTGGCAAATTCGAAGATTTTCACCATGGTGGAGGGCAAAATGACTCTGGTGGTGGCAAATTTGACATGCTGGAGGGCAAAATGACTCTGGTGGTGGCAAATTTGACATGCTGGAGGGCAAAATGACTCTGGTGGTGGCAAATTTGACATGCTGGAGGGCAAAATGACTCTGGTGGTGGCAATTTCGAAGATTTTCACCATGGTGGAGGGCAAAATGACTCTGGTGGTGGCAAATTTGACATGCTGGAGGGCAAAATGACCCTGGTGGTGGCAAATTCGAAGATTTTCACCATGCTGGAAGGCAAAATGACTCTGGTGGTGGCAAATTCGAAGATTTTCACCATGGTGGAGGGCAAAATGACTCTGGTGGTGGCAAATTTGACATGCTGGAGGGCAAAATGACTCTGGTGGTGGCAAATTTGACATGCTGGAGGGCAAAATGACTCTGGTGGTGGCAAATTTGACATGCTGGAGGGCAAAATGACTCTGGTGGTGGCAAATTTGACATGCTGGAGGGCAAAATGACTCTGGTGGTGGCAAATTTGACATGCTGGAGGGCAAAATGACTCAGGTGGTGGCAAATTTGACATGCTGGAGGGCAAAATGACTCTGGTGGTGGCAAATTTGACATGCTGGAGGGCAAAATGACTCTGGTGGTGGCAAATTTGACATGCTGGAGGGCAAAATGACTCTGGTGGTGGCAAATTTGACATGCTGGAGGGCAAAATGACTCTGGTGGTGGCAAATTCGAAGATTTTCACCATGGTGGAGGGCAAAATGACTCTGGTGGTGGCAAATTTGACATGCTGGAGGGCAAAATGACTCTGGTGGTGGCAAATTCGAAGATTTTCACCATGGTGGAGGGCAAAATGACTCTGGTGGTGGCAAATTTGACATGCTGGAGGGCAAAATGACTCTGGTGGTAGCAAATTCGAAGATTTTCACCATGGTGGAGGGCAAAATGACTCTGGTGGTGGCAAATTTGACATGCTGGAGGGCAAAATGACTCTGGTGGTGGCAAATTTGACATGCTGGAGGGCAAAATGACTCTGGTGGTGGCAAATTTGACATGCTGGAGGGCAAAATGACTCTGGTGGTGGCAAATTCGAAGATTTTCACCATGGTGGAGGGCAAAATGTCTCTGGTGGTGGCAAATTTGACATGCTGGAGGGCAAAATGACTCTGGTGGTGGCAAATTTGACATGCTGGAGGGCAAAATGACCCTGGTGGTGGCAAATTCGAAGATTTTCACCATGGTGGAGGGCAAAATGACTCTGGTGGTGGCAATTTCGAAGATTTTCACCATGGTGGAGGGCAAAATGACTCTGGTGGTGGCAAATTTGACATGCTGGAGGGCAAAATGACCCTGGTGGTGGCAAATTCGAAGATTTTCACCATGCTGGAAGGCAAAATGACTCTGGTGGTGGCAAATTCGAAGATTTTCACCATGGTGGAGGGCAAAATGACTCTGGTGGTGGCAAATTTGACATGCTGGAGGGCAAAATGACTCTGGTGGTGGCAAATTTGACATGCTGGAGGGCAAAATGACTCTGGTGGTGGCAAATTTGACATGCTGGAGGGCAAAATGACTCTGGTGGTGGCAAATTTGACATGCTGGAGGGCAAAATGACTCTGGTGGTGGCAAATTTGACATGCTGGAGGGCAAAATGACTCAGGTGGTGGCAAATTTGACATGCTGGAGGGCAAAATGACTCTGGTGGTGGCAAATTTGACATGCTGGAGGGCAAAATGACTCTGGTGGTGGCAAATTTGACATGCTGGAGGGCAAAATGACTCTGGTGGTGGCAAATTTGACATGCTGGAGGGCAAAATGACTCTGGTGGTGGCAAATTCGAAGATTTTCACCATGGTGGAGGGCAAAATGACTCTGGTGGTGGCAAATTTGACATGCTGGAGGGCAAAATGACTCTGGTGGTGGCAAATTCGAAGATTTTCACCATGGTGGAGGGCAAAATGACTCTGGTGGTGGCAAATTTGACATGCTGGAGGGCAAAATGACTCTGGTGGTAGCAAATTCGAAGATTTTCACCATGGTGGAGGGCAAAATGACTCTGGTGGTGGCAAATTTGACATGCTGGAGGGCAAAATGACTCTGGTGGTGGCAAATTTGACATGCTGGAGGGCAAAATGACTCTGGTGGTGGCAAATTTGACATGCTGGAGGGCAAAATGACTCTGGTGGTGGCAAATTTGACATGCTGGAGGGCAAAATGACTCTGGTGGTGGCAAATTTGACATGCTGGAGGGCAAAATGACTCTGGTGGTGTCAAATTCGAAGATTTTCACCATGGTGTAGGGCAAAATGACTCTGGTGGTGGCAAATTTGACATGCTGGAGGGCAAAATGACTCTGGTGGTGGCAAATTTGACATGCTGGAGGGCAAAATGACTCTGGTGGTGGCAAATTTGACATGCTGGAGGGCAAAATGACTCAGGTGGTGGCAAATTTGACATGCTGGAGGGCAAAATGACTCTGGTGGTGGCAAATTTGACATGCTGGAGGGCAAAATGACTCTGGTGGTGGCAAATTTGACATGCTGGAGGGCAAAATGACTCTGGTGGTGGCAAATTTGACATGCTGGAGGGCAAAATGACTCTGGTGGTGTCAAATTTGACATGCTGGAGGGCAAAATGACTCAGGTGGTGGCAAATTTGACATGCTGGAGGGCAAAATGACTCTGGTGGTGGCAAATTTGACATGCTGGAGGGCAAAATGACTCTGGTGGCGGCAAATTTGACATGCTGGAGGGCAAAATGACTCTGGTGGTGGCAATGTGACATGCTGGAGGGCAAAATGACTCTGGTGGAGTCAAATTCGAAGATTTTCACCATGGTGGAGGGCAAAATGACTCTGGTGGTGTCAAATTTGAAATGCTGGAGGGCAAAATGACTCTGGTGGTGTCAAATTTGACATGCTGGAGGGCAAAATGACTCTGGTGGTGTCAAATTTGACATGCTGGAGGGCAAAATGACTCTGGTGGCGGCAAATTTGACATGCTGGAGGGCAAAATGACTCTGGTGGAGTCAAATTCGAAGATTTTCACCATGGTGGAGGGCAAAATGACTCTGGTGGTGGCAAATTTGACATGCTGGAGGGCAAAATGACTCTGGTGGTGGCAATGTGACATGCTGGAGGGCAAAATGACTCTGGTGGAGTCAAATTCGAAGATTTTCACCATGCTGGAGGGCAAAATGACTCTGGTGGTGTCAAATTTGACATGCTGGAGGGCAAAATGACTCTGGTGGTGTCAAATTTGACATGCTGGAGGGCAAAATGACTCTGGTGGTGTCAAATTTGACATGCTGGAGGGCAAAATGGCTCTGGTGGTGTCAAATTTGACATGCTGGAGGGCAAAATGACTCTGGTGGTGGCAAATTTGACATGCTGGAGGGCAAAATGACTCTGGTGGTGGCAATGTGACATGCTGGAGGGCAAAATGACTCTGGTGGTGGCAAATGCGAAGATTTTCACCATGGTGGAGGGCAAAATGACTCAGGTGGTGGCAAATTTGACATGCTGGAGGGCAAAATGACTCTGGTGGTGTCAAATTTGACATGCTGGAGGGCAAAATGACTCTGGTGGTGGCAAATTTGACATGCTGGAGGGCAAAATGACTCAGGTGGTGGCAAATTTGACATGCTGGAGGGCAAAATGACTCTGGTGGTGTCAAATTTGAAGATTTTCACCATGGTGGAGGGCAAAATGACTCTGGTGGTGGCAAATTTGACATGCTGGAGGGCAAAATGACTCTGGTGGTGGCAAATTTGACATGCTGGAGGGCAAAATGACTCTGGTGGTGGCAAATGCGAAAATTTTCACCATGGTGGAGGGCAAAATGACTCTGGTGGTGGCAAATTTGACATGCTGGAGGGCAAAATGACTCTGGTGGTGTCAAATTTGACATGCTGGAGGGCAAAATGACTCTGGTGGAGGCAAATTTGACATGCTGGAGGGCAAAATGACTCTGGTGGTGGCAAATTTGACATGCTGGAGGGCAAAATGACTCTGGTGGAGGCAAATTTGACATGCTGGAGGGCAAAATGACTCTGGTGGTGGCAAATGCGAAGATTTTCACCATGGTGGAGGGCAAAATGACTCAGGTGGTGGCAAATTTGACATGCTGGAGGGCAAAATGACTCTGGTGGAGGCAAATTTGACATGCTGGAGGGCAAGATGACTCTGGTGGTGGCAAATTCGAAGATTTTCACCATGGTGGAGGGCAAAATGACTCTGGTGGTGGCAAATTTGACATGCTGGAGGGCAAAATGACTCTGGTGGTGGCAAATTTGACATGCTGGAGGGCAAAATGACTCTGGTGGTGGCAAATGCGAAGATTTTCACCATGGTGGAGGGCAAAATGACTCTGGTGGTGGCAAATTTGACATGCTGGAGGGCAAAATGACTCTGGTGGTGGCAGATTTGACATGCTGGAGGGCAAAATGACTCTGGTGGTGTCAAATTTGTCATGCTGGAGGGCAAAATGACTCTGGTGGTGGCAGATTTGACATGCTGGAGGGCAAAATGACTCTGGTGGTGTCAAATTCGAAGATTTTCACCATGGTGGAGGGCAAAATGACTCTGGTGGTGGCAAATTTGACATGCTGGAGGGCAAAATGACTCTGGTGGCGGCAAATTTGACATGCTGGAGGGCAAAATGACTCTGGTGGCGGCAAATTTGACATGCTGGAGGGCAAAATGACTCTGGTGGTGTCAAATTTGACATGCTGGAGGGCAAAATGACTCTGGTGGTGTCAAATTTGACATGCTGGAGGGCAAAATGACTCTGGTGGTGGCAAATTTGACATGCTGGAGGGCAAAATGACTCTGGTGGTGTCAAATTTGACATGCTGGAGGGCAAAATGACTCTGGTGGTGGCAAATTTGACATACTGGAGGGCAAAATGACTCTGGTGGAGGCAAATTTGACATGCTGGAGGGCAAAATGACTCCGGTGCTGGCAAATTTGACATGCTGGAGGGCAAAATGACTCTGGTGGTGGCAAATTTGACATGCTGGAGGGCAAAATGACTCCGGTGGTGGCAAATTTGACATGCTGGAGGGCAAAATGACTCTGGTGGTGGCAAATTTGACATGCTGGAGGGCAAAATGACTCTGGTGGTGTCAAATTTGACATGCTGGAGGGCAAAATGACTCTGGTGGTGTCAAATTTGACATGCTGGAGGGCAAAATGACTCTGGTGGTGTCAAATTTGACATGCTGGAGGGCAAAATGGCTCTGGTGGTGTCAAATTTGACATGCTGGAGGGCAAAATGACTCTGGTGGTGGCAAATTTGACATGCTGGAGGGCAAAATGACTCTGGTGGTGGCAATGTGACATGCTGGAGGGCAAAATGACTCTGGTGGTGGCAAATGCGAAGATTTTCACCATGGTGGAGGGCAAAATGACTCAGGTGGTGGCAAATTTGACATGCTGGAGGGCAAAATGACTCTGGTGGTGTCAAATTTGACATGCTGGAGGGCAAAATGACTCTGGTGGTGGCAAATTTGACATGCTGGAGGGCAAAATGACTCAGGTGGTGGCAAATTTGACATGCTGGAGGGCAAAATGACTCTGGTGGTGTCAAATTTGAAGATTTTCACCATGGTGGAGGGCAAAATGACTCTGGTGGTGGCAAATTTGACATGCTGGAGGGCAAAATGACTCTGGTGGTGGCAAATTTGACATGCTGGAGGGCAAAATGACTCTGGTGGTGGCAAATGCGAAAATTTTCACCATGGTGGAGGGCAAAATGACTCTGGTGGTGGCAAATTTGACATGCTGGAGGGCAAAATGACTCTGGTGGTGTCAAATTTGACATGCTGGAGGGCAAAATGACTCTGCTGGAGGCAAATTTGACATGCTGGAGGGCAAAATGACTCTGGTGGTGGCAAATTTGACATGCTGGAGGGCAAAATGACTCTGGTGGAGGCAAATTTGACATGCTGGAGGGCAAAATGACTCTGGTGGTGGCAAATGCGAAGATTTTCACCATGGTGGAGGGCAAAATGACTCAGGTGGTGGCAAATTTGACATGCTGGAGGGCAAAATGACTCTGGTGGAGGCAAATTTGACATGCTGGAGGGCAAGATGACTCTGGTGGTGGCAAATTCGAAGATTTTCACCATGGTGGAGGGCAAAATGACTCTGGTGGTGGCAAATTTGACATGCTGGAGGGCAAAATGACTCTGGTGGTGGCAAATTTGACATGCTGGAGGGCAAAATGACTCTGGTGGTGGCAAATGCGAAGATTTTCACCATGGTGGAGGGCAAAATGACTCTGGTGGTGGCAAATTTGACATGCTGGAGGGCAAAATGACTCTGGTGGTGGCAGATTTGACATGCTGGAGGGCAAAATGACTCTGGTGGTGTCAAATTTGTCATGCTGGAGGGCAAAATGACTCTGGTGGTGGCAGATTTGACATGCTGGAGGGCAAAATGACTCTGGTGGTGTCAAATTCGAAGATTTTCACCATGGTGGAGGGCAAAATGACTCTGGTGGTGGCAAATTTGACATGCTGGAGGGCAAAATGACTCTGGTGGCGGCAAATTTGACATGCTGGAGGGCAAAATGACTCTGGTGGCGGCAAATTTGACATGCTGGAGGGCAAAATGACTCTGGTGGTGTCAAATTTGACATGCTGGAGGGCAAAATGACTCTGGTGGTGTCAAATTTGACATGCTGGAGGGCAAAATGACTCTGGTGGTGGCAAATTTGACATGCTGGAGGGCAAAATGACTCTGGTGGTGTCAAATTTGACATGCTGGAGGGCAAAATGACTCTGGTGGTGGCAAATTTGACATACTGGAGGGCAAAATGACTCTGGTGGAGGCAAATTTGACATGCTGGAGGGCAAAATGACTCCGGTGCTGGCAAATTTGACATGCTGGAGGGCAAAATGACTCTGGTGGTGGCAAATTTGACATGCTGGAGGGCAAAATGACTCCGGTGGTGGCAAATTTGACATGCTGGAGGGCAAAATGACTCTGGTGGTGGCAAATTTGACATACTGGAGGGCAAAATGACTCTGGTGGAGGCAAATTTGACATGCTGGAGGGCAAAATGACTCCGGTGGTGGCAAATTTGACATACTGGAGGGCAAAATGACTCTGGTGGAGGCAAATTTGACATGCTGGAGGGCAAAATGACTCCGGTGGTGGCAAATTTGTCATGCTGGAGGGCAAAATGACTCTGGTGGTGGCAAATTTGTCATGCTGGAGGGCAAAATGACTCTGGTGGAGGCAATTTTGACATACTGGAGGGCAAAATGACTCTGGTGGTGGCAAATTTGTCATGCTGGAGGGCAAAATGACTCTGGTGGAGGCAATTTTGACATGCTGGAGGGCAAAATGACTCTGGTGGTGGCAAATTTGTCATGCTGGAGGGCAAAATGACTCTGGTGGAGGCAATTTTGACATGCTGGAGGGCAAAATGACTCTGGTGGTGGCAGATTTGACATGCTGGAGGGCAAAATGACTCCGGTGGTGGCAGATTTGACATGCCGGAGGGCAAAATGACTCTGGTGGTGGCAAATTTGTCATGCTGGAGGGCAAAATGACTCTGGTGGAGGCTATTTTGACATGCTGGAGGGCAAAATGACTCTGGTGGTGGCAAATTTGTCATGCTGGAGGGCAAAATGACTCTGGTGGTGGCAAATTTGTCATGCTGGAGGGCAAAATGACTCCGGTGGTGGCAGATTTGACATGCCGGAGGGCAAAATGACTCTGGTGGTGTCAAATTCGAAGATTTTCACCATGGTGGAGGGCAAAATGACTCTGGTGGTGGCAAATTTGACATGCTGGAGGGCAAAATGACTCTGGTGGCGGCAAATTTGACATGCTGGAGGGCAAAATGACTCTGGTGGTGGCAAATTTGACATGCTGGAGGGCAAAATGACTCTGGTGGTGGCAGATTTGACATGCCGGAGGGCAAAATGACTCTGGTGGTGGCAAATTTGTCATGCTGGAGGGCAAAATGACTCTGGTGGAGGCTATTTTGACATGCTGGAGGGCAAAATGACTCTGGTGGTGGCAAATTTGTCATGCTGGAGGGCAAAATGACTCTGGTGGTGGCAAATTTGTCATGCTGGAGGGCAAAATGACTCTGGTGGTGGCAGATTTGACATGCTGGAGGGCAAAATGACTCTGGTGGTGTCAAATTCGAAGATTTTCACCATGGTGGAGGGCAAAATGACTCTGGTGGTGGCAAATTTGACATGCTGGAGGGCAAAATGACTCTGGTGGCGGCAAATTTGACATGCTGGAGGGCAAAATGACTCTGGTGGTGGCAAATTTGACATGCTGGAGGGCAAAATGACTCTGGTGGTGGCAAATTTGACATGCTGGAGGGCAAAATGACTCAGGTGGTGGCAAATTTGACATGCTGGAGGGCAAAATGACTCTGGTGGTGTCAAATTCGAAGATTTTCACCATGGTGGAGGGCAAAATGACTCTGGTGGTGGCAAATTTGACATGCTGGAGGGCAAAATGACTCTGGTGGTGGCAAATTTGACATGCTGGAGGGCAAAATGACTCTGGTGGTGGCAAATTTGACATGCTGGAGGGCAAAATGACTCTGGTGGTGTCAAATTTGACATGCTGGAGGGCAAAATGACTCAGGTGGTGGCAAATTTGACATGCTGGAGGGCAAAATGACTCTGGTGGTGGCAAATTTGTCATGCTGGAGGGCAAAATGACTCTGGTGGAGGCAATTTTGACATGCTGGAGGGCAAAATGACTCTGGTGGTGGCAGATTTGACATGCTGGAGGGCAAAATGACTCCGGTGGTGGCAGATTTGACATGCCGGAGGGCAAAATGACTCTGGTGGTGGCAAATTTGTCATGCTGGAGGGCAAAATGACTCTGGTGGAGGCTATTTTGACATGCTGGAGGGCAAAATGACTCTGGTGGTGGCAAATTTGTCATGCTGGAGGGCAAAATGACTCTGGTGGTGGCAAATTTGTCATGCTGGAGGGCAAAATGACTCCGGTGGTGGCAGATTTGACATGCCGGAGGGCAAAATGACTCTGGTGGTGTCAAATTCGAAGATTTTCACCATGGTGGAGGGCAAAATGACTCTGGTGGTGGCAAATTTGACATGCTGGAGGGCAAAATGACTCTGGTGGCGGCAAATTTGACATGCTGGAGGGCAAAATGACTCTGGTGGTGGCAAATTTGACATGCTGGAGGGCAAAATGACTCTGGTGGTGGCAGATTTGACATGCCGGAGGGCAAAATGACTCTGGTGGTGGCAAATTTGTCATGCTGGAGGGCAAAATGACTCTGGTGGAGGCTATTTTGACATGCTGGAGGGCAAAATGACTCTGGTGGTGGCAAATTTGTCATGCTGGAGGGCAAAATGACTCTGGTGGTGGCAAA
Source organism: Oscheius sp. DF5033 (assembly GCA_964036215.1). Lineage (NCBI taxonomy): Eukaryota > Metazoa > Nematoda > Chromadorea > Rhabditida > Rhabditidae > Oscheius > Oscheius sp. DF5033. Next base: position 4,412,690 of record CAXIWN010000006.1, read on the forward strand.
TTTGTCATGCTGGAGGGCAAAATGACTCTGGTGGTGGCAGATTTGACATGCTGGAGGGCAAAATGACTCTGGTGGTGTCAAATTCGAAGATTTTCACCATGGTGGAGGGCAAAATGACTCTGGTGGTGGCAAATTTGACATGCTGGAGGGCAAAATGACTCTGGTGGCGGCAAATTTGACATGCTGGAGGGCAAAATGACTCTGGTGGTGGCAAATTTGACATGCTGGAGGGCAAAATGACTCTGGTGGTGGCAAATTTGACATGCTGGAGGGCAAAATGACTCAGGTGGTGGCAAATTTGACATGCTGGAGGGCAAAATGACTCTGGTGGTGTCAAATTCGAAGATTTTCACCATGGTGGAGGGCAAAATGACTCTGGTGGTGGCAAATTTGACATGCTGGAGGGCAAAATGACTCTGGTGGTGGCAAATTTGACATGCTGGAGGGCAAAATGACTCTGGTGGTGGCAAATTTGACATGCTGGAGGGCAAAATGACTCTGGTGGTGGCAAATTTGACATGCTGGAGGGCAAAATGACTCTGGTGGTGTCAAATTTGACATGCTGGAGGGCAAAATGACTCAGGTGGTGGCAAATTTGACATGCTGGAGGGCAAAATGACTCTGGTGGTGGCAAATTTGACATGCTGGAGGGCAAAATGACTCTGGTGGTGGCAAATTTGACATGCTGGAGGGCAAAATGACTCTGGTGGTGGCAAATTTGACATGCTGGAGGGCAAAATGACTCTGGTGGCGGCAAATTTGACATGCTGGAGGGCAAAATGACTCTGGTGGTGGCAATGTGACATGCTGGAGGGCAAAATGACTCTGGTGGAGTCAAATTCGAAGATTTTCACCATGGTGGAGGGCAAAATGACTCTGGTGGTGTCAAATTTGACATGCTGGAGGGCAAAATGACTCTGGTGGTGTCAAATTTGACATGCTGGAGGGCAAAATGACTCTGGTGGCGGCAAATTTGACATGCTGGAGGGCAAAATGACTCTGGTGGAGTCAAATTCGAAGATTTTCACCATGGTGGAGGGCAAAATGACTCTGGTGGTGGCAAATTTGACATGCTGGAGGGCAAAATGACTCTGGTGGTGGCAATGTGACATGCTGGAGGGCAAAATGACTCTGGTGGAGTCAAATTCGAAGATTTTCACCATGCTGGAGGGCAAAATGACTCTGGTGGTGTCAAATTCGACATGCTGGAGGGCAAAATGACTCTGGTGGTGTCAAATTTGACATGCTGGAGGGCAAAATGACTCTGGTGGTGTCAAATTTGACATGCTGGAGGGCAAAATGGCTCTGGTGGTGTCAAATTTGACATGCTGGAGGGCAAAATGACTCTGGTGGTGGCAAATTTGACATGCTGGAGGGCAAAATGACTCTGGTGGTGGCAAATTTGACATGCTGGAGGGCAAAATGACTCTGGTGGTGGCAAATGCGAAGATTTTCACCATGGTGGAGGGCAAAATGACTCAGGTGGTGGCAAATTTGACATGCTGGAGGGCAAAATGACTCTGGTGGTGTCAAATTTGACATGCTGGAGGGCAAAATGACTCTGGTGGTGGCAAATTTGACATGCTGGAGGGCAAAATGACTCAGGTGGTGGCAAATTTGACATGCTGGAGGGCAAAATGACTCTGGTGGTGTCAAATTTGAAGATTTTCACCATGGTGGAGGGCAAAATGACTCTGGTGGTGGCAAATTTGACATGCTGGAGGGCAAAATGACTCTGGTGGTGGCAAATTTGACATGCTGGAGGGCAAAATGACTCTGGTGGTGGCAAATGCGAAAATTTTCACCATGGTGGAGGGCAAAATGACTCTGGTGGTGGCAAATTTGACATGCTGGAGGGCAAAATGACTCTGGTGGTGTCAAATTTGACATGCTGGAGGGCAAAATGACTCTGGTGGAGGCAAATTTGACATGCTGGAGGGCAAAATGACTCTGGTGGTGGCAAATTTGACATGCTGGAGGGCAAAATGACTCTGGTGGAGGCAAATTTGACATGCTGGAGGGCAAAATGACTCTGGTGGTGGCAAATTTGACATGCTGGAGGGCAAAATGACTCTGGTGGTGTCAAATTTGACATGCCGGAGGGCAAAATGACTCTGGTGGCGGCAAATTTGACATGCTGGAGGGCAAAATGACTCTGGTGGTGTCAAATTTGACATGCTGGAGGGCAAAATGACTCTGGTGGCGGCAAATTTGACATGCTGGAGGGCAAAATGACTCTGGTGGTGTCAAATTTGACATGCTGGAGGGCAAAATGACTCTGGTGGCGGCAAATTTGACATGCTGGAGGGCAAAATGACTCTGGTGGTGTCAAATTTGACATGCCGGAGGGCAAAATGACTCTGGTGGTGGCAAATTTGTCATGCTGGAGGGCAAAATGACTCTGGTGGAGGCAATTTTGACATGCTGGAGGGCAAAATGACTCTGGTGGTGGCAGATTTGACATGCTGGAGGGCAAAATGACTCTGGTGGTGGCAAATTTGACATGCTGGAGGGCAAAATGACTCTGGTGGAGGCTATTTTGACATGCTGGAGGGCAAAATGACTCTGGTGGTGGCAAATTTGACATGCTGGAGGGCAAAATGACTCTGGTGGTGGCAAATTTGTCATGCTGGAGGGCAAAATGACTCTGGTGGTGGCAAATTTGACATGCTGGAGGGCAAAATGACTCTGGTGGTGGCAAATTTGACATGCTGGAGGGCAAAATGACTCTGGTGGTGGCAAATTCGAAGATTTTCACCATGGTGGAGGGCAAAATGACTCTGGTGGTGGCAAATTTGACATGCTGGAGGGCAAAATGACTCTGGTGGTGGCAAATTTGACATGCTGGAGGGCAAAATGACTCTGGTGGAGGCAAATTTGACATGCTGGAGGGCAAAATGACTCTGGTGGTGGCAAATTTGACATGCTGGAGGGCAAAATGACTCTGGTGGAGGCAAATTTGACATGCTGGAGGGCAAAATGACTCTGGTGGTGTCAAATTTGACATGCTGGAGGGCAAAATGACTCTGGTGGTGGCAGATTTGACATGCTGGAGGGCAAAATGACTCTGGTGGTGGCAAATTTGACATGCTGGAGGGCAAAATGACTCTGGTGGTGGCAAATTTGACATGCTGGAGGGCAAAATGACTCTGGTGGCGGCAAATTTGACATGCTGGAGGGCAAAATGACTCTGGTGGTGGCAAATTCGAAGATTTTCACCATGGTGGAGGGCAAAATGACTCTGGTGGAGGCTATTTTGACATGCTGGAGGGCAAAATGACTCTGGTGGTGGCAAATTTGACATGCTGGAGGGCAAAATGACTCTGGTGGTGGCAAATTTGTCATGCTGGAGGGCAAAATGACTCTGGTGGTGGCAAATTTGACATGCTGGAGGGCAAAATGACTCTGGTGGTGGCAAATTCGAAGATTTTCACCATGGTGGAGGGCAAAATGACTCTGGTGGTGGCAAATTTGACATGCTGGAGGGCAAAATGACTCTGGTGGTGGCAAATTTGACATGCTGGAGGGCAAAATGACTCTGGTGGAGGCAAATTTGACATGCTGGAGAGCAAAATGACTCTGGTGGTGGCAAATTTGACATGCTGGAGGGCAAAATGACTCTGGTGGAGGCAAATTTGACATGCTGGAGGGCAAAATGACTCTGGTGGTGTCAAATTTGACATGCTGGAGGGCAAAATGACTCTGGTGGTGGCAGATTTGACATGCTGGAGGGCAAAATGACTCTGGTGGTGGCAAATTTGACATGCTGGAGGGCAAAATGACTCTGGTGGTGGCAAATTTGACATGCTGGAGGGCAAAATGACTCTGGTGGCGGCAAATTTGACATGCTGGAGGGCAAAATGACTCTGGTGGTGGCAAATTCGAAGATTTTCACCATGGTGGAGGGCAAAATGACTCTGGTGGTGGCAAATTTGACATGCTGGAGGGCAAAATGCCTCTGGTGGAGGCAAATTTGACATGCTGGAGGGCAAAATGACTCTGGTGGTGGCAAATTCGAAGATTTTCACCATGGTGGAGGGCAAAATGACTCTGGTGGTGGCAAATTTGACATGCTGGAGGGCAAAATGACTCTGGTGGAGGCAAATTTGACATGCTGGAGGGCAAAATGACTCTGGTGGTGGCAAATTTGACATGCTGGAGGGCAAAATGACTCTGGTGGAGGCAAATTTGACATGCTGGAGGGCAAAATGACTCTGGTGGTGTCAAATTTGACATGCTGGAGGGCAAAATGACTCTGGTGGTGGCAAATTTGACATGCTGGAGGGCAAAATGACTCTGGTGGAGGCAAATTTGACATGCTGGAGGGCAAAATGACTCTGGTGGTGTCAAATTTGACATGCTGGAGGGCAAAATGACTCTGGTGGTGGCAAATTCGAAGATTTTCACCATGGTGGAGGGCAAAATGACTCTGGTGGTGGCAAATTTGACATGCTGGAGGGCAAAATGACTCTGGTGGTGGCAGATTTGACATGCTGGAGGGCAAAATGACTCTGGTGGTGGCAAATTTGACATGCTGGAGGGCAAAATGACTCTGGTGGTGGCAAATTTGACATGCTGGAGGGCAAAATGACTCTGGTGGCGGCAAATTTGACATGCTGGAGGGCAAAATGACTCTGGTGGTGGCAAATTCGAAGATTTTCACCATGGTGGAGGGCAAAATGACTCTGGTGGTGGCAAATTTGACATGCTGGAGGGCAAAATGACTCTGGTGGAGGCAAATTTGACATGCTGGAGGGCAAAATGACTCTGGTGGTGGCAAATTTGACATGCTGGAGGGCAAAATGACTCTGGTGGAGGCAAATTTGACATGCTGGAGGGCAAAATGACTCTGGTGGTGTCAAATTTGACATGCTGGAGGGCAAAATGACTCTGGTGGTGGCAAATTTGACATGCTGGAGGGCAAAATGACTCTGGTGGAGGCAAATTTGACATGCTGGAGGGCAAAATGACTCTGGTGGTGTCAAATTTGACATGCTGGAGGGCAAAATGACTCTGGTGGTGGCAAATTCGAAGATTTTCACCATGGTGGAGGGCAAAATGACTCTGGTGGTGTCAAATTTGACATGCTGGAGGGCAAAATGACTCTGGTGGTGGCAGATTTGACATGCTGGAGGGCAAAATGACTCTGGTGGTGGCAAATTTGACATGCTGGAGGGCAAAATGACTCTGGTGGTGGCAAATTTGACATGCTGGAGGGCAAAATGACTCTGGTGGCGGCAAATTTGACATGCTGGAGGGCAAAATGACTCTGGTGGTGGCAAATTCGAAGATTTTCACCATGGTGGAGGGCAAAATGACTCTGGTGGTGGCAAATTTGACATGCTGGAGGGCAAAATGACTCTGGTGGTGGCAAATTTGACATGCTGGAGGGCAAAATGACTCTGGTGGAGGCAAATTTGACATGCTGGAGGGCAAAATGACTCTGGTGGTGGCAAATTTGACATGCTGGAGGGCAAAATGACTCTGGTGGAGGCAAATTTGACATGCTGGAGGGCAAAATGACTCTGGTGGTGTCAAATTTGACATGCTGGAGGGCAAAATGACTCTGGTGGTGGCAAATTTGACATGCTGGAGGGCAAAATGACTCTGGTGGAGGCAATTTTGACATGCTGGAGGGCAAAATGACTCTGGTGGTGGCAGATTTGACATGATGGAGGGCAAAATGACTCTGGTGGTGGCAAATTTGACATGCCGGAGGGCAAAATGACTCTGGTGGTGGCAAATTTGACATGCTGGAGGGCAAAATGACTCTGGTGGTGGCAAATTTGACATGCTGGAGGGCAAAATGACTCTGGTGGTGTCAAATTTGACATGCTGGAGGGCAAAATGACTCTGGTGGTGGCAAATTTGTCATGCTGGAGGGCAAAATGACTCTGGTGGTGGCAGATTTGACATGCTGGAGGGCAAAATGACTCTGGTGGTGTCAAATTCGAAGATTTTCACCATGGTGGAGGGCAAAATGACTCTGGTGGTGGCAAATTTGACATGCTGGAGGGCAAAATGACTCTGGTGGCGGCAAATTTGACATGCTGGAGGGCAAAATGACTCTGGTGGTGGCAAATTTGACATGCTGGAGGGCAAAATGACTCTGGTGGTGGCAAATTTGACATGCTGGAGGGCAAAATGACTCAGGTGGTGGCAAATTTGACATGCTGGAGGGCAAAATGACTCTGGTGGTGTCAAATTCGAAGATTTTCACCATGGTGGAGGGCAAAATGACTCTGGTGGTGGCAAATTTGACATGCTGGAGGGCAAAATGACTCTGGTGGTGGCAAATTTGACATGCTGGAGGGCAAAATGACTCTAGTGGTGGCAAATTTGACATGCTGGAGGGCAAAATGACTCTGGTGGTGTCAAATTTGACATGCTGGAGGGCAAAATGACTCAGGTGGTGGCAAATTTGACATGCTGGAGGGCAAAATGACTCTGGTGGTGGCAAATTTGACATGCTGGAGGGCAAAATGACTCTGGTGGTGGCAAATTTGACATGCTGGAGGGCAAAATGACTCTGGTGGTGGCAAATTTGACATGCTGGAGGGCAAAATGACTCTGGTGGCGGCAAATTTGACATGCTGGAGGGCAAAATGACTCTGGTGGTGGCAATGTGACATGCTGGAGGGCAAAATGACTCTGGTGGAGTCAAATTCGAAGATTTTCACCATGGTGGAGGGCAAAATGACTCTGGTGGTGTCAAATTTGACATGCTGGAGGGCAAAATGACTCTGGTGGTGTCAAATTTGACATGCTGGAGGGCAAAATGACTCTGGTGGCGGCAAATTTGACATGCTGGAGGGCAAAATGACTCTGGTGGAGTCAAATTCGAAGATTTTCACCATGGTGGAGGGCAAAATGACTCTGGTGGTGGCAAATTTGACATGCTGGAGGGCAAAATGACTCTGGTGGTGGCAATGTGACATGCTGGAGGGCAAAATGACTCTGGTGGAGTCAAATTCGAAGATTTTCACCATGCTGGAGGGCAAAATGACTCTGGTGGTGTCAAATTCGACATGCTGGAGGGCAAAATGACTCTGGTGGTGTCAAATTTGACATGCTGGAGGGCAAAATGACTCTGGTGGTGTCAAATTTGACATGCTGGAGGGCAAAATGGCTCTGGTGGTGTCAAATTTGACATGCTGGAGGGCAAAATGACTCTGGTGGTGGCAAATTTGACATGCTGGAGGGCAAAATGACTCTGGTGGTGGCAAATGCGAAGATTTTCACCATGGTGGAGGGCAAAATGACTCAGGTGGTGGCAAATTTGACATGCTGGAGGGCAAAATGACTCTGGTGGTGTCAAATTTGACATGCTGGAGGGCAAAATGACTCTGGTGGTGGCAAATTTGACATGCTGGAGGGCAAAATGACTCAGGTGGTGGCAAATTTGACATGCTGGAGGGCAAAATGACTCTGGTGGTGTCAAATTTGAAGATTTTCACCATGGTGGAGGGCAAAATGACTCTGGTGGTGGCAAATTTGACATGCTGGAGGGCAAAATGACTCTGGTGGTGGCAAATTTGACATGCTGGAGGGCAAAATGACTCTGGTGGTGGCAAATTTGACATGCTGGAGGGCAAAATGACTCTGGTGGTGGCAAATGCGAAAATTTTCACCATGGTGGAGGGCAAAATGACTCTGGTGGTGGCAAATTTGACATGCTGGAGGGCAAAATGACTCTGGTGGTGGCAAATTTGACATGCTGGAGGGCAAAATGACTCTGGTGGAGGCAAATTTGACATGCTGGAGGGCAAAATGACTCTGGTGGTGGCAAATGCGAAGATTTTCACCATGGTGGAGGGCAAAATGACTCTGGTGGTGGCAAATTTGACATGCTGGAGGGCAAAATGACTCTGGTGGTGGCAAATTTGACATGCTGGAGGGCAAAATGACTCTGGTGGTGGCAAATTTGACATGCTGGAGGGCAAAATGACTCTGGTGGTGTCAAATTTGACATGCCGGAGGGCAAAATGACTCTGGTGGCGGCAAATTTGACATGCTGGAGGGCAAAATGACTCTGGTGGTGTCAAATTTGACATGCTGGAGGGCAAAATGACTCTGGTGGCGGCAAATTTGACATGCTGGAGGGCAAAATGACTCTGGTGGTGTCAAATTTGACATGCTGGAGGGCAAAATGACTCTGGTGGCGGCAAATTTGACATGCTGGAGGGCAAAATGACTCTGGTGGTGTCAAATTTGACATGCCGGAGGGCAAAATGACTCTGGTGGTGGCAAATTTGTCATGCTGGAGGGCAAAATGACTCTGGTGGAGGCAATTTTGACATGCTGGAGGGCAAAATGACTCTGGTGGTGGCAGATTTGACATGCTGGAGGGCAAAATGACTCTGGTGGTGGCAATGTGACATGCTGGAGGGCAAAATGACTCTGGTGGAGTCAAATTTGACATGCTGGAGGGCAAAATGACTCTGGTGGCGGCAAATTTGACATGCTGGAGGGCAAAATGACTCTGGTGGTGTCAAATTTGACATGCTGGAGGGCAAAATGACTCTGGTGGCGGCAAATTTGACATGCTGGAGGGCAAAATGACTCTGGTGGTGTCAAATTTGACATGCCGGAGGGCAAAATGACTCTGGTGGTGGCAAATTTGTCATGCTGGAGGGCAAAATGACTCTGGTGGAGGCAATTTTGACATGCTGGAGGGCAAAATGACTCTGGTGGTGGCAGATTTGACATGCTGGAGGGCAAAATGACTCTGGTGGTGGCAAATTTGACATGCTGGAGGGCAAAATGACTCTGGTGGAGGCTATTTTGACATGCTGGAGGGCAAAATGACTCTGGTGGTGGCAAATTTGACATGCTGGAGGGCAAAATGACTCTGGTGGTGGCAAATTTGTCATGCTGGAGGGCAAAATGACTCTGGTGGTGGCAAATTTGACATGCTGGAGGGCAAAATGACTCTGGTGGTGGCAAATTCGAAGATTTTCACCATGGTGGAGGGCAAAATGACTCTGGTGGTGGCAAATTTGACATGCTGGAGGGCAAAATGACTCTGGTGGTGGCAAATTTGACATGCTGGAGGGCAAAATGACTCTGGTGGAGGCAAATTTGACATGCTGGAGGGCAAAATGACTCTGGTGGTGGCAAATTTGACATGCTGGAGGGCAAAATGACTCTGGTGGAGGCAAATTTGACATGCTGGAGGGCAAAATGACTCTGGTGGAGGCAAATTTGACATGCTGGAGGGCAAAATGACTCTGGTGGAGGCAAATTTGACATGCTGGAGGGCAAAATGACTCTGGTGGAGGCAAATTTGACATGCTGGAGGGCAAAATGACTCTGGTGGTGTCAAATTTGACATGCTGGAGGGCAAAATGACTCTGGTGGTGGCAGATTTGACATGCTGGAGGGCAAAATGACTCTGGTGGTGGCAAATTTGACATGCTGGAGGGCAAAATGACTCTGGTGGTGGCAAATTTGACATGCTGGAGGGCAAAATGACTCTGGTGGCGGCAAATTTGACATGCTGGAGGGCAAAATGACTCTGGTGGTGGCAAATTCGAAGATTTTCACCATGGTGGAGGGCAAAATGACTCTGGTGGTGGCAAATTTGACATGCTGGAGGGCAAAATGCCTCTGGTGGAGGCAAATTTGACATGCTGGAGGGCAAAATGACTCTGGTGGTGGCAAATTCGAAGATTTTCACCATGGTGGAGGGCAAAATGACTCTGGTGGTGGCAAATTTGACATGCTGGAGGGCAAAATGACTCTGGTGGAGGCAAATTTGACATGCTGGAGGGCAAAATGACTCTGGTGGTGGCAAATTTGACATGCTGGAGGGCAAAATGACTCTGGTGGAGGCAAATTTGACATGCTGGAGGGCAAAATGACTCTGGTGGTGTCAAATTTGACATGCTGGAGGGCAAAATGACTCTGGTGGTGGCAAATTTGACATGCTGGAGGGCAAAATGACTCTGGTGGAGGCAAATTTGACATGCTGGAGGGCAAAATGACTCTGGTGGTGTCAAATTTGACATGCTGGAGGGCAAAATGACTCTGGTGGTGGCAAATTCGAAGATTTTCACCATGGTGGAGGGCAAAATGACTCTGGTGGTGGCAAATTTGACATGCTGGAGGGCAAAATGACTCTGGTGGTGGCAGATTTGACATGCTGGAGGGCAAAATGACTCTGGTGGTGGCAAATTTGACATGCTGGAGGGCAAAATGACTCTGGTGGTGGCAAATTTGACATGCTGGAGGGCAAAATGACTCTGGTGGCGGCAAATTTGACATGCTGGAGGGCAAAATGACTCTGGTGGTGGCAAATTCGAAGATTTTCACCATGGTGGAGGGCAAAATGACTCTGGTGGTGGCAAATTTGACATGCTGGAGGGCAAAATGACTCTGGTGGAGGCAAATTTGACATGCTGGAGGGCAAAATGACTCTGGTGGTGGCAAATTTGACATGCTGGAGGGCAAAATGACTCTGGTGGAGGCAAATTTGACATGCTGGAGGGCAAAATGACTCTGGTGGTGTCAAATTTGACATGCTGGAGGGCAAAATGACTCTGGTGGTGGCAAATTTGACATGCTGGAGGGCAAAATGACTCTGGTGGAGGCAAATTTGACATGCTGGAGGGCAAAATGACTCTGGTGGTGTCAAATTTGACATGCTGGAGGGCAAAATGACTCTGGTGGTGGCAAATTCGAAGATTTTCACCATGGTGGAGGGCAAAATGACTCTGGTGGTGTCAAATTTGACATGCTGGAGGGCAAAATGACTCTGGTGGTGGCAGATTTGACATGCTGGAGGGCAAAATGACTCTGGTGGTGGCAAATTTGACATGCTGGAGGGCAAAATGACTCTGGTGGTGGCAAATTTGACATGCTGGAGGGCAAAATGACTCTGGTGGCGGCAAATTTGACATGCTGGAGGGCAAAATGACTCTGGTGGTGGCAAATTCGAAGATTTTCACCATGGTGGAGGGCAAAATGACTCTGGTGGTGGCAAATTTGACATGCTGGAGGGCAAAATGACTCTGGTGGTGGCAAATTTGACATGCTGGAGGGCAAAATGACTCTGGTGGAGGCAAATTTGACATGCTGGAGGGCAAAATGACTCTGGTGGTGGCAAATTTGACATGCTGGAGGGCAAAATGACTCTGGTGGAGGCAAATTTGACATGCTGGAGGGCAAAATGACTCTGGTGGTGTCAAATTTGACATGCTGGAGGGCAAAATGACTCTGGTGGTGGCAAATTTGACATGCTGGAGGGCAAAATGACTCTGGTGGAGGCAATTTTGACATGCTGGAGGGCAAAATGACTCTGGTGGTGGCAGATTTGACATGATGGAGGGCAAAATGACTCTGGTGGTGGCAAATTTGACATGCCGGAGGGCAAAATGACTCTGGTGGTGGCAAATTTGACATGCTGGAGGGCAAAATGACTCTGGTGGTGGCAAATTTGACATGCTGGAGGGCAAAATGACTCTGGTGGTGGCAAATTTGACATGCTGGAGGGCAAAATGACTCTGGTGGAGGCAATTTTGACATGCTGGAGGGCAAAATGACTCTGGTGGAGGCAAATTTGACATGCTGGAGGGCAAAATGACTCTGGTGGTGGCAAATTTGACATGCTGGAGGGCAAAATGACTCTGGTGGAGGCAAATTTGACATGCTGGAGGGCAAAATGACTCTGGTGGTGTCAAATTTGACATGCTGGAGGGCAAAATGACTCTGGTGGTGGCAGATTTGACATGCTGGAGGGCAAAATGACTCTGGTGGAGGCAAATTTGACATGCTGGAGGGCAAAATGACTCTGGTGGTGTCAAATTTGACATGCTGGAGGGCAAAATGACTCTGGTGGTGGCAAATTTGTCATGCTGGAGGGCAAAATGACTCTGGTGGAGGCAATTTTGACATGCTGGAGGGCAAAATGACTCTGGTGGTGGCAGATTTGACATGCTGGAGGGCAAAATGACTCTGGTGGTGGCAAATTTGACATGCCGGAGGGCAAAATGACTCTGGTGGTGGCAAATTTGACATGCTGGAGGGCAAAATGACTCTGGTGGTGGCAAATTTGACATGCTGGAGGGCAAAATGACTCTGGTGGAGGCAAATTTGACATGCTGGGGGGCAAAATGACTCTGGTGGTGTCAAATTTGACATGCTGGAGGGCAAAATGACTCTGGTGGTGGCAAATTTGACATGCTGGAGGGCAAAATGACTCTGGTGGAGGCAAATTTGACATGCTGGGGGGCAAAATGACTCTGGTGGTGTCAAATTTGACATGCTGGAGGGCAAAATGACTCTGGTGGTGGCAAATTTGACATGCTGGAGGGCAAAATGACTCTGGTGGAGGCAAATTTGACATGCTGGAGGGCAAAATGACTCTGGTGGTGTCAAATTTGACATGCTGGAGGGCAAAATGACTCTGGTGGTGGCAAATTCGAAGATTTTCACCATGGTGGAGGGCAAAATGACTCTGGTGGTGTCAAATTTGACATGCTGGAGGGCAAAATGACTCTGGTGGTGGCAAATTTGACATGCTGGAGGGCAAAATGACTCTGGTGGTGGCAAATTTGACATGCTGGAGGGCAAAATGACTCTGGTGGCGGCAAATTTGACATGCTGGAGGGCAAAATGACTCTGGTGGTGGCAAATTCGAAGATTTTCACCATGGTGGAGGGCAAAATGACTCTGGTGGTGGCAAATTTGACATGCTGGAGGGCAAAATGACTCTGGTGGTGGCAAATTTGACATGCTGGAGGGCAAAATGACTCTGGTGGAGGCAAATTTGACATGCTGGAGGGCAAAATGACTCTGGTGGTGGCAAATTTGACATGCTGGAGGGCAAAATGACTCTGGTGGAGGCAAATTTGACATGCTGGAGGGCAAAATGACTCTGGTGGTGTCAAATTTGACATGCTGGAGGGCAAAATGACTCTGGTGGTGGCAAATTTGACATGCTGGAGGGCAAAATGACTCTGGTGGAGGCAAATTTGACATGCTGGAGGGCAAAATGACTCTGGTGGTGTCAAATTTGACATGCTGGAGGGCAAAATGACTCTGGTGGTGGCAAATTTGTCATGCTGGAGGGCAAAATGACTCTGGTGGAGGCAATTTTGACATGCTGGAGGGCAAAATGACTCTGGTGGTGGCAGATTTGACATGCTGGAGGGCAAAATGACTCTGGTGGTGGCAAATTTGACATGCCGGAGGGCAAAATGACTCTGGTGGTGGCAAATTTGACATGCTGGAGGGCAAAATGACTCTGGTGGTGGCAAATTTGACATGCTGGAGGGCAAAATGACTCTGGTGGAGGCAAATTTGACATGCTGGAGGGCAAAATGACTCTGGTGGTGGCAAATTTGACATGCTGGAGGGCAAAATGACTCTGGTGGAGGCAGATTTGACATGCTGGGGGGCAAAATGACTCTGGTGGTGTCAAATTTGACATGCTGGAGGGCAAAATGACTCTGGTGGTGGCAAATTTGACATGCTGGAGGGCAAAATGACTCTGGTGGAGGCAAATTTGACATGCTGGAGGGCAAAATGACTCTGGTGGTGGCAAATTCGAAGATTTTCACCATGGTGGAGGGCAAAATGACTCTGGTGGTGTCAAATTTGACATGCTGGAGGGCAAAATGACTCTGGTGGTGTCAAATTTGACATGCTGGAGGGCAAAATGACTCTGGTGGTGTCAAATTTGACATGCTGGAGGGCAAAATGACTCTGGTGGTGTCAAATTTGACATGCTGGAGGGCAAAATGACTCTGGTGGTGGCAAATTCGAAGATTTTCACCATGGTGGAGGGCAAAATGACTCTGGTGGTGTCAAATTTGACATGCTGGAGGGCAAAATGACTCTGGTGGTGGCAAATTTGACATGCTGGAGGGCAAAATGACTCTGGTGGTGGCAAATTTGACATGCTGGAGGGCAAAATGACTCTGGTGGCGGCAAATTTGACATGCTGGAGGGCAAAATGACTCTGGTGGTGGCAAATTCGAAGATTTTCACCATGGTGGAGGGCAAAATGACTCTGGTGGTGGCAAATTTGACATGCTGGAGGGCAAAATGACTCTGGTGGTGGCAAATTCGAAGATTTTCACCATGGTGGAGGGCAAAATGACTCCGGTGGTGGCAAATTTGACATGCTGGAGGGCAAAATGACTCTGGTGGTGGCAAATTTGTCATGCTGGAGGGCAAAATGACTCTGGTGGAGGCAATTTTGACATGCTGGAGGGCAAAATGACTCTGGTGGTGGCAAATTTGACATGCTGGAGGGCAAAATGACTCTGGTGGTGGCAGATTTGACATGCTGGAGGGCAAAATGACTCTGGTGGTGTCAAATTTGACATGCTGGAGGGCAAAATGACTCTGGTGGTGGCAGATTTGACATGCTGGAGGGCAAAATGACTCTGGTGGAGGCAAATTTGACATGCTGGAGGGCAAAATGACTCTGGTGGTGTCAAATTTGACATGCTGGAGGGCAAAATGACTCTGGTGGTGGCAGATTTGACATGCTGGAGGGCAAAATGACTCTGGTGGAGGCAATTTTGACATGCTGGAGGGCAAAATGACTCTGGTGGTGGCAGATTTGACATGATGGAGGGCAAAATGACTCTGGTGGTGGCAAATTTGACATGCCGGAGGGCAAAATGACTCTGGTGGTGGCAAATTTGACATGCTGGAGGGCAAAATGACTCTGGTGGAGGCAAATTTGACATGCTGGAGGGCAAAATGACTCTGGTGGAGGCAAATTTGACATGCTGGAGGGCAAAATGACTCTGGTGGTGGCAAATTTGACATGCTGGAGGGCAAAATGACTCTGGTGGAGGCAAATTTGACATGCTGGAGGGCAAAATGACTCTGGTGGAGGCAAATTTGACATGCTGGAGGGCAAAATGACTCTGGTGGTGGCAAATTTGACATGCTGGAGGGCAAAATGACTCTGGTGGAGGCAAATTTGACATGCTGGAGGGCAAAATGACTCTGGTGGTGTCAAATTTGACATGCTGGAGGGCAAAATGACTCTGGTGGTGGCAGATTTGACATGCTGGAGGGCAAAATGACTCTGGTGGAGGCAATTTTGACATGCTGGAGGGCAAAATGACTCTGGTGGTGGCAGATTTGACATGATGGAGGGCAAAATGACTCTGGTGGTGGCAAATTTGACATGCCGGAGGGCAAAATGACTCTGGTGGTGGCAAATTTGACATGCTGGAGGGCAAAATGACTCTGGTGGAGGCAAATTTGACATGCTGGAGGGCAAAATGACTCTGGTGGAGGCAAATTTGACATGCTGGAGGGCAAAATGACTCTGGTGGTGGCAAATTTGACATGCTGGAGGGCAAAATGACTCTGGTGGAGGCAAATTTGACATGCTGGAGGGCAAAATGACTCTGGTGGAGGCAAATTTGACATGCTGGAGGGCAAAATGACTCTGGTGGTGGCAAATTTGACATGCTGGAGGGCAAAATGACTCTGGTGGAGGCAAATTTGACATGCTGGAGGGCAAAATGACTCTGGTGGTGTCAAATTTGACATGCTGGAGGGCAAAATGACTCTGGTGGTGGCAGATTTGACATGCTGGAGGGCAAAATGACTCTGGTGGAGGCAAATTTGACATGCTGGAGGGCAAAATGACTCTGGTGGTGTCAAATTTGACATGCTGGAGGGCAAAATGACTCTGGTGGTGGCAAATTTGTCATGCTGGAGGGCAAAATGACTCTGGTGGAGGCAATTTTGACATGCCGGAGGGCAAAATGACTCTGGTGGTGGCAGATTTGACATGCTGGAGGGCAAAATGACTCTGGTGGTGGCAAATTTGACATGCCGGAGGGCAAAATGACTCTGGTGGTGGCAAATTTGACATGCTGGAGGGCAAAATGACTCTGGTGGTGGCAAATTTGACATGCTGGAGGGCAAAATGACTCTGGTGGAGGCAAATTTGACATGCTGGAGGGCAAAATGACTCTGGTGGTGGCAAATTTGACATGCTGGAGGGCAAAATGACTCTGGTGGAGGCAAATTTGACATGCTGGGGGGCAAAATGACTCTGGTGGTGTCAAATTTGACATGCTGGAGGGCAAAATGACTCTGGTGGTGGCAAATTTGACATGCTGGAGGGCAAAATGACTCTGGTGGAGGCAAATTTGACATGCTGGAGGGCAAAATGACTCTGGTGGTGTCAAATTTGACATGCTGGAGGGCAAAATGACTCTGGTGGTGGCAAATTCGAAGATTTTCACCATGGTGGAGGGCAAAATGACTCTGGTGGTGTCAAATTTGACATGCTGGAGGGCAAAATGACTCTGGTGGTGGCAAATTTGACATGCTGGAGGGCAAAATGACTCTGGTGGTGGCAAATTTGACATGCTGGAGGGCAAAATGACTCTGGTGGCGGCAAATTTGACATGCTGGAGGGCAAAATGACTCTGGTGGTGGCAAATTCGAAGATTTTCACCATGGTGGAGGGCAAAATGACTCTGGTGGTGGCAAATTTGACATGCTGGAGGGCAAAATGACTCTGGTGGTGGCAAATTTGACATGCTGGAGGGCAAAATGACTCTGGTGGAGGCAAATTTGACATGCTGGAGGGCAAAATGACTCTGGTGGTGTCAAATTTGACATGCTGGAGGGCAAAATGACTCTGGTGGTGGCAAATTTGTCATGCTGGAGGGCAAAATGACTCTGGTGGAGGCAATTTTGACATGCTGGAGGGCAAAATGACTCTGGTGGTGGCAGATTTGACATGCTGGAGGGCAAAATGACTCTGGTGGTGGCAAATTTGACATGCCGGAGGGCAAAATGACTCTGGTTGTGGCAAATTTGACATGCTGGAGGGCAAAATGACTCTGGTGGTGGCAAATTTGACATGCTGGAGGGCAAAATGACTCTGGTGGAGGCAAATTTGACATGCTGGAGGGCAAAATGACTCTGGTGGTGGCAAATTTGACATGCTGGAGGGCAAAATGACTCTGGTGGTGGCAAATTCGAAGATTTTCACCATGGTGGAGGGCAAAATGACTCTGGTGGTGGCAAATTTGACATGCTGGAGGGCAAAATGACTCTGGTGGTGGCAAATTTGACATGCTGGAGGGCAAAATGACTCTGGTGGAGGCAAATTTGACATGCTGGAGGGCAAAATGACTCTGGTGGTGTCAAATTTGACATGCTGGAGGGCAAAATGACTCTGGTGGTGGCAAATTTGACATGCTGGAGGGCAAAATGACTCTGGTGGAGGCAAATTTGACATGCTGGAGGGCAAAATGACTCTGGTGGTGTCAAATTTGACATGCTGGAGGGCAAAATGACTCTGGTGGTGGCAAATTTGTCATGCTGGAGGGCAAAATGACTCTGGTGGAGGCAATTTTGACATGCTGGAGGGCAAAATGACTCTGGTGGTGGCAGATTTGACATGCTGGAGGGCAAAATGACTCTGGTGGTGGCAAATTTGACATGCCGGAGGGCAAAATGACTCTGGTGGTGGCAAATTTGACATGCTGGAGGGCAAAATGACTCTGGTGGTGGCAAATTTGACATGCTGGAGGGCAAAATGACTCTGGTGGAGGCAAATTTGACATGCTGGAGGGCAAAATGACTCTGGTGGTGGCAAATTTGACATGCTGGAGGGCAAAATGACTCTGGTGGAGGCAGATTTGACATGCTGGGGGGCAAAATGACTCTGGTGGTGTCAAATTTGACATGCTGGAGGGCAAAATGACTCTGGTGGTGGCAAATTTGACATGCTGGAGGGCAAAATGACTCTGGTGGAGGCAAATTTGACATGCTGGAGGGCAAAATGACTCTGGTGGTGGCAAATTCGAAGATTTTCACCATGGTGGAGGGCAAAATGACTCTGGTGGTGTCAAATTTGACATGCTGGAGGGCAAAATGACTCTGGTGGTGGCAAATTTGACATGCTGGAGGGCAAAATGACTCTGGTGGTGTCAAATTTGACATGCTGGAGGGCAAAATGACTCTGGTGGTGTCAAATTTGACATGCTGGAGGGCAAAATGACTCTGGTGGTGTCAAATTTGACATGCTGGAGGGCAAAATGACTCTGGTGGTGGCAAATTCGAAGATTTTCACCATGGTGGAGGGCAAAATGACTCTGGTGGTGTCAAATTTGACATGCTGGAGGGCAAAATGACTCTGGTGGTGGCAAATTTGACATGCTGGAGGGCAAAATGACTCTGGTGGCGGCAAATTTGACATGCTGGAGGGCAAAATGACTCTGGTGGTGGCAAATTCGAAGATTTTCACCATGGTGGAGGGCAAAATGACTCTGGTGGTGGCAAATTCGAAGATTTTCACCATGGTGGAGGGCAAAATGACTCTGGTGGTGTCAAATTTGACATGCTGGAGGGCAAAATGACTCTGGTGGTGGCAAATTTGACATGCTGGAGGGCAAAATGACTCTGGTGGTGTCAAATTTGACATGCTGGAGGGCAAAATGACTCTGGTGGTGTCAAATTTGACATGCTGGAGGGCAAAATGACTCTGGTGGTGTCAAATTTGACATGCTGGAGGGCAAAATGACTCTGGTGGTGGCAAATTCGAAGATTTTCACCATGGTGGAGGGCAAAATGACTCTGGTGGTGTCAAATTTGACATGCTGGAGGGCAAAATGACTCTGGTGGTGGCAAATTTGACATGCTGGAGGGCAAAATGACTCTGGTGGCGGCAAATTTGACATGCTGGAGGGCAAAATGACTCTGGTGGTGGCAAATTCGAAGATTTTCACCATGGTGGAGGGCAAAATGACTCTGGTGGTGGCAAATTCGAAGATTTTCACCATGGTGGAGGGCAAAATGACTCTGGTGGTGTCAAATTTGACATGCTGGAGGGCAAAATGACTCTGGTGGTGGCAAATTTGACATGCTGGAGGGCAAAATGACTCTGGTGGTGTCAAATTTGACATGCTGGAGGGCAAAATGACTCTGGTGGTGTCAAATTTGACATGCTGGAGGGCAAAATGACTCTGGTGGTGTCAAATTTGACATGCTGGAGGGCAAAATGACTCTGGTGGTGGCAAATTCGAAGATTTTCACCATGGTGGAGGGCAAAATGACTCTGGTGGTGTCAAATTTGACATGCTGGAGGGCAAAATGACTCTGGTGGTGGCAAATTTGACATGCTGGAGGGCAAAATGACTCTGGTGGCGGCAAATTTGACATGCTGGAGGGCAAAATGACTCTGGTGGTGGCAAATTCGAAGATTTTCACCATGGTGGAGGGCAAAATGACTCTGGTGGTGGCAAATTTGACATGCTGGAGGGCAAAATGACTCTGGTGGTGGCAAATTCGAAGATTTTCACCATGGTGGAGGGCAAAATGACTCCGGTGGTGGCAAATTTGACATGCTGGAGGGCAAAATGACTCTGGTGGTGGCAAATTTGTCATGCTGGAGGGCAAAATGACTCTGGTGGAGGCAATTTTGACATGCTGGAGGGCAAAATGACTCTGGTGGTGGCAAATTTGACATGCTGGAGGGCAAAATGACTCTGGTGGTGGCAAATTTGACATGCTGGAGGGCAAAATGACTCTGGTGGTGGCAGATTTGACATGCTGGAGGGCAAAATGACTCTGGTGGTGGCAAATTTGACATGCTGGAGGGCAAAATGACTCTGGTGGTGGCAAATTTGTCATGCTGGAGGGCAAAATGACTCTGGTGGTGGCAAATTTGTCATGCTGGAGGGCAAAATGACTCTGGTGGTGGCAAATTTGTCATGCTGGAGGGCAAAATGACTCTGGTGGAGGCAATTTTGACATGCTGGAGGGCAAAATGACTCTGGTGGTGGCAAATTTGACATGCTGGAGGGCAAAATGACTCTGGTGGTGGCAAATTTGACATGCTGGAGGGCAAAATGACTCTGGTGGTGGCAAATTCGAAGATTTTCACCATGGTGGAGGGCAAAATGACTCTGGTGGTGGCAAATTTGACATGCTGGAGGGCAAAATGACTCTGGTGGTGGCAAATTTGTCATGCTGGAGGGCAAAATGACTCTGGTGGAGGCAATTTTGACATGCTGGAGGGCAAAATGACTCTGGTGGTGGCAAATTTGACATGCTGGAGGGCAAAATGACTCTGGTGGTGGCAAATTTGACATGCTGGAGGGCAAAATGACTCTGGTGGTGGCAGATTTGACATGCTGGAGGGCAAAATGACTCTGGTGGTGGCAAATTTGACATGCTGGAGGGCAAAATGACTCTGGTGGTGGCAAATTTGACATGCTGGAGGGCAAAATGACTCTGGTGGTGGCAGATTTGACATGCTGGAGGGCAAAATGACTCTGGTGGTGGCAAATTTGTCATGCTGGAGGGCAAAATGACTCTGGTGGTGGCAAATTTGACATGCTGGAGGGCAAAATGACTCTGGTGGTGGCAAATTTGTCATGCTGGAGGGCAAAATGACTCTGGTGGAGGCAATTTTGACATGCTGGAGGGCAAAATGACTCTGGTGGTGGCAGATTTGACATGCTGGAGGGCAAAATGACTCTGGTGGTGGCAAACTTGACATGCCGGAGGGCAAAATGACTCTGGTGGTGGCAAATTTGTCATGCTGGAGGGCAAAATGACTCTGGTGGAGGCAATTTTGACATGCTGGAGGGCAAAATGACTCTGGTGGTGGCAGATTTGACATGCTGGAGGGCAAAATGACTCTGGTGGAGGCAATTTTGACATGCTGGAGGGCAAAATGACTCTGGTGGAGGCAAATTTGACATGCTGGAGGGCAAAATGACTCTGGTGGTGGCAAATTTGACATGCTGGAGGGCAAAATGACTCTGGTGGAGGCAAATTTGACATGCTGGAGGGCAAAATGACTCTGGTGGTGTCAAATTTGACATGCTGGAGGGCAAAATGACTCTGGTGGTGGCAGATTTGACATGCTGGAGGGCAAAATGACTCTGGTGGTGGCAAATTTGACATGCTGGAGGGCAAAATGACTCTGGTGGTGGCAAATTTGACATGCTGGAGGGCAAAATGACTCTGGTGGAGGCAAATTTGACATGCTGGAGGGCAAAATGACTCTGGTGGTGGCAAATTTGTCATGCTGGAGGGCAAAATGACTCTGGTGGAGGCAATTTTGACATGCTGGAGGGCAAAATGACTCTGGTGGTGGCAAATTTGACATGCTGGAGGGCAAAATGACTCTGGTGGTGGCAAATTTGACATGCTGGAGGGCAAAATGACTCTGGTGGCGGCAAATTTGACATGCTGGAGGGCAAAATGACTCTGGTGGTGGCAAATTCGAAGATTTTCACCATGCTGGAGGGCAAAATGACTCTGGTGGTGGCAAATTTGACATGCTGGAGGGCAAAATGACTCTGGTGGCGGCAAATTTGACATGCTGGAGGGCAAAATGACTCTGGTGGTGGCAAATTTGACATGCTGGAGGGCAAAATGACTCTGGTGGTGGCAAATTCGAAGATTTTCACCATGCTGGAGGGCAAAATGACTCTGGTGGTGGCAAATTTGTCATGCTGGAGGGCAAAATGACTCTGGTGGAGGCAATTTTGACATGCTGGAGGGCAAAATGACTCTGGTGGTGGCAGATTTGACATGCTGGAGGGCAAAATGACTCTGGTGGTGGCAAATTTGACATGCCGGAGGGCAAAATGACTCTGGTGGTGGCAAATTTGTCATGCTGGAGGGCAAAATGACTCTGGTGGAGGCAATTTTGACATGCTGGAGGGCAAAATGACTCTGGTGGTGGCAGATTTGACATGCTGGAGGGCAAAATGACTCTGGTGGTGGCAAATTTGACATGCCGGAGGGCAAAATGACTCTGGTGGTGGCAAATTTGTCATGCTGGAGGGCAAAATGACTCTGGTGGTGGCAAATTTGTCATGCTGGAGGGCAAAATGACTCTGGTGGAGGCAATTTTGACATGCTGGAGGGCAAAATGACTCTGGTGGTGGCAGATTTGACATGCTGGAGGGCAAAATGACTCTGGTGGTGGCAAATTTGACATGCTGGAGGGCAAAATGACTCTGGTGGTGGCAAATTTGACATGCTGGAGGGCAAAATGACTCTGGTGGTGGCAAATTTGTCATGCTGGAGGGCAAAATGACTCTGGTGGTGGCAAATTCGAAGATTTTCACCATGCTGGAGGGCAAAATGACTCTGGTGGTGGCAAATTTGACATGCTGGAGGGCAAAATGACTCTGGTGGCGGCAAATTTGACATGCTGGAGGGCAAAATGACTCTGGTGGTGGCAAATTTGACATGCTGGAGGGCAAAATGACTCTGGTGGTGGCAAATTCGAAGATTTTCACCATGGTGGAGGGCAAAATGACTCTGGTGGTGGCAAATTTGACATGCTGGAGGGCAAAATGACTCTGGTGGTGGCAAATTTGTCATGCTGGAGGGCAAAATGACTCTGGTGGTGGCAAATTTGACATGCTGGAGGGCAAAATGACTCTGGTGGCGGCAAATTTGACATGCTGGAGGGCAAAATGACTCTGGTGGTGGCAAATTTGACATGCTGGAGGGCAAAATGACTCTGGTGGTGGCAAATTCGAAGATTTTCACCATGGTGGAGGGCAAAATGACTCTGGTGGTGGCAAATTTGACATGCTGGAGGGCAAAATGACTCTGGTGGAGGCAAATTTGACATGCTGGAGGGCAAAATGACTCTGGTGGTGGCAAATTTGACATGCTGGAGGGCAAAATGACTCTGGTGGTGGCAAATTTGTCATGCTGGAGGGCAAAATGACTCTGGTGGTGGCAAATTTGACATGCTGGAGGGCAAAATGACTCTGGTGGTGTCAAATTTGACATGCTGGAGGGCAAAATGACTCTGGTGGCGGCAAATTTGACATGCTGGAGGGCAAAATGACTCTGGTGGAGGCAAATTTGACATGCTGGAGGGCAAAATGACTCTGGTGGTGGCAAATTTGTCATGCTGGAGGGCAAAATGACTCTGGTGGCGTCAAATTTGACATGCTGGAGGGCAAAATGACTCTGGTGGAGGCAAATTTGACATGCTGGAGGGCAAAATGACTCTGGTGGTGGCAAATTTGTCATGCTGGAGGGCAAAATGACTCTGGTGGCGTCAAATTTGACATGCTGGAGGGCAAAATGACTCTGGTGGTGGCAAATTTGACATGCTGGAGGGCAAAATGACTCTGGTGGTGTCAAATTTGACATGCTGGAGGGCAAAATGACTCTGGTGGTGGCAAATTTGACATGCTGGAGGGCAAAATGACTCTGGTGGTGTCAAATTTGACATGCTGGAGGGCAAAATGACTCTGGTGGTGTCAAATTTGACATGCTGGAGGGCAAAATGACTCTGGTGGTGGCAAATTTGACATGCTGGAGGGCAAAATGACTCTGGTGGTGGCAAATTTGACATGCTGGAGGGCAAAATGACTCTGGTGGTGGCAAATTTGACATGCTGGAAGGCAAAATGACTCTGGTGGTGGCAAATTTGACATGCTGGAGGGCAAAATGACTCTGGTGGTGGCAAATTTGACATGCTGGAGGGCAAAATGACTCTGGTGGTGTCAAATTTGACATGCTGGAGGGCAAAATGACTCTGGTGGTGTCAAATTTGACATGCTGGAGGGCAAAATGACTCTGGTGGTGGCAAATTTGACATGCTGGAGGGCAAAATGACTCTGGTGGTGGCAAATTTGACATGCTGGAGGGCAAAATGACTCTGGTGGTGTCAAATTTGACATGCTGGAGGGCAAAATGACTCTGGTGGTGGCAAATTTGACATGCTGGAGGGCAAAATGACTCTGGTGGTGTCAAATTTGACATGCTGGAGGGCAAAATGACTCTGGTGGTGTCAAATTTGACATGCTGGAGGGCAAAATGACTCTGGTGGTGGCAAATTTGACATGCTGGAGGGCAAAATGACTCTGGTGGTGGCAAATTTGACATGCTGGAGGGCAAAATGACTCTGGTGGTGTCAAATTTGACATGCTGGAGGGCAAAATGACTCAGGTGGTGGCAAATTTGACATGCTGGAGGGCAAAATGACTCCGGTGGTGGCAAATTTGACATGCTGGAGGGCAAAATGACTCTGGTGGTGGCAAATTTGACATGCTGGAGGGCAAAATGACTCTGGTGGTGCCAAATTTGACATGCTGGAGGGCAAAATGACTCTGGTGGTGGCAAATTCGAAGATTTTCACCATGGTGGAGGGCAAAATGACTCAGGTGGTGGCAAATTTGACATGCTGGAGGGCAAAATGACTCTGGTGGTGGCAAATTTGACATGCTGGAGGGCAAAATGACTCTGGTGGTGCCAAATTTGACATGCTGGAGGGCAAAATGACTCTGGTGGTGGCAAATTCGAAGATTTTCACCATGGTGGAGGGCAAAATGACTCTGGTGGTGGCAAATTTGACATGCTGGAGGGCAAAATGACTCTGGTGGTGGCAAATTTGACATGCTGGAGGGCAAAATGACTCTGGTGGTCTCAAATTTGACATGCTGGAGGGCAAAATGACTCCGGTGGTGGCAAATTTGACATGCTGGAGGGCAAAATGACTCTGGTGGTGGCAAATTTGACATGCTGGAGGGCAAAATGACTCTGGTGGTGTCAAATTTGACATGCTGGAGGGCAAAATGACTCTGGTGGTGGCAAATTTGACATGCTGGAGGGCAAAATGACTCAGGTGGTGGCAAATTTGACATGCTGGAGGGCAAAATGACTCTGGTGGTGTCAAATTTGAAGATTTTCACCATTGTGGAGGGCAAAATGACTCTGGTGGTGGCAAATTTGACATGCTGGAGGGCAAAATGACTCTGGTGGTGGCAAATTTGACATGCTGGAGGGCAAAATGACTCTGGTGGTGGCAAATTTGACATGCTGGAGGGCAAAATGACTCTGGTGGTGTCAAATTTGACATGCTGGAGGGCAAAATGACTCTGGTGGAGGCAAATTTGACATGCTGGAGGGCAAAATGACTCTGGTGGTGGCAAATTTGACATGCTGGAGGGCAAAATGACTCTGGTGGTGTCAAATTTGACATGCTGGAGGGCAAAATGACTCTGGTGGTGGCAAATTTGACATGCTGGAGGGCAAAATGACTCTGGTGGAGGCAAATTTGACATGCTGGAGGGCAAAATGACTCTGGTGGTGGCAAATGCGAAGATTTTCACCATGGTGGAGGGCAAAATGACTCAGGTGGTGGCAAATTTGACATGCTGGAGGGCAAAATGACTCTGGTGGAGGCAAGCTTGACATGCTGGAGGGCAAGATGACTCTGGTGGTGGCAAATTCGAAGATTTTCACCATGGTGGAGGGCAAAATGACTCTGGTGGTGGCAAATTTGACATGCTGGAGGGCAAAATGACTCTGGTGGTGGCAAATTTGACATGCTGGAGGGCAAAATGACTCTGGTGGAGGCAAGTTTGACATGCTGGAGGGCAAGATGACTCTGGTGGTGGCAAATTCGAAGATTTTCACCATGGTGGAGGGCAAAATGACTCTGGTGGTGGCAAATTTGACATACTGGAGGGCAAAATGACTCTGGTGGTGGCAAATTTGTCATGCTGGAGGGCAAAATGACTCTGGTGGAGGCAATTTTGACATGCTGGAGGGCAAAATGACTCTGGTGGTGGCAAATTTGTCATGCTGGAGGGCAAAATGACTCTGGTGGAGGCAATTTTGACATGCTGGAGGGCAAAATGACTCTGGTGGTGGCAGATTTGACATGCTGGAGGGCAAAATGACTCTGGTGGAGGCAATTTTGACATGCTGGAGGGCAAAATGACTCTGGTGGTGGCAAATTTGTCATGCTGGAGGGCAAAATGACTCTGGTGGAGGCAATTTTGACATGCTGGAGGGCAAAATGACTCTGGTGGTGGCAAATTTGACATGCTGGAGGGCAAAATGACTCTGGTGGAGGCAATTTTGACATGCTGGAGGGCAAAATGACTCTGGTGGTGGCAAATTTGTCATGCTGGAGGGCAAAATGACTCTGGTGGAGGCAATTTTGACATGCTGGAGGGCAAAATGACTCTGGTGGTGGCAGATTTGACATGCTGGAGGGCAAAATGACTCCGGTGGTGGCAGATTTGACATGCCGGAGGGCAAAATGACTTTGGTGGTGGCAAATTTGTCATGCTGGAGGGCAAAATGACTCTGGTGGAGGCTATTTTGACATGCTGGAGGGCAAAATGACTCTGGTGGTGGCAAATTTGTCATGCTGGAGGGCAAAATGACTCTGGTGGTGGCAAATTTGTCATGCTGGAGGGCAAAATGACTCTGGTGGTGGCAAATTTGACATGCTGGAGGGCAAAATGACTCTGGTGGTGGCAAATTTGACATGCTGGAGGGCAAAATGACTCTGGTGGCGGCAAATTTGACATGCTGGAGGGCAAAATGACTCTGGTGGCGGCAAATTTGACATGCTGGAGGGCAAAATGACTCTGGTGGTGTCAAATTTGACATGCTGGAGGGCAAAATGACTCTGGTGGTGGCAAATTTGACATACTGGAGGGCAAACTGACTCTGGTGGAGGCAAATTTGACATGCTGGAGGGCAAAATGACTCTGGTGGTGGCAGATTTGACATGCTGGAGGGCAAAATGACTCTGGTGGTGGCAAATTTGACATACTGGAGGGCAAAATGACTCTGGTGGAGGCAAATTTGACATGCTGGAGGGCAAAATGACTCCGGTGGTGGCAAATTTGACATGCCGGAGGGCAAAATGACTCTGGTGGTGGCAAATTTGTCATGCTGGAGGGCAAAATGACTCTGGTGGAGGCAATTTTGACATGCTGGAGGGCAAAATGACTCTGGTGGAGGCTATTTTGACATGCTGGAGG
The DNA here is from genome assembly GCA_964036215.1 of Oscheius sp. DF5033. Lineage (NCBI taxonomy): Eukaryota > Metazoa > Nematoda > Chromadorea > Rhabditida > Rhabditidae > Oscheius > Oscheius sp. DF5033. The sequence goes on from CAXIWN010000006.1 coordinate 4,439,458, forward strand.
GCAAAATGACTCTGGTGGTGGCAAATTTGACATGCTGGAGGGCAAAATGACTCTGGTGGTGGCAAATTTGTCATGCTGGAGGGCAAAATGACTCTGGTGGTGGCAAATTTGTCATGCTGGAGGGCAAAATGACTCTGGTGGTGGCAAATTTGTCATGCTGGAGGGCAAAATGACTCTGGTGGTGGCAGATTTGACATGCTGGAGGGCAAAATGACTCTGGTGGTGGCAAATTTGACATGCTGGAGGGCAAAATGACTCTGGTGGAGGCTATTTTGACATGCTGGAGGGCAAAATGACTCTGGTGGTGGCAAATTTGACATGCTGGAGGGCAAAATGACTCTGGTGGTGGCAAATTTGTCATGCTGGAGGGCAAAATGACTCTGGTGGTGGCAAATTTGACATGCTGGAGGGCAAAATGACTCTGGTGGTGGCAAATTTGTCATGCTGGAGGGCAAAACGACTCTGGTGGAGGCAATTTTGACATGCTGGAGGGCAAAATGACTCTGGTGGTGGCAGATTTGACATGCTGGAGGGCAAAATGACTCTGGTGGTGTCAAATTCGAAGATTTTCACCATGGTGGAGGGCAAAATGACTCTGGTGGTGGCAAATTTGACATGCTGGAGGGCAAAATGACTCTGGTGGTGGCAGATTTGACATGCTGGAGGGCAAAATGACTCTGGTGGTGTCAAATTCGAAGATTTTCACCATGGTGGAGGGCAAAATGACTCTGGTGGTGGCAAATTTGACATGCTGGAGGGCAAAATGACTCTGGTGGCGGCAAATTTGACATGCTGGAGGGCAAAATGACTCTGGTGGCGGCAAATTTGACATGCTGGAGGGCAAAATGACTCTGGTGGTGTCAAATTTGACATGCTGGAGGGCAAAATGACTCTGGTGGTGGCAAATTTGACATGCTGGAGGGCAAAATGACTCTGGTGGTGTCAAATTTGACATGTTGGAGGGCAAAATGACTCTGGTGGTGGCAGATTTGACATGCTGGAGGGCAAAATGACTCTGGTGGTGTCAAATTCGAAGATTTTCACCATGGTGGAGGGCAAAATGACTCTGGTGGTGGCAAATTTGACATGCTGGAGGGCAAAATGACTCTGGTGGCGGCAAATTTGACATGCTGGAGGGCAAAATGACTCTGGTGGCGGCAAATTTGACATGCTGGAGGGCAAAATGACTCTGGTGGTGTCAAATTTGACATGCTGGAGGGCAAAATGACTCTGGTGGTGGCAAATTTGACATGCTGGAGGGCAAAATGACTCTGGTGGTGTCAAATTTGACATGTTGGAGGGCAAAATGACTCTGGTGGTGGCAAATTTGACATACTGGAGGGCAAAATGACTCTGGTGGAGGCAAATTTGACATGCTGGAGGGCAAAATGACTCCGGTGCTGGCAAATTTGACATGCTGGAGGGCAAAATGACTCTGGTGGTGGCAAATTTGACATGCTGGAGGGCAAAATGACTCCGGTGGTGGCAAATTTGACATGCTGGAGGGCAAAATGACTCTGGTGGTGGCAAATTTGACATACTGGAGGGCAAAATGACTCTGGTGGAGGCAAATTTGACATGCTGGAGGGCAAAATGACTCCGGTGGTGGCAAATTTGACATACTGGAGGGCAAAATGACTCTGGTGGAGGCAAATTTGACATGCTGGAGGGCAAAATGACTCCGGTGGTGGCAAATTTGTCATGCTGGAGGGCAAAATGACTCTGGTGGTGGCAAATTTGTCATGCTGGAGGGCAAAATGACTCTGGTGGAGGCAATTTTGACATACTGGAGGGCAAAATGACTCTGGTGGTGGCAGATTTGACATGCTGGAGGGCAAAATGACTCCGGTGGTGGCAAATTTGACATGCTGGAGGGCAAAATGACTCCGGTGGTGGCAAATTTGACATGCCGGAGGGCAAAATGACTCTGGTGGTGGCAAATTTGTCATGCTGGAGGGCAAAATGACTCTGGTGGAGGCAATTTTGACATGCTGGAGGGCAAAATGACTCTGGTGGTGGCAAATTTGTCATGCTGGAGGGCAAAATGACTCTGGTGGAGGCAATTTTGACATGCTGGAGGGCAAAATGACTCTGGTGGTGGCAGATTTGACATGCTGGAGGGCAAAATGACTCCGGTGGTGGCAGATTTGACATGCCGGAGGGCAAAATGACTCTGGTGGTGGCAAATTTGTCATGCTGGAGGGCAAAATGACTCTGGTGGAGGCTATTTTGACATGCTGGAGGGCAAAATGACTCTGGTGGTGGCAAATTTGACATGCTGGAGGGCAAAATGACTCTGGTGGTGGCAGATTTGACATGCTGGAGGGCAAAATGACTCTGGTGGTGGCAAATTTGTCATGCTGGAGGGCAAAATGACTCTGGTGGTGGCAAATTTGACATGCTGGAGGGCAAAATGACTCTGGTGGTGGCAAATTTGTCATGCTGGAGGGCAAAATGACTCTGGTGGTGTCAAATTCGAAGATTTTCACCATGGTGGAGGGCAAAATGACTCTGGTGGTGGCAAATTTGACATACTGGAGGGCAAAATGACTCTGGTGGTGGCAAATTTGACATGCTGGAGGGCAAAATGACTCTGGTGGTGGCAAATTTGACATGCTGGAGGGCAAAATGACTCTGGTGGTGTCAAATTTGACATGCTGGAGGGCAAAATGACTCTGGTGGAGGCAAATTTGACATGCTGGAGGGCAAAATGACTCTGGTGGTGGCAAATTTGACATGCTGGAGGGCAAAATGACTCTGGTGGTGGCAAATTTGACATGCTGGAGGGCAAAATGACTCTGGTGGTGTCAAATTTGACATGCTGGAGGGCAAAATGACTCTGGTGGTGTCAAATTTGACATGCTGGAGGGCAAAATGACTCTGGTGGTGGCAAATTTGACATGCTGGAGGGCAAAATGACTCTGGTGGTGGCAAATTTGACATGCTGGAGGGCAAAATGACTCTGGTGGTGGCAAATTTGACATGCTGGAGGGCAAAATGACTCTGGTGGTGGCAAATTTGACGTGCCGGAGGGCAAAATGACTCTGGTGGTGGCAAATTCGAAGATTTTCACCATGGTGGAGGGCAAAATGACTCTGGTGGTGGCAAATTCGAAGATTTTCACCATGGTGGAGGGCAAAATGACTCTGGTGGTGGCAAATTCGAAGATTTTCACCATGGTGGAGGGCAAAATGACTCTGGTGGTGGCAAATTCGAAGATTTTCACCATGGTGGAGGGCAAAATGACTCTGGTGGTGGCAAATTTGACATGCTGGAGGGCAAAATGACTCTGGTGGCGGCAAATTTGACATGCTGGAGGGCAAAATGACTCTGGTGGTGTCAAATTGCTGGAGGGCAAAATGACTCTGGTGGTGTCAAATTTGACATGCTGGAGGGCAAAATGACTCTGGTGGTGGCAAATTTGACATGCTGGAGGGCAAAATGACTCTGGTGGCGGCAAATTTGACATGCTGGAGGGCAAAATGACTCTCGTGGTGGCAAATTTGACATGCTGGAGGGCAAAATGACTCTGGTGGCGGCAAATTTGACATGCTGGAGGGCAAAATGACTCTGGTGGTGTCAAATTTGACATGCAGGAGGGCAAAATGACTCTGGTGGAGGCAAATTTGACATGCTGGAGGGCAAAATGACTCTGGTGGTGTCAAATTTGACATGCTGGAGGGCAAAATGACTCTGGTGGAGGCAAATTTGACATGCTGGAGGGCAAAATGACTCTGGTGGTGTCAAATTTGACATGCTGGAGGGCAAAATGACTCTGGTGGTGGCAAATTTGACATGCTGGAGGGCAAAATGACTCTGGTGGCGGCAAATTTGACATGCTGGAGGGCAAAATGACTCTGGTGGTGGCAAATTCGAAGATTTTCACCATGGTGGAGGGCAAAATGACTCTGGTGGTGGCAAATTTGACATGCTGGAGAGCAAAATGACTCTGGTGGTGGCAAATTTGACATACTGGAGGGCAAAATGACTCTGGTGGTGGCAAATTTGACATGCTGGAGGGCAAAATGACTCTGGTGGTGGCAAATTTGACATGCTGGAGGGCAAAATGACTCAGGTGGTGGCAAATTTGACATGCTGGAGGGCAAAATGACTCAGGTGGTGGCAAATTTGACATGCTGGAGGGCAAAATGACTCTGGTGGTGGCAAATTCGAAGATTTTCACCATGGTGGAGGGCAAAATGACTCTGGTGGTGGCAAATTTGACATGCTGGAGGGCAAAATGACTCTGGTGGTGGCAAATTTGACATGCTGGAGGGCAAAATGACTCAGGTGGTGGCAAATTTGACATGCTGGAGGGCAAAATGACTCTGGTGGTGTCAAATTTGACATGCTGGAGGGCAAAATGACTCTGGTGGTGGCAGATTTGACATGCTGGAGGGCAAAATGACTCTGGTGGTGGCAAATTTGACATGCCGGAGGGCAAAATGACTCTGGTGGTGGCAAATTTGTCATGCTGGAGGGCAAAATGACTCTGGTGGAGGCAATTTTGACATGCTGGAGGGCAAAATGACTCTGGTGGTGGCAAATTTGACATGCTGGAGGGCAAAATGACTCTGGTGGTGGCAAATTTGACATGCTGGAGGGCAAAATGACTCTGGTGGCGGCAAATTTGACATGCTGGAGGGCAAAATGACTCTGGTGGTGGCAAATTCGAAGATTTTCACCATGCTGGAGGGCAAAATGACTCTGGTGGTGGCAAATTTGACATGCTGGAGGGCAAAATGACTCTGGTGGTGGCAAATTCGAAGATTTTCACCATGGTGGAGGGCAAAATGACTCTGGTGGTGGCAAATTTGACATGCTGGAGGGCAAAATGACTCTGGTGGTGGCAAATTCGAAGATTTTCACCATGGTGGAGGGCAAAATGACTCTGGTGGTGGCAAATTTGACATGCTGGAGGGCAAAATGACTCTGGTGGTGGCAAATTTGACATGCTGGAGGGTAAAATGACTCTGGTGGTGGCAAATTTGACATGCTGGAGGGCAAAATGACTCTGGTGGAGGCAAATTTGACATGCTGGAGGGCAAAATGACTCTGGTGGTGGCAGATTTGACATGCTGGAGGGCAAAATGACTCTGGTGGCGGCAAATTTGACATGCTGGAGGGCAAAATGACTCTGGTGGTGTCAAATTTGACATGCTGGAGGGCAAAATGACTCTGGTGGTGGCAAATTCGAAGATTTTCACCATGGTGGAGGGCAAAATGACTCTGGTGGTGTCAAATTTGACATGCTGGAGGGCAAAATGACTCTGGTGGTGTCAAATTTGACATGCTGGAGGGCAAAATGACTCTGGTGGTGTCAAATTCGAAGATTTTCACCATGGTGGAGGGCAAAATGACTCTGGTGGTGGCAAATTTGACATGCTGGAGGGCAAAATGACTCTGGTGGTGGCAAATTTGACATGCTGGAGGGCAAAATGACTCTGGTGGCGGCAAATTTGACATGCTGGAGGGCAAAATGACTCTGGTGGTGGCAAATTTGACATGCTGGAGGGCAAAATGACTCTGGTGGTGGCAAATTTGACATGCTGGAGGGCAAAATGACTCTGGTGGTGGCAAATTTGACATGCTGGAGGGCAAAATGACTCTGGTGGTGTCAAATTTGACATGCTGGAGGGCAAAATGACTCTGGTGGTGGCAAATTTGACAAGCTGGAGGGCAAAATGACTCAGGTGGTGGCAAATTTGACATGCTGGGGGGCAAAATGACTCTGGTGGTGTCAAATTTGACATGCTGGAGGGCAAAATGACTCTGGTGGTGGCAAATTTGACATGCTGGAGGGCAAAATGACTCAGGTGGTGGCAAATTTGACATGCTGGAGGGCAAAATGACTCTGGTGGTGGCAAATTTGACATGCTGGAGGGCAAAATGACTCTGGTAGTGGCAAATTTGACATGCTGGAGGGCAAAATGACTCTCGTGGTGGCAAATTTGACATGCTGGAGGGCAAAATGACTCTGGTGGTGGCAAATTTGACATGCTGGAGGGCAAAATGACTCTGGTGGTGGCAAATTTGACATGCTGGAGGGCAAAATGACTCTGGTGGTGGCAAATTTGACATGCTGGAGGGCAAAATGACTCTGGTGGTGGCAAATTTGACATGCTGGAGGGCAAAATGACTCTGGTGGTGGCAAATTTGACATGCTGGAGGGCAAAATGACTCTGGTGGTGGCAAATTTGACATGCTGGAGGGCAAAATGACTCTGGTGGTGTCAAATTTGACATGCTGGAGGGCAAAATGACTCTGGTGGTGGCAAATTTGACAAGCTGGAGGGCAAAATGACTCAGGTGGTGGCAAATTTGACATGCTGGGGGGCAAAATGACTCTGGTGGTGTCAAATTTGACATGCTGGAGGGCAAAATGACTCTGGTGGTGGCAAATTTGACATGCTGGAGGGCAAAATGACTCAGGTGGTGGCAAATTTGACATGCTGGAGGGCAAAATGACTCTGGTGGTGGCAAATTTGACATGCTGGAGGGCAAAATGACTCTGGTAGTGGCAAATTTGACATGCTGGAGGGCAAAATGACTCTCGTGGTGGCAAATTTGACATGCTGGAGGGCAAAATGACTCTGGTGGTGGCAAATTTGACATGCTGGAGGGCAAAATGACTCTGGTGGTGGCAAATTTGACATGCTGGAGGGCAAAATGACTCTGGTGGTGGCAAATTTGACATGCTGGAGGGCAAAATGACTCTGGTGGTGGCAAATTTGACATGCTGGAGGGCAAAATGACTCTGGTGGTGTCAAATTTGACATGCTGGTGGGCAAAATGACTCTGGTGGAGGCAAATTTGACATGCTGGAGGGCAAAATGACTCTGGTGGTGGCAAATTTGACATGCTGGAGGGCAAAATGACTCTGGTGGTGTCAAATTTGACATGCTGGAGGGCAAAATGACTCTGGTGGTGTCAAATTTGACATGCTGGAGGGCAAAATGACTCTGGTGGTGTCAAATTTGACATGCTGGAGGGCAAAATGACTCTGGTGGTGGCAAATTTGACATGCTGGAGGGCAAAATGACTCTGGTGGTGGCAAATTTGACATGCTGGAGGGCAAAATGACTCTGGTGGTGTCAAATTTGACATGCTGGAGGGCAAAATGACTCTGGTGGTGGCAAATTTGACATGCTGGAGGGCAAAATGACTCTGGTGGTGGCAAATTTGACATGCTGGAGGGCAAAATGACTCTGGTGGAGGCAAATTTGACATGCTGGAGGGCAAAATGACTCTGGTGGTGTCAAATTTGACATGCTGGAGGGCAAAATGACTCTGGTGGAGGCAAATTTGACATGCTGGAGGGCAAAATGACTCTGGTGGAGGCAAATTTGACATGCTGGAGGGCAAAATGACTCTGGTGGAGGCAAATTTGACATGCTGGAGGGCAAAATGACTCTGGTGGTGTCAAATTCGAAGATTTTTACCATGGTGGAGGGCAAAATGACTCTGGTGGTGTCAAATTCGAAGATTTTCACCATGGTGGAGGGCAAAATGACTCTGGTGGTGTCAAATTCGAAGATTTTCACCATGGTGGAGGGCAAAATGACTCTGGTGGTGGCAAATTTGACATGCTGGAGGGCAAAATGACTCTGGTGGAGGCCAATTTGACATGCTGGAGGGCAAAATGACTCTGGTGGTGTCAAATTTGACATGCTGGAGGGCAAAATGACTCTGGTGGAGGCAAATTTGACATGCTGGAGGGCAAAATGACTCTGGTGGAGGCAAATTTGACATGCTGGAGGGCAAAATGACTCTGGTGGTGTCAAATTCGAAGATTTTCACCATGGTGGAGGGCAAAATGACTCTGGTGGTGTCAAATTTGACATGCTGGAGGGCAAAATGACTCTGGTGGTGTCAACTTCGAAGATTTTCACCATGGTGGAGGGCAAAATGACTCTGGTGGTGTCAAATTTGACATGCTGGAGGGCAAAATGACTCTGGTGGTGGCAAATTTGACATGCTGGAGGGCAAAATGACTCTGGTGGTGGCAAATTTGACATGCTGGAGGGCAAAATGACTCTGGTGGTGTCAAATTTGACATGCTGGAGGGCAAAATGACTCTGGTGGAGGCAAATTTGACATGCTGGAGGGCAAAATGACTCTGGTGGTGGCAAATTTGACATGCTGGAGGGCAAAATGACTCTGGTGGTGTCAAATTTAACATGCTGGAGGGCAAAATGACTCTGGTGGGGTCAAATTCGAAGATTTTCACCATGGTGGAGGGCAAAATGACTCTGGTGGTGTCAAATTTGACATGCTGGAGGGCAAAATGACTCAGGTGGTGGCAAATTTGACATGCTGGAGGGCAAAATGACTCTGGTGGTGTCAAATTTGACATGCTGGAGGGCAAAATGACTCTGGTGGTGTCAAATTCGAAGATTTTCACCATGGTGGAGGGCAAAATGACTCTGGTGGTGTCAAATTTGACATGCTGGAGGGCAAAATGACTCTGGTGGTGGCAAATTTGACATGCTGGAGGGCAAAATGACTCTGGTGGAGGCAAATTTGACATGCTGGAGGGCAAAATGACTCTGGTGGAGGCAAATTTGACATGCTGGAGGGCAAAATGACTCTGGTGGAGGCAAATTTGACATGCTGGAGGGCAAAATGACTCTGGTGGTGTCAAATTCGAAGATTTTCACCATGGTGGAGGGCAAAATGACCCTGGTGGTGTCAAATTCGAAGATTTTCACCATGGTGGAGGGCAAAATGACTCTGGTGGTGTCAAATTCGAAGATTTTCACCATGGTGGAGGGCAAAATGACTCTGGTGGTGGCAAATTTGACATGCTGGAGGGCAAAATGACTCTGGTGGAGGCCAATTTGACATGCTGGAGGGCAAAATGACTCTGGTGGTGTCAAATTTGACATGCTGGAGGGCAAAATGACTCTGGTGGAGGCAAATTTGACATGCTGGAGGGCAAAATGACTCTGGTGGAGGCCAATTTGACATGCTGGAGGGCAAAATGACTCTGGTGGTGGCAAATTTGACATGCTGGAGGGCAAAATGACTCTGGTGGAGGCAAATTTGACATGCTGGAGGGCAAAATGACTCTGGTGGAGGCAAATTTGACATGCTGGAGGGCAAAATGACTCTGGTGGAGGCAAATTTGACATGCTGGAGGGCAAAATGACTCTGGTGGTGGCAAATTTGACATGCTGGAGGGCAAAATGACTCTGGTGGAGGCAAATTTGACATGCTGGAGGGCAAAATGACTCTGGTGGAGGCAAATTTGACATGCTGGAGGGCAAAATGACTCTGGTGGAGGCAAATTTGACATGCTGGAGGGCAAAATGACTCTGGTGGAGGCAAATTTGACATGCTGGAGGGCAAAATGACTCTGGTGGAGGCCAATTTGACATGCTGGAGGGCAAAATGACTCTGGTGGTGGCAAATTTGACATGCTGGAGGGCAAAATGACTCTGGTGGAGGCAAATTTGACATGCTGGAGGGCAAAATGACTCTGGTGGAGGCAAATTTGACATGCTGGAGGGCAAAATGACTCTGGTGGAGGCAAATTTGACATGCTGGAGGGCAAAATGACTCTGGTGGTGTCAAATTCGAAGATTTTCACCATGGTGGAGGGCAAAATGACTCTGGTGGTGTCAAATTTGACATGCTGGAGGGCAAAATGACTCTGGTGGAGGCAAATTTGACATGCTGGAGGGCAAAATGACTCTGGTGGTGTCAAATTCGAAGATTTTCACCATGGTGGAGGGCAAAATGACTCTGGTGGTGTCAAATTTGACATGCTGGAGGGCAAAATGACTCTGGTGGTGTCAACTTCGAAGATTTTCACCATGGTGGAGGGCGAAATGACTCTGGTGGTGTCAAATTGGACATGCTGGAGGGCAAAATGACTCTGGTGGAGGCAAATTTGACATGCTGGAGGGCAAAATGACTCTGGTGGAGGCAAATTTGACATGCTGGAGGGCAAAATGACTCTGGTGGTGGCAAATTTGACATGCTGGAGGGCAAAATGACTCTGGTGGAGGCAAATTTGACATGCTGGAGGGCAAAATGACTCTGGTGGTGGCAAATTTGACATGCTGGAGGGCAAAATGACTCTGGTGGTGTCAAATTCGAAGATTTTTACCATGGTGGAGGGCAAAATGACTCTGGTGGTGTCAAATTCGAAGATTTTCACCATGGTGGAGGGCAAAATGACTCTGGTGGTGTCAAATTCGAAGATTTTCACCATGGTGGAGGGCAAAATGACTCTGGTGGTGGCAAATTTGACATGCTGGAGGGCAAAATGACTCTGGTGGAGGCCAATTTGACATGCTGGAGGGCAAAATGACTCTGGTGGTGTCAAATTTGACATGCTGGAGGGCAAAATGACTCTGGTGGAGGCAAATTTGACATGCTGGAGGGCAAAATGACTCTGGTGGAGGCAAATTTGACATGCTGGAGGGCAAAATGACTCTGGTGGTGTCAAATTCGAAGATTTTCACCATGGTGGAGGGCAAAATGACTCTGGTGGTGTCAAATTTGACATGCTGGAGGGCAAAATGACTCTGGTGGTGTCAACTTCGAAGATTTTCACCATGGTGGAGGGCAAAATGACTCTGGTGGTGTCAAATTTGACATGCTGGAGGGCAAAATGACTCTGGTGGTGGCAAATTTGACATGCTGGAGGGCAAAATGACTCTGGTGGTGGCAAATTTGACATGCTGGAGGGCAAAATGACTCTGGTGGTGTCAAATTTGACATGCTGGAGGGCAAAATGACTCTGGTGGAGGCAAATTTGACATGCTGGAGGGCAAAATGACTCTGGTGGTGGCAAATTTGACATGCTGGAGGGCAAAATGACTCTGGTGGTGTCAAATTTAACATGCTGGAGGGCAAAATGACTCTGGTGGGGTCAAATTCGAAGATTTTCACCATGGTGGAGGGCAAAATGACTCTGGTGGTGTCAAATTTGACATGCTGGAGGGCAAAATGACTCAGGTGGTGGCAAATTTGACATGCTGGAGGGCAAAATGACTCTGGTGGTGTCAAATTTGACATGCTGGAGGGCAAAATGACTCTGGTGGTGTCAAATTCGAAGATTTTCACCATGGTGGAGGGCAAAATGACTCTGGTGGTGTCAAATTTGACATGCTGGAGGGCAAAATGACTCTGGTGGTGGCAAATTTGACATGCTGGAGGGCAAAATGACTCTGGTGGAGGCAAATTTGACATGCTGGAGGGCAAAATGACTCTGGTGGAGGCAAATTTGACATGCTGGAGGGCAAAATGACTCTGGTGGAGGCAAATTTGACATGCTGGAGGGCAAAATGACTCTGGTGGTGTCAAATTCGAAGATTTTCACCATGGTGGAGGGCAAAATGACCCTGGTGGTGTCAAATTCGAAGATTTTCACCATGGTGGAGGGCAAAATGACTCTGGTGGTGTCAAATTCGAAGATTTTCACCATGGTGGAGGGCAAAATGACTCTGGTGGTGGCAAATTTGACATGCTGGAGGGCAAAATGACTCTGGTGGAGGCCAATTTGACATGCTGGAGGGCAAAATGACTCTGGTGGTGTCAAATTTGACATGCTGGAGGGCAAAATGACTCTGGTGGAGGCAAATTTGACATGCTGGAGGGCAAAATGACTCTGGTGGAGGCCAATTTGACATGCTGGAGGGCAAAATGACTCTGGTGGTGGCAAATTTGACATGCTGGAGGGCAAAATGACTCTGGTGGAGGCAAATTTGACATGCTGGAGGGCAAAATGACTCTGGTGGAGGCAAATTTGACATGCTGGAGGGCAAAATGACTCTGGTGGAGGCAAATTTGACATGCTGGAGGGCAAAATGACTCTGGTGGTGGCAAATTTGACATGCTGGAGGGCAAAATGACTCTGGTGGAGGCAAATTTGACATGCTGGAGGGCAAAATGACTCTGGTGGAGGCAAATTTGACATGCTGGAGGGCAAAATGACTCTGGTGGAGGCAAATTTGACATGCTGGAGGGCAAAATGACTCTGGTGGAGGCAAATTTGACATGCTGGAGGGCAAAATGACTCTGGTGGAGGCCAATTTGACATGCTGGAGGGCAAAATGACTCTGGTGGTGGCAAATTTGACATGCTGGAGGGCAAAATGACTCTGGTGGAGGCAAATTTGACATGCTGGAGGGCAAAATGACTCTGGTGGAGGCAAATTTGACATGCTGGAGGGCAAAATGACTCTGGTGGAGGCAAATTTGACATGCTGGAGGGCAAAATGACTCTGGTGGTGTCAAATTCGAAGATTTTCACCATGGTGGAGGGCAAAATGACTCTGGTGGTGTCAAATTTGACATGCTGGAGGGCAAAATGACTCTGGTGGAGGCAAATTTGACATGCTGGAGGGCAAAATGACTCTGGTGGTGTCAAATTCGAAGATTTTCACCATGGTGGAGGGCAAAATGACTCTGGTGGTGTCAAATTTGACATGCTGGAGGGCAAAATGACTCTGGTGGTGTCAACTTCGAAGATTTTCACCATGGTGGAGGGCGAAATGACTCTGGTGGTGTCAAATTGGACATGCTGGAGGGCAAAATGACTCTGGTGGAGGCAAATTTGACATGCTGGAGGGCAAAATGACTCTGGTGGAGGCAAATTTGACATGCTGGAGGGCAAAATGACTCTGGTGGAGGCAAATTTGACATGCTGGAGGGCAAAATGACTCTGGTGGTGTCAAATTCGAAGATTTTCACCATGGTGGAGGGCAAAATGACTCTGGTGGTGTCAAATTTGACATGCTGGAGGGCAAAATGACTCTGGTGGAGGCAAATTTGACATGCTGGAGGGCAAAATGACTCTGGTGGAGGCAAATTTGACATGCTGGAGGGCAAAATGACTCTGGTGGAGGCAAATTTGACATGCTGGAGGGCAAAATGACTCTGGTGCAGGCAAATTTGACATGCTGGAGGGCAAAATGACTCTGGTGGTGTCAAATTCGAAGATTTTCACCATGGTGGAGGGCAAAATGACTCTGGTGGTGGCAAATTTGACATGCTGGAGGGCAAAATGACTCTGGTGGAGGCAAATTTGACATGCTGGAGGGCAAAATGACTCTGGTGGTGGCAAATTTGTCATGCTGGAGGGCAAAATGACTCTGGTGGTGGCAAATTTGACATGCTTTTCACCATGGTGGAGGGCAAAAAGATTTTCACCATGGTGGAGGGCAAAATGACTCTGGTGGTGGCAAATTTGACATGCTGGAGGGCAAAATGACTCTGGTGGTGGCAAATTTGACATGCTGGAGGGCAAAATGACTCTGGTGGTGGCAAATTTGTCATGCTGGAGGGCAAAATGACTCTGGTGGTGTCAAATTTGACATGCTGGAGGGCAAAATGACTCTGGTGGTGGCAAATTTGACATGCTGGAGGGCAAAATGACTCTGGTGGTGGCAAATTTGACATGCTGGAGGGCAAAATGACTCTGGTGGTGTCAAATTTGACATGCTGGAGGGCAAAATGACTCTGGTGGTGGCAAATTTGACATGCTGGAGGGCAAAATGACTCTGGTGGAGGCAAATTTGACATGCTGGATTGCAAAATGACTCTGGTGGAGGCAAATTTGACATGCTGGAGGGCAAAATGACTCTGGTGGTGGCAAATTTGACATGCTTTTCACCATGGTGGAGGGAAAAAAGATTTTCACCATGGTGGAGGGCAAAATGACTCTGGTGGTGGCAAATTTGACATGCTGGAGGGCAAAATGACTCTGGTGGTGGCAAATTTGTCATGCTGGAGGGCAAAATGACTCTGGTGGTGGCAAATTTGACATGCTTTTCACCATGGTGGAGGGCAAAAAGATTTTCACCATGGTGGAGGGCAAAATGACTCTGGTGGTGGCAAATTTGACATGCTGGAGGGCAAAATGACTCTGGTGGTGGCAAATTTGACATGCTGGAGGGCAAAATGACTCTGGTGGTGGCAAATTTGTCATGCTGGAGGGCAAAATGACTCTGGTGGTGTCAAATTTGACATGCTGGAGGGCAAAATGACTCTGGTGGTGGCAAATTTGACATGCTGGAGGGCAAAATGACTCTGGTGGTGTCAAATTCGAAGATTTTCACCATGGTGGAGGGCAAAATGACTCTGGTGGTGGCAAATTTGACATGCTGGAGGGCAAAATGACTCTGGTGGTGGCAAATTTGACATGCTGGAGGGCAAAATGACTCTGGTGGTGGCAAATTTGACATGCTGGAGGGCAAAATGACTCTGGTGGTGGCAAATTTGACATGCTGGAGGGCAAAATGACTCAGGTGGTGGCAAATTTGACATGCTGGAGGGCAAAATGACTCTGGTGGTGTCAAATTTGACATGCTGGAGGGCAAAATGACTCTGGTGGTGGCAGATTTGACATGCTGGAGGGCAAAATGACTCTGGTGGTGGCAAATTTGACATGCCGGAGGGCAAAATGACTCTGGTGGTGGCAAATTTGTCATGCTGGAGGGCAAAATGACTCTGGTGGAGGCAATTTTGACATGCTGGAGGGCAAAATGACTCTGGTGGTGGCAAATTTGACATGCTGGAGGGCAAAATGACTCTGGTGGTGGCAAATTTGACATGCTGGAGGGCAAAATGACTCTGGTGGCGGCAAATTTGACATGCTGGAGGGCAAAATGACTCTGGTGGTGGCAAATTCGAAGATTTTCACCATGGTGGAGGGCAAAATGACTCTGGTGGTGGCAAATTTGACATGCTGGAGGGCAAAATGACTCTGGTGGTGGCAAATTCGAAGATTTTCACCATGGTGGAGGGCAAAATGACTCTGGTGGTGGCAAATTTGACATGCTGGAGGGCAAAATGACTCTGGTGGTGGCAAATTTGACATGCTGGAGGGCAAAATGACTCTGGTGGTGGCAAATTCGAAGATTTTCACCATGGTGGAGGGCAAAATGACTCTGGTGGTGGCAAATTTGACATGCTGGAGGGCAAAATGACTCTGGTGGTGGCAAATTTGACATGCTGGAGGGCAAAATGACTCTGGTGGAGGCAAATTTGACATGCTGGAGGGCAAAATGACTCTGGTGGAGGCAAATTTGACATGCTGGAGGGCAAAATGACTCTGGTGGTGGCAAATTTGACATTTTACATGCTGGAGGGCAAAATGACTCTGGTGGCGGCAAATTTGACATGCTGGAGGGCAAAATGACTCTGGTGGTGGCAAATTTGACATGCTGGAGGGCAAAATGACTCTGGTGGAGGCAAATTTGACATGCTGGAGGGCAAAATGACTCTGGTGGAGGCAAATTTGACATGCTGGAGGGCAAAATGACTCTGGTGGTGGCAAATTTGACATGCTGGAGGGCAAAATGACTCTGGTGGAGGCAAATTTGACATGCTGGAGGGCAAAATGACTCTGGTGGTGGCAAATTTGACATGCTGGAGGGCAAAATGACTCTGGTGGTGGCAAATTTGACATGCTGGAGGGCAAAATGACTCTGGTGGTGGCAAATTTGACATGCTGGAGGGCAAAATGACTCTGGTGGAGGCAAATTTGACATGCTGGAGGGCAAAATGACTCTGGTGGTGGCAAATTTGACATGCTGGAGGGCAAAATGACTCTGGTGGAGGCAAATTTGACATGCTGGAGGGCAAAATGACTCTGGTGGTGTCAAATTTGACATGCTGGAGGGCAAAATGACTCTGGTGGTGGCAGATTTGACATGCTGGAGGGCAAAATGACTCTGGTGGCGGCAAATTTGACATGCTGGAGGGCAAAATGACTCTGGTGGTGTCAAATTTGACATGCTGGAGGGCAAAATGACTCTGGTGGTGGCAAATTCGAAGATTTTCACCATGGTGGAGGGCAAAATGACTCTGGTGGTGTCAAATTTGACATGCTGGAGGGCAAAATGACTCTGGTGGTGTCAAATTCGAAGATTTTCACCATGGTGGAGGGCAAAATGACTCTGGTGGCGGCAAATTTGACATGCTGGAGGGCAAAATGACTCTGGTGGTGGCAAATTTGACATGCTGGAGGGCAAAATGACTCTGGTGGTGGCAAATTTGACATGCTGGAGGGCAAAATGACTCTGGTGGTGGCAAATTTGACATGCTGGAGGGCAAAATGACTCTGGTGGCGGCAAATTTGACATGCTGGAGGGCAAAATGACTCTGGTGGTGGCAAATTTGACATGCTGGAGGGCAAAATGACTCTGGTGGTGGCAAATTTGACATGCTGGAGGGCAAAATGACTCTGGTGGTGTCAAATTTGACATGCTGGAGGGCAAAATGACTCTGGTGGTGTCAAATTTGACATGCTGGAGGGCAAAATGACTCTGGTGGTGGCAAATTTGACATGCTGGAGGGCAAAATGACTCAGGTGGTGGCAAATTTGACATGCTGGAGGGCAAAATGACTCTGGTGGTGGCAAATTTGACATGCTGGAGGGCAAAATGACTCTGGTAGTGGCAAATTTGACATGCTGGAGGGCAAAATGACTCTCGTGGTGGCAAATTTGACATGCTGGAGGGCAAAATGACTCTGGTGGTGGCAAATTTGACATGCTGGAGGGCAAAATGACTCTGGTGGTGGCAAATTTGACATGCTGGAGGGCAAAATGACTCTGGTGGTGGCAAATTTGACATGCTGGAGGGCAAAATGACTCTGGTGGTGGCAAATTTGACATGCTGGAGGGCAAAATGACTCTGGTGGTGTCAAATTTGACATGCTGGTGGGCAAAATGACTCTGGTGGTGTCAAATTTGACATGCTGGAGGGCAAAATGACTCTGGTGGTGGCAAATTTGACATGCTGGAGGGCAAAATGACTCTGGTGGTGGCAAATTTGACATGCTGGAGGGCAAAATGACTCTGGTGGTGGCAAATTTGACATGCTGGAGGGCAAAATGACTCTGGTGGTGGCAAATTTGACATGCTGGAGGGCAAAATGACTCTGGTGGAGGCAAATTTGACATGCTGGAGGGCAAAATGACTCTGGTGGTGTCAAATTTGACATGCTGGAGGGCAAAATGACTCTGGTGGAGGCAAATTTGACATGCTGGAGGGCAAAATGACTCTGGTGGAGGCAAATTTGACATGCTGGAGGGCAAAATGACTCTGGTGGTGTCAAATTCGAAGATTTTCACCATGGTGGAGGGCAAAATGACTCTGGTGGTGTCAAATTCGAAGATTTTCACCATGGTGGAGGGCAAAATGACTCTGGTGGTGGCAAATTTGACATGCTGGAGGGCAAAATGACTCTGGTGGTGTCAAATTCGAAGATTTTCACCATGGTGGAGGGCAAAATGACTCTGGTGGTGGCAAATTTGACATGCTGGAGGGCAAAATGACTCTGGTGGAGGCCAATTTGACATGCTGGAGGGCAAAATGACTCTGGTGGTGTCAAATTTGACATGCTGGAGGGCAAAATGACTCTGGTGGAGGCAAATTTGACATGCTGGAGGGCAAAATGACTCTGGTGGAGGCAAATTTGACATGCTGGAGGGCAAAATGACTCTGGTGGTGTCAAATTCGAAGATTTTCACCATGGTGGAGGGCAAAATGACTCTGGTGGTGTCAAATTTGACATGCTGGAGGGCAAAATGACTCTGGTGGACGCAAATTTGACATGCTGGAGGGCAAAATGACTCTGGTGGTGTCAAATTCGAAGATTTTCACCATGGTGGAGGGCAAAATGACTCTGGTGGTGTCAAATTTGACATGCTGGAGGGCAAAATGACTCTGGTGGTGTCAACTTCGAAGATTTTCACCATGGTGGAGGGCAAAATGACTCTGGTGGTGTCAAATTTGACATGCTGGAGGGCAAAATGACTCTGGTGGTGTCAACTTCGAAGATTTTCACCATGGTGGAGGGCAAAATGACTCTGGTGGTGTCAAATTTGACATGCTGGAGGGCAAAATGACTCTGGTGGAGGCAAATTTGACATGCTGGAGGGCAAAATGACTCTGGTGGAGGCAAATTTGACATGCTGGAGGGCAAAATGACTCTGGTGGAGGCAAATTTGACATGCTGGAGGGCAAAATGACTCTGGTGCAGGCAAATTTGACATGCTGGAGGGCAAAATGACTCTGGTGGTGTCAAATTCGAAGATTTTCACCATGGTGGAGGGCAAAATGACTCTGGTGGTGGCAAATTTGACATGCTGGAGGGCAAAATGACTCTGGTGGAGGCAAATTTGACATGCTGGAGGGCAAAATGACTCTGGTGGAGGCAAATTTGACATGCTGGAGGGCAAAATGACTCTGGTGGAGGCAAATTTGACATGCTGGAGGGCAAAATGACTCTGGTGGAGGCAAATTTGACATGCTGGAGGGCAAAATGACTCTGGTGGAGGCAAATTTGACATGCTGGAGGGCAAAATGACTCTGGTGGAGGCAAATTTGACATGCTGGAGGGCAAAATGACTCTGGTGGAGGCCAATTTGACATGCTGGAGGGCAAAATGACTCTGGTGGAGGCAAATTTGACATGCTGGAGGGCAAAATGACTCTGGTGGTGTCAAATTCGAAGATTTTCACCATGGTGGAGGGCAAAATGACTCTGGTGGTGTCAAATTCGAAGATTTTCACCATGGTGGAGGGCAAAATGACTCTGGTGGTGTCAAATTCGAAGATTTTCACCATGGTGGAGGGCAAAATGACTCTGGTGGTGGCAAATTTGACATGCTGGACGGCAAAATGACTCTGGTGGAGGCCAATTTGACATGCTGGAGGGCAAAATGACTCTGGTGGTGTCAAATTTGACATGCTGGAGGGCAAAATGACTCTGGTGGTGTCAACTTCGAAGATTTTCACCATGGTGGAGGGCAAAATGACTCTGGTGGTGTCAAATTTGACATGCTGGAGGGCAAAATGACTCTGGTGGTGTCAAATTTGACATGCTGGAGGGCAAAATGACTCTGGTGGAGGCAAATTTGACATGCTGGAGGGCAAAATGACTCTGGTGGTGGCAAATTTGACATGCTGGACGGCAAAATGACTCTGGTGGAGGCCAATTTGACATGCTGGAGGGCAAAATGACTCTGGTGGTGTCAAATTTGACATGCTGGAGGGCAAAATGACTCTGGTGGTGTCAACTTCGAAGATTTTCACCATGGTGGAGGGCAAAATGACTCTGGTGGTGTCAAATTTGACATGCTGGAGGGCAAAATGACTCTGGTGGTGTCAAATTTGACATGCTGGAGGGCAAAATGACTCTGGTGGTGGCAAATTTGACATGCTGGAGGGCAAAATGACTCTGGTGGAGGCAAATTTGACATGCTGGAGGGCAAAATGACTCTGGTGGTGGCAAATTTGACATGCTGGAGGGCAAAATGACTCTCGTGGTGGCAAATTTGACATGCTGGAGGGCAAAATGACTCTGGTGGTGGCAAATTTGACATGCTGGAGGGCAAAATGACTCTGGTGGTGGCAAATTCGAAGATTTTCACCATGGTGGAGGGCAAAATGACTCTGGTGGTGGCAAATTTGACATGCTGGAGGGCAAAATGACTCTGGTGGTGGCAAATTCGAAGATTTTCACCATGGTGGAGGGCAAAATGACTCTGGTGGTGGCAAATTTGACATGCTGGAGGGCAAAATGACTCTGGTGGTGGCAAATTTGACATGCTGGAGGGCAAAATGACTCTGGTGGTGGCAAATTTGACATGCTGGAGGGCAAAATGACTCTCGTGGTGGCAAATTTGACATGCTGGAGGGCAAAATGACTCTGGTGGTGGCAAATTTGACATGCTGGAGGGCAAAATGACTCTGGTGGTGGCAAATTCGAAGATTTTCACCATGGTGGAGGGCAAAATGACTCTGGTGGAGGCAAATTTGACATGCTGGAGGGCAAAATGACTCTGGTGGTGGCAAATTCGAAGATTTTCACCATGGTGGAGGGCAAAATGACTCTGGTGGTGGCAAATTTGACATGCTGGAGGGCAAAATGACTCTGGTGGTGGCAAATTTGACATGCTGGAGGGCAAAATGACTCTGGTGGTGGCAAATTTGACATGCTGGAGGGCAAAATGACTCTCGTGGTGGCAAATTTGACATGCTGGAGGGCAAAATGACTCTGGTGGTGGCAAATTTGACATGCTGGAGGGCAAAATGACTCTGGTGGTGGCAAATTTGACATGCTGGAGGGCAAAATGACTCTGGTGGTGGCAAATTTGACATGCTGGAGGGCAAAATGACTCTCGTGGTGGCAAATTTGACATGCTGGAGGGCAAAATGACTCTGGTGGTGGCAAATTTGACATGCTGGAGGGCAAAATGACTCTGGTGGTGGCAAATGCGAAGATTTTCACCATGGTGGAGGGCAAAATGACTCTGGTGGTGGCAAATTTGACATGCAGGAGGGCAAAATGACTCTGGTGGTGTCAAATTTGACATGCTGGAGGGCAAAATGACTCTGGTGGTGGCAAATTTGACATGCTGGAGGGCAAAATGACTCTGGTGGGGGCAAATTTGACATGCTGGAGGGCAAAATGACTCTGGTGGTGGCAAATTTGACATGCTGGAGGGCAAAATGACTCTCGTGGTGGCAAATTTGACATGCTGGAGGGCAAAATGACTCTGGTGGTGGCAAATTTGACATGCTGGAGGGCAAAATGACTCTGGTGGTGGCAAATGCGAAGATTTTCACCATGGTGGAGGGCAAAATGACTCTGGTGGTGGCAAATTTGACATGCAGGAGGGCAAAATGACTCTGGTGGTGTCAAATTTGACATGCTGGAGGGCAAAATGACTCTGGTGGAGGCAAATTTGACATGCTGGAGGGCAAAATGACTCTGGTGGTGGCAAATTTGACATGCTGGAGGGCAAAATGACTCTCGTGGTGGCAAATTTGACATGCTGGAGGGCAAAATGACTCTGGTGGTGGCAAATTTGACATGCTGGAGGGCAAAATGACTCTGGTGGTGGCAAATTCGAAGATTTTCACCATGGTGGAGGGCAAAATGACTCTGGTGGTGGCAAATTTGACATGCTGGAGGGCAAAATGACTCTGGTGGTGGCAAATTCGAAGATTTTCACCATGGTGGAGGGCAAAATGACTCTGGTGGTGGCAAATTTGACATGCTGGAGGGCAAAATGACTCTGGTGGTGGCAAATTTGACATGCTGGAGGGCAAAATGACTCTCGTGGTGGCAAATTTGACATGCTGGAGGGCAAAATGACTCTGGTGGCGGCAAATTTGACATGCTGGAGGGCAAAATGACTCTGGTGGTGGCAAATTTGACATGCTGGAGGGCAAAATGACTCTGGTGGTGGCAAATTCGAAGATTTTCACCATGGTGGAGGGCAAAATGACTCTGGTGGTGGCAAATTTGACATGCTGGAGGGCAAAATGACTCTGGTGGTGTCAAATTTGACATGCTGGAGGGCAAAATGACTCTGGTGGAGGCAAATTTGACATGCTGGAGGGCAAAATGACTCTGGTGGTGGCAAATTTGACATGCTGGAGGGCAAAATGACTCTGGTGGAGGCAAATTTGACATGCTGGAGGGCAAAATGACTCTGGTGGTGGCAAATTTGACATGCTGGAGGGCAAAATGACTCTCGTGGTGGCAAATTTGACATGCTGGAGGGCAAAATGACTCTGGTGGAGGCAAATTCGAAGATTTTCACCATGGTGGAGGGCAAAATGACTCTGGTGGTGGCAAATTTGACATGCTGGAGGGCAAAATGACTCTGGTGGTGGCAAATTCGAAGATTTTCACCATGGTGGAGGGCAAAATGACTCTGGTGGTGGCAAATTTGACATGCTGGAGGGCAAAATGACTCTCGTGGTGGCAAATTTGACATGCTGGAGGGCAAAATGACTCTGGTGGCGGCAAATTTGACATGCTGGAGGGCAAAATGACTCTGGTGGTGGCAAATTCGAAGATTTTCACCATGGTGGAGGGCAAAATGACTCTGGTGGTGGCAAATTTGACATGCTGGAGGGCAAAATGACTCTGGTGGTGGCAAATTTGACATGCTGGAGGGCAAAATGACTCTGGTGGTGGCAAATTCGAAGATTTTCACCATGGTGGAGGGCAAAATGACTCTGGTGGTGGCAAATTTGACATGCTGGAGGGCAAAATGACTCTGGTGGTGGCAAATTTGACATGCTGGAGGGCAAAATGACTCTCGTGGTGGCAAATTTGACATGCTGGAGGGCAAAATGACTCTGGTGGTGGCAAATTTGACATGCTGGAGGGCAAAATGACTCTCGTGGTGGCAAATTTGACATGCTGGAGGGCAAAATGACTCTGGTGGTGGCAAATTTGACATGCTGGAGGGCAAAATGACTCTGGTGGTGGCAAATTCGAAGATTTTCACCATGGTGGAGGGCAAAATGACTCTGGTGGTGGCAAATTTGACATGCTGGAGGGCAAAATGACTCTGGTGGTGGCAAATTCGAAGATTTTCACCATGCTGGAGGGCAAAATGACTCTCGTGGTGGCAAATTTGACATGCTGGAGGGCAAAATGACTCTGGTGGCGGCAAATTTGACATGCTGGAGGGCAAAATGACTCTGGTGGTGGCAAATTTGACATGCTGGAGGGCAAAATGACTCTGGTGGTGGCAAATTCGAAGATTTTCACCATGGTGGAGGGCAAAATGACTCTGGTGGTGGCAAATTTGACATGCTGGAGGGCAAAATGACTCTGGTGGTGTCAAATTTGACATGCTGGAGGGCAAAATGACTCTGGTGGTGGCAAATTTGACATGCTGGAGGGCAAAATGACTCTGGTGGAGGCAAATTTGACATGCTGGAGGGCAAAATGACTCTGGTGGTGGCAAATTTGACATGCTGGAGGGCAAAATGACTCTCGTGGTGGCAAATTTGACATGCTGGAGGGCAAAATGACTCTGGTGGAGGCAAATTTGACATGCTGGAGGGCAAAATGACTCTGGTGGTGGCAAATTTGACATGCTGGAGGGCAAAATGACTCTGGTGGAGGCAAATTTGACATGCTGGAGGGCAAAATGACTCTGGTGGTGGCAAATTTGACATGCTGGAGGGCAAAATGACTCTCGTGGTGGCAAATTTGACATGCTGGAGGGCAAAATGACTCTGGTGGTGGCAAATTTGACATGCTGGAGGGCAAAATGACTCTGGTGGTGGCAAATTCGAAGATTTTCACCATGGTGGAGGGCAAAATGACTCTGGTGGTGGCAAATTTGACATGCTGGAGGGCAAAATGACTCTGGTGGTGGCAAATTCGAAGATTTTCACCATGGTGGAGGGCAAAATGACTCTGGTGGTGGCAAATTTGACATGCTGGAGGGCAAAATGACTCTGGTGGTGGCAAATTCGAAGATTTTCACCATGGTGGAGGGCAAAATGACTCTGGTGGTGGCAAATTTGACATGCTGGAGGGCAAAATGACTCTGGTGGTGGCAAATTTGACATGCTGGAGGGCAAAATGACTCTGGTGGTGGCAAATTTGACATGCTGGAGGGCAAAATGACTCTCGTGGTGGCAAATTTGACATGCTGGAGGGCAAAATGACTCTGGTGGTGGCAAATTTGACATGCTGGAGGGCAAAATGACTCTGGTGGTGGCAAATTCGAAGATTTTCACCATGGTGGAGGGCAAAATGACTCTGGTGGAGGCAAATTTGACATGCTGGAGGGCAAAATGACTCTGGTGGTGGCAAATTCGAAGATTTTCACCATGGTGGAGGGCAAAATGACTCTGGTGGTGGCAAATTTGACATGCTGGAGGGCAAAATGACTCTGGTGGTGGCAAATTTGACATGCTGGAGGGCAAAATGACTCTGGTGGTGGCAAATTTGACATGCTGGAGGGCAAAATGACTCTGGTGGTGGCAAATTTGACATGCTGGAGGGCAAAATGACTCTCGTGGTGGCAAATTTGACATGCTGGAGGGCAAAATGACTCTGGTGGTGGCAAATTTGACATGCTGGAGGGCAAAATGACTCTCGTGGTGGCAAATTTGACATGCTGGAGGGCAAAATGACTCTGGTGGCGGCAAATTTGACATGCTGGAGGGCAAAATGACTCTGGTGGTGGCAAATTTGACATGCTGGAGGGCAAAATGACTCTGGTGGTGGCAAATTCGAAGATTTTCACCATGGTGGAGGGCAAAATGACTCTGGTGGTGGCAAATTTGACATGCTGGAGGGCAAAATGACTCTGGTGGTGTCAAATTTGACATGCTGGAGGGCAAAATGACTCTGGTGGAGGCAAATTTGACATGCTGGAGGGCAAAATGACTCTGGTGGTGGCAAATTTGACATGCTGGAGGGCAAAATGACTCTGGTGGAGGCAAATTTGACATGCTGGAGGGCAAAATGACTCTCGTGGTGGCAAATTTGACATGCTGGAGGGCAAAATGACTCTGGTGGTGGCAAATTTGACATGCTGGAGGGCAAAATGACTCTGGTGGTGGCAAATTTGACATGCTGGAGGGCAAAATGACTCTGGTGGTGGCAAATTCGAAGATTTTCACCATGGTGGAGGGCAAAATGACTCTGGTGGTGGCAAATTTGACATGCTGGAGGGCAAAATGACTCTGGTGGTGGCAAATTCGAAGATTTTCACCATGGTGGAGGGCAAAATGACTCTGGTGGTGGCAAATTTGACATGCTGGAGGGCAAAATGACTCTGGTGGTGGCAAATTCGAAGATTTTCACCATGGTGGAGGGCAAAATGACTCTGGTGGTGGCAAATTTGACATGCTGGAGGGCAAAATGACTCTGGTGGTGTCAAATTTGACATGCTGGAGGGCAAAATGACTCTGGTGGAGGCAAATTTGACATGCTGGAGGGCAAAATGACTCTGGTGGTGGCAAATTTGACATGCTGGAGGGCAAAATGACTCTGGTGGAGGCAAATTTGACATGCTGGAGGGCAAAATGACTCTCGTGGTGGCAAATTTGACATGCTGGAGGGCAAAATGACTCTGGTGGTGGCAAATTTGACATGCTGGAGGGCAAAATGACTCTGGTGGTGGCAAATTTGACATGCTGGAGGGCAAAATGACTCTGGTGGTGGCAAATTCGAAGATTTTCACCATGGTGGAGGGCAAAATGACTCTGGTGGTGGCAAATTTGACATGCTGGAGGGCAAAATGACTCTGGTGGTGGCAAATTCGAAGATTTTCACCATGGTGGAGGGCAAAATGACTCTGGTGGTGGCAAATTTGACATGCTGGAGGGCAAAATGACTCTGGTGGTGGCAAATTCGAAGATTTTCACCATGGTGGAGGGCAAAATGACTCTGGTGGTGGCAAATTTGACATGCTGGAGGGCAAAATGACTCTGGTGGTGGCAAATTTGACATGCTGGAGGGCAAAATGACTCTGGTGGTGGCAAATTTGACATGCTGGAGGGCAAAATGACTCTGGTGGTGGCAAATTTGACATGCTGGAGGGCAAAATGACTCTCGTGGTGGCAAATTTGACATGCTGGAGGGCAAAATGACTCTGGTGGTGGCAAATTTGACATGCTGGAGGGCAAAATGACTCTGGTGGTGGCAAATTCGAAGATTTTCACCATGGTGGAGGGCAAAATGACTCTGGTGGAGGCAAATTTGACATGCTGGAGGGCAAAATGACTCTGGTGGTGGCAAATTCGAAGATTTTCACCATGGTGGAGGGCAAAATGACTCTGGTGGTGGCAAATTTGACATGCTGGAGGGCAAAATGACTCTGGTGGTGGCAAATTTGACATGCTGGAGGGCAAAATGACTCTGGTGGTGGCAAATTTGACATGCTGGAGGGCAAAATGACTCTGGTGGTGGCAAATTTGACATGCTGGAGGGCAAAATGACTCTCGTGGTGGCAAATTTGACATGCTGGAGGGCAAAATGACTCTGGTGGTGGCAAATTTGACATGCTGGAGGGCAAAATGACTCTCGTGGTGGCAAATTTGACATGCTGGAGGGCAAAATGACTCTGGTGGCGGCAAATTTGACATGCTGGAGGGCAAAATGACTCTGGTGGTGGCAAATTTGACATGCTGGAGGGCAAAATGACTCTGGTGGAGGCAAATTTGACATGCTGGAGGGCAAAATGACTCTGGTGGTGGCAAATTTGACATGCTGGAGGGCAAAATGACTCTGGTGGTGGCAAATTTGACATGCTGGAGGGCAAAATGACTCTGGTGGTGGCAAATTTGACATGCTGGAGGGCAAAATGACTCTGGTGGTGGCAAATTTGACATGCTGGAGGGCAAAATGACTCTGGTGGTGGCAAATTTGACATGCTGGAGGGCAAAATGACTCTGGTGGTGGCAAATTTGACATGCTGGAGGGCAAAATGACTCTGGTGGTGGCAAATTTGACATGCTGGAGGGCAAAATGACTCTGGTGGTGGCAAATTTGACATGCTGGAGGGCAAAATGACTCTCGTGGTGGCAAATTTGACATGCTGGAGGGCAAAATGACTCTGGTGGTGGCAAATTTGACATGCCGGAGGGCAAAATGACTCTGGTGGTGGCAAATTCGAAGATTTTCACCATGGTGGAGGGCAAAATGACTCTGGTGGTGGCAAATTTGACATGCTGGAGGGCAAAATGACTCTGGTGGTGGCAAATTTGACATGCTGGAGGGCAAAATGACTCTGGTCGTGGCAAATTTGACATGCCGGAGGGCAAAATGACTCTGGTGGTGGCAAATTTGACATGCTGGAGGGCAAAATGACTCTCGTGGTGGCAAATTTGACATTCTGGAGGGCAAAATGACTCTGGTGGCGGCAGATTTGACATGCTGGAGGGCAAAATGACTCTGGTGGTGGCAAATTTGACATGCCGGAGGGCAAAATGACTCTGGTGGTGGCAAATTCGAAGATTTTCACCATGGTGGAGGGCAAAATGACTCTGGTGGTGGCAAATTTGACATGCTGGAGGGCAAAATGACTCTGGTGGTGGCAAATTTGACATGCTGGAGGGCAAAATGACTCTGGTGGTGGCAAATTTGACATGCTGGAGGGCAAAATGACTCTGGTGGTGGCAAATTTGACATGCCGGAGGGCAAAATGACTCTGGTGGTGGCAAATTTGACATGCTGGAGGGCAAAATGACTCTGGTGGTGGCAAATTCGAAGATTTTCACCATGGTGGAGGGCAAAATGACTCTGGTGGTGGCAAATTTGACATGCTGGAGGGCAAAATGACTCTGGTGGTGGCAAATTCGAAGATTTTCACCATGGTGGAGGGCAAAATGACTCTGGTGGTGGCAAATTTGACATGCTGGAGGGCAAAATGACTCTGGTGGTGGCAAATTCGAAGATTTTCACCATGGTGGAGGGCAAAATGACTCTGGTGGTGGCAAATTTGACATGCTGGAGGGCAAAATGACTCTGGTGGTGGCAAATTTGACATGCTGGAGGGCAAAATGACTCTGGTGGTGGCAAATTTGACATGCTGGAGGGCAAAATGACTCTGGTGGTGGCAAATTTGACATGCTGGAGGGCAAAATGACTCTCGTGGTGGCAAATTTGACATGCTGGAGGGCAAAATGACTCTGGTGGTGGCAAATTTGACATGCTGGAGGGCAAAATGACTCTGGTGGTGGCAAATTCGAAGATTTTCACCATGGTGGAGGGCAAAATGACTCTGGTGGTGGCAAATTTGACATGCTGGAGGGCAAAATGACTCTGGTGGTGGCAAATTTGACATGCTGGAGGGCAAAATGACTCTGGTGGTGGCAAATTTGACATGCTGGAGGGCAAAATGACTCTCGTGGTGGCAAATTTGACATGCTGGAGGGCAAAATGACTCTGGTGGCGGCAAATTTGACATGCTGGAGGGCAAAATGACTCTGGTGGTGTCAAATTTGACATGCTGGAGGGCAAAATGACTCTGGTGGTGGCAAATTTGACATGCTGGAGGGCAAAATGACTCTGGTGGAGGCAAATTTGACATGCTGGAGGGCAAAATGACTCTGGTGGTGGCAAATTTGACATACTGGAGGGCAAAATGACTCTGGTGGTGGCAAATTTGACATGCTGGAGGGCAAAATGACTCTCGTGGTGGCAAATTTGACATGCTGGAGGGCAAAATGACTCTGGTGGCGGCAGATTTGACATGCTGGAGGGCAAAATGACTCTGGTGGTGGCAAATTTGACATGCCGGAGGGCAAAATGACTCTGGTGGTGGCAAATTCGAAGATTTTCACCATGGTGGAGGGCAAAATGACTCTGGTGGTGGCAAATTTGACATGCTGGAGGGCAAAATGACTCAGGTGGTGGCAAATTTGACATGCTGGAGGGCAAAATGACTCTGGTGGTGGCAAATTTGACATGCTGGAGGGCAAAACGATTCTGGTGGTGGCAAATTTGACATGCTGGAGGGCAAAATGACTCTGGTGGTGGCAAATTTGACATGCTGGAGGGCAAAATGACTCTGGTGGTGGCAAATTTTACATGCTGGAGGGCAAAATGACTCTGCTGGTGGCAAATTTGACATGCTGGAGGGCAAAATGACTCTGGTGGTGTCAAATTTGACATGCAGGAGGGCAAAATGACTCTGGTGGAGGCAAATTTGACATGCTGGAGGGCAAAATGACTCTGG
Organism: Oscheius sp. DF5033; assembly: GCA_964036215.1. Taxonomy (NCBI): domain Eukaryota; kingdom Metazoa; phylum Nematoda; class Chromadorea; order Rhabditida; family Rhabditidae; genus Oscheius; species Oscheius sp. DF5033. Next base: position 4,467,928 of record CAXIWN010000006.1, read on the forward strand.
TGGTGTCAAATTTGACATGCTGGAGGGCAAAATGACTCTGGTGGTGGCAAATTTGACATGCTGGAGGGCAAAATGACTCTGGTGGTGGCAAATTTGACATGCTGGAGGGCAAAATGACTCTGGTGGTGTCAAATTTGACATGCTGGAGGGCAAAATGACTCAGGTGGTGGCAAATTTGACATGCTGGAGGGCAAAATGACTCTGGTGGTGTCAAATTTGACATGCTGGAGGGCAAAATGACTCATGTGGTGGCAAATTTGACATGCTGGAGGGCAAAATGACTCTGGTGGTGTCAAATTTGACATGCTGGAGGGCAAAATGACTCTGGTGGTGGCAAATTCGAAGATTTTCACCATGGTGGAGGGCAAAATGACTCTGGTGGTGGCAAATTTGACATGCTGGAGGGCAAAATGACTCTGGTGGTGGCAAATTCGAAGATTTTCACCATGGTGGAGGGCAAAATGACTCAGGTGGTGGCAAATTTGACATGCTGGAGGGCAAAATGACTCTGGTGGTGTCAAATTTGACATGCTGGAGGGCAAAATGACTCCGGTGGTGGCAAATTTGACATGCTGGAGGGCAAAATGACTCTGGTGGTGGCAAATTTGACATGCTGGAGGGCAAAATGACTCTGGTGGTGGCAAATTTGACATGCTGGAGGGCAAAATGACTCTGGTGGTGTCAAATTTGACATGCTGGAGGGCAAAATGACTCTGGTGGTGGCAAATTTGACATGCTGGAGGGCAAAATGACTCTGGTGGTGGCAAATTTGACATGCTGGAGGGCAAAATGACTCTGGTGGTGGCAAATTTGACATGCTGGAGGGCAAAATGACTCTGGTGGCGGCAGATTTGACATGCTGGAGGGCAAAATGACTCTGGTGGTGGCAAATTTGACATGCTGGAGGGCAAAATGACTCAGGTGGTGGCAAATTTGACATGCTGGAGGGCAAAATGACTCTGGTGGTGGCAAATTTGACATGCTGGAGGGCAAAATGACTCTGGTGGTGGCAAATTTGACATGCTGGAGGGCAAAATGACTCTGGTGGTGGCAAATTCGAAGATTTTCACCATGGTGGAGGGCAAAATGACTCTGGTGGTGTCAAATTTGACATGCTGGAGGGCAAAATGACTCTGGTGGTGGCAAATTCGAAGATTTTCACCATGGTGGAGGGCAAAATGACTCTGGTGGTGTCAAATTTGACATGCTGGAGGGCAAAATGACTCAGGTGGTGGCAAATTTGACATGCTGGAGGGCAAAATGACTCTGGTGGTGGCAAATTTGACATGCTGGAGGGCAAAATGGCTCTGGTGGTGGCAAATTTGACATGCTGGAGGGCAAAATGACTCTGGTGGTGGCAAATTCGAAGATTTTCACCATGGTGGAGGGCAAAATGACTCTGGTGGTGTCAAATTTGACATGCTGGAGGGCAAAATGACTCTGGTGGTGGCAAATTCGAAGATTTTCACCATGGTGGAGGGCAAAATGACTCTGGTGGTGTCAAATTTGACATGCTGGAGGGTAAAATGACTCAGGTGGTGGCAAATTTGACATGCTGGAGGGCAAAATGACTCTGGTGGTGTCAAATTTGACATGCTGGAGGGCAAAATGACTCTGGTGGTGGCAAATCTGACATGCTGGAGGGCAAAATGACTCAGGTGGTGGCAAATTTGACATGCTGGAGGGCAAAATGACTCTGGTGGTGGCAAATTCGAAGATTTTCACCATGCTGGAGGGCAAAATGACTCTGGTGGAGGCAAATTTGACATGCTGGAGGGCAAAATGACTCTGGTGGTGTCAAATTTGACATGCTGGAGGGCAAAATGACTCTGGTGGTGTCATATTTGACATGCTGGAGGGCAAAATGACTCTGGTGGTGGCAAATTTGACGTGCCGGAGGGCAAAATGACTCTGGTGGTGGCAAATTTGACATGCCGGAGGGCAAAATGACTCTGGTGGTGGCAAATTTGACATGCTGGAGGGCAAAATGACTCTGGTGGTGGCAAATTTGACATGCGGGAGGGCAAAATGACTCTGGTGGTGGCAAATTTGACATGCTGGAGGGCAAAATGACTCTGGTGGAGGCTATTTTGACATGCTGGAGGGCAAAATGACTCTGGTGGAGGCAAATTTGACATGCTGGAGGGCAAAATGACTCTGGTGGAGGCAATTTTGACATGCTGGAGGGCAAAATGACTCTGGTGGTGGCAAATTTGACATGCGGGAGGGCAAAATGACTCTGGTGGCGGCAAATTTGACATGCTGGAGGGCAAAATGACTCTGGTGGTGGCAAATTTGACATGCTGGAGGGCAAAATGACTCTGGTGGTGGCAAATTTGACATGCTGGAGGGCAAAATGACTCTGGTGGTGGCAAATTTGACATGCTGGAGGGCAAAATGACTCTGGTGGTGGCAAATTTGACATGCTGGAGGGCAAAATGACTCTCGTGGTGGCAAATTTGACATGCTGGAGGGCAAAATGACTCTGGTGGCGGCAAATTTGACATGCTGGAGGGCAAAATGACTCTGGTGGAGGCAAATTTGACATGCTGGAGGGCAAAATGACTCTGGTGGTGGCAAATTTGACATGCTGGAGGGCAAAATGACTCTGGTGGTGGCAAATTTGACATGCTGGAGGGCAAAATGACTCTCGTGGTGGCAAATTTGACATGCTGGAGGGCAAAATGACTCTGGTGGCGGCAGATTTGACATGCTGGAGGGCAAAATGACTCTGGTGGTGGCAAATTTGACATGCTGGAGGGCAAAATGACTCTGGTGGTGTCAAATTTGACATGCTGGAGGGCAAAATGACTCTGGTGGTGGCAAATTTGACATTTTACATGCTGGAGGGCAAAATGACTCTCGTGGTGGCAAATTTGACATTTTACATGCTGGAGGGCAAAATGACTCTGGTGGCGGCAAATTTGACATGCTGGAGGGCAAAATGACTCTGGTGGTGGCAAATTTGACATGCTGGAGGGCAAAATGACTCTGGTGGTGGCAAATTTGACATGCTGGAGGGCAAAATGACTCTGGTGGTGGCAAATTCGAAGATTTTCACCATGGTGGAGGGCAAAATGACTCTGGTGGTGTCAAATTTGACATGCTGGAGGGCAAAATGACTCTGGTGGAGGCAAATTTGACATGCTCGAGGGCAAAATGACTCTGGTGGAGGCAAATTTGACATGCTGGAGGGCAAAATGACTCTGGTGGAGGCAAATTTGACATGCTGGAGAGCAAAATGACTCTGGTGGTGTCAAATTTGACATGCTGGAGGGCAAAATGACTCTGGTGGCGGCAAATTTGACATGCTGGAGGGCAAAATGACTCTGGTGGTGTCAAATTTGACATGCTGGAGGGCAAAATGACTCTGGTGGTGGCAAATTTGACATGCTGGAGGGCAAAATGACTCTGGTGGTGGCAAATTTGACATGCTGGAGGGCAAAATGACTCTGGTGGTGGCAAATTCGAAGATTTTCACCATGGTGGAGGGCAAAATGACTCTGGTGGTGTCAAATTTGACATGCTGGAGGGCAAAATGACTCTGGTGGAGGCAAATTTGACATGCTCGAGGGCAAAATGACTCTGGTGGTGGCAAATTTGACATGCTGGAGGGCAAAATGACTCTGGCGGTGGCAAATTTGACATGCTGGAGGGCAAAATGACTCTGGTGGTGGCAAATTTGACATGCTGGAGGGCAAAATGACTCTGGTGGCGGCAAATTTGACATGCTGGAGGGCAAAATGACTCTGGTGGTGTCAAATTTGACATGCTGGAGGGCAAAATGACTCTGGTGGTGGCAAATTTGACATGCTGGAGGGCAAAATGACTCTGGTGGTGGCAAATTTGACATGCTGGAGGGCAAAATGACTCTGGTGGTGGCAAATTCGAAGATTTTCACCATGGTGGAGGGCAAAATGACTCTGGTGGTGTCAAATTTGACATGCTGGAGGGCAAAATGACTCTGGTGGAGGCAAATTTGACATGCTGGAGGGCAAAATGACTCTGGTGGTGGCAAATTTGACATGCTGGAGGGCAAAATGACTCTGGTGGTGGCAAATTTGACATGCTGGAGGGCAAAATGACTCTGGTGGTGGCAAATTCGAAGATTTTCACCATGGTGGAGGGCAAAATGACTCTGGTGGTGTCAAATTTGACATGCTGGAGGGCAAAATGACTCTGGTGGAGGCAAATTTGACATGCTCGAGGTCAAAATGACTCTGGTGGTGGCAAATTTGACATGCTGGAGGGCAAAATGACTCTGGCGGTGGCAAATTTGACATGCTGGAGGGCAAAATGACTCTGGTGGTGGCAAATTTGACATGCTGGAGGGCAAAATGACTCTGGTGGTGGCAAATTTGACATGCTGGAGGGCAAAATGACTCTGGTGGTGGCAAATTTGACATGCTGGAGGGCAAAATGACTCTGGTGTTGGCAAATTTGACATGCTGGAGGGCAAAATGACTCAGGTGGTGGCAAATTTGACATGCTGGAGGGCAAAATGACTCTGGTGGTGGCAAATTTGACATGCTGGAGGGCAAAATGACTCTGGTGGTGGCAAATTTGACATGCTGGAGGGCAAAATGACTCTGGTGGTGGCAAATTTGACATGCTGGAGGGCAAAATGACTCAGGTGGTGGCAAATTTGACATGCTGGAGGGCAAAATGACTCTGGTGGTGGCAAATTTGACATGCTGGAGGGCAAAATGACTCTGGTGGTGGCAAATTTGACATGCTGGAGGGCAAAATGACTCTGGTGGTGGCAAATTTGACATGCTGGAGGGCAAAATGACTCAGGTGGTGGCAAATTTGACATGCTGGAGGGCAAAATGACTCTGGTGGTGGCAAATTTGACATGCTGGAGGGCAAAATGACTCTGGTGGTGGCAAATTTGACATGCTGGAGGGCAAAATGACTCTGGTGGTGGCAAATTTGACATGCTGGAGGGCAAAATGACTCTGGTGGTGGCAAATTTGACATGCTGGAGGGCAAAATGACTCTGGTGGTGGCAAATTTGACATGCTGGAGGGCAAAATGACTCTGGTGGTGGCAAATTTGACATGCTGGAGGGCAAAATGACTCTGGTGGTGGCAAATTTGACATGCTGGAGGGCAAAATGACTCTGGTGGTGGCAAATTTGACATGCTGGAGGGCAAAATGACTCAGGTGGTGGCAAATTTGACATGCTGGAGGGCAAAATGACTCTGGTGGTGGCAAATTTGACATGCTGGAGGGCAAAATGACTCTGGTGGTGGCAAATTTGACATGCTGGAGGGCAAAATGACTCAGGTGGTGGCAAATTTGACATGCTGGAGGGCAAAATGACTCTGGTGGTGGCAAATTTGACATGCTGGAGGGCAAAATGACTCTGGTGGTGGCAAATTTGACATGCTGGAGGGCAAAATGACTCTGGTGGTGGCAAATTTGACATGCTGGAGGGCAAAATGACTCTGGTGGTGGCAAATTTGACATGCTGGAGGGCAAAATGACTCTGGTGGTGGCAAATTTGACATGCTGGAGGGCAAAATGACTCTGGTGGTGGCAAATTTGACATGCTGGAGGGCAAAATGACTCTGGTGGTGGCAAATTTGACATGCTGGAGGGCAAAATGACTCTGGTGGTGGCAAATTTGACATGCTGGAGGGCAAAATGACTCTGGTGGTGTCAAATTCGAAGATTTTCACCATGGTGGAGGGCAAAATGACTCTGGTGGTGTCAAATTTGACATGCTGGAGGGCAAAATGACTCTGGTGGAGGCAAATTTGACATGCTCGAGGGCAAAATGACTCTGGTGGTGGCAAATTTGACATGCTGGAGGGCAAAATGACTCTGGTGGCGGCAAATTTGACATGCTGGAGGGCAAAATGACTCTGGTGGTGTCAAATTTGACATGCTGGAGGGCAAAATGACTCTGGTGGCGGCAAATTTGACATGCTGGAGGGCAAAATGACTCTGGTGGTGGCAAATTCGAAGATTTTCACCATGGTGGAGGGCAAAATGACTCTGGTGGTGGCAAATTTGACATGCTGGAGGGCAAAATGACTCTGGTGGTGGCAAATTTGACATGCTGGAGGGCAAAATGACTCTGGTGGAGGCAAATTTGACATGCTGGAGGGCAAAATGACTCTGGTGGTGTCAAATTTGACATGCTGGAGGGCAAAATGACTCTGGTGGCGGCAAATTTGACATGCTGGAGGGCAAAATGACTCTGGTGGTGGCAAATTCGAAGATTTTCACCATGGTGGAGGGCAAAATGACTCTGGTGGTGGCAAATTTGACATGCTGGAGGGCAAAATGACTCTGGTGGAGGCAAATTTGACATGCTGGAGGGCAAAATGACTCTGGTGGTGTCAAATTTGACATGCTGGAGGGCAAAATGACTCTGGTGGCGGCAAATTTGACATGCTGGAGGGCAAAATGACTCTGGTGGTGGCAAATTCGAAGATTTTCACCATGGTGGAGGGCAAAATGACTCTGGTGGTGGCAAATTTGACATGCTGGAGGGCAAAATGACTCTGGTGGTGGCAAATTTGACATGCTGGAGGGCAAAATGACTCTGGTGGTGGCAAATTTGACATGCTGGAGGGCAAAATGACTCTGGTGGTGGCAAATTTGACATGCTGGAGGGCAAAATGACTCTGGTGGTGGCAAATTTGACATGCTGGAGGGCAAAATGACTCTGGTGGTGGCAAATTTGACATGCTGGAGGGCAAAATGACTCTGGTGGTGTCAAATTCGAAGATTTTCACCATGGTGGAGGGCAAAATGACTCTGGTGGTGTCAAATTTGACATGCTGGAGGGCAAAATGACTCTGGTGGTGGCAAATTCGAAGATTTTCACCATGGTGGAGGGCAAAATGACTCTGGTGGTGTCAAATTTGACATGATGGAGGGCAAAATGACTCTGGTGGTGTCAAATTTGACATGCAGGAGGGCAAAATGACTCTGGTGGAGGCAAATTTGACATGCTGGAGGGCAAAATGACTCTGGTGGAGGCAAATTTGACATGCTGGAGGGCAAAATGACTCTGGTGGTGTCAAATTTGACATGCAGGAGGGCAAAATGACTCTGGTGGAGGCAAATTTGACATGCTGGAGGGCAAAATGACTCTGGTGGTGTCAAATTTGACATGCTGGAGGGCAAAATGACTCTGGTGGTGGCAAATTTGACATGCTGGAGAGCAAAATGACTCTGGTGGTGGCAAATTTGACATGCTGGAGGGCAAAATGACTCTGGTGGTGGCAAATTTGACATGCTGGAGGGCAAAATGACTCTGGTGGCGGCAAATTTGACATGCTGGAGGGCAAAATGACTCTGGTGGTGTCAAATTTGACATGCTGGAGGGCAAAATGACTCTGGTGGAGGCAAATTTGACATGCTGGAGGGCAAAATGACTCTGGTGGTGTCAAATTTGACATGCAGGAGGGCAAAATGACTCTGGTGGAGGCAAATTTTACATGCTGGAGGGCAAAATGACTCTGGTGGTGGCAAATTTGACGTGCCGGAGGGCAAAATGACTCTGGTGGTGGCAAATTTGACGTGCTGGAGGGCAAAATGACTCTGGTGGTGGCAAATTTGACATGCTGGAGGGCAAAATGACTCTGGTGGTGGCAAATTCGAAGATTTTCACCATGGTGGAGGGCAAAATGACTCTGGTGGTGGCAAATTTGACATGCTTGAGGGCAAAATGACTCTGGTGGTGGCAAATTCGAAGATTTTCACCATGGTGGAGGGCAAAATGACTCTGGTGGTGGCAAATTTGACGTGCTGGAGGGCAAAATGACTCTGGTGGTGGCAAATTCGAAGATTTTCACCATGGTGGAGGGCAAAATGACTCTGGTGGTGGCAAATTTGACATGCTGGAGGGCAAAATGACTCTGGTGGTGGCAAATTCGAAGATTTTCACCATGGTGGAGGGCAAAATGACTCTGGTGGTGGCAAATTTGACGTGCTGGAGGGCAAAATGACTCTGGTGGTGGCAAATTCGAAGATTTTCACCATGGTGGAGGGCAAAATGACTCTGGTGGTGGCAAATTTGACATGCTGGAGGGCAAAATGACTCTGGTGGTGGCAAATTTAACGTGCTGGAGGGCAAAATGACTCTGGTGGTGGCAAATTTGACATGCTGGAGGGCAAAATGACTCTGGTGGTGGCAAATTTGACATGCTGGAGGGCAAAATGACTCTGGTGGTGGCAAATTTGACATGCTGGAGGGCAAAATGACTCTGGTGGTGGCAAATTTGACATGCTTGAGGGCAAAATGACTCTGGTGGTGGCAAATTTGACATGCTGGAGGGCAAAATGACTCTGGTGGTGGCAAATTTGACATGCTGGAGGGCAAAATGACTCTGGTGGTGGCAAATTTGACGTGCCGGAGGGCAAAATGACTCTGGTGGTGGCAAATTTGACGTGCTGGAGGGCAAAATGACTCTGGTGGTGGCAAATTTGACGTGCTGGAGGGCAAAATGACTCTGGTGGTGGCAAATTTGACGTGCCGGAGGGCAAAATGACTCTGGTGGTGGCAAATTTGACATGCTGGAGGGCAAAATGACTCTGGTGGTGGCAAATTTTACATGCTGGAGGGCAAAATGACTCTGGTGGTGGCAAATTTGACATGCTGGAGGGCAAAATGACTCTGGTGGTGGCAAATTTGACATGCTGGAGGGCAAAATGACTCTGGTGGTGGCAAATTCGAAGATTTTCACCATGCTGGAGGGCAAAATGACTCTGGTGGTGGCAAATTTTACATGCTGGAGGGCAAAATGACTCTGGTGGTGGCAAATTTGACATGCTGGAGGGCAAAATGACTCTGGTGGTGGCAAATTTTACATGCTGGAGGGCAAAATGACTCTGGTGGTGGCAAATTTGACATGCTGGAGGGCAAAATGACTCTGGTGGTGGCAAATTTGACATGCTGGAGGGCAAAATGACTCTGGTGGTGGCAAATTTGACGTGCCGGAGGGCAAAATGACTCTGGTGGTGGCAAATTTGACGTGCTGGAGGGCAAAATGACTCTGGTGGTGGCAAATTTGACATGCTTGAGGGCAAAATGACTCTGCTGGTGGCAAATTTGACATGCTGGAGGGCAAAATGACTCTGGTGGTGGCAAATTTGACATGCTGGAGGGCAAAATGACTCTGCTGGTGGCAAATTTGACATGCTGGAGGGCAAAATGACTCTGGTGGTGGCAAATTTGACATGCTGGAGGGCAAAATGACTCTGGTGGCGGCAAATTTGACATGCTGGAGGGCAAAATGACTCTGGTGGTGTCAAATTTGACATGCTGGAGGGCAAAATGACTCTGGTGGTGTCAAATTTGACATGCTGGAGGGCAAAATGACTCTGGTGGAGGCAAATTTGACATGCTGGAGGGCAAAATGACTCTGGTGGAGGCAAATTTGACATGCTGGAGAGCAAAATGACTCTGGTGGTGTCAAATTTGACATGCTGGAGGGCAAAATGACTCTGGTGGCGGCAAATTTGACATGCTGGAGGGCAAAATGACTCTGGTGGAGGCAAATTTGACATGCTGGAGGGCAAAATGACTCTGGTGGTGGCAAATTTGACATGCTGGAGGGCAAAATGACTCTGGTGGTGGCAAATTTGACATGCTGGAGGGCAAAATGACTCTGGTGGTGGCAAATTTGACGTGCTGGAGGGCAAAATGACTCTGGTGGTGGCAAATTTGACATGCTGGAGGGCAAAATGACTCTGGTGGTGTCAAATTCGAAGATTTTCACCATGGTGGAGGGCAAAATGACTCTGGTGGTGGCAAATTTGACATGCTGGAGGGCAAAATGACTCTGGTGGAGGCAAATTTGACGTGCTGGAGGGCAAAATGACTCTGGTGGTGGCAAATTCGAAGATTTTCACCATGGTGGAGGGCAAAATGACTCTGGTGGTGGCAAATTTGACATGCTGGAGGGCAAAATGACTCTGGTGGTGGCAAATTTGACATGCTGGAGGGCAAAATGACTCTGGTGGTGGCAAATGCGAAGATTTTCACCATGGTGGAGGGCAAAATGACTCTGGTGGTGGCAAATTTGACATGCTGGAGGGCAAAATGACTCTGGTGGTGGCAAATTTGACATGCTGGAGGGCAAAATGACTCTGGTGGTGTCAAATTTGACATGCTGGAGGGCAAAATGACTCTCGTGGTGGCAAATTTGACATGCTGGAGGGCAAAATGACTCTGGTGGTGGCAAATTCGAAGATTTTCACCATGGTGGAGGGCAAAATGACTCTGGTGGTGGCAAATTTGACATGCTGGAGGGCAAAATGACTCTGGTGGTGGCAAATTCGAAGATTTTCACCATGGTGGAGGGCAAAATGACTCTGGTGGTGGCAAATTTGACATGCTGGAGGGCAAAATGACTCTGGTGGTGGCAAATTTGACATGCTGGAGGGCAAAATGACTCCGGTGGTGGCAAGTTTGACATGCTGGAGGGCAAAATGACTCTGGTGGTGGCAAATTTGACATGCTGGAGGGCAAAATGACTCTGGTGGAGGCAAATTTGACATGCTGGAGGGCAAAATGACTCTGGTGGTGGCAAATTTGACATGCTGGAGGGCAAAATGACTCTGGTGGTGGCAAATTTGACATGCTGGAGGGCAAAATGACTCTGGTGGTGTCAAATTTGACATGCTGGAGGGCAAAATGACTCTGGTGGCGGCAAATTTGGCCAACGCTACTAGTAACCGGGCACCTGGTAACCGGTAACCGCACTTGGTAACCTGGTTACCCCGACCGGTTACTAAGCCCGATAGTAACCTGGTAACCGGTCGGGGTAACCGAATCTAGAAAAGTAACCGAATCTAGAAAATGTCAATTATTATACTTCCAGACTTATTTTGCTTCAGTAATTTTTATAGTTTTATTATTTTTTTATAGTTTCTACTATAGTCTGTTTCAAATGGAAATGTCTCGCTGCGCAACGGCGGGATTTCAATTTTTTGAAATTTGCAACAAAATTTATTTTTATAAAAATAGCACTTTTCTGGATTCGCCATGATTTATGCTAGTTCTTGTATTTTTTCGGTAGATCAGAATTTTTGCAGGTAAATGCAATTAAAATTAACATGAAAATAAGAGAGAAATTCACAGAAAATTGCATAAGCAAGAAAGCAAAATCGAACATCTGACCCATCTAGACGCCCGAGCGCTCTATCTAGATCGATTTAACCTTTAACTAAAACATATCCATTTGAAACAGGCTATATTATCTGACTCAGAAATTGATGAGGAACACGAATATGTAAATTATATTTCATAAAACGAAATACACAAAAAGTTACATGCATTATATGCATTATATAGATGTATGCTATTGAAAATTTTTGTTTTGCTATATATTTTCAATCTTTTCACTATAGTACTTCGCACTAATTTTATTTCTATAACTCATTGCGCATTTCTATTATTTTTTATGATGTACATGTTTCTATATCAAAATTTTGTGATAAACACGATGCACTAGGTTATAAAGCGCGAATGTGTTGATAATTCTATTATTTTTATTATGGCCATAGGTATCTTCCCTATCCTTTTCCAGTATCGTATCTCAGGAAATCGAATAAATTTCATCTACACTATTCCCAGGCATTTTGTGAATGAAAACAAATTTTACGGGATTCTTGGCCCGTTTTGGATGTATCTCGGAGCTATCTCGCTGCACATAACTGTTGGATATTCATATCCAAGATTCTATTTTCAAATTGCCGCGCTTCTGTGATTACGTACATTCACCCCTTTCTGTGTACACGCGCAATATGACCAGTCTTGTCGTGGTTCGTGACCTTACGAGGTCGTGTCCCTTTTGGTGCTTTCCTGTTAAAATTATAATCTTTGTCCTCGGATAATAAACATATAAAATACGAGACTCTTCTTCTATTATCGTTTGTACTACTAGCCGAGAGTAGTACATAACATTGGCGACGCTTCGAGTTGAAAGAACACTCATCTACTTCTTCATTTTGCTACAAGACTGCACTTTTGGTGTAGTGAAATTAGCATTTAAAGGGAAAATTTTTGGTGTTTATAAGTCCTTGAACAAGCATAATCTTGAGCTTACAAGGCAGAACAAAATAAAAAGGAAGTGAAGTAAAAATGGCTCCTCCTGAAGTACAAGAAAATGAGAATACCCTTTTAAAGCTATTACAGTCAATGCAAAATATGCTGGCTACCCAAAATGAGAGAATAGCATCATTGGAAGATAGAAAAGTCGATGTTTCTGATACGTCACCGACAAACGCTCATCTGACACGTCTATTTGGAGAATTAGCTAAGAGAATTCCCGAATACTCTTATAAGCCTGATTCTGATACAAATTTTGTGGATTGGTATAATCGTTATTCACCAATTATCCTCACAGACGGAAAAGATCTCGATGACAAGTCGAAAATTCGCTTGTTGACGGAACGTCTTGATTCTGAGGCATATCAACGATTATTGAGTCATGTATTACCAAAAACCCCTTTGGAATTAGAATATGATGACGTAGTTGCCAATCTGAAGGATATCTTCGAAGTTGCCACGTCTGTTTTCACAAAACAGTACTTGTGTTGGACCGAAGAAATGGATAAGTCGGAATATGAGGACGATCAACAGTACGGAGATCGTGTAAACGAACGTTTTCATAAATTTATGGACGGTATCGACATTGAAGGACTGAAAATTCTTAGATTTTTGGTTGGTTTGAAGGGTCGAGAAGACCAGGAGTATCTTCCGTATCTGTTCTCTCATGCGGATAAACTAAGAGATAGTGGAGGTAAACTTACCTTACAGGAAGTTATCAAAGAGTTGAAAAAGCTGAGAAGCTATACAAAGGACGGTCAGTTAGTTTCCAAAAGTCAAGGAAAGACCGTAAATAAGGTTAGCAAGACAAATAGTGAGGGGAATAGAGCTCACGTCGTTTGCTATAATTGTGGTAAATCTGGCCACATAAAGAGAGAATGTAAATCGAAGACATTCTGCTCATTCTGTAAAAAGTCAGGGCATAAAGAAGATCAGTGTTTCAAGAAGAAAAACACGGGAAGATCGCAAGGTAAACAACAGTCTTCTAATCCTAAGAAGAGCTCCCATATCAGAAAGGTTGCCAATGAGCAGGAACCAAGGGCAAAGTTGGATCAGAATAAGGATTCTGTCAAAGCCATAAGGTTGTATTCTGACGTCATAGTCAATGGGAGGCAAATTATGTTCCAAGCAGATACTGGAGCCGATGTTACGCTCATAAATCTGAAAAGTTGGGAAAGGTTAGGAAAACCTCAATTGGAACTGGCGGATAAATCGCTTTTTACAGCGAATAATACACTTCTTCCATGCAAAGGGAAATTACCATGCTCATTCTCAATCGCAGGAGAAGCGGAGCAAGTAGGAATTGCCTATGTGGTCGAAGGAGAAAATTTATTAGGACTCGACTGGATGAGAAAGTCGAAAGAAGTCCAGGAAGGATTAGACAAAATTGGATATGCTCTGAAAGTAAATAAACTTGAGACTAAAAAGGATATCAAAGAACAGCTGATATCGAAATTTCCAAATGTTTTTGAAGCTGGATTAGGAACTTGCACAAAGGAAAAGGCAAATCTGAGATTAATTCCGGATGTCTCGCCTAAATTCCGTCCCGCGCGTACGGTTCCGTATGAAGCAAAACCAGCAGTGGAAAAAGAATTAGATAGGCTATTGGAATTAGGAGTGATTGAACCTATAACGTATGCAAAATGGGCAGCTCCGATAGTAGCCGTGGATAAAAAGGGAAAAGGAATAAGAGTCTGTGCTGACTTCAGTACAGGACTGAATGAATCCTTGGAAGGAAACGAATACCCTCTTCCTCTCCCAGATGACATTTTCGCAAATCTCAATGGAGGAACAGTGTTTTCTCAAATAGATTTTAGCGATGCTTATTTGCAAGTTGAATTGGATGACGAATCTAAAGAATTAGTGGTTATAAACACACATAAAGGGCTATTTCGGTATAATAGATTACCATTTGGCATCAAATCGGCACCTGCCATTTTTCAACACATCATGGCTACAATGTGCACGGGTTTAAATGGTGTAGCGACATATCTGGATGACGTTTTAGTCACTGGAAAGACCAAAGAAGAGCATGATCAAAATCTCCTCGCATTATTTGAAAGAATTTCTGAATACGGATTCAGAGTGAGGATGGAAAAATGTTCTTTTCTCCAGAACCAAATAAAATTTCTTGGTTACATTGTCGACCGAAATGGAAGAAAACCCGATCCAGAGAAAATCTCTGCGATAGTAAACATGAAAGAACCACAAAATGTCAACCAATTGAAGTCATTTTTGGGAATGATAAGTTATTATGGGAATTTCTTATCGAAAATAAAACAATTTCGAGGAATATTGGATAAATTGACGCACAAGGATGCAAAATGGGATTGGAATAAAGGACATCAACAAGCATTTGACTCTCTGATCAAATTGCTGTCCTCTGATTTAAATTTGACCCATTATAATCCAAAACTTCCGCTGATTATTTCAGCAGATGCGTGTGATTATGGCGTAGGCGCTGTAATTTATCATAGATTCCCGAATGGCGAAGAAAAGCCAATACATCATATTTCTCAAGCGCTTACACCGGCTGAGAAAAATTATCCACAAATTGAAAAAGAAGCATTAGCTTTGGTAACCGCTGTGAAAAGATTTCACAAGTATATTTATGGAAGGAAATTTCTGTTGAAGACAGATCACAAACCATTATTGGCTATTTATGGAAATAAGTCCGGTCTACCTGCCCACAGTGCAAATCGATTGCTTCGTTGGGGTTTGGTACTTCTAGGGTATAATTTTGACATAGAGCATGTCAAAACCGCTGATTTTGGAAACGCAGATGCGTTGTCTCGACTAATGTCGAAGGTTCCACTGGAAAACGAAGATGTTGTTATTGCTCACATAGAATTGAGTGTGAATTTGGTTTTTGAAAATTCAATAAGGAATTTACCAGTGATGGCGACGGATATTGCTCGTCAAACGAAGGAAGACAAAGTTCTTCGAAAGGTTTTTCAATATGTTTTGAAAAGCGAATGGCCGAAAAATAAGAAACAATTGGAATCAGAAGTCTGGCCCTATTTTGAGAGGCAGAAAGAATTGTCAATTGTTCAAGGATGTCTATTATTAGGAGAAAGAGTCATAATTCCAGATGATTATCGACTGAAAGTGCTGAGAGAATTGCATTCAGGTCACCCTGGTGTGGTAAGAATGAAGCAATTGGCACGTAATTTTTGTTATTGGCCAAGAATAGACCAGGAGATAGAAAATTTTGTGCAACAGTGTAACAACTGTCAAAAGGCAGCAAAAATGGATAGAAAAGTTCCTTTGCAGCCATGGCCGACTCCTTCGCGAGTATGGGAAAGAATACATATCGACTTCGCAGGTCCGGTCGACGGATTCTATTTTTTCGTTATTGTCGATTCCTTGTCCCGATGGCCGGAAGTTTTAATAACTAAATCTATCTCATCTTCAGCAACTGTAGCCATGTTGACTACAATTTTCGCTAAAAATGGGTTACCAGAAATAATAGTGTCTGACAACGGAACCCGGTTCGTTTCAAGAGAATTCAAACTGATGTGTGACTCTTTGGGAATTAGACACATCAGGTCTGCTCCATATCATCCGCAAAGTAATGGAAGAGCGGAACGTTTTGTCGACGTATTGAAGCGAGGCTTCAAAAAGATCGGAGGGGAGGGATTCCGAGTGACGCAAGACACTCTCGATCGATTTCTATTAGCATATAGATCTACGCCCTCACCCGTATTAAATGGACGATCGCCCGCAGAAGCGTTCGTAGGTCGAAAATTGAGGACCACGCTGTCTCTGATGGTACCCACAAAAGACTCAGGGTCGAATGAAACAGACCAAAAGATGAAAAGACAATTCGACACGAGTCATGGAGCAAGGTCGAAAACATTCGAGATTGGAGATCTCGTTTGGTACAAGAAACATTCTGGAAATCATTCGGTTTGGGTAAAAGGTCGAATTACCGGAGTCAAAGGTAAACTGAATTACCTTGTCGACATTGATCGAGGAATGACTCATGCTCACGCTAATTTGCTACGGAAAAGAGCAGAAGAAGAAGATGACCCGAAGAAAGAAGCTTTCTGGATGTCCACGATGATGCACGCCTTCAATCTGACGCCGCAAGGACCAAGAAGACTTCCATCTCAAGAAGCCGTTCAAGAACAAGAACAACAGCCGCTGGAGGACATCTTTCTATCTGCACCATCGACACCTGTCCGACCGATGACACAATCGCCGACTCGACAAGAACCGATGACGCACTCTCCGAAGATCGCTCACCGTTCTGATGAAACCACAAGACCGAAGATACAAGTCCAAGAGCCGCTCAGACGAAGCCAAAGAACGAAGAAAATTCCACAACGTTATCAAGTTTGACTTTATTATTTCTTCGTTTATTTCCTCCCCACATTTCTGTCTTTATTACCCCGGGAGATGTTGGATATTCATATCCAAGATTCTATTTTCAAATTGCCGCGCTTCTGTGATTACGTACATTCACCCCTTTCTGTGTACACGCGCAATATGACCAGTCTTGTCGTGGTTCGTGACCTTACGAGGTCGTGTCCCTTTTGGTGCTTTCCTGTTAAAATTATAATCTTTGTCCTCGGATAATAAACATATAAAATACGAGACTCTTCTTCTATTATCGTTTGTACTACTAGCCGAGAGTAGTACATAACAATAACAGTGGCTATCAATATGTGTTTCCTCAAAGTATTCAATGTCTTATTGAAATATTTGGAGGTAATCCTAGATGTGTAAAGAACTTCAAAAACCATTACAGTAACCAAAGGATTCTTTCAAACAACAGACGAACCCACAGAATTAGTACTTAGTTATAGTTTATAAGTTTTAGCCGGGTAGGTAACGTGCGCCATAACTTTGACAGTGTGTAGTATTCCTCTAGTTCCTTCCCAAACTTATAAACTATAACTAAGAACTGCCTAAATGTTTTTTTTTCCTTGTAGATGTGCATAACTTACCTATGATTATCCTTTTTCCTTTCTAAATGACATACAACGACGAAATAGCAGCACAAAGCATTATTCCTATAAATATTTATAAAAGCGAACATAGAAAGCTTTATAAAAGCGAAATATTCATAATAAAGAAACAAAAACGAAAGATAGTCAAAAACAAAACAAAACTGCAATATAAACAAACAGAAAAAACAATTATGTAAAAGAAAAGCAAAAGAAACAAAATTACAATAGAAATAAACAAAAGTAAGTTATGTAAACAAAAAGCAAAAAAAAATAATATTACAGTACTGATAAATAAACATGACGATGAAAATTTTGTAAACAAAGAAGTAAAAAACAATATTACAATGAAAATAAACAAAAGAAATAGTTTTTGTAAACGGAAGACAAAAGAACCAATATTACATTAGTAATAAGTAAAATATATATATTGTGTAAACAAAATACATAGAAGGTGCGATAAATATGAAAAACAATGAATTTCACATAAACTTCACACATTCGCGCTTTATAACCTAGTGCACCGTGTTTATCACAAAATTTTGATATAGAAACATGTACATCATAAAAAATAATAGAAACGCGCAACGAGTTATAGAAATAAAATTAGTGCGAAGTACTATAGTGAAAAGCTTGAAAATATATAGCAAAACAAAAATTTTCAATAGCATACATCTATATAATGCATATAATGCATGTAACTTTTTGTGTATTTCGTTTTATGAAATATAATTTACATATTCGTGTTCCTCATCAATTTCTGAGTCAGATAATAGTAGAAACTATAAAAAATAATAAAACTATAAAAATTACTGAAGCAAAATAAGTCTGGAAGTATAATAATTGACATTTTCTAGATTCGGTTACTTTTCTAGATTCGGTTACCCCGACCGGTTACTAGGTTACTTCACCTGTTAGTAACCGCGGTTACCCACCCGGTTACTGGTTACCGGTTACTAGTAGAGTTCGCCGCAAATTTGACATGCTGGAGGGCAAAATGACTCTGGTGGTGGCAAATGCGAAGATTTTCACCATGGTGGAGGGCAAAATGACTCTGGTGGTGGCAAATTTGACATGCTGGAGGGCAAAATGACTCTGGTGGTGGCAAATTTGACATGCTGGAGGGCAAAATGACTCTGGTGGTGTCAAATTTGACATGCTGGAGGGCAAAATGACTCTGGTGGAGGCAAATGCGAAGATTTTCACCATGCTGGAGGGCAAAATGACTCTGGTGGTGGCAAATTTGACATGCTGGAGGGCAAAATGACTCAGGTGGTGGCAAATTTGACATGCTGGAGGGCAAAATGACTCAGGTGGTGTCAAATTTGACATGCTGGAGGGCAAAATGACTCTGGTGGAGGCAATTTTGACATGCTGGAGGGCAAAATGACTCTGGTGGAGGCAAATTTGACATGCTGGAGGGCAAAATGACTCTGGTGGTGGCAAATTTGGCATGCTGGAGGGCAAAATGACTCTGGTGGTGGCAAATTTGACATGCTGGAGGGCAAAATGACTCTGGTGGTGTCAAATTTGACATGCTGGAGGGCAAAATGACTCTGGTGGTGGCAAATTTGGCATGCTGGAGGGCAAAATGACTCTGGTGGTGTCAAATTTGACATGCTGGAGGGCAAAATGACTCTGGTGGAGGCAAATTTGACATGCTGGAGGGCAAAATGACTCTGGTGGTGGCAAATTTGACATGCTGGAGGGCAAAATGACTCTGGTGGTGGCAAATTTGACATGCTGGAGGGCAAAATGACTCTGGTGGTGGCAAATTTGACATGCTGGAGGGCAAAATGACTCTGGTGGTGGCAAATTCGAAGATTTTCACCATGGTGGAGGGCAAAATGACTCTGGTGGTGGCAAATTTGACATGCTGGAGGGCAAAATGACTCTGGTGGTGGCAAATTTGACATGCTGGAGGGCAAAATGACTCTGGTGGTGGCAAATTTGACGTGCCGGAGGGCAAAATGACTCTGGTGGTGGCAAATTTGACGTGCTGGAGGGCAAAATGACTCTGGTGGTGGCAAATTTGACGTGCCGGAGGGCAAAATGACTCTGGTGGTGGCAAATTTGACGTGCTGGAGGGCAAAATGACTCTGGTGGTGGCAAATTTGACATGCTGGAGGGCAAAATGACTCTGGTGGTGGCAAATTTTACATGCTGGAGGGCAAAATGACTCTGGTGGTGGCAAATTTTACATGCTGGAGGGCAAAATGACTCTGGTGGTGGCAAATTTGACGTGCCGGAGGGCAAAATGACTCTGGTGGTGGCAAATTTGACATGCTGGAGGGCAAAATGACTCTGGTGGTGTCAAATTCGAAGATTTTCACCATGGTGGAGGGCAAAATGACTCTGGTGGTGTCAAATTTGACATGTTGGAGGGCAAAATGACTCTGGTGGTGGCAAATTTGACATGCTGGAGGGCAAAATGACTCTGGTGGTGGCAAATTTGACGTGCCGGAGGGCAAAATGACTCTGGTGGTGGCAAATTTGACATGCTGGAGGGCAAAATGACTCAGGTGGTGGCAAATTTGACATGCTGGAGGGCAAAATGACTCTGGTGGTGGCAAATTTGACATGCTGGAGCGCAAAATGACTCTGGTGGTGGCAAATGCGAAGATTTTCACCATGGTGGAGGGCAAAATGACTCTGGTGGTGGCAAATTTGACATGCTGGAGGGCAAAATGACTCTGGTGGTGGCAAATTTGACATGCTGGAGGGCAAAATGACTCTGGTGGTGGCAAATTTGACATGCTGGAGGGCAAAATGACTCTGGTGGTGGCAAATTTGACATTTTACATGCTGGAGGGCAAAATGACTCTGGTGGTGGCAAATTTGACATTTTACATGCTGGAGGGCAAAATGACTCTGGTGGTGGCAAATTTGACATGCTGGAGGGCAAAATGACTCAGGTGGTGGCAAATTTGACATGCTGGAGGGCAAAATGACTCTGGTGGTGGCAAATTTGACATGCTGGAGGGCAAAATGACTCTGGTGGTGGCAAATTTGACATTTTACATGCTGGAGGGCAAAATGACTCTGGTGGTGGCAAATTTGACATGCTGGAGGGCAAAATGACTCTGGTGGTGTCAAATTTGACATGCTGGAGGGCAAAATGACTCTGGTGGTGGCAAATTTGACATGCTGGAGGGCAAAATGACTCTGGTGGTGGCAAATTTGACATGCTGGAGGGCAAAATGACTCTGGTGGCGGCAAATTTGACATGCTGGAGGGCAAAATGACTCTGGTGGCGGCAAATTTGACATGCTGGAGGGCAAAATGACTCTGGTGGTGTCAAATTTGACATGCTGGAAGGCAAAATGACTCTGGTGGTGTCAAATTTGACATGCTGGAGGGCAAAATGACTCTGGTGGTGGCAAATTTGACATGCTGGAGGGCAAAATGACTCTGGTGGTGGCAAATTTGACATGCTGGAGGGCAAAATGACTCTGGTGGTGGCAAATTTGACATGCTGGAGGGCAAAATGACTCTGGTGGTGGCAAATTCGAAGATTTTCACCATGGTGGAGGGCAAAATGACTCTGGTGGTGGCAAATTTGACATTTTACATGCTGGAGGGCAAAATGACTCTGGTGGTGGCAAATTTGACATGCTGGAGGGCAAAATGACTCAGGTGGTGGCAAATTTGACATGCTGGAGGGCAAAATGACTCTGGTGGTGGCAAATTTGACATGCTGGAGGGCAAAATGACTCTGGTGGTGGCAAATTTGACATGCTGGAGGGCAAAATGACTCTGGTGGCGGCAAATTTGACATGCTGGAGGGCAAAATGACTCTGGTGGCGGCAAATTTGACATGCTGGAGGGCAAAATGACTCTGGTGGTGTCAAATTTGACATGCTGGAAGGCAAAATGACTCTGGTGGTGTCAAATTTGACATGCTGGAGGGCAAAATGACTCTGGTGGTGGCAAATTTGACATGCTGGAGGGCAAAATGACTCTGGTGGTGGCAAATTTGACATGCTGGAGGGCAAAATGACTCTGGTGGTGGCAAATTTGACATGCTGGAGGGCAAAATGACTCTGGTGGTGGCAAATTCGAAGATTTTCACCATGGTGGAGGGCAAAATGACTCTGGTGGTGGCAAATTTGACATTTTACATGCTGGAGGGCAAAATGACTCTGGTGGTGGCAAATTTGACATGCTGGAGGGCAAAATGACTCAGGTGGTGGCAAATTTGACATGCTGGAGGGCAAAATGACTCTGGTGGTGGCAAATTTGACATGCTGGAGGGCAAAATGACTCTGGTGGTGTCAAATTTGACATGCTGGAGGGCAAAATGACTCTGGTGGTGGCAAATTCGAAGATTTTCACCATGGTGGAGGGCAAAATGACTCTGGTGGTGGCAAATTTGACATGCTGGAGGGCAAAATGACTCTGGTGGTGGCAAATTTGACATGCTGGAGGGCAAAATGACTCTGGTGGTGGCAAATTTGACATTTTACATGCTGGAGGGCAAAATGACTCTGGTGGTGGCAAATTTGACATGCTGGAGGGCAAAATGACTCTGGTGGCGGCAAATTTGACATGCTGGAGGGCAAAATGACTCTGGTGGTGGCAAATTTGACATTTTACATGCTGGAGGGCAAAATGACTCTGGTGGCGGCAAATTTGACATGCTGGAGGGCAAAATGACTCTGGTGGTGGCAAATTTGACATTTTACATGCTGGAGGGCAAAATGACTCTGGTGGTGGCAAATTTGACATGCTGGAGGGCAAAATGACTCTGGTGGTGGCAAATTTGACATTTTACATGCTGGAGGGCAAAATGACTCTGGTGGCGGCAAATTTGACATGCTGGAGGGCAAAATGACTCTGGTGGTGGCAAATTTGACATGCTGGAGGGCAAAATGACTCTGCTGGTGGCAAATTTGACATGCTGGAGGGCAAAATGACTCTGGTGGTGGCAAATTTGACATGCTGGAGGGCAAAATGACTCTGGTGGTGGCAAATTTGACATGCTGGAGGGCAAAATGACTCTGGTGGTGGCAAATTTGACATGCTGGAGGGCAAAATGACTCTGGTGGTGGCAAATTTGACATTTTACATGCTGGAGGGCAAAATGACTCTGGTGGTGGCAAATTTGACATGCTGGAGGGCAAAATGACTCTGGTGGTGGCAAATTTGACATGCTGGAGGGCAAAATGACTCTGGTGGTGGCAAATTTGACATGCTGGAGGGCAAAATGACTCTGGTGGCGGCAAATTTGACATGCTGGAGGGCAAAATGACTCTGGTGGTGGCAAATTTGACATGCTGGAGGGCAAAATGACTCTGGTGGTGGCAAATTTGACATTTTACATGCTGGAGGGCAAAATGACTCTGGTGGTGGCAAATTTGACATGTTGGAGGGCAAAATGACTCTGGTGGTGGCAAATTTGACATGCTGGAGGGCAAAATGACTCTGGTGGTGGCAAATTTGTCATGCTGGAGAGCAAAATGACTCTGGTGGTGGCAAATTTGACATGCTGGAGGGCAAAATGACTCTGGTGGCGGCAAATTTGACATGCTGGAGGGCAAAATGACTCTGGTGGTGGCAAATTTGACATGCTGGAGGGCAAAATGACTCTGGTGGTGGCAAATTCGAAGATTTTCACCATGGTGGAGGGCAAAATGACTCTGGTGGTGGCAAATTTGACATGCTGGAGGGCAAAATGACTCTGGTGGTGTCAAATTTGACATGCTGGAGGGCAAAATGACTCTGGTGGTGGCAAGTTTGACATGCTGGAGGGCAAAATGACTCTGGTGGTGGCAAATTTGACATGCTGGAGGGCAAAATGACTCTGGTGGTGGCAAGTTTGACATGCTGGAGGGCAAAATGACTCTGGTGGTGGCAAATTGGACATGCTGGAGGGCAAAATGACTCTGGTGGTGGCAAATTTGACATGCTGGAGGGCAAAATGACTCTGGTGGTGGCAAGTTTGACATGCTGGAGGGCAAAATGACTCTGGTGGTGGCAAATTTGACATGCTGGAGGGCAAAATGACTCTGGTGGTGGCAAATTGGACATGCTGGAGGGCAAAATGACTCTGGTGGTGGCAAATTGGACATGCTGGAGGGCAAAATGACTCTGGTGGTGGCAAGTTTGACATGCTGGAGGGCAAAATGACTCTGGTGGTGGCAAATTTGACATGCTGGAGGGCAAAATGACTCTGGTGGTGGCAAATTTGACATGCTGGAGAGCAAAATGACTCTGGTGGTGTCAAATTCGAAGATTTTCACCATGGTGGAGGGCAAAATGACTCTGGTGGTGTCAAATTTGACATGTTGGAGGGCAAAATGACTCTGGTGGTGGCAAATTTGACATGCTGGAGGGCAAAATGACTCTGGTGGTGGCAAATTTGTCATGCTGGAGAGCAAAATGACTCTGGTGGTGGCAAATTTGACATGCTGGAGGGCAAAATGACTCTGGTGGTGGCAAATTTGACATGCTGGAGGGCAAAATGACTCTGGTGGTGGCAAATTTGACATGCTGGAGAGCAAAATGACTCTGGTGGTGTCAAATTCGAAGATTTTCACCATGGTGGAGGGCAAAATGACTCTGGTGGTGTCAAATTTGACATGTTGGAGGGCAAAATGACTCTGGTGGTGGCAAATTTGACATGCTGGAGGGCAAAATGACTCTGGTGGTGGCAAATTTGTCATGCTGGAGAGCAAAATGACTCTGGTGGTGGCAAATTTGACATGCTGGAGGGCAAAATGACTCTGGTGGCGGCAAATTTGACATGCTGGAGGGCAAAATGACTCTGGTGGTGGCAAATTTGACATGCTGGAGGGCAAAATGACTCTGGTGGTGGCAAATTCGAAGATTTTCACCATGGTGGAGGGCAAAATGACTCTGGTGGTGGCAAATTTGACATGCTGGAGGGCAAAATGACTCTGGTGGTGGCAAATTTGACATGCTGGAGGGCAAAATGACTCTGGTGGTGGCAAATTCGAAGATTTTCACCATGGTGGAGGGCAAAATGACTCTGGTGGTGTCAAATTTGACATGTTGGAGGGCAAAATGACTCTGGTGGTGGCAAATTTGACATGCTGGAGGGCAAAATGACTCTGGTGGTGGCAAATTTGTCATGCTGGAGAGCAAAATGACTCTGGTGGTGGCAAATTTGACATGCTGGAGGGCAAAATGACTCTGGTGGCGGCAAATTTGACATGCTGGAGGGCAAAATGACTCTGGTGGTGGCAAATTTGACATGCTGGAGGGCAAAATGACTCTGGTGGTGGCAAATTCGAAGATTTTCACCATGGTGGAGGGCAAAATGACTCTGGTGGTGGCAAATTTGACATGCTGGAGGGCAAAATGACTCTGGTGGTGGCAAATTCGAAGATTTTCACCATGGTGGAGGGCAAAATGACTCTGGTGGTGGCAAATTTGACATGCTGGAGGGCAAAATGACTCTGGTGGTGGCAAATTGGACATGCTGGAGGGCAAAATGACTCTGGTGGTGGCAAATTTGACATGCTGGAGGGCAAAATGACTCTGGTGGTGGCAAGTTTGACATGCTGGAGGGCAAAATGACTCTGGTGGTGGCAAGTTTGACATGCTGGAGGGCAAAATGACTCTGGTGGTGGCAAGTTTGACATGCTGGAGGGCAAAATGACTCTGGTGGTGGCAAATTTGACATGCTGGAGGGCAAAATGACTCTGGTGGTGGCAAATTTGACATGCTGGAGGGCAAAATGACTCTGGTGGTGGCAAATTTGACATGCTGGAGGGCAAAATGACTCTGGTGGTGGCAAGTTTGACATGCTGGAGGGCAAAATGACTCTGGTGGTGGCAAATTTGACATGCTGGAGGGCAAAATGACTCTGGTGGTGGCAAATTTGACATGCTGGAGGGCAAAATGACTCTGGTGGTGGCAAGTTTGACATGCTGGAGGGCAAAATGACTCTGGTGGTGGCAAATTGGACATGCTGGAGGGCAAAATGACTCTGGTGGTGGCAAATTGGACATGCTGGAGGGCAAAATGACTCTGGTGGTGGCAAGTTTGACATGCTGGAGGGCAAAATGACTCTGGTGGTGGCAAATTTGACATGCTGGAGGGCAAAATGACTCTGGTGGTGGCAAATTCGAAGATTTTCACCATGGTGGAGGGCAAAATGACTCTGGTGGTGGCAAATTTGACATGCTGGAGGGCAAAATGACTCTGGTGGTGGCAAATTCGAAGATTTTCACCATGGTGGAGGGCAAAATGACTCTGGTGGTGGCAAATTTGACATGCTGGAGGGCAAAATGACTCTGGTGGTGGCAAATTCGAAGATTTTCACCATGGTGGAGGGCAAAATGACTCTGGTGGTGGCAAATTTGACATGCTGGAGGGCAAAATGACTCTGGTGGTGGCAAATTTGACATGCTGGAGGGCAAAATGACTCTGGTGGTGGCAAGTTTGACATGCTGGAGGGCAAAATGACTCTGGTGGTGGCAAATTGGACATGCTGGAGGGCAAAATGACTCTGGTGGTGGCAAATTTGACATGCTGGAGGGCAAAATGACTCTGGTGGTGGCAAATTTGACATGCTGGAGGGCAAAATGACTCTGGTGGTGGCAAATTTGACATGCTGGAGGGCAAAATGACTCTGGTGGTGGCAAATTTGACATGCTGGAGGGCAAAATGACTCTGGTGGTGGCAAATTTGACATGCTGGAGGGCAAAATGACTCTGGTGGTGGCAAATTTGACATGCTGGAGGGCAAAATGACTCTGGTGGTGGCAAATTGGACATGCTGGAGGGCAAAATGACTCTGGTGGTGGCAAATTTGACATGCTGGAGGGCAAAATGACTCTGGTGGTGGCAAATTTGACATGCTGGAGGGCAAAATGACTCTGGTGGTGGCAAATTTGACATGCTGGAGGGCAAAATGACTCTGGTGGTGGCAAATTTGACATGCTGGAGGGCAAAATGACTCTGGTGGTGGCAAATTGGACATGCTGGAGGGCAAAATGACTCTGGTGGTGGCAAGTTTGACATGCTGGAGGGCAAAATGACTCTGTTGGTGGCAAATTTGACATGCTGGAGGGCAAAATGACTCTGGTGGTGGCAAATTTGACACGCTGGAGGGCAAAATGACTCTGGTGGTGGCAAATTTGACACGCTGGAGGGCAAAATGACTCTCGTGGCGGCAAATTCGAAGATTTTCACCATGGTGGAGAGCAAAATGACTCTGGTGGTGGCAAATTTGACATAACTGTTAGAAGAGAAGAGACCACTGAAGACAATTTTGGGCCGACAACCGAGTGAGGATACGGGTCACCGTAACGGGGAAGGAGGAAGAGGACCGAAATATTGGGACCATGAAAGACTTACTGGCCCGTACTGGGATTCTAGACAGTCCAGAATGGAAATGGGACAATAGCGGTGGACAGGGACCCGGCGTAACAAAACTCGCGACGTGAGGGCGCGAGTGCAGCGAGCGTTCGAGCGGAGCGAGGAGAACCCCGCGAAGCGAGGCTCCCGAGCATGCTTGTATAAAAAAGAGGTAGAGAAAAAATGCAGAAAACATCGCTGCAAAAGAAAATTCCATTTTTTTTTTTGAAAATGAAAATTGCGGTATCACGCTACATTTTTGTTCTCACGAATTTTTGTGAAGCGTCGCATTTTTGAAATGGATTTCTCTGTATCGTCCGTGTTTTAATGTATCCCTGTTTTAACGTGGCTTTTTCTAAAATGTATTTTGTTCTGTTCCTGTTCTGTCATGCTTCTAAAATAACGCTTTCTGAAACATCACATTTTTGAAAAGTCTTCATTGTAAAGCGGCTATTTCCTAAAAGATCTTTTTTATATTGTGGGGGAGCCCCGAAAGTGCTATAATGCGATTGAGAATGAATTATACGTAAATTTATGTTACAGGCTTGTCCAATTTTGGTCGATTTGACAGAAGTTTTGCAATTTTGTCAGAAACGGTCAAGATGTCGACAGAAAGCGTAAATCCTGTCGTCTTCGACAGGTTTCTTGTCGTCCTGGCGTGCCCTCCTCTTTATCGTTTCTGGTGTTGTCTATATGTGTTTTTGAGTTGTTTTGTTCTTTTTACCTGTGGTTTTTTTCAACAGAAAAGTTTGCCGTCATCTGACAGTTCTTGCAATTTCTTCGTAGATTTCGGGTATTGCCCGCTTCACTACGTAGCTATCGATCTATTCTATCAGATGATGTCAAAGATTTTGTTGAAGAAGAGCTGGAAGTCGTGGCCGTTCTTGTTCTGGGAGGAACAAGGCCGTCGACCCCTGGGTTCCGACTATGTTCTTTAGTTCGTTAGCCTTTCTCCTGCCTTGTCCTCAATAATACGATAATTTTCTTTTAATTTCAGATAATAATGTCGTGTAACAACTGTGGAAAAAATACCAAAGCTGTCTCGTCTGTGCCCGTATTTAATGGAGCTGGTTAGTTTTTCTTTAAAATCAATTAAGCCGCCTATTGTAATTATTTTCCTAAAAGAGGAGAAGAACTTTCGTAAGCGCGTCATTTTGGATATTTAGATGCCCGCTCGCTATCGGTGACGATTCCAATCATAACTGGATAAATTATGGACCATTTATGTAAATTTGCAAATTATACTGCAGAGGAGACTGAGGATACTATTCGCACTGTTAAGCCTTCAAATTCTGTTTATATTTTTTGTAACATGGCGTATTCAATATTACCCGTACATTTTAGCCCGAATTTACGGTCAAAAGTAATTTTTGTCTGTTGTATTGCCAAAATTGAATTCATGTAAATCCTCGTCGCTTCCTTTACCTGACCGTTTTTGAATCGCTCAAAATAAGCCACACATGACGGAGATTTGAAGAAAACACCACGCATAGTGCGCTTTTTGGGAAAAAAATCGGGTCCAGGCGATTTCTGTGCATTGCAAATAAAAATACTAGGTTTCCTTCTTAGCTGTAATCCATGATTATTCTCTGAACGGAAAAAATATGGGCTAAATTCAAAGTAAAACTCTTCTCCCAGCGCTATAAAAAAGACAGTTCCCATCACAAAAATCTGAAAAAATAATGAGTAATTTTTAGGTACTCCCTATGATGACAAGATCGAAACGCTCCGTGCCATTTACCAAACGCGACGGGAGGAATCTATTCGTGCTGCTGATCGGCTTTTGGATGCTGAGAAAAGGCTTTTGGATGCTGAGAAAAGGCTTTTGGATGCTGAGAAAATGTTGGTTGCTGCACTGGAGGAGAAAGAAAATTTTCTTCTATCCAACACAGGTGGTCAAGAAACGAAGCTGCCCAATGGCAAAAAGGAAAAGAAAGAAGAAGAACCAAAGAAAGACACGCGAATGGATTATCTAGTCCCGCCTTCCACAGGTGAGAAGAATATTCAGAATTTCCTTATATTTTCATAAAAAATGGATTTCAAAGATTTTCTGCTCGGTTTTTTTTCTAGAATTTTGATGCCTATTTGCATAGACAAAAAAACTGAAAAATAAGCAAGTAAACAACATATATATAGAATATCTAGGAAAAACGATCCGCATTAGAGAAAATGTTAGCATTGGAGCGCGTTTCGGAAAAAAATTTTATAAGAAATAATTAGGAAAAGAAACGATTACCTCCGGAATAAATCGTAAAAATTCAACGTATAGCCTGTTTCAAATGGATATGTTTTAGTTAAAGGTTAAATCGATCTAGATAGAGCGCTCGGGCGTCTAGATGGGTCAGATGCTCGATTTTGCTTTCTTGCTTATGCAATTTTCTGTGAATTTCTCTCTTATTTTCATGTTCATTTTTATTGCATTTACCTACTAAAATTCTAATCTATCGAAAAAATACAAGAACTAGCATAAATCATGGCGAATCCAAAAAAGTGCTATTTTTATAAAAATAAATTTTGTTGCAAATTTCAAAAAATTGGAATCCCGCCGTTGCGCAGCGAGACATTTCCATTTGAAACAGACTATACTGCTAGCAATTTTGTAGAATAGGTTACAAGCGAAAACTGGTTCAGAAATGCTGAAAAAATATATATTTCATCTGTAAAAAATTTTAGGTTCGCAACCGACCAAGGAAGCTGATGATAGCGAGCTTTTCGATAATATGGAGGAAATTTCGAAGGCTTGTGATGTAACTCAGTCAGAAAAGACGGCGGCATCTGCAAGTGAAGCTAGTATAAAAAGCAGTGGGACGATTATGACGGCACGTGCAGCCGATGGACTTGAAGTCCGTTTTTTGTCTCTCCAAATT
Organism: Oscheius sp. DF5033; assembly: GCA_964036215.1. Lineage (NCBI taxonomy): Eukaryota > Metazoa > Nematoda > Chromadorea > Rhabditida > Rhabditidae > Oscheius > Oscheius sp. DF5033. The sequence goes on from CAXIWN010000006.1 coordinate 4,497,146, forward strand.
GAATTATTTTTAGACAATTCTTATTAATGGAGTTCGAGTTTTCCGAGAACTGATTACTGATGATGGATCTTCTTCCGAGGTTGTTTTTGTTCTTAACAATCCTCATCTTGGTATGCTCGTCTTCGCCAGTGCAGATGTCGGGAGTGTCAACGATTCTGGAAAAAAGACTGACCGATTGGTATTCGGCCGTAATAAACTGGTTATTCACAAGTCTTTCAATGTGGCGTCAAAGGTATGTAATCAGTCTATAGTTCGTATATCTAAATTTTAGACAAAAAATATTCATTTGATTGTGTTTTCGAAGAAATTTGAAGATATTGATGGGCCATTACAAGCAGCTTACCCGGACGATTCATGGGAAAAGGAAGAACAGTATCTAAAAATCCGGAGGATGGCTCGTCTAGTCCAGACGACTCTCGATGACACAGAAGAAATGTTGACTGTTACCAACCACAGTTCTCAACTGATCCTTTATCTATACCCCACAAAGATACTTGCACTTCGAGATCCGCTGGTAGTGGCTCCGAAAGAAAGAAAATCCATCAATCAAAAAGCCATTCCAGTAGGCTCAAACGTTGCAAAGGCTGTCTACAAACAAGAAGAACAACAGCCCATGGCGTATGATATTCAGTGGCTGTCAAATTAGTTTAATACTATATTTTTGCTTGTGTAGCCACTCGTATTTGGCTAAAAATTATGTTATTTGTTTTAAATCGCATGTAATCTTATGTTTACTTCCATCTTTGTAGTAAAAACTTGATATTAACTTATCGTATTTAATTACCTCATAAATAGGTCGACAAAGCCTTTTACAGAAATATCTTTCTTATGAAGAAGAATAAGAATGCTGAAGAAAAGAAGTTAATGGCATGAAAACTTTAAAAAACGAATACTACCAACCATTTTTTTTTACCGGGTCCAGCGGCATTTTAATATTACCCGTCAAAACACCATAGCAAAGCCTTGCTGTAAAGAACTTCTTTATAGATTCCTGGATATGAGCTGAAAATAGGGGCGGCGAAGTATTATAAGTTTCACTAACCGCCATCCATTAAAATTCTATGCAATATTCTTGAATTCCAAAAGCTATCTTGCGATCCAAAGTCATAACAATGAGAGAAATGGGATACCTAAAAACGGGCGGCGAAGTATTATTAGTTTCACTAACCGTCATTCATCTTCTTCGATACGATATTTATAATACAGCTACTATAATCTTCAAAGAAGTAATTATATCAGATAAAATCAATAAAAAAAAAGCAAAAATAGAAAAATTCCCAAATGATACTACAGTCTTGCGAGCAGGCGAAAAAGGAAACCAGACTGAATGGGATTTTTACAATAGCAGTTGCCTCAGGTTGCTCGTCATTCAAAAATACAACACGTCATAAAAGTTGTTTCTCTCCCCTTTCTTTTATAATAATAAGAAAAAAAGTCTTATTCAATAAGAATCTAATTCTGTATTCTGCTTACAATGGAATTTTTTATATTTTTTACTCAAAATTCGAAGTTGTTTCAAAGCGCTCAACCTTTTTCCGCAGGGTGACGCTCAGCGAATATGTCTTGGCTTGGCGTTCCAACGATTTCGCAGCTTTCGCTTTTGATAAATTCAATCTTTTTATGTTCTCTGTCATTTTATAATGTTGGTTTTTGTGCTACTGCTCGCTCCGTCCCTTATCCGTAACTTTGTGATTGTATTCTCTCGGGCGATAGTTATCGCTGACTCTGGCTCTTAGTCCTCAGTTTATGGGAATAACCTCTGCGCAAATAACACGCAACACAAGCCCAGCAGCACAGTGACCTCAATCGAGCGAGCTCTCCTCCCTGTCTCTGCCCATCCAAATGGGTCATTTGAATATACCGTAAGATTGGCTGGCCTGCGTATCTTAGTTTGAATTTCTCGGGAGAGGAGAGGACAGCTGAGAGAGTCTCAGTGTTCCTTTTATGATCGTCTAGAAATTGCAGACGATTTTTATTGTCTAAAACGTGTGAAGCTAACATCTTTTGATGTTTTCTAGCCATCTTTTCTGCTTATATGAGTTTATTTCAATTTGAAAATGTCAAAGAGACTCCGGATGTAAAACGTTCCAGTTTTATTTGATGGGGACTTTCCAAATGTTTGACGTTTTTTCTAAGTTCTAACTATAAGCGCAGCTAAAATATGCAGTCTTATTTATTTTGTATTCTTGCTTCTTTCAGTTGTTATTTGATGTTTTTATTACTTGTTTAATCATTTTATTTTAGTACTAACAAGGCAGAATGATGCTGCGGAGCCGGAATGTAAATAGCTCCAATATCAACAATAATGCTGCCAATAATAAACTGGGTAATTTTTTTCCCATCTTGTCTGAGAAATTCAATTCTTAGAAACTCATAAAAGGGGAGCTAAAAAGCATCTGGATGATGGTTCTAATAATGCAATGGAGCCAAAGGCCAAGCGGCAGGCTCTCTGTGATCTCTCCCAGGGCATCAAGAATTTTGCTATAGACTCTGCCAAGAAAATCTTGGATAAGGACCTGAAAAGAGTTGGCAAACGCAGCGATTCGGATGCTCTTCCCTCAATCAAGGAAAAGTAAGACCGTTGTTTTCTTCTCTCGTGTAAACTGAACTTTTTAGTGTCGATCCAGAAGAAGCTGAATTCGATCCTTGTCCCCAGGTTGATTTTGACAAAGAAGTTTCTAGCGACATTCATGACGTCAGAGAATATGCTGCTGATATATTCAAGTACTACAAGAGCCGTGAAAAGATCTTTGCCGTAAAAGATTATATGGACAAGCAGCAAATTACTAAATACAACCGCGCATCACTGGTTGATTGGATGGTTGAGGTAATTTCTAACAATATGCCTTTACAAATTTTTTGATAAATATTTAGATCCAAGAAACTTTCGAACTGAACCATGAAACTCTCTACTTGTCTATTAAATTGATCGACATTTACCTCAGTCGAAAGAATACAACCGCCGATCAGCTGCAACTCATCGCCTGTGGAGCTATGCTTATTGCAAGCAAGTTCGACGTTAGTTTTGTTTTTTTATTTGTGTTCCTTATATCATTTTCAACTATACATTTGATATCTTCTTTTCAGGAAAGAAGCCCTCCACTTCTTGATGATTTCATCTATATGGCTGAAGACACTTTCAAGCGAGAACAGCTCATCAAGATCGAGATGGACATGTTGGGAGTCATCGGTTACGATTTGGGCGTTCCGCTCAGTTACAGCTACCTTCGTCGCTACAGTCGTGTCATGCACGGAGATATGGCAACGTTGACGCTTGCACGCTACATTCTGGAAACTATCCAAATGTTCTACGAATTTGTGACAATTTCTGATTCGAAACTTGCCGCCGCCACATTCTTATTGGCACTGAAGATGAAAAAGATCCAACCTGGCTGGTTCGTTTTTTAAAAGATTTTCTTGTCCTATTTTATGTATTTATTTATTTTTGTGGTTTAGGTCAGATGTTCTTTATAAATACAGTGGATACAAAGAAGAGGATCTTTTACCTCTTGTAGAGAAAGTTAATCATGCTATGCATTTGCGTGCTACTGGAGCATACACTAAACTGCAAACTGTTTTCTCCAAGTATAGTCATGTGTACGTTTTTTTAACATTTTAAATTATATTAGACAGCAAATGTCCACTAATCCTTATAATTTTCAGAGTATTCCATAGTAGCGCTTCAGTGCCCCTTCTTCCTGACGTTCTGATGAACACCCCCACTCTGCAATGATGCCAAGCCGCCAACTTCTGTAAATGTGTCAGACACAACTGATTATTGCTTATACTGGTTATTTATAAAATTTGAAAGAACGTTCTTATAAAATTTGGATAGGATTCTCCGTGTAAGATTAGAATTTGGGTCGTCTCCTCGTCTTTCCATCTGAATAATTTATATTTTGCTCATTCCCTCCGCTTGTTGACTGGACGCAGTTTTGCGTAGTCGCTGCCTTTTTGGATTCGCTTTCGATCTTGGCCAGTAAATCTTCTTTGCTTCTAGGAAAATTCTCCATTCTTCAACTGTTCGGAAATAGCAGAAGACGTTGAGTTGCACCCCACGAGGGGAGGATGTCCGCCAATTTCTGGGCAAGCTCCCATCGGTATGTTTTATTTTATTCAACGTCCATTTTCTTTCTCCTGAAAAAGCTTTTCCCGGTAATAGGATCATTGCCATATAAAAATATCCCGATTTCAGAGAGCAATGGATGTTCAGTAAAAAAGAACTTCTTCGTCAAAGAGCCGAAGATTTGAAAAATTATTCAGAAGAAGAATATGCAAAATTTATGATATTTTGGCCAAATTGTGAGTTTTCCAACAAAATCTGAAATTCTTTTAGTTATCCAACATCTTGTCCAAGATGCGGCTAACCAGGGCCATCCAAAAATTCGAATGCAAGTCATCGGCACGGCGACCGTCTTCTTCAAAAGATTCTTTATCCGGTAATTGGCCATTTCCCCCTATTTTTATCCATTTTTCAATCCAGGCGAGCTTTCAAAGACATCGATCCGTTCGCTTTGTGTTGTGTTTGTGTTCTTTTGGCGTCGAAAGCAGAAGAACATGGCCAAGTCAGCGTGACCAAATTGAGTCAACTTGTCCCGTCAGTCTGTGAGTTGTTTCTCCTTCCAATAGACCAATTTCAATTACAGTAAAGAAATATTATAATGCCACGTACGAATTGAAAAGCCCAATTCCGTATGATATTGAATTTATTATCGTCGAGACGATGGATTGTTGTCTCATCGTCTTTCAGCCGTATCGACCATTGATCACTTATCTTCAGGTTTATTCACTTTTATTCAAAAATAAAAAATATTTCAGGATTTGGAAAAAGAACATCCTTTCAAAGATTTTGAAGACTTCAGGGCTCAGGCCTGGAAAGTCGTCAATGATTCTTTCCGCACCGATTGTAATTTCCTTTATCCGCCGCATATCATCGCCATCGGTGAGTTATTCTTTTTTTTTAAATAAAAAGATCAATTCTATTTCAGGAAGCATAATTGTCGGAGCGAGTTTAATGGATAAGGATCAATTCTTGAAGAATTGGATGTCAGAGTTGTCGATCGACGGCGACCAGGTAAGAAGGAGGAAAGACGGCGAAGAGAGAGACCAATTTCAGTTGTTTGAATGTGTCAAAACGATAGTGAACATGTACCGAATGTGGAGAGATTTCAACGAAAAAGAACAAACCCAGGCACTGATCGACAAACTGCCAAAAGTCAACGGCGACCCGATCCAAGCCTGGGGTCGACCGGGTTCCCAAATATCCGTCCTTGACAATCCTCGTCCGCCAGTGCAACAACAATCCAACAACAATAATCAATTCTATATGGGTGGCTATGGCCAACAGTCGAATAATATGGGACAAGCGGGTATGAATATGGGTATGGGACCAATGGGCGGAATGCCGATGGGTCATATGCCCGGTCCGAGTGGTATTCCCGGTCAAATGCCACCGCCAGCAATGGGAGCTCATCCCGGATATCGGCAATATGGCGGATATCCGCCACCTCAATACGGATTCCCACAATGATACGTTGTACTTATTCAAATAAATATTGACCGCTCACAATGACCATCTGGTGTCTGGCAGAACTTGTCGTCCGTAATCTTCGATTTGCATTGCAATTCACGCAGTCACACATTTTGCTCATTTTCTATTCGTCCGGCTAGCCTGTCCTCTCCCAGTACATCGTCCAAATGAGTCGACTCTTCGAGTTGTGGTGCATCGTCCTTCTGGGACTGGGACAGATGAGCATCATGACAGGCTATGATACACAGGTCAGCTGTCTTTTTAGATTCGACCCGTCTTGTTTAGTCTTTTGTCCAAGAGTCGGTCATCCATTCTGTGCATGAGAGGGAACCTGGTCGAATTGGACCCTATGCCGGCTACTATGGGTAAGTCGACCCCAGATATCAGACGTCGCCTTCAGCCAAGCCGTCTGCTATGCTGCCTATATGTTGATGTGCGTCTTCGCTCCCTACCTGATGACCATTCTCGGCCCTAAATGGACTCTCTTCTTAGGATCTGCCTGCTACACTGCCTATCAGGTGGGTCGACCATCTTCTCCCAGCTAATTCCATTTAGGTAGGCTTCTTGTTCCTCAACTGCTATTACTATTACGTGTCCTGCGCAATAATGGGAGCTGGATTCGCCTGTAAGCTGGACAAAAAGGCTGAAGGTTCTTTAATTTAGTGTACTACACAGGAAATGGCGGCTACATGACGAGTCACTCGACGAGGACGACGATTCAACAGAACACAGCCATCTCCTGGGCACTTGGATGTGTTTGGTTCGATTAAAAAAGAGGAAATTCCCCTAATTTTTTAGTATGTTGGTGGGAGCAGGAATTCTGTCGATTATTTTCACCGTCGACAAGGACGAGTCGGCGATGAACAGGACAGACCAGCAGTACAGGCGATTTGCCGACTCCGAAATCCGTCTGATGTACGGAGCATTTACTGCCGTCACAGTGCTGGCCAACATAATCTTTTTTGTCATTCCAACGCGAGAAATTGAGAATTGTATCGAAGGCAGGGAACAGGCCAAAAAGACAAACTTCAAACAACAAATGAGTGCGTCGACTAGACGACTGTGAATACTAGACAACTATGGTTCAGAATTGATTTTGTCGACATTTACGGATTCCCGAATGGTATTGCTCTCGGTCATCTTCACCCATCTCGGTCTCTACACCGCCTTCTGGGTCTCCGTCTATCCGACGACCCTCGTCTTTACCCAATCTCTCAGTGGCCATGTCTATTTACCGGCCATTTATTCAGCTGCCGTAGGAGTTGGCGAGATTGTCAGTGAGTGACTCTCTCAGTCTCTAAGATACGTCCAATTCCAGTGGGATTATTCATCACCAAAATGAGCAACCGCTACGATGACTTTGGGTTGAAACCAACAATGGCCATTGGCTTCATTCTGACGACATTAGCTCTCGGTTTAATCCTGTGCTCGACGCCTGTCTGGTCAAGTATCCGTCCGACAGCAGAATTGGCCTTTTTATTTCAACCGACGTGAGTTTGTAATGACCGAGGCGTACTCCAGCTTGGAAAGACTCTCGATCAGCTCCTCATTGGCTTCCACACCACCGTCTTTCCATTTTGCAATGCATTCATTCCTAAAAATGCTCTTCTTACGTTTTCTAATCTCTTCACTCACTTGCATATGTCTAGATTTTTTTCAAACAATTCAAAGATACGCTCCTGTTGCTCGTCCGTTTTCATTTGTCCAGGCGACTGGGGACGGGGAACCGCATTGTGGCAGATTTCACCCGAGCAAAATTCGAATGCCGTCTCTTGGGCAGAAATCTATACATTTAGTTCACTGGAAGCAGGATAACTCACGGCCAGAAAGGAAAAATAAAGTAGAATGTAGACGCTTCTCATAACGGCTATGACCGCCGTCGACACCGATTTATAGGCCTCGCCCATGGGAATTGTGTCTCTTTTTCTCTTTGCCTGTCCCAACGAACAATCTCTTTTTTTTCTAGCGTCTTCTCTTGTACTGTAATTGCTCTGGTCGTCGGGCTGGCTGACTGCACGGTCAATACCGTTCGAGGGGTCATCTGTGCCCTGGCGATGCCCGATAAAAGGGCCCAAGCATTCAGTATTTCCAAATTCTACCAGGTATTTCTCTCGCTTTTGCTGTAAAACAAGCAATTTCAGGCATTGGGCGGTGCTGTCTTGATGTTCAGTAGTCCTCATCTGTCGATCATCCACTACTGTCTCCTGTTGTTCATCTCGCTGGCCTTTTCCACCGGTTGTTTTGTCATCGTGGCGAATCGAACCCGTCAAATGGAGAAGAACAATGTCAAATTCTCATTAGAAGATGAGAAACAGCCTCGTTGCTCCCTTTCCTTGTAAATATTCCCAATAAACGTGTAATCCCAGAGACTGGGATTAGTACATAAATTGGTTGGATCAGCAGCAAAAGTCGGAACGTAAACACGAGTGGACCAAAATGGGAAGAGATAAGAACCAAATGGACTATTTTATGGGAATGGAAGCATGCTACTTGATGTCCTTTTTGAACTGGCCGGTTGGAGAGGAAAGAGAACCTAGCCACCTCTAAAAGAGGTGGCTCAGAGATCAGTGATAGTGGCACTAGAAGAAGTCAAACAAATGTTTCTTTTTCCCGTTCCCTTTATCGTGTGCCATGCGTGTTTCGGGCGAAATCCGACAGCGGGTCTGATAAGAGCCATACGATGTCCTAGCTGGCCAACTCGGGCCCCGCTTCCGTCCATTTCTAGTCACACCTCCTCAGATTCCACTGGGGATTGTCTTTCTGGAGCCACTAATCAAGGCGACAGTCATTTTCTCCCGATAAAACTTGTCTCCTGCTGAAAAAGGGCGTGTTCATTCTTTTGCAATTCACCTTGAAGTATTCTTCTCAAATTTCAATGGCCCCTTCATTTTTCGATCCCCCTTTCTCTCTTCTTATCAATTCGTCTTCCAAATAAACATCTTCAGGGTGTCGACTAGGCTTTGCCATGGTACAAGTCAATGTGGTAGGTCTGTCTCTGGCTTCATCTCAATCATTTCTAGGTTTCCCTCGGTGGAAGTGGCATCGAGAGACCGATTCATGAGCCCCAACTTGGCTGGTTTGTCTATATTCTCGCATTCTCGGCAGTCATCGGCGGTTTTCTTTTCGGCTATGACACGGGCATCGTCAGTTCGGCCATGCTCTATGTGCCTGACAATCCGGGAATGAAACCGATGAGTTCGGGATGGCAAGAATTAATTGTCAGTTTGACTCCCGGTAAGTGTCTGAAAAAAGAAAGCAGAGGACAAAAAACGGGCTTTTCTTATCATAATCTGGGCAAAGTTACGAACTCCGAACAGCAAAAGGGTTTTAGGTCTGGCCGCTCTTGGATCTCTTCTGTCTGGACCGGGGTCCGACTATCTGGGAAGGAAGAAGATCATCCTCGGTGCCAGTCTCATCTTCACCGTCGGAGCGGGCGTCTGTGCGGCGGCATGGACCAAAGTTGTTCTCCTGATTGGGAGAATCCTCTTGGGAATAGCCATAGGTCAGTCACCTGGTCCACCATAGTCAGAGACATCTCTTCAGGTTTCGCATCGATGATTGTACCGGTCTACGTCGGAGAGGCTTCTCCTTCGAACATTCGTGGTCGACTAGTCACCGGCTTCCAGTTGATGATCACCGTCGGCCTGGTTGTAGCCAACATCGTCGGCGGTGGTTTCAGTTACGTCGACCCGGTCAACGTCGGCTGGAGACTGATGTTCGGTTTCGCCGGTGTGCCTGCCATCATCCAATTCGTCTGTTTCATCTTCCTTCCCGAGAGTCCCCGTTGGTTGTATGAGAATGGCTACACGAAGGAGGCAACAGCGGTAGGCTGCTCTCCTCTTTTGATTATTCCCTTCAGGTTTTGAATAGAATCTACGCCGGCAATCAGGAATGGGTCGACTATGAAATAGCCGAGATCAGTCACAGCTACGAACAGGAGAAGAAAGCCAAAGCAGAGGCTGGCAGTCAGTTTCTCCTCTAACTATCAATAGGCTCCTAGATGGCTTTGTCCTCTTTCGTATCTTCACGACTCCTCACGTCCGAAAGGCTCTGATTATCGGTTGTGGTCTCCAAGCCTTCCAGCAATTGTCAGGCATCAACACGGTCATGTACTACACGGGTAATATCATCCGCTCTGCGGGTATCAAAGACAATCACACGACTATTTGGATCTCCGTCGGAACAAGCTGTCAGTCTCCTCTGTTTCTTTCTTCCAACTCTTTCCAGCTATCAACTTCCTCGGCACGTTTATTCCGATGTATTTTATTGAGAAAACTGGTCGTCGGATATTATTCTTGATCTCAGTTGTTTGTGTCATGTTGGCTGTCACCGCCATGGGGGTCGCTTTCCTTCTCATCAACAAAGATTCCGCCCCAGCTTATTCTGCCGATATCTACAGTAATACAACATTTAACCCGGCTTACAATTCCAGTTATCCTAAACAAGATCATTGTGCAAAATTCACGTAAGTCCATTTCTTATCCGCTATTGCCCCTTTCAGAAATTGTGACGTCTGCGTGACTGATGACAATTGTGGATTCTGTGAAAAGAAAGGCAGTAAAATAGGCAGATTTTCTCCTTTTTTATGATCTCAAAGAGTTTAGGATATTGTCTGGCATATTATACGGCGGATAATGACACGTTTTCCGGGACAGGACAATGTTCCAGCAATGTTCTTGAAGGTGATTCACCTCTTCCTCTAATCACCAGAAATCTATTACAGGATCATCCTGGGAATGGGAAGACAATTATTGTCATACAAAGTACACAGCCCTTCCAATTGTCATCATGGTCCTTTATTTGTTGTCATTTTCTATGGGTAGGTGGCAAAAGATTGGATCCATCCGGTTCCAGGCTATGCCCCTCTTCCTTGGGTTATGAATGCCGAGTTCTATCCTCTTTGGGCAAGGAGTACGTGTGTCTCCCTGGCCACGGCTGTCAATTGGCTGTTCAATCTGCTCATCTCGCTGACTTTCTTGTCTCTCAGTCAAGCAATAACCAAATATGGTGCGTTTTTTCTTTTTAGCTGGTTCACGTGAACCCGCATTCCAATGTGGCGAACACGCGTTATTCCCTGATAAGGGGATCAATTCATTTTAGTCTAAAAAAGAAGGCTTTGGGTGGCCAAGGGACTAAACATCAGAAAATAAATGAATTTCAGGGACTTTCTTCCTTTATGGCGGACTAACAGCCGTCGCTTTCGTCTTTGTCTTCATTTTTGTACCAGAAACAAAAGGATGTGCTATAGATGATGTCGAATTATTATTTATGACGAAGGAGGCACGTGAAAGAGCCGAGAAGAAAAGAGATTCTTTGAGATCTGAAAACAGCGAGGAGAGTTTACCAAAATCTACCAAGCTTTAATTTATGCTTTACCCCTGAGCTTGAGTTGTATATAAAGATTTTTATTGAAATTCTAACAAAACAACCTTCTATAAATATTACTTTCACATATTATCGATCGTAAAAGTATTTTTCGGCAGTGAGATCATCGAGAAGAACCTGGAAATAAAAATAAACCAATCGTTATTGAATAATGAAGTAAATTCTACGATGTCGTAGAAATAAATATAAGACTAACCTTAGGTCTTTCTCTTACAAATCTTCCTTTGTCGTCGACTCTGGGACTAGTAATTCCATGACGTACATGATATGCCTATAAAATAATGATTGCTCTTTGAAACCTGTTTCCGCAACATTAAAAAAACGTTATATTGTCGACATTTAAATAATTTAGAATAAAATATTCAACTAAAAAATTATTTTATATAAATACTAACCTTATATGGATCATTTGGATAATGTTTTTGCCTTAACCAAAAAGGGGTCATCATTTTATCAAGCATTTCACATTCGTCCTATAAAATAAAAATAAACTAAAAAAAAGGGCAATAAAAATACCTTGGTACATGTCTCATAATATAAACTAGTCTTTTGCCAAGTATCATCTTTCGTATAACGTAATTTGTACCTTCCAGGATGAGCACGAATCCACATTCCATTATTTAATCTTTTAAATCTAAAGAAATGTCGTATAACAGACAATTACAGCTATTTATACAATACGAAAATATATAAAACTAACAAAAAAAATTACCTATCAAGAACATCCTGAGATGGTCGTTTTCTTCCTACTTTAGGGTCAAATCTAATGTGTCTTTCGTGGACAGGAATATTAGCAATGCTTCGAACTGCATTGATCGAGGGTGATGGCTTCAACAAAATAATTCTTGATATACTCAGCATCTAAAATAAAATTGTTAGACGAAATACCAAGAAGAAGTGAAAGAGGAAACAAAAAGAAGTAGACATGGAGATTCATAAGAAATGTTGGCGTTTGAGTCAAAATTTCTACGCAGCTTCGTCATTTTTATTTTTCGTACCGCACGCGATTCTTTTTGTTATCAATAACTTCTTCTGTCTGATGATCAACAAACAAATACCGATAGAAAATAGTAATAAACCATTTATTATTGCTCTGCGGGCAATTTAGGCAATGGATGGAGGTCTCAAAAAAGGGCGAACACATTGATACGTCTTGAATAACAATCGTTGCTAGGATAAAATGAGCAAAAAACAGTCACAAATCTCCAAGAGAAATACTATACAATTCTGGCAAGAATTGGAAGAGAGAAAGAGACAACATGTACAACCATAAAACTAGGAGACGACCCGTGGCGGGGACCGAAGGAGGGTTATATACAACAAAGAAAGAAGAGATTCGATAATCACCGAAGGAATTCGTAGAAAGATGACATTTTAAGACCGACTAGACGAACTTTCGACGCCACTTTCTGCGTCGCTGATACTTCTTCTCAAATAATGACCAAGACGATCGGTCGCCGTCTCAATCTCCTGAAATTTGAGTTGTATTTTTAACGCGCCTTTTTCTTACCTGGATAAGAGTCGAGTGACTCCTCAACATTCCATTGAGGGCCTCGTCATCGGTCATCCCGATTCCCGATGTCCTGTAACTGGCAAGGGAGGAGACTTCCGACGAGTCGCTCGGGGTGGTACTGATGCCTTCTGGTCGAGTTCGATAGGAGACGTCAGTCTGAGACGGGGCCAAGACCATCGGCTCTTCCAATTTGGTCTCCGCTCCGCCCATCAACTGCTGAGCCAAGAGAATGACCCCTGAGCCAAGAGACCGCGGTCGATCCCACTCAGCCGGTTCTTCACTCATCATACACATGATCGGGTCGAGCACTTCGTCCTGAAACAGACGCCTGGTCAACGGGAAAAAGAAGATCGACGAACCTTTTCCTGTTCGATGACATATCTTTCTCCTTCCTCGTAGGGAGGAGGTGCCGTCGGCTGATAAGGTGGCGGATTTTGGGGGATGTCTTGTCCACTTCGAGATGATCCGATACTTCTTTGCTCATGGATCGAGTCGGAAATTCTCTCGAGATTCCTCAACGACGTGGTGTAGTCGCATTTCTTTTGCCGAACCTAAAACCAAGTTTGTGAACTGTCTCAGTTGGCGAAAAAATAAACATAGGCGAGCGATTAGGATGAATCACCAGGGAGTGCGCGAGATTTGAAGAGCTCACGTCACAGACGTGTGTCATCCGAGTCAAATAATAAATAGTCGGACATAATTGGTGGTCGAGAACTTTCCCCTTGCTCTATTGGGAATCAAAAGCTTCCTTTTTTGGCCGGAAACGGCATATTTGCACAGACGGATTGCCGTAACCCCGCTCAAAATGGCCAACCAAAAAATAAATAGAAATTATGAAACGAACCTCGGCTTCGAGTCTTAGGATCAGCTCTTTCTGTCTTTCTAAGACTTTGGTGAATTCGAGCCGTTGATCAAAGTACTGCTTCGATTTCCGAATCGAGTTTTTGTTCTCTTTTTCCATTTTCTTTATCTGTTCGGCCAGTTGCATCATCCTGGCGGCTATCCGTCGATGTTCATCTTCAGCCGTCGCTCGTTCTTCTTCAGCTTGGTTGACCCGTTGGATATGATGATTTAGCACCTGAAACATCAAGAATATTTCATCAGAATTCAATTTGAGCTACGTGATAAATATTTACAGTGCCTTGGCGAGCATAAACAGCTGGGGGAGAGGGTACCCTATACTGTCAATCTATTTTTAGTCGATGTTTCCCCGTTTTAATCTTGTTTCAGCTGGGGATATTCCCGTCGATACAAACAGTCGAGTCATGCCCTTTCCGCCAAAAACACCCGAGGTCGAATTGAGTTGACCCGGACTCTGGTCATTTCTGTCTGTATGTCGAGGGGGGATAAATTGTCTGGAATGACCTAGAAAATGGCCAGGTTGTAAAGTCGCGAAGAAATTTTATGGCGACGAAAGAAGACAACGGGACCATCTGGAACCCCTTTTCAGAATCAGCTGGTCCCGTCCCTGAGTCAGAGAGGCCGCCACATGTGACGTTTCGCATGACCGAGAATCGATTACGCTTTACAGCAAATGGGACAAAAAGGACACTTTGACTGATTGGATTGATCCTCTCCTTTATCATCCTGGCTTGTAGTCGACCATTTCCGGATGATGTCCCTCGCTCTGTCCAGCTGTGTCCGCCAAATGACAGACAAAAGACGAAATGACCTCGAACGACAAAGAGGACGGTAATACATGGGACCATGACTATAAATAGACAGCCAGCTGTATGGCAGAAAGGGGAAACTTTTGAAGTCCCTCTATCAATACCACAAAAGGGAGAAAGTCTCACCCGGAATTACATGACCCCCGCCGAAAGGGATTTGCATACCAACTCGACTGGATTAGTAGGGGCAAAGGAGGAAATCGAAACTGACCTCTAAACATTCTGGCGAGACAATCTTCTCTCGAGTGAGACTGTCCTGAGACAAGGCGACTTGTTGCTTGGCGACTGCCAGAAGTGATGTCGCCCTCTCAAAACGAATCGCCGACTTCTGTGACTCTTCTCGGACACGTCTTTCCTGCAAGAAAAGGACTTGTTTCTCTGATTTTTAAAAGTTTTGTCTTCCTCAATCGATCAAGGGTGGGCTGTGAAAAATAGGCCGAGTCGCGTCACCCCCCTTTCCAAAAATATTCAAATCGCCTCTGGGTGATGTTGACGCGGTCGACACCTGCGTCAAGTTGAGTGACGTCTGTTTCAGGTGAAGGTTTGACTTCTCGCGTCGGTTTCCATTTGCTCATTAGCTAATCTTCTTGAGACCTCCGAAAATTCGAATTATTCAACAGCCCCAACCTAAGAGAAAGGCGACGACCTTCCCTTTCCCATTGAATTGGTAGGTCGAGACGACTACCCAGCCAAGGGCCACTTATCCCCACCAACAATAGAGGTTTTTTCCGTCCCTCGATTAAAGAAAAACCGTCGTCTCCGGGTATTTTATCAGTCAGAGGGATGTTTGATAAGAAAAAAGACGGAGGACGTCAGGGGGCGATGTGACCAGTTCAAGGCAATCAATTTTTGTGATGGAACGGTTTGTTACAGTCGGTCAGAAACCAACCCAATTAGACTACCAGATGTCCATAACAGAATGACAACATGAACAAGTCAATCCCCCTCCACCCTCAAAAAACAGGCAGATAAGGCCATGCATATTCCAGTTTCGAACTACGGTTTCTGCTCGTATGCCGTGTGCTCAACGCGCCCGACATTTTCGAGTCAAACAGAGGCTGCAGCCGCGAGGGAAATTCCATAAAAAAAAGTCACCGGAACACGTCCAGATTGCAACTAATCCTCACCTGGACTTTTGCCTCGTAATAGGGACGAGCTTTGGTGATGGCGCTGGTGTACTTCTTCGAGAGTTCTTTCAGTTTCTCGGACCATGTGGCTTGAATTTCTCTGAAATTATTGGTCTTTGATGTGGTCAGTTGGATGTGTAATTGAGACTCGTTGAAATGTTATCCCAAGTCTGCGCGAGATGGCGGGCAAATCGACAGAACCCACGGGTTAATATTTGTACTCTGGGTGTCAATAAATGATTGTACTTTTCTCTCTTCTGCAAGTGCATCCCAAGGAGTCCAACACCAATGTTCAGACTAGAGGGCAAACTAACAATCCTCCTTTAAAATAGGAGAGGGCGTTTAGGAGCCGCGTATCGTAAGACATCCAAACAAGTTTGCCGCGTGTCGGTCGACTAGTTGGAGCCCACCCGATGCTCCCTGGGAGCCTGCCCTTTCGGCTAGAACAAAAACAAACATTTAAGCTCTGGGCACATGAATTCGTGTAGGGTCTACGCGGCGGCGGTGGACCTCCCGGGTGTCCACAATGTGCGACACCCGGTTTTGATCGTTTCCGGAGGGGAAAATTTCAAAATTTCAAGTGTCGTCGACTCACCGAAAACACGTCCGAGCTCCGTCCAGCTGTACTTCTAATTTATTTATCACATCCGTGGCGATGTTGAGTTTTTCGAGTTCCTCATGTACAAGATTCAAATGTCGCGGGTCCAAGGGCGGTCCCTCGTCGTCTTCCAGCTCCAAACCCAGACAACTGTCGGCACAATCTGAAGTCGACGCCGTAATTTCGAGGATGACTCAGGTCGGATGAGCAATTGGCTCGTCTGTTTATCTTTTCCAAACACGTGTACATTTTCTGCCGTATACATATCAAAAGTTGTATTTCCCAATCGGCCGCTTTATAATAGCTGGACTGGCCGTCAGAATTGAACCGGTACGATTAACCCCCACAGTGGCGCTCGTTCCACTACCGGCAGGGTCAAATCGACAAAAGCATGGCTACATCGAAAATTCTGTTGCTCGGACCAGGAAGGAACAGGTCTCCCGACAAAGTATGTTTGCGTTTCTTCAAGGCGGAAGCAAGCGGCTACCAGTAGGCAAGAAAACGAACCTGAATTTATGGAAGAAGCCTTGTCGTTGAGGGAATCCAGGGAATCGACGCCATTATTGAGATAATCCGTCATTGACGTGGAAAAAGGTACGGCAGACGACGGGAGAATAAGTTTTCTGACTGACCTAATGAAACATTCAACAAAATTCTCTGAAATAGCCAATATTTGGATGAGGCCAAAATTCGTAATAAGAGGTGTCACGAGATGTTTTTGAAAGTCATTACTCATGGAAATAATAGAAAATGGGACAAACAAAGCTTGTCGGGGGAAATGGCAAGCAACTTGAAAGACAAAAAAATTGATTGAGGACAGGTGGATTGACGGAAAAGAAAGATGAAAAGCGTGGGAACTGGCTTTCGTAAGGTGTTGTGTCGAGCAAGGGCGGAAGGAAATGGAGAAAACAACAGCTAGATCAATAGATAGACAGGTCACGGGAAAAGGACAGACGGGATTATTGAGGAGACTACTAATTATGAGCAATTGAGGCGACACTTTGGGTGGGCGTCGATGGCAACATCCCACACACACGTGGGGCGACCTCAGCGACCAAGAGGAGACTGGATTCCACCGCGACGCGGCGGCCGCCTGCGACAACGGAGGGCGGAGTCGCGTCGACGCAGATTACTCAATAACTGACAGAGACGGGAAAGAACACAATGGCAAAGGGAGAGAGGGGAAACGGGTGCAAATTGGATGAACTCAGGGGAGGAAGTTGACGGGGTCGAATGACGGACGATGGGTGGCGAGAGAGAGGGTTGAACCCAGGTCGGGGGAAGAGATAAGACAGACGTTTTAACATAAGACAGACAATCAGTGTCATCACATTCACGTGAGGGTACAGAGGAGTCTAGACTCTCTCGTCCTCCTCTTCCCAAGACGTTCCCAGGAAGACGCGTCGAGGGAGCCGCTAATCACTCGACTCGACTATCTGAGGCTGAATTCCCCCGAGGATAAAGTTTGGGGTCACCGGTCGCCGTTCTGTGGAGTTAACCCTGCGGCTGTTTGACTTTGCCTGATTCAAGGCGCCCTCGGGATATGTCGAAAACCAGTCGTCCTCAGGAAGAGGCTATGCTACAGCCGCTTCGCCCCCTCAACTACAAATTATTCTTGTAAATATTTGAATAAACACAAGAAGATGTTTGGGGAAGTGGAAAGGACGAGAGGAGGTTCAGCACGTAGACGCACATCTGGCCAAAACACCTGACGAAAGGGACAAAGTTCTGCGGGAAATATGGCTGTACGGCGAAAACCGTGGTCAATGAATGACGTAGAGACGACGACTGATACGGGCAAAGTGGGGGTGGATGATGTCTACTCAATACAGCTTATGCTTGAGATTTCCGAATAGAATGAAGCCTAACGGGAAATGAAGGGTGAGGACAAACGAGAGAGAAGATGTATGACAGCTTTAACCGCCCAGAGAAGCCATAAAGAGCGACGACGCGTGGCTGATGATGGCACGGCGGGCTTGTCGATAAGCTGGATCACATAAATCAAGCAAGTCGGCGATCGAAGAAACACAGAAAAGATGACGACGGGTAAAAGGGACGACGACACAATGGCAGATGTTTATTCTGGGACAGACGCCGGGCCATATAACCCCGGGGGCGCATAACGGTGTGCAAGAATAGTAACAGGGGGACGAGAAGATCATTCTGCAGCTATTTTGGGGGAGTGAGGAACTGTGCAGAATGTGGCAAGTGGGAGACTGCAAACCCGTTGTTCTTACGTAACGCAACAACAGATGCTATCTGTCTGCCCCGAGGATATCCCTGTCGGATTATGAAAAGGAGAAGCGGAAAGGCAACTGAAGAGAAAGAGAGAGGAGGTGTACTTATCCAGGCTGACAACTGATAACAACTAGAAAACTAGACAATTGTCTAGGCTCGAATAGAAGGGGAGAGATCACCCTGAGGGACAGACGGGAGACGACCTCAAGGCCTTTCTCTGTCCTCGGTACAAGTCCCATCAAAGATTTCATCGGAGATACGTTTTACACATTTATTGCCGCGGAGATTTATGTCAAAAAGAAGGAGTTCAAGCCGGGTTACAGACCGAACGGGGGATTTATACTGGAAGACATGAGTTATTGATGTAAACAGAAGAAGATGATCAACAGCTTGTGAAAATAAGAACATCATAAGGGAGACGGTGGGAAATAAACAAGAGGACAAGGAGACGACATATCTCTGCAGATATCGGGGATTGTCTTCTGGAGAAAAATCTCATAGTACGACAAGGAGGGATTGGAGATGGCCGGTTAATGGAGGTACTTGGACGGGGGATGTTGAAACAACCAGCTTGAAGAGACACGTCTCGTATCCCAACAACAATATAATGCCACTTACAGGAGGATAGACAACAAAATGGATATCTTGAATAGTCGTCGAGGATCGCCTATCCCGCCATGTTCGTTGCAACGCCGTCTACAGTCTCATTTCTATGCAAAGACCATTGGCTCCATCGACATTTTAATCCATTGTCAATAAATGTTCCCGTTCTGATTCTCGTGTTTTCGACTCCGTCTTCTCTGTTATTGGATCTCTGTTAAAGATGGCTGCAAAGGTACACTCAAAGGTGAGGCAGGGTCTCTTTTGTGGAGATGTCGTCATTTCACATACAAATGGTAATGTGTCTGTGTATCTCGCTTAGTCCAGTTGATCTTTTCTTGTCAGTCGAGATAGATCGACTGTGATTCATTTAATTTATTACCATCCAATGGCATCGCAAATTAATCAACGAGGTCACACCCTGGATCGGGTTGTGTAAAGTTTATCCAACGAGACGATCCTCCTTCCCAAAGGTGGCCAGCCGTCTTTCTTTTGTTTGGGTTGGCGATTATTCACTGGCTTCGACCGACCCCCTGTCATTGCTACTGTTTTCCTTCATTAAATTGATTACAGCCCATCAACATGACCACCTCAGAAAGGTCCAGTAAGCACATGTTGGAGACAGGCAGCAGTGTCAGTTACAAAAGTAGGACAAGTTCTCTTCTCCGAGAAATTTTCTTCTTTAGGCAGATGGCCTTCCGTTTGTGCCAGTCTCGTCTCCCTCTTCGCCCTCATCGTCAGTGTCGCCACTTTGACCCTCGTCGCTCTTTTCTACTACCAATTTCAGAAGTGAGACTCGCATTCTCATATAAACCACCTGATTTAGCTTGAACCTAATTGATATCCACACCTCAAAAAGAGCCACCTACACACCGGTAAGGTCAGCGTTTTCCTTCACATAAGCGTCGCTTTCAGTTGAGCTGGATGACTCCATATGATCTCGACAAGTACGACACCTTCCTTTTCGACGTCGACGGCACCATAAAGAATGCCGACGGCTATGTTCCAGGTAGTCGAGAGCTCATGTTGCAGCTACGGAAAAAGAACAAGACGGTAGGTTGTCGACATCTCCGGCACAAGGAAATTAGGTACTGATAGTGTCGAACAGCGACTGGACGACGCCGGAAGACAGGGCGAAAAGTCTCGGTCTCGACGCCTCGAATATCGTCATCCCATTGGCAGTATTGAAGCATCTGGAAGCCAGTCATTTGCCAGGAAAGAGAATCCTCGCCCTGGCACCTCCACCCGTCGCCCATTGGCTGACAGAGATTGGAGCCATTCTCCTCAACAATCACTGGAATCATACCCAAGGTCATCCGAGCAGCGTCGAAGGACTGCTGGCCACGTTGGCCGAAAAGCCAGACATTGTCATCATCGACAGCTGGAATGACTACAGCATGGAGGCCGTCGATCGGATTGCCAACATTCTCGTCAATCCTGAGGTACTTCCAGCTAATTTTTTTATTCGTGTCCAGGTGAAGTTTTACATTTTGTCGACGGACGCAGCATGGAGAGGCGAGCAGAATCTGATATTCTCGGATGGAGGCAGTTTTTATGTAAGTCGGCAACTATCGCCTATCGACAATTTCATTTTAGGAAGCCATTAAAATGGTGACAAGGCGGAACGCAACGGGTTTTGGCAAGCCAAGCTACAATTTAAACCGTTATATGAGGGAGAATTTCGACCTGACCAAGGCCATTATGTTCGGAGATAATCTCAACACTGATTTCTTGGTAAGAGACTCCCTTTTGCCGGAAATCCTTCTAGACGTCAAATGAACTTGGAATTGACAGTTGTCTGATGGTGGGAACGGGGGTACACAATGAAATTGACTGGCGGCAATACTACGAAGGGGGAGATTTGTCGAGGAGACCCAGCTACAAGGTGACTTTTCCCTCTTGGTCGAGAATCGAAATGACTTTCAGGGATCATTCGTCCAGTTGGCTCAAATGACGACGGTGTGATATTTCTTCGATTTTGTACATATTAATAACATTAAATATCTTTGTTTCTACCCCCATATGAACATCACAAACCTCATGCAAATTATTTGTCTTATAAAATTGGAACTGAGGTCAGATTAAAATAAGGCAATTATAAGGTAAATTCAGAAAAGCCGTGAAATATAAAAGGCATCATTAAATTTACAAAAGAAAATAAAATAAAAATGCATAAACGACTAGATGACAGTGTGGCAATGTTCAAACGAGGTTTAGCTAAATATATGAAACATAATACAACCATAGAGTCTAACCCGTTAGCAAACAATAAACAACTATTATTGGATTTCTATCATTAATCCGTCCTGTCGGCAGGTATCGTTGTTATTTTTGGTTCACCGGCGTTAGATTGATCAGAAGGTGAAAGTATCGTCCTTGGAGATTGAGCATTTGGTGAAAAAGTATTATCTGTGGGCGTGCGATTGGGTTGATCTCGTTCACTGTAAAGGAAGAACTTATTATAAATTTATAATAATAACATACCGATCCCTGAAATCCCGGGAATCTCTATAATCTCTTCTATCACGAAAATCTCGTCGATCATTTCTATCATAAGGCCTTCCATGTCCACGGAATCCATCATTTCTATTTCTAGGAATGTACTAAAAATGAATCACATTAATAAAAAAATAAATTTACTTACAGTAGCGTTTAAATCGTGTGAAAATTTGCATCTATCACCGAATCGGCAATTTCCATTTTTAAATTGATGACATAGAAGTGGAGGTCTTCCCGTATTCACCGGCCTTTGAGGCAATCGACCACCAGGTAATCCAGGCAAATTAGGCTGAAGAGTGACTTGGGGAGCAAATTGTTGTTGATATTGAGGAGGTGGAAACTGGAATTGCTGCTGAGGAATCTGGATATTGTAATGACAATCAATTAAAATAAATACCTGTTGATATTGTGGCTGCACAATTGGTGCTTGTGTGTAGGTTGGCGCAGCAGCAGGCTGGCTGTTTGTTTGACCAAGAATTGTAGACAATCCAGGAATAAGATTGGACAGACTCGGCGTTGAAGGCCCAGGGCCACCACCGACAATTCCTTGCTTTTTTAGTCCATCCAAGAGATTTTTCAAATTGTCAGGAAGAGCTTTTTCTTCGGGTTTTTGTGTCACGACAGGTGCAGGTGTAGGAGCAACTGTGGCTGCTTGAGCTTGTAACTAAAACGAATAGGTCAGAATTGAAATTACTAAATAAAAACGTACTTTTTGAAGAAGTAGTTCCTTTTCAGTGTAGACAGGAATGATCGGCGGGTCAGGAAGGACAGCATGAGGATCATAATCTTCAGGGTCTTCGGTAATGTAGAAAACTCTGAAAAGAATCGGTAAATATGCCAAAGAAAATAGACTTACTCTGTAGGATCACAAAACGCTCGTAACGAGCTCATTTGTCGCCGTTCCTCAATAACTTTTGCTTCACTATTACATCCTCTTACAACAGCTGATAACATACTTTCATCTAGAGGAATAAGATGCCACTGTAAACACATAATTGTTGAATTAAACCCGTTAAACTCACGGGAATTTCCTTCTCATCCTCCTCTTCAACAGCGACACTCTCTTGTTTAAATCTTCTCTCCATCATAGCCTCGTGATGTTTCATTTCTTCCGGTGAAAGTCGATTTACATTTACTAAATTATCATTTATAACAGTATGGGCTAAAATATTTACTTCTTTCGCCTTCTTCTATTTCAAAATATTTAATTTCAACCATTTCTTTACCACATTCATCGGCAAATTTAATTTTACGATTAGCTTTGACGGGAATGTCATCGACTGGAGGAGTAGGAGATTTCCGCCGTGCTTCGACTGGAGCTGGTATCTGCTTAGGTTTTTCATCATTCATCACATCCTAAGGGGCAAAATATTGAAGGGGATTACTGTTTACTTACGAGAACGGAGAGAGGATCATTGACTTTTGGTGCTACTTTCTTCCGAGGCGTTTGCCTCTTGTTCCTTGTCTGTTCCAGGCTATTCAAAGCATCCGAAAAACCAGTCGACAACGATACTTGCTGGGCTTCTAAAGGTACACTTCAAAAAGGAAAAAGACATATACTTACTGGGAGCGGCAACCTTCGCGGCTTCCGGTTTCTTGGCAGACTCGAGCTTCCGTTTCTTAGCATCCGCTGTTTGCTCGTCTTCTGAAAAAAAGACCGTTATGGAAAAAATATAGAACTTTCGAGATACCGAACAACCCGACTCCTCCCGCTCATTCCTGAAAATAAGAAAGGGCATACACCCATGTTCACAGGACTTTGAGCAACAACGACATTCTACACACAGATACGCACTCGAAATACGCTAGACGACTGTTATACTTTTCATTCAGAGAACCATCTTCCGTGTCAACTCAGCAGAATTCGATATTCCGCTTTATTAATGCGAAACCGTAACGATGTTGCGTTCTAATTTGTCATTTTATGGCTGAGTTCAGTCGTCATCATTCTTTCGAACAACGCTTACATTTTAAACAGTATTTTTCGACGGACCACCTAGACGAATCTAGTAACCTCTTCTCGAAACCAAATTGCTTAGTATCGATTGACATAAACATTTCCTGTTTATGTAAAAACCAACAATAATAAAAAACAACAGGTTAAACAAAAAATCCCCATAGACAGGGGAATAAGCGGGAGGACTCCTTGGTTGAACAGCAATGATACAAATGAAAAAAGAACCTGAAGATTGATTAAATTATTTAAAAGAAGTATTACACTATTACCTTTAGAAATAGAAGCACCTTTGCCTTTCCTTTTTTCTGACTTGTCGGCTTCTTCTGATAACCGACGTTTTTCTGTTTTCTTCACACTGCCATTGGAAGGACTGAAAAATATATTCGTTTTTACTAAGTTTACACTGATATTCCTTTGATATTTTAATTAAATACTTTCTTCATATGTCTAAAGAGCTCGTAAAGCATAAAGCTTTTGAAAAATAAAACCGAAAATAGACAAACAACAATTATTACCTGTCAGCTTCTGTATTTCTTTTAGATTTCTTCTCCTTTGGAGTAGCAGTAACCTCTTTCTTCCATTTAGTAACGCACTGCGCAGCGATCTTCTTTACTTCCGGATTTTCATGATTTTTGGACAATTTTTTGACAATCTTGGGTGTATTATTTGAAGTCAGAAGATTCATGTTGATCTCAGCCTAAAGATACGTTATGTTAACAATATCCTAAGTTCTTAATTGGTTCATTTTTTTTGTTGGTTTTTATAATTATAGCGAGACTAAAAGATATTTTTCTTTGGCAAAAATCCTATAAATTTGTTAGTCCTACGAGTAGCAGAAAAAATGCATGTTTATATGTAGTTCATTAAAGTCACGTGCTGTACCTACCTGCAAACACCGCGACAACAGGTCTACAAGCCTTTCACTATTACTATCCATGTCTGAATTCTCCAACAACGCGTTCATTTGCCGCCATCCCTCTTCAGTATCAATGCGCAACGCACTGCCATTATCCCTAAAACAAACTTTAATAAAATTTGTATCAGATGCTATGGTATCTGTTGCCGTTTTTAGAACACTATCTGGCTCATCATCACCGGGTACTTATACTATTGTCAAGTCAAGCATTTCAGATAATACGATTACCACAAAGAGACATCCGTGTTCTATTTTCAAACATTCTTTTTTTACGTACATTGGAACGGTCAGTTGTTGTACTTCAGGTTTTTTCTTTTTTGGAATTCTTGTTGTTGGCAGTTGAAGAGTAGGAATAACACTAGGAGCTACCGCCGATGCCATTTTTGTTGGCACCGTAACAGGGATAGCACTACTTTTATCACAAGATGAAGAGCTTGAAATAGACGAGCTGCTCGTGGAAGCTACTGCTTGCGTTGTGGGATGGATTGCAGTCTGTTTCTGATGACGAGATAAATCACGTTCTTGACCAAATTTTTCCGAAAACTGAGAATGATGTTGTGGGACCTGAAATGTCTAATTAAAATGTTGTTACTGTATGGTATCAAAATATGTAAAACACTATAGTCTAGAGGCAGTAACTGCTTTCATTAAAATTAATCCAAAATACTAAAGCTGATTGGAAAAAAGCGAAACTAAAAAGCGTAGCAAAAGGCCAGGAGACGCTTGAGTAAAGAGAAGGCGCACTCCATCAAGTTTTTTTAGACTATAGCCTGCTTCAAACGGATATGTAGGTGGTTAAAGGTTAAATCGATCTAGATAGAGCGCTCGGCCCGTCTAGATGGGTCAGATTCTCGATTTTGCTTTTATGCAACTTTCTGTTAATTTCTCTCTTATTTTAATGTTAGTTTTTATTGCATTTACCTGCTACAATTCTGATCTACCGAAAAAAATACAAGAACTAACATAAATCATAGCGGATCCAAAAAATGCCAATTTCATAAAAATAAATTTTTTGTGCAAATTTCAAAAAATTGAAATCCCGCCGTTGCGCAGCGAGACATTTCCATTTGAAACAGACTATACTTCAAAGAAATTTAACAAGAACAATTTAACATTAAAATATTCTCACTTACATATTGATGCCCATTTACGGCTTGTGGATCATATTCTTCAAATACTTGTTGTATTTTTGGTTCAAATTGTTGGTAAACATGAGAATTTTGATTTCTATCTGCCATCTGAAAAATGGAATAAATAAATAAGTTTTGAATGCACAGACTTCAGCTGGTTCTAGAACCTGTGCATATTTATGCATTTCTGTTTCCATATGTCTATTATCAGTGAATGAATTTGTCTGAGGCTTAGGATAATACGCCTAAAAATGATATATGGAAAATAAAGTAACACTAACGGGAATAGGGTTTACAGAGCTTGAAGTTGCAACTGTATATCCATCATCATAATCAGCTTCAGGTTCTAATCCACTATCTTCATACATCATCATAATGGGTACGTTGAAAAACTGATAGGGATCATAGAAAGTCACTTGATAATTTAAATACTGAAAAATAGATATCAAATAAGGAATTAGAAGGTTCACTAGGCAAAAGGATGGGAAAAGTTTGCGGAAAACATCATGGGTGCGTCGCATCACGTGACGATCTGACGGGTGCTTTTCAATGATATCAAACGGTTACACATATAATCTATAAAATATTCAAATATGAAACAAAGGGGGAGAATTTGTAACATTTTACTGTACTGAATCCCAAAACGATATGATGCTTGAGGGAATTTACACTAAAATAATACAGAAAGGAAAAACATAGCAACTATTTCAATAGAAGAAAAAGAATGAAAGAGCAATGGTAAAAACGATAATAGGCTAGCAAAGTATATATTATATGAGGAATTCAAATTTATACACACAATTTTCTGAGATAAAAGGGGAAATATATGAGAAAAGAAGCTTCAATATTACAGATAGTGGTGATATTTGATTAACAAAAGCAAACTAGAAATCATTCATTATTGGACAACATTCTAAAAGGACATTAAATGCATTGCGAGCCTTTTCGAAACAGCGAAAGCCAGGGACGATAAGGTTATCGAATACACTGGATGCGGGCTAAGTGGTCGCGGCCACATGTCATGATTCTCCGCAATAACGCCAGGCTGTTTTGTCGACATATTTTTTGTGCAAAAAGAAATGAGACAAATTACAAGACAAAAAATAAAAGCAAACCTCCTCGTCGAAAGGTTGAAAAACAGGAATCAGAATTTTGCTGCAAAAATTTTGCAGAGGAAAATCAACGCGCATTGCCCGGAATTTTCAAATGTTAGAAAATAGAGGACTACTTGGTGATTAGGATTAGAGGAATAAAATATTTTCATAAAATATTTTTTATTGTTTCAAAAAGCATAGGAGAACCTTCGAATGGATCCCGGGAACTCGACCTGTTTTATTAAAACTTTTTACCGACGCATACATTGTGCAGTTCCAACGGAAATCATATCCTCAACCTTTGGAGATAACTCTTTGCAAGAAAAAATCAAGAAAATTCTCAACAAAGATCACACTTCTCGTCGTCTTCTCCACAGACTATGCGCCATTTCATGGTTTTATTATGCCCATCATCCATCTATATTCCCACCTCGGATATTCAAAATCCTTTATAAAAGAGCTGCTCTTCCTCAGCTTAACCATTACACAATGAAGCTCGCTCTCTTCGTCTTCCTCGTTGGCGCAGCTCTTGCCCTCGACGCTGTCGCCTCGACCGAGGCTTCAGCCGTCACAGAAAAAGGCAATGGCACGTATCAAAATGTGAAGCTAATGGCCTGGGGGCATCTCAAGGGCACGTCAAATTATCCAAAATTTCATTCCTCGACGCTCAAAGATATTCGCAGCCCTCGCTTTTTTATCTCTCGCCCGCCAGTCTACTTCCTCCTGTTCTCCTGACAGCTGTTTTCATTTTACGATTTATTGTACGATCTGTATGTATGATCAAATTGACGGCATTGTTGCACTCGATAGAACTGTCTGAACATCAAAGTCTCTTTATCGTCCGGTGTTTCGCCATACCCAAAATGGGAATCAGTATTTCCTCTCCTGGATTGTTCGACTGTTCGGAGGAGCCCACATGTCGACGGGATTCATTGTGACCGAGAGGAAAGCCAGTCCAGAACAGCAGACGACAGCCAGGGAGATGCCGAAGAGAGTGGTCCGATCTGACCGGCGGGTCAGGAATTCTCCAAAGAGACCGGCATTGACTTCGACCTGCTTCGGGATCCAGTTGGCTACACTTCCCAATGGAGGAGGAAAGGCGGCTCACGGATATGTACAGAAATGAAGAGAAGCTTATAAAGCGTAGACCTCGTCATTTACAGAGAAAAGCTATGTAGAGTCGTCGCCTAAGACCAAAAAGGTACGGAATCATAAAGAAGAACCTACTAGCGAAGAGATTCGTGGGATGTGACATAAGGCCCATCAGATAACGATTTCAGAAATATTTTTTTCGCGAATTCTTGCGCAATCGCACTATCGGCTAATTCCAGTACAGATGACGGTATGGCACCAATATTACCGTTTTTACTGGCATCCGGTAATAGGCCTTCCATATCTGTCAAACGCCATAACAGCAGCTCAACTGCTTGCGCAGCTTCCTGAGGCGATTTTCCCATTCCGTTGGGCATCTTATTTTTGTGAAAAGTGAAGAGTTGGACCATGCCGTGGGATTTTCTATCAAATTTCTTCCTATGAATGTGAAGTTTCCATCTTAGCTGCAGATTTACAGATATGCCGAAATACAGTACGAATCGCTTCCTCAGAGATAAACGATTAGTGTTGAACCCTTTACAATCGACCGCCATATATATAGAATAGTGGTCATAATCTTCGGGCAACTCGGCAAACATCTATGAAATGCATAAGGATCAAATGTAATTTCATCTTACCAGGTCCTCAATTGACAGGTCTTTGACAACCTTTCCAGCTGGCCATGGAATTGGTTGAATAGTACGGAATCTTTGTGCAGCTCGCCGTTTAATTTCTTCGGAAACATTGAGTGGTTTACAAGGATGTTTATGGTAAAGTGTGGGGTTGCGGATAAAAATATTGAAATTGTCGGAAATCTAAAAAAATGTATGGGAATGGAAAACGGACGTACGACGTATTGCGCCCTACAGGTCAAACATGCGACGTGTGGCCTATTTCCAAGGCGGACGCGGGGAGGGGCAAACAGATATCCCTGTCCATTTTCGTCTTCGTAATAAATACCAGTTGTGCCATCTTTTATGTTACGCCAGGTTTGGAAACTACGACATTTCCATTGTTCCTAGAAATAGGAAGAGACATGTGAAAGTGTTTAAAAAAGGGGAGACCTTGTGGAGAACTTCTTTCAATCCGTTGAGATTGTCCACCTGTAGATCGTCGGGTCCACTGGCCGTCGTCTGGTTGGAGGTATTCTGCTCGTCCCGCTGTCTGCGTTGTCGCTGACTGAGCACAGCTAACTTCTCGGATAACTCTGACAGATTGGTGGTGACATCCCCGGTATGGGCTGGTGTATGGGGCAGACTGCCGGAGCCTTGAGAATTACCATGTACCTGAAGTATTGATTTGAATAGGCTGATAGAAAGCAACTTACAGATACAGTGTCATTTACATGGGTCAAACCGGCGGCGATGCTGACGGCCTGGTGCATGGAAGTGGTCTTCGAGTCGGGTAGGATCTCTTCCGCCACCTCGGCATTTTCATAAAAATCCATACCCATCTGAATCAGCTATTAAATCGGAAGAAACTGCGTTCCAACCAGTTCCGCGACCTCTGTCGGACAGTCCTCTGTCTCATGTTGGTCGAAAGTCTCACAGATGTCGCAGTACATCCGTTTTGGGACTTCTTTCTTCTTTGGGGTCACCATTTCCAGAAGTGCGCCAGGGCTCAGAGCCAGTTCTTTTTCTTGCGCCGCCTCTTCAGACATCAAACTATTCCCATGAGACAAGATTTTTTGTTCCAGCTGCTCGCTCTTCTCCATCGCCAGTTCCCTAGAAATTTTATCTTCGAAAATATCGAACTTACATCTTTCTCTTAGCTTCGGCCGCTTCTAGAGATGCGTCGAGAGCTTCTTTTCGGATAGCGAGCACTTCGATCCCAAGTCGCGACAGCTCCTCCTTTGCCGTTTGCATCTCTTCCACAGCTTGCGCCTTCTCCTCGCCCAGCTGACGGATCTTCTCCAGGGCCTCCATAAACTCCGTTGTCATCTGAATCAATCATTAAAAAAATTAAAAGAAACTACGATCCAACCTGTTCCGAATGGGCATCGACTTCTCTTCCCTTTCCTTTGAGCAAGTCCATTTCAATCTGCATTTTTCGTATCACCTCTCTCATCTGTTGATGTTCTTTTTCTCGTGTTGCCAAAGCGGCCTCCTTCTCTTCCAAACTCGTTCTCATTTCATTTACCTATGTATCTGTCCTAGGATAAATCTGAATGCATACCTCCAAATTCTTTTCTGTCAATTCTTTCCCGAGATTGATCATGTTACTCTTTCTCTCTTCCAGTTTTTGTTCCAATACAGTAATGTGTTCTTTCATCTTCTTCAATTCTGTCTCCCTCTCTTGCAATTGATTCTTTAAACTCGCGACCTATAATTACTTGTGTATAACATCGTTTAATCTAATTTTACCTCCTCCTCGACCTGCTTCTTCTCCTTCATCATATCGTCCTTCGTTCTAGTCGCCTAAACCCAGTCTTTTAGTGTCTCCTTCCCAGTCTACCTCTTCATTTCTCGTCTCATTCACCTGGTTCTTCTCCTTCGCTAATCTTTTCCGCCAATAAACATCGAACGGGCTGGGATCGGGTGACAAAAGTCGCTTCCTAGACATAGTCATTCTAAAAATTTAAAAATACACAACAAGACTATGGGAAAAGGTATTGATTGCGATACTATGAACAGTTACAAACAAATTGAAAACGGTTTATATTATAAGAAATTAAACAGAGCATAATATACATTCATATTTCAATCATCGTCTTTATCTGCCCAATTTAATCAAATCCATTCTGATTCACCAATAGCTCATAGATATTTTTTGTATATGACAGAAATCCATCAGTACCAATAATGTTTAACCAATTCGAAGAGTGGGTCTTACTCGCTACTAGAACTGTTTGCGTAAGAGTAACTGCGCCACTGTAACACAAGTAGATACTATTGGATACGAAGAATGTTTTACCTATCTGATATATGAGATAGATCGCGGTAAATGTTTCCAATTGTCAAACCCGGCAGATGGAAATGTGAAAGAAAGTTTACAGCCACTTGAAATCCAGGAACTAGAATGAGAATATCTTCTTCATTTTTTAGGGACTCCTTTATGAC
The DNA here is from genome assembly GCA_964036215.1 of Oscheius sp. DF5033. Lineage (NCBI taxonomy): Eukaryota > Metazoa > Nematoda > Chromadorea > Rhabditida > Rhabditidae > Oscheius > Oscheius sp. DF5033. The sequence continues at coordinate 4,527,554 of CAXIWN010000006.1, forward strand.
ATTGAGATGCTCACCAAATGATAGTAAGCCCTGAAAAATTAAACGGGAAATTAGGAAATAGTTGAGTATTCACTTCGGGCATCTCCACGATTATCCAATATTTATCACGAGCAGAACGTCGACGGAAAATAGCAGCTGTTAGAGGGTGCGTGGCAATTGACTCAGGGACTTTTCCCTCCTCGAAAACCGTAGTCTTCTTTGGGATCCTTATTTTAATAGGGTCAACTTTGTTATCTATAATAATTTTTGATGAAAATAACAAGAACAATATCTTCTAACAAACATTGTCGAAAGGTGGAAAGAGAGAATGGCAATCAGTGTTGCACATGAACCACCACAATGGGGATAGAGGGGGCGCAACTTGGATTTTGGACAGACGTCGTCACCTGGGGCAGCGGGCCATTTTTTGGCGATCCCCTATTTTTACACAAAAGGGTCCCCCCTTATGATTTTTACGGAGTTGGAGACCCCCTATAATGGGCCGAAATTTGCAAATAAGACGTTTTTTCCCAGGTCGTTGACTAATTAGGCGAAATATTCGTTGTATCCGAAGTTTTCAGCGGGATTTTCCGAAAAAAATCGACCGCTTCTACTATTGTTAGATAGCATTTTGTGTGCTCTATAAGGTGAAGGGGCTCTCCAAGGCATTATCTCTTCGTCTAACAGAATTAGAGGGCAAAGTATCGAAATGCGCGCCTTTCGCGCCTTGTTTACCGTCATACTGCTTTTAAAACGGAAAAAAACGCCTTGGAGAGCCCCTTCACCTTATAGAGCACACAAAAAATTTTCCCCTAGGCCCGCTTTCACGCGATATCCCCGAAATCGAAAAGAATCAGCCGGTGCGCCGTCGCACCCGTACATATCCGACAGCACGCTCTTATGACCTTTTTGACTCACAATTTCACATTTTCGCCTAATAGAAGGCAGGAAAAGGCTAATTTTCAAGGCTCGCTCCGCTCGCCGATGGCGACCTCCTGCTTGACATCCCCATTTGGCGACCCCCTCTGGGGCAGCCCTTTCCCCCGGTGTCGACGTCTGATTTTGGATGCGCAAATTCTGGTCGGTAACAGAATAGCAGCCCTATGGCACGCTTATGTAAAGTTGAAAAAGCAGAATCCCGGAAAATAGGGGGGCGTGATTGGACGGCTAGGGAGGGGGCGCTCCGGACCCCGGTGGGGGATAATGTGCTACACTGATGGCAATATACCTGGTGTAGACTGAGTATTTCCTATGGCTTCATCTATTTCCATAGTCTCTTCGGTAGCCTGTTGTGATTCGTCTTCAATTTCCGTGTTTCCTTGACAGGCAACATCATCCATTATCGGGCTCCGACTAACCGACTCTCTGGCTCCGACTAACCGACTCCGGCTATTATCGGACCCTTCATTCTTGCGAGTAGAGATCGTCTTCTTTATATACTATAAAAATTCACACTAGGTTGAATGACAACACGCTCACTTCTACAAGGTTGTCCGTTGATCCAATTCTCTCAATATCGCCTCCAATAAGAGATTCCAACAATTCTATCATGTGAGGCAACACATGATGTTTTACTCTGGCCTTTATCGTTTGAAAAACGAACTTGCCACAATAATTGGCAAATGTAGTGCCCATATCTGTTTAAAAAAATAATGAAAAACGGAAGGAAATAAACATACTGCAATTTTCCTGTGCTGACTTTCTAATGTGGTCGCCAAATTGAAGACTTGACCGGGAATCATGAGGGAGCATGCTGCGTCTTTGGCCATTTTCTCCTGAACATTTTAAAAATACCCTATAGGGGATCTAAGGGAACCCACCGATCTAAGAGAAGGGAACTCTCTCAGAAACTGAACTAATTCTGAACTCCGTCTGTGAAAATATTCTCCAAATTGGTCATCACCCAGTCCTAACGCCTCAGCGGCTGCTTTCCGTATAAACCGCAACTAAACGAGGTGATGAGTACCAAACAAATATGTTACCAAAACTTCTTCCTCGTACGGGACCTTGGACATGTCATTCTGCATATATGACAAAATTGAGGAGGATAGCATGAGAGTCCCATTGGCACAGGCAGCATTTTCCATTAGCATCACTTCATCAGCTGAGATTTCAAATCCCATTAATATGACATACGTGTCTCTCTGAAGATTTCAGTTATAGGATAGTAGGACAACCGACTGGTATTCTACCACCAGACAAGTAATCTCCAAGTGCGGCTAATCTAGTCATACCGTCAAAGATAAAACCAATTCTGAAAAGGGTAGTTTATATATGGTAACGTATAGAGAACTCACGGAGGATCTAAGCAATAAAAACCCCCAAATGGCGTATTACGGACATCGAAGAATCCATTGCAAAAGGCCGTCTGAATGGCGTCGACTGCTGCCATGTCGACGTCTCTAATTCTTAGAGATTGGGGAACAGGTTTAAGTGAGCATAGAGGCAACTGAAAATATTTGTCGTAAAAAATTGTCGAGGATCTCACCTCGACTGTTTTTAATATCCGAGGCGTCAGCAACTTCGATAAATCATCTGGTAAATTCATGAGGAACTTGGCACCCTTGGGCACTCCACCAGCACTACTCCAGACAACATCATCTCCTCTGCCAAATCCTCCCATGGTGACAGCGCTACCACCAGCACCAGCAGGAGGGCCGACAACAGCCGCCGGTGTCCTGTGTGTCGAGGACACTCCTCCCTGAACATTGCGTTTATCGATGGTCCAAGAATTAGAATAGAATTATTAATTACCCCAGGGTAAAAAGTTTCTCTCTAGACTTGTCGACGTCAATCTCAAAAAAGAAATGAGACAAATTACAAGACAAAAAAAAATAAAAGCAAACCTCCTCGTCGAAAGGTTGAAAAAAAGGAATCAGAATTTTGCTGCAAAATTTTTGCAGAGGAAAATCAACGCGCATTGCCCGGAATTTTCAAATGTTGGAATATAGATTGGGATGTGGACTACTTGGTGACTAGGTTTAGAGGAATAAAATATTTTCATAAAATATTTTTTCTTGTTTCAAAAAGCACAGGAGAACGAATGGATCCCGGGAGCTCGGCCTGTTTTATTAAAACTTTTTACCGACGCATACATTGTGCAGTTCCAATGGAAATCATATCCTCAACCTTTGGAGATAACTCTTTGCAAGAAAAAAATCAAGAAAATTCTCAACAAAGATCACACTTCTCGTCGTCTTCTCCACAGACTATGCGCCATTTCATGGTTTTATTATGCCCATCATCCATCTATATTCCCACCTCGGATATTCAAAATCCTTTATAAAAGAGCTGCTCTTCCTCAGTTTAACCATTACACAATGAAGCTCGCTCTCTTCGTCTTCCTCGTTGGCGCAGCTCTTGCCCTCGACGCTGTCGCCTCGACCGAGGCTTCAGCCGTCACAGAAAAAGGCAGAGGAATTGGCCGATTCAACCGCAACCGAGAAGAACACGCTGAAAATCGACGAGGAGGATTCGCCGGACGACGTGGAGAACAACAAGACGGCGAGAAGAAGGAGGATGAGCAGAAAGAAGGAGAACAGAAGGGAGAGAAGAAACCTTGCCCCAAGAGCCACCACAAGGGAGCCTTCAAGCACAGCCCCGTATGTTGTCGAATAATCTCTTTAAAATTTTTATTTAGAACTCTGTCATCCACAAAGTCGTCTATGACACCATTTTCGAGTCCGGACTCATTGACCGTCTCGCCCATAAGCTCGCCTTCTTCAGCGTAAGACAACTATCCCATTGAAAAATGAAGTTGATTCCAGGCTGCCCATGGTCGCCACTTTGAAAAGAAAGAAAATAAGGGACACAAATTGAGAAAGCCTTTCGGAAAGAAAGAAGAGGAAACTAAGGAGGTGGAGACCAAGGAGGAGGTTGAAGAGACCAGCGAGGAGACCGAAGAGACAGCTGCTCCCGAAAGAATCCCTGAGCCTGTTGCCGAAATCAAGGCCGCTGATGTCGCTTCCACTGCTCCTGAGATCGTTACCAGTGCTCCCGAAGCTGCCGTTGAAGTCGTTGCCGCCGTCGAAGTCGCCACCGATGCTGCCCCTGCTGAAGCTGAGGCTGCCCCTGCTGCCTCTGAAGCCCCTGCTGCTCCAGAGGCCGCCGCTGTTGATGCCGCTTCTGCTGCTCCCGAGGCTGTCGCCACCGAAGCTGCTCCTGCTGCCACCGTTTCTGCTTAAATACTGGTGAAATAAACATATTAGTGTGCTTTTTGTGGGTGTATCGGTTCGGAGGAAACGGAAGTCTTTGTCCTGTCTGATGGAACTAAACTTCGTACTTTTATCATTCATTCGACTTCCGCTTTTGCTCCAAAAATAGTTCGAGTGCAACTGAAGAATCGTAGTAGGATCAAGGAGCACTCCGATCATCCGAACTCTCGTTGCAACCAAACAGGAGATTCTTATCATTCCGATTTTCTTGTTTTCTTCTCTAATCTCTGAGCATCCTCTGATAATTTTCTCCGAATGGCACCAAATTCCACGAGAGATCCATTTCGTCGCGACCCGCGCCCCAGAACAGCAGCAATTGATAAATTCATTTACGTAAAACAGATCACATGAAGATAAGAAAAGAGCCTAACAAGGCCTTTTGTGCAAAAGAAAAATGGAATTGGTTATGTGCTTCGTGTTGGTACTGATAAGGGCGAAATAATGAGGGAAGAAGAGGATCGCGGAGGTAGGAAGGAAAAGGAAAGATTGAGAGGATTGATGCCGTTAGGCAGGTGACTGATGTCATATTGTATTCTTTACTGAAAACATTGTATCGTATGGAATGATGAGGTTGTTCTTGGAGTCTACTGTATGTCGAAAGTATTGGGTTCGTCCTGACTGACGTCTTCCTTTTTTCTTTGTGTGTCACCAGTTGCTCCCTTGGCTCCTTGTCGTCCTTTATTGTTCTTATCTTTCCCTATAAAGCTGCTGGTTCCGAAAAAGTGATAGCGCCGCTTGCGACGACTCTCAAATGGTAACTCTTTCCTTCTTTTCTCTCAAAGTCAATTCATTTTCAGAAGCTCCTTCTAGCCCTTCTCGGCCTCGCTGCCGTCAATGCCGTTGTCCTGCAACAGAAACAAGCCGCCGACTTCTTGAAGAGCCGTGCCTTGACGGCCGAGGAAGAGGCCCTCTCTGGACTCGACCTTGTCAACTATGTCAACCAGAAGCAATCTCTCTGGAAGGCCGACCTTTCTCCCAAGTTCGCCCACTTCCCCGACAGCGTCAAGGAAAGACTCATGGGTGTCAAGATGATCGAAGTTCCTGAGGAGGACATGAAGACCGCCCGTACCCACGAGGACATCAGCAACGACGCCATCCCCGATTCCTTCGATGCCCGTACCCAGTGGCCTGCTTGCGCTGACAGCATTGGATTCATCCGTGACCAATCCGCCTGTGGATCCTGCTGGGCCTTCGGAGCTGCCGAGGCTATGAGTGACAGAATTTGCATCGCTAGCAGCGGAAAGACTAAGGTCTCCATCTCAGCCGACGATATCCTCGCCTGCTGTGGAATGATCTGCGGAAATGGATGTGAAGGAGGATACCCAATCCAAGCCTGGAAACAATGGGTCAAGGAAGGATTCGTCACCGGTGGAAACTACACCAGCAAGGCCGGCTGCAAGCGTTAGTTTCCTTTTTCTTCGTCTCGTATCGCTCAATTTCAGCCTACCCTTATCCTCCTTGCGAGCACCACAACGATCACACCACCTACAACGCTTGCCCTGCTGACTTGTACCCCACTGACAGCTGCAAGAGACAGTGCCAGGACGGATATTCCCTCTCCTACAAACAAGATGTTCACATGGGAGCCACTGCTTACGCCGTCGCCCACAATGTCCAGGCTCTCCAGAAGGAGCTCATGACCAACGGACCCATTGAACTGTCCTTCACCGTCTACGAAGAGTAAGCTTTTGACAGAAATGGTGACTAATCGATCTCATTTTCAGTTTCGAGCATTACACCTCGGGAGTCTATGTCCACACCGCCGGAAAGAATCTCGGAGGACACGCCGTCAAGCTCATCGGATGGGGAACTGACAATGGAACTCCTTACTGGCTCATTGCCAACAGCTGGAACAGTGACTGGGGAGAGAACGGCTTCTTCCGTATCATCCGTGGAGTCAACGAGTGCGGAATCGAAAGCGGCGGTGTCGCTGGAGAGCCCAAGCTCTAAACAGCCATCCTCACTGGTACTTGTATGTATTAATAAATGTGTACAGATTATTCATTTTCATTGTAACGAAAGCAATTGGCAACACGAGAAGAGATCAAAAATGGCATCCCCGAGCAAAAAAGGGGGAAAGGCTAACCCGTCTGGCACCCTTACAAAGAGAGATCCGAGAGGAGTCACTCCTGGCCCGAGTTGGGTTCCTCGTCATTTGAAACACAGCGAGAAACTTGGCGACCAGCTGTCGTTACGGTTACTGTCGACTTTCGATAGCCAGTTGTCTCGTAGATACTCGTAGACAAATAGAAAGCATTACAGGCAAATTGCGAAAAGTAGAGGATTTGGCTAATGGCTGAAATGACTCGATTAGATAAGGAAAGAGCCAGATACTTACGCTCGAGGACGGGCATAATATCATCCATGTTTTTCGGCTCGTCTATTGTCAGCCACGTGCGGAGAATGTGAGCAGGCAAATTGAGGATCAAGTTGACCGCTGAGATTATAATAGACCTCATAATCATGGCCGTCTTCTTCTTCAACAGGGCTTGTCGCTTCTTCGTTATACTTTTTTGATACTGAACACTGGGCTTGTTTTTTGATGGCCAAAGATCTCACCTTTGGTCCAGCTCCGGATATCGACATTACCAGACTCATACTGCTACGTAGGTCTAATGGCTCACATTCTGCCATGGTGGATGGCCTAAAGACTCTATTTTAAGGCAGGAAAAAGGGGATATCCACCTTCTGGGTGTAGCTGGGACAGAGATGGCATATCTCCTCTCATAGAGAGGAGCGTCGATGACGGCGAAAGGATTGTAACAATGGAAGAGGACTATTCCATCGAAGAATATCCGCAATAGACATGGGATGGCATAGAAGAGACTAATGTCCATCAAATGAGCCAACTATAAACATTTTCTTTGAATTGACTTCCACCTTGTCTACCTTTATGTGTCTATGAGGAATCATCTCATCTTCTGCACATATCCGACCCTCTTCGCTGTAAACCACAAAGAAAAGAATCCAGACTTCAAAGGCGCCACAAGCTGTGGCCAGAATCTTCAATGCGTTCCTTGGTTGTCTCCAAATGGTTCGATATTTTATCGGATGGAAGACAGCCGTGTAGCGAAGAATGGACAAGGCGAGCCAGCACCAGACGGAGAAGGCCGACGTCGTGTGCATCAAATACAAGTCCAGCTGGAATATTTCCCGTTTTTATTGTTTCCATGGACAGGAGCACCTTGCAGATGCCGTCTAGTAGCACAGTACTGGCAGATGTCTTGTGTACCGAATGAAAGATAGCCTGTATCAGCTGGGCGAGCAGTGTCACCGAGTCGGACACGGACATTGCCGCCAGCGGAAGTCCTGAGGTGGTCTCGAATCGGATTACATTCTTCCTGAAAAAAGTAAAGTTGCTCATCTACTACCTGGGTCATTAACTCACCTAGCAATTCTAATCAGGCGCCACAGGACGTAGCCGTTGAGACAAATTCCGGCTATTGGCACGATGACGTAGAACGCGAAATAAGCGGTGTGCAAGTTCATTGAAGAGACATTTCTTTATACGATTCCTGTAAATTAATATTCTGTTATTTTGGAAAGAGGACAAGAGGAGAAAAATCAGATTCCGAGGGGAGCAGAGCTTGTCAGGTTGGACAGCTCGTAAACAAGAAATTAGCTTTAAAGAGGATCGTCGCCCTTCTGGAAAGGGCGAAGAGGGAGGAAAAAGGAGACAGTAGCCGAAGGCGGATGGATGCCGTGTTGTTTTGAAGATTACCTTTAAAATAGAGGGCTGATTGGGAAAAGGGCAGCTGTGATGACCACCACCAGAGATCGGCCGGGAAATAAGCTCATTTTGAACACACGGGGTTATTTTGATAAAAAAAGGAGCACGAGAATGGCTTTTTCACGACTAATTCAAAGCAAACAAAAGAACCCCCGGCGCCTACTTATTTTCTGGGAGAAACCTATCCAAACACAAAGGTTAAGAAATGGTAGAGACCTCCCCTCGTGGACATCATAAACAAGTCTGTCTCTCTTGCCTAAATGAGAAATTATTAGAAAAGAGAGCAGGAGACGACGGAGGAGGAGAAGGGACACTTGACTCATGGTTCGAGATTGTTCCCTTCGGATGGCGCCTGACGGGGTAATTCCTGACAAGACCCACCTATTATAGAAGGCCTCATGATTATAAGGAAGTACGCCGAGGGGCGGAATTATACCCACGGAGAGGGCGAAAGAGAGTAAGATTCATCCCGTACACCGTCAACAACCGATTTCTTCCTTAGTGAGAGGAGGATTTTCAGGGAAAAGAAAAGAGGACGAGTTTCGAAAGATGACCAACAACCAAAATAATTGACGGTGTCCCTCTATCTTTTACTTTTGAAGAGAAGGAGGAGGAAGAAGGAAGGAGTATGTGGTAGCACATGCTACAAAAACGAGAAGCTGCACGTGCTTCTCCAATTCTCTAATTTCATGTTACTCAAAAGACAAAACGGAGGCAGCTTTGAAGAAGAAGAAGAAGAAGAAGAAGACAGATATCGGCAGACTACAGACAGCGAGGAAGGAGACTGTGACGAAGGCGGAAGTACCTCGACTAATGGGAAATGAGTACGGGACAACACCAGGGAAGGAGGGACACAACCGGCATACATAAGCAGTATATCAGATATATTCAAAGAAGGGCCATCGGCCGCCTCTCACCGTAGTCACTTCCAACAGTGGCTCATTAGCTATGCCTTCTCCTGTTTTTTTTTCTATCTTACACGGAAATCTGGAATATCCTAATCTAATATCTGCAAGACGGAAAGATGAGGTGGCCCGGGACAAATATTTGGAAGAAGAGGAGGGGATAAATACGAGGAGAGGAGTCTAGGTTAGACTAATTACTCATCCTAAAACTTAGTTTCTCATAAAGATGTCTGATGTCCGGGGAGGGGGAAATACGACCCCACTCACGGGACAGAGAAAGATACAAAACAGGCAAAGGACTGACCTCAAAGGAACTTCGCCCGGTAATGAGATGTTTTTGTGTCCCCTCACCATTTTTAATATATCATGGGAGAAACAATAGGACAATTTGCCAGATTGAGCAACAACAAGACAAAAGAGGACACATCCACCTGGGGAATCGGAAGAATCTCGGATCATCCTTGGAAAAGTGTTAACACAATTTGCGAGGCTAATGACTAGGTTGTCTGAGAGATGGGCTGCTGTCCTTGTTCTAACCTTGGCTACTGAAGATCACAAAAAAAAGAAATAGGAAAGTGCCCGTGATCAATTGGGGGAACGTCGATCGGTCGCTAGTTTGTCGACAATTTCCTCGATTGGCTCTCGAACCCATTTGATTCTGAACAGCTCGACCTTTCGCCGATGGTTCTCTCTGACATCACCCAAGGAAGGCTCTCAGAGGGACGATAAATGGAAATCACGTAATAAAAGGCGCATATTAGTTAATCAAGTGGCTGAGGGAGGAAGGAGACCAGTTGACTTGGGAAGAGGGGCCATCCTCTGGGAACTCATCGGAGTTGCAAGGAAGATTATCAGAAGACATGAAATGGGTGGGGAACAGGTGGAACACGGGGAACAAACGACTCGATTACGTATATTTACATGGGCCGAGAGTGAATTCGTTATGAGCCTAGCACCTGGAACACAACGAGAAGGCGTCCCTCTTCCCAGGACACTTGTGCATACGGCAGAATCTTGTCTATTTCGGGAAAAAAGAGGAGGATATTTGGACTTTATCTGCTTTGTTTACACGATACAAAAATAAGTCTAGCGTGTTACTTTTTGACCCAAATTATCATAATTTAGTTGGATTACGTGACAGAATAACTGATTGACTGGGAGTGGGATGATAAGTGGCCATCAGCAGGATATCCCTTTCCAGGAAGAAACATACAGACAGGCGGATATTATTAACCAAAAAATACGGCGAAAGGAGGATGAAAAATGTTCCGTTTACACAGCCGACTGATCATCAAGTGCCAATCTACCGGTGGGTCAAAGAAAAAAAAAGACTGAAGGATTTCTCGCGTCCCGCTGTTCATTTCGAGTACTTCGCTAAACATAAGACAACTTCTTTGCGTAATCTTTGCGGGAAATGAGCACAGTGTTGCAGAAAATAGCAACAGATGACCTAAAAGAATCTTAGATCGAGATGCGAAGTCCAGGAATATCTGCCATAAATGAAACAAACATTTACGCGAGAGGACAATGGAAGAATTGACAATTTGAGAGGGAAAGGTCCGAAGATTGCAAAGTGACGGTGAGGGGGAGACTTTATTGGATCTCGGAATTCTAAGAAAATGAATTTGGAGGTCCAATTGTAAGCGAACGCCGGCTCTGTTTTGGTCGACGAATTGCAGTCATCTTTTAGACTGAGCGAACTGATTGAATTATGCGAGGAAAACACCCAGTCATATATTTATAGGGAAGCGGAGAAGGAGGTGACCAAGAGTCATTGGGACTTTCCTGGTCAAGAGAAAGACAGTGCAAACGGGCGAAAAAACACAAAAGAATGCCCTTTCGGAAGTAAACAGGAAAGAAGAGACGATCAAAAGTCGACCAACTACACAGGCAGGCGACTATCAACCGCTGATTCCATGTCCAGTTAGCGTAAAGATCGCCGTGGGGTGGCTATTGTTCCATGGAGGAGGCGCAAAAAGAGACAAGAAGAATAGAAAGACTCCGTTGCACTCGTCTCATAATTAGGCGATTAGGCGTGAATCCATCGACGACGAGCCTGATGGTCGCCCAGATAGACGGAGCAAGAAACCTGACCAAGGTTAGAACGAGTCTTTTAATTAACTTTATCAGAAATTGGAAAAAGAGACAGACGCAGCAGTAATAAATGGCATGCAACAGTCGATTGGCGCCATTATGGAGAGGGAAAGAGACCCACGCAAAGAAAGAAAGACAGAAAAGGAAGTCGAGAGACGAGCGGACGGACAAAATGCCGTCGATGACCTTGTCAAGGTAATCCCTCTGTAATTACTTTGATGCTCAGCTCAAATCACATTCCGAGAATAGAAGGCACAGGAGGACCATCTACTGCAAAGCCTAGTAATCAACGAGACGACAACCGGACAAAGAATATTCAAAAAGAAGAAGGAGACACGTGGGGCGGAACACGCACATACACCGATCGGAAGTGGTCGGAGGATGGAAACAACAAAATCTCGAATTCAATGAGAAGGGAAATCAAAAGAGACTTGTTTGTGAGCCAGATGGACATCTTGGAATCGAATAACTTATTCATTTCGAGATCACACAACTTGGAATTAAAACGGGACAACAATTTTGGAGGATGGAGTCATTTATGGGAACATAGAAAAAGAGACAAGGAAAGAGACGACACCCTCACCAGCCTCGGGGCATATCCCACCCTCAGATAAAAACAAATATTTCGAAGCACGCCAAAGATCGGCTTCACGGGATCACGGCAGCTCCGTCTCAATCAAATCAAGTCAAGAAATATCACAATTGAACTCCCGGGCAGCTGCCCTTTTTTTCGGAAGGGAACGCGATCAACAATTAGCCTAATCCCCAGGGGAACTGTCCGGTTTTGAGGGAGGCATAGAAATAGTTCATAAACAATTCGGACAAGTTGTCTGTTTTGTTCTTCAAAATGTCCGACGGAGCAAGGACAAGAGAAGATTCCGTGCTATTTGGAAGACCACAATTTGACGGATAACAAGGTGTTTTCGAGCAACAAAAACTACAAAGAATATCTAACAGAAGAGATAGAATACTCCTAGGGATTGTATCTTTTTGTTCGGGGTTTAAATCGACAACTAATTTACATAGGACGTCAATCCTCGAACATTTTGAAACCATGATAGCAGCCGAGGTTGGTCGGCTCGTGTTATTTGCCACTGTCGCCTTCATTTTTGTCTATTTTGTATTTATGACGGGAATGCCAATCGGAATAGGTACAAAATTTCTTTCCTCATTAATCGCGTCGTTTTAGAGTTACCAGCTTATATTCTGGAACGTCACGAGCCACCTATTCCACAAAAAGTTGTCAGATTTTACAAAGATCAGGTCGAGGATCGACAATATTGGCTAAGAAGAGTACTCCGGGCTCCATCCGACGGCGATGGCTATCACTGGCTGTACAGCAGTCTGGCTCCAGAAGTCCATTGCCCTCAACTGATCCCAGTAGGTCTCGTCGACGGGAAGACATTGTGCAATCCATGGAGGTAAGCCACATAACAACAAAACGAAACTTTAGAATCCCGGATAAGTGCACAATCCTATCATTGGGACTGGAAGATGACGTCACATTTGAAAAGACACTGCAAAAAATGACAAACAATCGGTGTAGGATTCTGGGATTTGATGCAGTTTGTCAATATTTTTATGGAATATAAAGTTTAGAATAATCCGAGTAACCAAACAAAGGACCTGTTTGAGAACATGCACGGAAAGGCCGAGCAGGCTGTTCTGGGGGACAACACCGATAGGACGAGGTTGGTCGACAACACGGGGACATGTGAGGACTTGATGACAGAGGACAGTACACGTTGACTGATCTGGTAGATGTCCAAGGGATAGACCACGTGGAAATACTGAAACTGAATGCCAATTCAACAGACTCTGGTGCTTTGTCCTATTTGGAGGAAGGACCTGTACGACTCCGTACAGACAGAGTAGCTTCTTTTAGGTTTCTCAGTTGTTGCTGGAAGTCGATGGATCAGCGGAGAAGATGCTTCGTCTGTTGACTGCCCTGTCTGACCAAGGCTATTTCCTAGTTAGCCACAGAGTCAATGGACAATACCACAATGTGGCCGAGTTCAACCTCATCCATGGAACCGCTTTTAGAAAGTATCGGAATCTTCCTTTCTCAAGATATTCTATCCTTCAGATATGGCGTCAAGATTCTCGCAAGATATTTGGACTTTATGAACAGAACATAAAACATAAAGTGATTACAGAAGATTTTATTGTTTGAAACTTTGTTTGTTTGTCTCAGAGGGAATCGCGTTTTGTCTTATTTTCATCGGTGACCGGATTCGGAAGGATTTTCACAGTTATGCAACAAATGAAAATACCACAGAGAAACGTGGATATAGAGACGCTGAATAGAAGGGCGATAATTACCCACTGCATTACATGTTTCGTATCATTCTTACGCATTCTAAAATACTCGTTTTAAATTGGAAATAGACTGACTTCTTTGATTTCTTGGTTACTGTTTGAGATTTCATCTGTGGACCTTCGAGACTTTTCTCCTTTTTCCAGCCGATGTGAATTCTCGAACCGACGACCTTCACCTTCAGATGACGGTGATTCGCCTTTCCCGCCATTGGGTTGGCCGCCACTTCGACCACTTCCCTCGTCAGATTGCGGTATTCTTCTATCCATTTGTCGTTGCACAAGTCGCTTCGACAGCAGGCGATCCGTCCCCGACATCTCGTAGCGCAGTCGTAGAAATAGCTCGTCAGATTGGGATGAACTGTCTTCCAGCTGGCACAGGCGGCTCGTTTCGTCGAACAGTTCAACTTGTGAAACGGCTCAAATTTGGGCTGCCCGGTTGAAAAGGTTTCGAAATGGCCTACATCACAGTTTATCAGGTAACAAGGCAAGAAAAACCTTTGTAACATAGAAGAGCTGTACTGTAACCGAAGAATAACAACAGCCACCGAAGCATTCTATGACGGAAATGAACTAGACCAGTTGAATCTGTCGGGAAAAGCGTCTTGACCAAAAGACTTCATTTTCATTCTACAGATGGCCATCTTGTCACCGGTTCGCACAGAACAAGTGCCCCTTCTGGTAAAAATCAGCGACACTGACGTCGAATATGTGACACCTCCAAGTATTTTGATTTTCTTTGGAGAGCAGCGCCTTTTTTTATAGAAAAGTCCATTTGTGGCGCCGCTACGGAAAAGGCCACCCAACTGCCGCGACTACTGGCAACCCTCTGGCCATATTTGCTGGCGGTCTTCGTCCTCACAGCCTTTGTTCTCTTGGGAGGCACCTATGGGCACAGGATCGAAAGCAGGAACCTCAAAATGATTGTAGATTTGTCGCATTCTTCGGTAAAGAGTTCTTTTTAGGCACGTTCCTGGGACCCTACCAAGCCCCGCTGGTACCAGCTGATCCGAGTGGCTTCCGGCTACGAAATAGCGTCCGACGGCACCTTTCGAAACATTTCCTATCCCGATTGTACTTCGTGTTTGTTTCGGTATTGGACATAATATTAGTTGATTACAGATGAAGTGCATCCATGGAAGGAAGTGAATGTGACGGACTTTGTCTGGATGGAAAAGTATCAACCGAATGGGACTGCCTTCCACAGGGACATCTTCGCCTTGGTTTTACCGACACAGAACGTGGCCACCATTCTCTGTCCTCCCTCGACTTTCTTCGGCACACGGCGACCCGCCGACTTCCATTAGACGGCTGACAATTAAAATAAAGATTTCGCTTCTATTTTCTTTATTTGGAAATCAAAGACTGCCACTCTTTTGAAGGCGACGAGGAGTACGGGCCGGCTCATATGGATAGAGGGTGACGAATCGTCGAGTTCCATATTTACAGACAACCACATAGGCGAAGCAAGTAATAAAACTGAGACAGAAAGCACCGGATAAGAATAATAAGATGGTCATGGTGTCATCCAAATCCTAGAGACGGTTATCAATGAGAGGAAAAGAAAAAGTACCGACCGACATGAGAAGAGGATGCGACGGGTAAGTGGGAGATTAGGTAGCCATGGAGACAAGGAGGGACAGACAATGAATGGGTTGGATAAAAGAGAGAAGGGAATCGACGAACAGTTTATATGGCATATGACATTTTCATTTGGTGTACATATTCATGGGACAGAGTCAGTTGACGTCGAAGATTTCTACCGAATTATGCCAGTCGCGCTTCAAGTATTCGCCGGTGAAATTCCAGTCGACTCCGTCGTGGCTAAACCATTTGGGTGTCTGTCCGGTGCCTTCCTTCCGCCTCTGCCTCTGCTTATCTTCTAGTCTCAGCTTCCACTCCTCGGCCTCCTCCAAATGTCCACCCTCATAGGCTTTCATATCCTGTCGGAAGCGGCTGTCCGTCGGGGGAAGGCTTTTCCTCAGCTCCGGGGTCATCTCATTCAGTGTCAGCGAGAAGGCAGTGAAGCGGAATTGGCGCTCCAAGTCAGGCAGCCCAGCGTTTGCCACCCACAACACCTGCGAGTCCGAAAACATCGGAATCTTGTTCTACAAAGCAAAAACACACATTTACCATAGGAAGTCAATCGACTTACAGTTTCTAAGCTCTCTTTGAAGAGCTGTTGATAAGTCGAGTAATTGTTTTTGAGAGTATCAACATCGCACGTTGCAAAAAAGTGAGTCCAGTTGCCGTAGACTGCAAGAAGTTTCTTTTTGCCGTCGAGGATATGCCCGTCGACATGGACATCCAGCGTCTTGAAATGCCATCCCTTGCCGCCATCGAAGTTGAGCAACATGTGAAGGTCAGAATCCACAGATCGGATGGTGGCATGTCCCGTAATATTCATGTACCTCAAAAAAACGAAATAACACAGGAAATAGAAAAGGAATTACATTTTACCGAGCATGACATTGTAAATGGTACAGGTGGGACCCTCGTAGATGTACTCCTCCCGTGTCTTTTTCAAGTAAACTTTGTAAGTGGCACCGGGATGGCAGATCAACTTGTTGAAGCCAAATGAGATCTTGGGAGAGACTATGGCACTCATTGTGAAGCTGGGTCCCTCCACATGAAGAGCAGAGACGGGAGGATGATGGGAGACCTGCTCGGCCACGAAGCGACAGCCATTCCTCTCGACTTCGAAAGTCTCCAAAAGGAGAGGATTGAAGGGTTTGGAGAGGCGACAGAAGTTGGGTGACAGGCCGGCCACAACAAAGGCGCCAATATGGGCAAGCCGGTCGACAGGGTCACTTTGGGCTGCCGCCGTCTCCAACAGCTCCACGTACTGCATAACCTCGGCCAGACGTTGAAGAAAGGACAACGGCTCATTGAGCCAGACAGGCACTGCAAACCTCGAAAAGTCCTAGAATTTCTGGGTAATTCCACGGTAATCGAAAGTTGATACCTTGCCCAGATTCGGCCGAATAATCTCCCAAATACTATAATTATCGCGGGGATCCTGTAGCACCGGTAAGGACTTTCTCTGGACATTGGACATTTTCAGAACACGAGGATGACTCTGCAGATGGGGCCTGTCCTTCATCTCCGTCTGAAAAAAAAGAAGAAGATTCACGGTGGTTATTGAAAACGAGACGGGAAGTAAACAGAGAAAACGCGGCCAGGGGACAACTGCACAAATATCACGGGTTGGTATCCGACCATGAAATTGCAAAATGCCATTCTCGTGGCTACTTTATGGCGGTCAATAGTTATTTCAGAAAATATGAAAAGACAACGCACCTGGCTAGTGCGGGCGAAAAACTAGAAATGAATGAACTCCGACTGGATTTGGTTCCACTGGCAAACTGGGATAATCCCCGGGAGAGAAGAAAAATACATACCATTTTTACAGGATGGCGGCGAATGGATGGCGGACCGTTTAAATAGGTAATCTCATGTCGAGATCTCACTCTCTCCCTTGGTTGTTGATCGATTGAGGGACAACGACTCAAAAAGTCACAATACACATTTTGACAAAACAGCAAAAGGGCATAAAAGGAAGGAAAAGAGGCAACACAATTGGAGAATAGGTGGGAAATGTCTCAAGAAGACGCGGGAACTTGGGCAAAGAGGCAAACAGGACCTGTTCACGGAGAAAAATAGAGTTAGGCGGAAGACAGACGGTCAGCTATCTGGCAAAAGACACATGAAAGTCACAGGTGCAAATGACCGACGGCGGATTCTGGTCGGTCGGCAAGAGAGAACGGGATTGCCTGTACTCGACGACCAGGTGAAAGAAAACAAATCGATGAAGAGGCTATTTATCGCCAGATAGACCATTTTGAGAGAGTTAGCGATAAGATTTTGAGGAAGCGAATAACTGGCAGAGGACCTAATTGGACTGGCCACAAACAGCCCTCGAACAAATTAGGAGGACAAGGGTCAAAAGAACACAAAGAATACTTTATTCGAACTATAAAATGAGCAGGGGACTATAAGTGAACTAGGGGGGTTTCATCACAGCAGAAATACACGTAAAAGGGCAGCAGGGAAAGACCGGGACACAGCAATGACTTCGGGGTTAGTATTTATACAAAATTTTAATAAGAGATCCAAACAGTAAATCGAAGAAGCCATCAACCGACACCGGGAGCCTAAACACCGGATTAATTGAGAGTTAGAACCGCATGCATCCCCGTCCCCACACACTCTGTTAATTGGTCTATTCCCCCTAGGCCCTTGTCCTCACTTCAACTGTATCAGACTCATTTGGAATAATTTCTTCGAGAATTTTTTCCCTAGGAGGATCAGCCGTCTCTTCATCTTCCCATCCTCCCCAGTTCGTGTCCTCCTCGACATCATCTGCTGACATCGCAAATTTGGAGGAGAAATCTGCCGGCACACCTAAAGTGGGATAAATCTCTAATTTTAACAGTTCCTGACTTGGGGTGGCTTCTTTTTCCTTTTGTAAGGCCATCAACTTGTCGATGATTGTTCCTTCTGTCTTGATTTCAGGAGCCATATCGGCAAAAAAGTCGTCTTCTAGACCTTTTGACGCCTTGATTTCAAATGTGCTCCCTGAATGAAAATCATCAAAACAACAAGATAGCACAAACCGATGCCATTTTGCTTTTTTACCGTCGAAGCCTTCGTCGACGACACAAGCGGAGGTGAAGGGGTTACTGATTCGACTTCTTCTTTCGTTTCAGTTTTCTCTTCCGTAGTGTTCCAATCTTCTGACCAGTCATCTGCATCTTCCCAAACTGTCTGATCTTCTTGAGTTTGTTCCTCTTGTGGTGGTGGTGTAGTTTCTCTTGGAATTGATGGTGGAAGAACCACTCTCTCCTTCACTTTTTCCACTTTCACAACTGGTTTGGCCGCATTTTGCTTATGTTCTGTTTTACGGGCGGTCACAGCCGAGCCATTTGACAGTTTTGTAGTTGAACTCTTCTGAAAACAATTTAAAACTAGAAATGGGCATTGATTACCTTTGATACTGTACCGTCCATAAAACATTTGGTCAATTTCCAGTCACAAACTCGCTCTGCTCCCAAGATGACGACGAGATCGGCCATCGCACGGAGAGAAGCGGCGACAAGCCGATCATCCATATCACGGGACCCTTTGACTACCTAAAAATGGTCTGGAAAAGATGGGCAAGCCGCTAACTTCGTCGACGACAAAACTTTCCAAGATATTCGGAGGGATGTGGGAAGCGTAGCGGGTAAAATGAGCCAGGAGCCCAAGGCGCACTGAAATTTCTCTGGAAGGAGATAAGTAGAGGCTCCGTCACTTACTTGACAGCGAAGACTCGGACAATTTCCGGCAAAAGATGGGTCTTGTAGAGGTCAAGAGGCAGAATTCCCCCTGTCGAACCGTCTAAAACATCATTCGATGCTTCTTATAACGATTTCTTTACCTTGTGGAGTCAAAAGTGAAGGATAAAGATACTCATGAGACAGAGGTTCGAGAATGACATAACGGGAGACCACGAGGCGACACAGTCGACGGGCGACGACATCGGCTGGGAGGGCACGAAGGCGTTGTTCTATTCCTCTGAAATGGTTTGTCAAATTGAAGGAAACGCCTCTCACTTGTAGAAAGTCTCTTTCTCGTCTTGAGATTTGATCTGGATCCGGTTGAGAAAGTTCGTAATGGTGGTCAATTCATTGGAAAAGGCATACGACTCGGTGAGACAGGAGAGATCTTCCAATGTCTCGACGTTGGTCATCATCTCGGAAATTTCTCGCAAAGAACGTGACAATTCTTCTGAAAGAGTAAGTTGAAAAAGATTAATGAGAAGCAAACCGTCGATAGCCTCATCTTGTGGTAGATGGCAAAGAACGTAGTCGATGAGTCGACCGAAAGCGTAGGCATCTCTCTCCAGTCCTGTCTGTTTTGAGCTCTGAAGAATGTCTTGATTAAATAAAAAGGGCAGTTACCATCTCGTCTGGTGGAGAAAATCTGGCACATTTTGTCGTTTTGTAAAATTGTGACTTGAGGAAGTCATTGTTGGCAATTTCCACGGACTGGGCCAGTTCAAATCCACCCATTTTCCATTCGCCATTGGAAGTAACAAAAATTGAACAGGGCGAGATGTTATTATGGCTGATTTTGGCCTGTTTCAGAGAAAATTAATTGAGAAGAGAATCGTTACCTTTTCGTGGAGGAAGAGTAAAACTTCGAGGATTTGGCATAGGCCGGAATGAACTTCAACAAACGAAAGATTCGTTATGCAAAGATCGAGAACCTAGAGAAGGAAAAAAACTCGAAGAAGATCTCAAGGAGACCGACCTGGACCCTTTCGGTCATCAGCGACAACTGTCCCGGGTTCTCCTGGCAGTCCAAAAAGGTCACCACTCCCGGATGGTGCAACTTCTTCAATAATTTCACCCCATTCTCAATATATTTCCTCGTCTCCGCCGGACAGTCCCATTTTCTTGTGAATATTGTCCCTAAACTCGTTTCTTTTCGTGTTTTCTTCCATGCTCCTCACCTTTTGTCTTTTTATTTTTTGTGCAGCTGTTTACGTGGCTCCAAACTTTGTAAAGTCCCGACGATTTGTCAAATTCTTCTCCGATCTCTATTCCATCATTTTTATTGCGGGCTGCACTTTCTTGTGCACCCATCGGGACGACAACTGGAAACTATACGAAGTCGAGGAAAGTAGAGGAAAGAGTTTGAATTGGGATCGAGATATTTGCGCTATGATACAATGTCGTGGACCGCTTCGCAGCTGGATAGCGAGAGCGGTTCGGGAGGTCGAAACAGCTGATTCTCGATGGAAGATAAGGAAAATAAAAAGTAGAAAACAAAGGAAAAGGAAAGGAAATGATCAGAACGCAAGTTTTGGCTAAATTTCGCCTATATGTGATGTGAATGCTAATTAGGAAGGATATTTGCATGGAATAAGGGAAGCTGACGATATTCCATGTATTGCTTGATAAATTCGACGGTTCTTCACTCATTTATTAGATAGTTTTGGTAACTGAACAAAGGAAAAGTCGGCAAAAACAGCAGATGTTGATCATCGTTTTTGACCGTGGCGAGTTAAATTTTGTGGGCAACACGCTCTACGGACAAGACGCGCCAACAAATAGGATTTGAACCATGAGGGCCAAAATCTGAAGAAGAAGAAGAAGTCATTTCTTCATTTTTCTTTGTTGCCTTCGGGCTCTCTTTGGCAGTTTAGAAGAATTGCTTTTATTTTATGTCAAATATACATTCAATCAAGTGTATTGTCCCTAATAGTGAAGAACATACCGATAAATTATGTTTATAGGCTAAAATGTCACGAGGAGATCAGGTTCATCATAGACTCGAGGATTTTACTAAACTAGACAAATTGGGAGAAGGTACTTATGGAGTTGTTTACAAGGCTAGATCAAAAATCAATGGAACAATTGTAGCAATGAAGAAGATCAAGCTTGAAAACGAAGATGAGGTGATTCTTGAATATTTTCTAGCTGAACATAATTAGATATTAGATAATAAACTTGCAGAAGCTAAAATATTTATTTCCAGGGAGTTCCTGCTACAGCTATCCGTGAAATTAGCTTGTTAATGGAGTTGAAGAATCCCAATATTGTCTCTTTAGAGGATGTTATAATGCAGGTGATATTTATTGTTTTATTGAGCATAAATATTTAGGAGAACAAATTGTATTTAATTTTTGAATTTCTCTCGATGGACTTGAAGAAATATTTGGATCAAATTCCTTCCGGTCAAATGTTGGATAAAGCTATTGTTCAGAAATATATGTTCCAAGTAAACACTTGCGCTTCTAACAAAGCAAAATTGTTACTTCAGATTTGTCAGGCATTGTGCTTCTGTCATCAGAGACGCATTATTCATCGTGATTTGAAACCACAGAATCTCCTGGTCGATAACAATGGCGTCATCAAGCTGGCCGATTTTGGACTTGCTCGTGCAATTGGCATTCCTGTTCGTGTCTATACCCATGAGGTTCGTTAAATTACATTTATATTTCATAAATTGTTTTCTAGATTGTTACACTGTGGTACCGCTCGCCAGAAATTCTTCTTGGAGCTCAACGTTATTCTATGGGAGTAGACATGTGGAGCGTGGGAACCATTTTTGCTGAAATGGCCACCAAGAAACCGCTTTTCCAGGGTGATTCTGAAATTGATCAGCTTTTCAAAACTTTCAAGTAAGCGCTGCTCATTACTGTAATTCATATATGTAGGACGCTTGGAACTCCCTGTGAGGAAACTTGGCCAGGTGTCACTTCTCTGCAAGATTGGAAGCCTAGTTTCCCTAAATGGAAAAGTCAGAAAATCGAGACTATGATGGCACCATACATGAATGCTCATGGTATTGCTCTTCTCAAGGTTTGTGAACTGTATCAAATGTTAATCTTTTTTTTATTATAGGAATGCCTTCTCTACGATCCAGCTGCTAGAATTTCTAGTAAAGCAGCTCTGAAGCATCCATATTTCGACGATATCGACTCATCTGATCTTCCTGCTGGTGATTGGCGAGGCAAGCTGCAACTGAACTAAAATATTTCCATCGGTGTTTGTAACTATTTCCGACATGTCATTTTCAATCTTATGAATTTTGTGTTTTAGAATGTTTTCGCTTTGTTTTAGAAAGACAAAAATGGGGAATAGAGGGTTTTCATGCGCACCTGTGTGCACGTGTTCAATCGGCCCTGTGTCCGCGCTTTTCCAGATCTCATGCCTAATCCAAATCCCCATTATTCTGGAGTTAGCTTTTATATCGTCCGATTTACAAGGAAAAGGTTAATCTTCGTTACCACGGTGATGTGGGCAGGAATTCGTCTAGGAAGAATTTGTGGCATCCAAAGAATTGACTCTTCACGATACAATATGGCTGGACAAAGTTTAACATTCAAGGAGATTTTCTGGATATTCTATACGTATTTTGTAATGGTAAGTTGTTTCCCATAATAAGGAGAATCTTTTCAGTTGTTTCCTATCGTCGTCACGAATACTTACATCCAGAATGTAAAAGGGCGTTGTATTTTATCCAGGGGCTTCTTCTGGGTTCAAGTATTCGCTTTATTTGGAATTCTTACAGATTTTATCCTGTATTGTGAGTATTCAGCTGTTTATAAATAGAATAATTTAGCAACTGACCTGAATAAGTCGAAATTCATCACACATTTGTCTTCTTTCTTCAACGTTTTGCTACCTGCCAGATTTCGTAATTTTATCAGAATTATTTGTAATTTTTCCAGTATTTTGGGAAGTTTTTATGTGCAGCAGTCTTCTCTACATGTTTTTCACAGCTTTCCGCGTCTATCAACGTCTTCTGGATCAATGGGAGCGTGAATTGGACGACAACGACGACTGATGACATGATTTATTTCGATCTGTATCGGATAGTAAAAGTACTGTAAAACAGCCGATTGTATGTGATTATCGGAACGATGGAATTGTTGCTTGTAATGGTTTGATTCGTGAATTCTGGACAGCAGTACCGTGGCCCGGTCATTCTCCAGTCGGGATCTCCTTTGATTTCTATTCCGTTGACCTGACATCCGTAGGCACACATCGGATTGAACATCGAAACTATTTCCACTTGGATTGTCTTCTTCGCCTCATTCTAAATCCTTTTCCTATTTTATCTACCAGCAACCACCTGTATCCAATGTACACATTGGTCGTAGTCGTCTCGAGTGTCGTACGGATTCGACTCGTCGCCTACTCTTATCTCAACAGTCTTCCAGTCTTTCGTCGGCTTCAAAATGGCTCCACAACCAGGCGGCTAAAATATTTCTGACACACTTTTCGAATAATTTACCCTCTGATCACAAAGAGGCCCTCCATAACCCAAGGGGCAATTACAGATGGCGCAGTTGGTCGGATTAGGTACTCCTGCATTCCGACAGACGGCTGATCTCTGTCTTGGGCATTTGTCTGGAAGAATACTGTCTCTTTCTTGGAGATTTCGTCCCACCATTACACTTATAGTGTTCATTTATCATCTGAACATCGTAGAAGGAGATGATCCGACCGCCAAGAGTGTACAGATGTCTCTTGTCTTTTGGGATAATTGACAATGTTCCGGGTTTGTTGGTAAATCTGAGGCAATTTCTACATTAAAAGAATATTTACGAAGAGGCTGTGTAGGTCATGAAACTGCCATAGTCAAATGGCACGTAAAGGGTGTTGTTAGACGCCGTCAGCTTCTCGAAATTATTTTGATAAGCCGTCGAGACGTGGGTAAGGTCGACGGTGACGTGATTATCCCTGTCTGATCTCATCATGGAATGCACAAATCCGAGACTGTGAGTGAACTCGTGGGCCACTGTCGCCATCTGAAGTTTTCTCCTTTTGGAAAGTTTAGAATTCTGAGACCAATTCACATCCCGAACCAATCGATAGATTCTGGACTCCGCCGATCATCCCAAGCCCAGCGTAACATCCATCGCCACTGAAAACTTTCACACGATTCTTGGCTGTGGTACTTTCGACGAAGGAAATACAAGTATGAGACTGGAGAAAGGCGTGAGCTTTACGCACGGAAGCCTTGACTCGATCACCTAAAAACATTTGAAGATCGACGAGAGACGAACTGATGGAAGAGTCATAGAAGAAATAGACAATGTTATTCGTCCATTTGGGGAATGGGACGGCGGCCTGGCGTTTAATTCTCCTTCGACTTTCCAGATAATTTGATTGCATTCTGAATGACAATCTCTCAAATAAAACCTGTTACTGTGTGAGATGGATGTCGCCTTGATAGAGATGGTCGACAACGCCTGTTCTCGCATTGACGTCGAATATGTCGTCCACAGAATTAGAAGAATGAACCAGGTTCGTGTCTCCATTTGATCCATTTTCTCCAAATTGAGCAGATACGAGGAGAAGAGGAGAAAGGACGAGCAGCAGGGAAGGAGATCCCATCGGGTTGACTATGAAGTCGTGGCGCCATTACATGGCCTTTTATGGAATATTGAAGGCCCTTTTCACAAGACACAATGGCAATATCTCGATTAAACTGTCGATGTCGCTTGTGAGACGACGTCTTTTAGAAAAGACGACGAGGGTGAAGTTGATCTTTGCGAGGCGTTCAATTGTGAGCAATGTTGTCTCACAGGCTCCTCTCTCCAAGGCGTTTTTATTTGCTCGCCTCTGATCCCGACACTTTGTTATTCCTTTTCAGATTGATTGAACTCATTTCAGAAGAGAAGATGATTAATAATTTGGGGACTAAATTGTTCAAGTCGGTGACGGACAGAGCCGGCGATTTGGGAGACAAGTTCGAGATCGAGTTTGCCTATCTTTCTAGAAATATCACAAGTAGGACGGCTTGGTAATCATCAGAGAAACTCTTTCAGTTGATATGAATGCCATTGTGACGGAGGCCATTTCACTCTCCGGCTATGTTAAGGTGGCCATCGTCATTCTTTGTATCCTTCTGGTTAGCTCGCCCCCTTCCACCCACTTTTCTTCTATTCAGATCCTTGTAATCATCCGACTTTCTGCCTTCGGACTTCGTTGTTTGATTTTCAAAGCAAGAGAATGGATTCGAGATTTGCGCCCATCACCTCAGGTCGAATTTTGACTTTGATGACCCGCCAGGTTTAGGTGATATTGATGATGCCGACAGAAGATGGCAATTTTCGAAGGTCGTCGACTGTTTACACGGACCAACAGACAAAACAATTGATGGAAAGACTAAAATTGAATACAATTGACGAGACCGACGGCGGGAAGAACAAGAAGACAACGGAGGGTAGCGGACGACGTCTGCTCGCCGGAGATGATTGAGGTGGAATAAAGTTTCATAGAAGCTACTGGATCTCTTCTTTCTTATTTGGTAATCTAAAATAGTTTTGATTTGTCCATACAATGCCTGATTACGTAGAAATAGCTGCCAGCTAACGGTTTTCCCATAAATTTTCCGGTCTCCGATTCCAGAAATTCGGTGAATGTCGTGTAATTGGCGTGAAGATCCTGATGGAATTGAGGATGTCGGCGAGTGAAGCGAATCTTTGTCTTGAAGACCAAGACGACATACAATTTCCTGACTGAAAGGCTCTCTTTTTTATTTTGAAAAAAAATGCTGACTTTGTTTAGTGGAGACTTTGTCATTTTGTAGAGTTAGGACTCGATTGATATTCCGGAAGAAGACGCCTTCATCCCAGACGGCGACGCTCAAATTTATTTCCCTCGACAGCGATGTCGGCCGGTTGTAGTAGAAATTCATGGCTTCCGGATTACCATGAGGATCTGATTTCTGTTTATCGTCGGCTCATAACCTACTGTAGAGGACAAGAACGTGAACGAATTCCCCGGGCAACATATCGCGTAACAGGGCGATCTTTTGCAATGTGACGGGCTCCCTCAATTTGTATGGAATCATTGAAAAATGGTCACCAGTTCGGATCTCCGGTAAGGTGTTGCCTTTACTTTGAACATATTCATTGAGCAATACCTGAAAATGGAATAGTTTCTGCTGGCAGTTGACTGACATAGTCGATTCCACTCTCAGGAGCTTGTCCAATGATTGACGGAGAGAGCGATGTCACATAAAAGACGGGCATCGACAAATTCGACGACATCTTGTTTATTCCGACTTTTGTTTCGTAAAATACTGAACAGAGTTGATGGAAAATAAAAGTTTTACCATTCTCGAAAGAGTCCAAAGTGGAAGTCTTACAACACAAATGCATATTATAGGTAGTCAACATTTGATGATTCACAGCCTATAGGACATTTGAAAGAAAGAAGAATAACTGACCTGTTCACATGTGTAGTCCTCGGGACAAGAATTCTCCTCGGTTGGGTCACAGAGCATAACAGACGGGATGTCATAGGATGAGGCACCATACGGGCAGACTGAACCCAAGCTGAGTAAGACAAAGAGATGACTGACTCGGTTTGACTTGTTCAGGAATTCCGGGAGGATTGCTGATGTCTTGGGGAACATCGGAACAACAGCGATAGTCGCTAGTGACTTTGGAGAAGACGCAGATTGGATTGCGACCGGTACATTCGATCGGATCGTGGGGAGTACATCGAACACCTTCGTCTTTGAATTGATCACAAAGTGAATACGAGGCCAGAATATTCTGTTCATGGGTTTGCCAAGGAAATGGACATACTGAACGGATGTCGACTGATAGGAGGGGACAGACTCACTGTCTTCGTAGTCTTCGTCCTTATGACTTTTCCACTTTGCAGGCGAAACAAAAGATTGAAACAATATGAAAAACAAGAGAAGATACAACATTTGGTGTGTACTGCGGGACCGGGAAAAATAGCCTGGGCTGTTAGCTTTGACGCCGGCCCGATCAGAACCAAATATGCGGGCCGGCCGGTCATCAAGCATGAACTGGGGATTATCGTGACGAAGCAAAAAGCGCACGACTTCACACCGCCCGATTTCTTCTTCTGATCGGTGAGGTATTTTCCTTTTTGTAAGGAGAATATGTGGCAGATCATCCTCATCTTCTTTTCTGGTGCTCTCGTCTCCTCTCAACCAGCTATTCCTCCCCCTACACGGCCAGGTTCCCTCTCTTCCTTTAGTCTTTGAATAGTCGATCCTTCAGAATGCACTGCCGGTTGGCAATCGACTGGTATGACTTATGTTCCCAGCATTGCTCAATGTAATGATTATATCGAAGCCAACGGGGTCACCTGCAATCCCAAGAACCCGACCACTTGTACCGGGAGGAATCCCTTCTGCGCCACTTCTGATGGCAAACATAAATGTTGCAGTGATATCATTCAGGTCATCGTTTATTTTATAAAATACTCTTCTTTTAGGACTCGACGGAGATCGACAAATTAGAACAAGAACAGATCAAACCAAGTAAGCGAGCGTCTTTTCACCGACGTGGTTTTAGTTTGCCCTGGGGGAGCCATCGCCTATCAAATGCCGAATGTCCTCCTATGTGATCCGACCATTGTCAATATCTGCCCTTTTGAATACAAGGTAAGGTTTTTCCGTCCACCATTTAACTTTTCAGTGTGTGGAAGCAGCCAACGGACATCTCCTTCCAGCAGATGGTCGATCTCTTTGTTGTAAAACGTCGACTTTGTACAGTTTTGGAAGCGTCTTCAAGTAGCCTCGCATAATATCAGTTACCAATAGATTACAGTGAAGCCAAGTTGTCTCCAAGGATCGTACCACATCCGCCGATTGCTGGAATTGACTATGTTTCCTCTTCACTAGAGCTAATCACTTTGTCTTCAGGTGACATTAAATGTCCACACTTCTGCCACCATGCATGCTCCTGAAATCCGAATCGGCGATCATTTTGTGTTGTCGCCCTTTCGTCTATTGGAGCCAGCCTATTTGAAACAAGTGAAACTGTATTCCGAACAAGCACACGGCAGTTTCCTCCACGTCATGATGTTCGGTATTACCTCTCCCAATAGTTCAGAAAATCTTTTGCAGACCCATTGACGGCGACCGAAACTATGCAACTTTACTACGATAGGTAACATGATATCGCGTATTTTTTCTAGAGTTCGTCTAGACCATCGAAACCGGGAAAGATGATCGACTTGGAGGAACCCATAGCCGACGGAGGATTTATTTACAAAAAGATCTTCCGAGCTGATCCTTCGACCAACATCGAAAATCCTCTTCGACCCGGGCCCAACAAAGAATGTCGGTCTTTTCTGGTAAAAGTAGAATTCAATTTCAGTTAGAAAATTGTGGGTGGTCCTTGTTTTCAAGAGTGTCGAGCCCCTGACGAGACTCTATGTTTCCATAACCGTCGATCTTCATAAGAATTATCGATCAGCGGCTGAATTCCTTCGATCAGAGACAGGCAGACGGCTTGGAACACCTGTATCTGGGTCTTATTTTTACGTTTGTCTGCCCTTTGCCCTTAACCAATGAGAAATTTTCAGCTAACAGCCGAATAAGAAGACGAAGTACGTCAAGGATCAGAATTAATGTAAAGTATCTTCAATGAAGTTTTTTATTTTTGTCCAATATTTGCCTCTTCTTATGGTTGTGCCAACTGATCCTCCGTCTATAATTTAGCCGCGAACAGCTGGGTGACCTCGGCGGGAGCTTCAAATCGGTCGCTGCACATCGCCCCCTTTTGCCCAATTTGTTTTCTTTTCCTATTTCTCTTCCAATAAAAGAATATTTTAGAATATAAATAAATATATAAAATGAGTTCATTATCGGAATCGACAAGTCGCGATGTGAAGAGTACGTCGACAACGACAGTTCCCGACGTTTCCTCAGCGTCGAGTTCCAGTTCCAATAAATCGGCCATAAACGATTTGAGACAGCGCGTGGAATTGTTAAAAACACAAGTAAGTGAGGAATTTCCTCTCATAATAATTCCATTTTCAGTTGTCCCAAAAAGAAAGGGAACTGGTCAATGCAAAATGGGAAAAGGAGGAGGAAGCAGTCACCCAGAATAGATTGAAAGTGGAATTTAGACAGCTACAGGCAGGAATTACTCATAATTTTATATTTTTTTATAGTTAAAATCAAGTTCATTGAGTGAGATGTGCAATGATTTACTTGTATTTATCCGACAAAATGAGGATGACGAAGCCGGTCGACTGAGGGAATTGGAGCGATTTTACAAGTAGGACAGCGGCAGGACGCCTCGACCATTTTCTAGGGAAAATATTCGGACATTGACGGGGACAGCTTCGAATCTTCGAGCAGAAAACGGCCAAATTCGACAGAAATTGAGTGTCTGTGAAGAAAAGGTTAGAAGATCGGCAGATTTTGACTATTCCCACAGATTACGACGGTAATCCATGAGAACAATTTCCTTCGATGGGACGCCGATGCCCGAAACAAGGAACTAAACGAATTGAAGGTTGTCTTGTTCGTTTTATTAAAATATTCTCGGTTCAGAAAAAGTATGAAGATGCTTGCCGGGAAGTGACCAGTCTCAAGACCGAAACATCTTCTCTTCAGTCAGAAGTCCGACAATTGAAGAGGATCCAGGTCGAAAAGTAAAACTACCAGGAAGTTTTGAGCCAACTGGTTGTGTTGCAGGGTAGACAGCGAGATCCAACAGGCGGCGAGAACGACAGCAACCAAGATCGAAAAAGTCAAAAGAGTCCACGATGATCGAGAAAAAGAATACGGGCTGACACTGACACGAATGCAAAATGAAATGGACTTTTTGAGATCGGAAGTCGAGAGGAAGACAAGCCAGGCGGATCGATTGACGGAGATGTTGGATAAGCTGACAGTGGACAACAAAAAGTTATACGAATACCACGGGGTGAGGTGTTTATGACTTATTTTGATGATTGATTAGCAAGTAAACAAGCAGGCGGACGAGGAACGGGAAGAATGGACGGCGGTGATGGAAAGACTCGAGGCGGAAATCGAAAAATACAAAAAACAAAATGGCAATCTCAAAATGTCACTGGAAATAGCCCGAGAAGGTGAGTAGACGGTCTATTTTGATATTATTTTATGTTAGGAGAAAAGGAAAACGCCTACCATGTGGGCGATGTTGGACAGCAGTTGGCAGAAAAGGAACATCAACTGGAAACGGAGAGGACAGCGTGTACCTCTTTAAGGAAACAAGTGAAATAATCATCGTTTGACAAAGAATTTATATCATTTTAGCTGGCGGAAGTGATAGCAGTGCAGGAGATGTCTTTGCCGGAGCTGAGACATGAATTGAAGCTGAAGACAGTCCGACTCGTGGAATTGGAGAAAGAGCTGGAGATGACCGTGAAACAATGTCGAGAAGAACAAGCGCAGAGGATGGACTCGTCAATAATCATAGCCGAAATGGCACGAGATATGAAAAAGATGATAGAAACAATGAAGAATTAGATATTTGTTATGAGGCAAAACGAGCGACTTTGTCGATGTTTTCAGCAGGCATGGGCCCAGTGTAAAGGAAGCCGCAGCAGAGCATGTCCGACGAAGAAGAGGTTCGTTTCTTCTTTTTCTCTTTTCTCTTCTATTTTCAATTGTATTGTACCGTCTCAAGTGCTTATTCTGATTGTCTCTCTGCCACTGTTTCCTTATGTGGAGTGTTTGTTGCTCCTCTCTAACATATTCTTTCTCTTTGAGAATTCCAAGCAGACTCATTTGCCTCTTCATTTCCGTTCATTTCACTTCTGAACTATAGTTAGATCACCCAGTGTATCATAGATCTTGATTGTTAAGTTAGATATCCGCCTTGCATGAGATATCACCGAGTGTAATGTCATCGAATGCTCATCAACATAACACGCATCCCAGTGTTCTGGTAATCGACTAACAGTTATCGATACAACTCATATCTATAGCTGAAGACCATGTCTCATATTAATTATCGCCATTGATTAAGTTTTCCCTCTTGTCGTTTGCCCTCTGACTGACGCATTTTAAAGCAGAACGGGGGTGGTGAGAGACCCGCACGTGAACCTGTGAAATTTGATCGGCTCCGATCAGGTTCGAAGAAATCACCACGCGCCAGATGTTTTTTAAAAAAGAAATTTTATAGGAAAGTGTAGATGATTATTCATATGAGGACTCGGAAGAGGAATTATCCGATGTCTCCTTCGAGGATGACGAGGTTTTTTTGTTACGTGGATATTGCAATAGAATCATTTAGTACGATGCGAAGCCCTCTTATCCGAAGCTGAAATTGCCGACGAGTCCCCAGGACAGCCCCAAGGCCGAAGCTTCTTTCACCCTTCCAACACTCAAAGTCAGTTTATACCCGCCGCTGGGGGTCAAAGTTCAACCGGGTTCAGGATCAGAAAAAGGCCTTTCCGAAATTGAAGTTACCCTCACAAGATTCTGTGGAATCTCCCGTGGCCAATGCCGTCTTCACTCTTCCGACAAAGAAACCAGACGAGGTAAAACTAGCCATTGACTGAATTGATTCCTTTCAGCCGAAGAAATTCCCCACACTCAAAAAAGGGTCTTCAAAAGACGAACCCGAAACTCCCGTAACGAACGCTGTATTTAGTTTGCCTACAAAGAAAATAGACGAGGTTTGCTGGCCATTTTATGGAAAAGAAATAATTCTAGTCGAAGAAATTCCCCGCCGTGAGATTACCGTCGAGGGATGAGCCCGAGACGCCGGTGACCAACGCAGTCTTCACTCTCCCGTCGAGGAAAGTACCTGAACCACTCGACGAGGTAGGCCCGCTCTCATTTATTTTTGGATATTTTTATAGAGTGAATATGACGAGGATGAAGATGAAGAATATTCTGAATATTCTTATGAAGACGTAGACGAGGAGATGGACGTTGAACCAATGAGCGACCCGATCCCGTTGAAAGATCCTGTCTCAATGTTGAAATTCAAGGAACCAGAAAAGAAAGAGGAGCCAAAGAAACCAATTCCTATACTGGAAGAGGACACCGAAGAGGAGGAGGAACTGTCAGATGTTTCCTTCGAAGACGATGAACCGGAAACAATGGCGACATTTACTCTTCCAAAGAAACCGGAACCAGTGAAACCGAAAGAACCAGAGAAAGCAACAAAGGAGCCAGAAAAACCGAAGCAAGGAGTAAAACGAGCAGAGCCAGGTGAGAAAGAATTGACACCGGAGGATCTTGATGGACCATCAGCCAAAAAACCTGCTCCAAAACTGCAATTGAAAGATCCTCCCAAGCCGGCAGTAAAACCAGCAGAAAAGAAAGAGGAGCCGAAGAAGCCGGTAGCAACGCCAGCGAAACCAGCGGAAAAGAAAGAAGAACCGAAGAAACCAGCTGAAAAGAAGCCTGCTTCAAAAGAAGAACCCGAAAAGAAACCAGCAGCTGCAGCTCCCAAAACACCGGCGAAGCCAGGCACAAAGAGAGCGGAACCGGCAGACGAGGAATTACCCGCTGAAGATATTGGTGGACCGACGGCCAAGAAGCCCGCTCCAAAATTAAATTTAAAAGATCCAGTACCAAAGACAGCAACTCCTGTAAAGGCAGAACCAGTAAAACCAGCCGCTGCCAAGGCACCTGCGAAGCCAACAGAGACACCGAAACCAGCAGCCACACCAGCGAAAGCTGGGACAAAACGACCGGAGCCCAGGGATGAGGAGCTGCCAGCAGAAGATGTCGGAGGACCAACAGCGAAGAAACCAACGCCCAAGCTCAATTTGAAAGATCCTGCTCCAAAGCCAGCTGAGGTGAAGAAATCACCCGTATTGAAGCCAGAAGTCAAAGAGCCGGAAACTACAGCGACAATTCCTTTGGGAAAAAAACCAGTGGCTCCTGCGAAGACAGAACCTGCTTCAAAAGAACCAGCCAAACCAGCAGCGGCAGCAAAACCGGCTGCAGCGAAGCCGACAGATGCAAAAGCTCCTGCTGGAAAAGCAGAGCCACCGAAATCGACGACTCCAGCAAAACCGGCAGCGGCAAAGCCAGCAGCAACTCCAGCTAAAACTGCTCCCAAAAGGCCGAGTGGAGACGATGAATTGCCTTGTCAGGAATTGGATAGCCCTGCTAAGAAGCCAGCTCCTAAACTGAACCTGAAGGATCCTACTCCAAAGACGGCAACTCCTGCTAAACCAGAGACTTCAAAACCAGCTGCAACTCCCGCCAAGCCAACTACTGCCCCTCCCAAGGCAGCTACTCCATCGAAACCCGCTGCTACTCCTGCCAAGCCCGAAGCGACGAGGCCAGCGGCGGCACCAGCAAAACCAGCAGCCAAGCCTGAGACAGCGAAACCATCAACGGCAACTCCAGCTAAACCAACTGACACTAAAAAGCCTGCTACTCCGTCAGAGGCAAAGAAGCCAATTCCAAAATTGAAGCCATCGGAAGACGAGCCGGAAACGACTGCGACAATTCCACTGGGAAAGAAACCGGCTACTCCTGCTAAACCCGCTGCCAAACCGGCAGACAAGGAACTACCGGCCGAAGATATGGATGGACTAGCGAAGAAGCCAGTTCCTAAATTGAATTTGAAAGATCCTGCACCAAAAGAACCAGCTAAACCAGTAGCTGCCAAACCAGCACCAGTTCCAGTAAAGCCTGCAGCTGCGAAACCAACAGTTCCGGTTAAACCAGACGAAGAATCAGAGGAGGAATTGTCCGACGTTTCCTTTGAAGACGATGAACCGGAACCGATAGTTACACTTCCCAAGAAATTGCCGGAAAAACCAGCAGCAAAACCAGCTACTCCTGCAAAAGCACCGGAAAAACCAGCAGAAAAGAAACCCGAAGCAGCCAAACCAGCGGCTACTCCGGTAAAACCTGCCACTCCAGCAAAGACTCCGGAGAAACCAGCAGCTAAACCTGCTGATAAACCAGCAACAAAGAAGCCTGACGCTGAACTACCAGCAGAAGAACTGGAAGGGCCAGTCAAGAAACCGGCTCCAAAGCTGAATTTGAAGGATCCAGCCGATAAACCCTCTGCAAAACCAGCAGCAGCAACTCCAGCAAAACCGGCGGCGACTCCTGCCAAAACGACTCCTGTTGATGCAAAGAAACCGGCAACTCCAGCTGCCTCAGCTAAACCGGCAGCAACTCCAGCGAAACCCGAAGCAGCCAAGCCAGCGGCAGCAACGAAACCAGCTCCGGCAAAAGCACCAGAGAAGCCAGCGGCAAAACCGGCAGCAAAGAAACCTGATGAAGAGCTACCGGCTGAAGATCTTGGAGGACCTGCAAAGAAACCGGTACCGAAACTCAATCTCAAAGAGCCTGCTCCGAAAGTGGAAACACCTGCCAAACCCGCTCCAGCATCGGCTAAACCGGCAACGGCCGCGCCTACTAAACTCGCTGCAGCTCCAGCAAAACCCACGGAGAAAAAACCCGCAGCTGCAGCAAAAACACCAGAAAAACCGGTCCCGGCGAAGCCTGATGCAGCAAAGCCGGCAACGACAACGCCTGCGAAACCTGCCACCCCGGTAAAACCGGCAACAGCACCAGCCAAACCTGCGGAAAAGAAGCCTGTACCTAAGCTGAAACCACAAGAAGATGAACCCGAGACGGATGCGACTATTCCGTTACCAAAGAAGCCGACAGCTCCTGCAAAAGCGCCAGAAAAGCCGAAGGCTGAGGCTACCAAACCAGCAACGCCAGCAAAGCCTGCAGCTGCTCCAGCAAAAACTCCAGAGAAACCGGCAGCAAAACCGACAACAAAGAAGCCCGACGAAGAACTTCCAGCAGAAGATATTGGTGGACCGGCGAAGAAACCAGCGCCGAAATTGAACTTGAAGGATCCTGCACCGAAGACGGCAACTCCGGCTAAACCTGCTGATAAACCATCAACTCCAGTTAAGCCAGCACCGGCAAAGCCTGCTGCTGCACCAGCAAAACCAGCTACGAAGGTGCCACCACCGGTTGAATCGGATGAGGAGCCAGAAGAAGAATTGTCTGATGTATCCTTTGAAGATGACGAGCCCGAACCGATAGTTACATTACCGAAGAAACCTGCTGCCCCTGCTAAAGCACCGGAGAAACCAGCTGAAAAGAAGCCCGATACAGCCAAACCTCCAGCAAAGACGCCAGAAAAGCCCGGAGCTAAACCTGCAGCCAAGCCAGCTGCAAAGAAACCTGACGAGGAGCTACCAGCTGAAGATCTTGGTGGGCCTGCAAAGAAACCGGCACCGAAGCTCAATCTCAAAGATCCTGCTCCTAAAGAAGCTACTCCAGCTAAGCCGACGGCTGCCAAACCAGCGGAGAAGAAACCAGTACCAAAACTGAAACCTCAGGATGATGAAGATGAACCAGAGACCGACGCGACTATTCCATTACCCAAGAAACCGGCGACGCCGGCAAAGACTCCAACGAAGGCTCCAGCCAAGAAGCCGGACGAAGAACTGCCGGCTGAGGATCTCGGAGGACCAGCGAAGAAGCCAACGCCAAAACTCAACTTGAAAGATCCTGCTCCGAAAGCTACAACACCTGCAAAACCATCTGCGACTCCCGCGAAACCAACTGATAAAAAACCAGTGCCGAAGTTGAAGCCACAAGACGATGACGAGGAGCCAGAAACAGATGCGACTATCCCGTTGCCGAAGAAGGCAATTCCTACCAAGGCTGCACCAAAGAAGCCTGATACAGAAGAGCCAGCAGAGGGCGAGCCAACTACAAAACCGAAGCCCAAGT
Organism: Oscheius sp. DF5033; assembly: GCA_964036215.1. Lineage (NCBI taxonomy): Eukaryota > Metazoa > Nematoda > Chromadorea > Rhabditida > Rhabditidae > Oscheius > Oscheius sp. DF5033. The sequence continues at coordinate 4,562,782 of CAXIWN010000006.1, forward strand.
TGAATTTGAAAGATCCCGTCAAGCCGGCAGAGAAGAAACCAGTGCCAAAATTGAAACCTCAAGATGACGAGCCTGAAACTGATGCTACGATTCCTCTTCCGAAAAAAGCCCCCGCAAAACCTGCAGCAAAACCAGCTGCTAAACCACCTGTCAAGAAGCCCGATCCTGAAGATGATGAAGAATTACCAGCTGAAGATTTAGATGCGCCGCCAGAGAAGCCGAAACCTAAATTGAATCTGAAAGATCCGAAGAAACCGGAGACAAAACCTCCAGCTAAAGCTGTGCCAAAGTTGAAACCGCAAGATGATGGCGACGAGCCGGAGACTGACGCGACTATTCCTCTTCCAAAACCGAAAGCAGCTCCGAAAAAGACTCCAACTAAGCCAGATACTGAAGAGCCGGCGGAAGGAGAGCCCACAACGAAACCAAAGCCGAAACTGAACTTGAAAGATCCCAAAAAGCCAGAAGAAACGCCCAAAGACAAGGCGAAGACACCTGCAAAGCCAGCAGCCAAAGCACCATTGAAGGTGAAGCCACAGCCAGATGACGACGAGCCAGAAACCGACGCTACTATTCCCCTTCCAAAACCGAAAGCTGTTCCCAAAAAGGGCAAGCCAGATACTGAAGAGCCAGCGGAAGGAGAGCCTACGACGAAACCGAAACCTAAACTGAATCTGAAAGATCCGAAGAAACCAACACCGAAAGGCGGCGAGGAAGAACCTGAGCCAGATGGCAAGACACCAGCCAAACCCAAGGCCGCTCCCAAGAAGCCGGCAGCCAAGAAGCCTGACACAGAAGAACCGGCAGAAGGGGAGCCGACAACGAAACCAAAGCCGAAATTGAATCTGAAAGATCCGAAGAAACCTATGCCCAAGTTGAAACCACAGGATGACGATGATGAGCCCGAAACTGATGCAACTATCCCGCTTCCGAAACCGAAGACTGCTCCTAAAAAGGGCAAACCAGACACGGAAGAACCGGCAGAAGGAGAACCGACGACAAAACCAAAACCTAAATTGAATTTGAAAGACCCGAAAAAGCCGGCCGATAAGAAACCTGTGCCCAAATTGAAACCGCAAGCTGACGACGATGAGCCAGAGACGGATGCCACAATTCCTCTGCCCAAAAAGAAGCCGACTCCTAAAAAGAAACCAGACACAGAGGAGCCAGCTGAAGGAGAACCGGCAACTAAACCAAAACCGAAGTTGAATTTGAAAGATCCCAAAAAGCCAGAAGATCCTAAAAAGAAAGTGCCGAAGTTGAAGCCGACAGATGACGACGAGGAACCCGAGACTGATGCCACGTTCCCCTTGAAACCCAAAAAGAAACCAGCAGACGACGAGCCAGAGGATGACGAGGCGGAACCAGAAGATGAAGAAGAGCCGGAAGAGGACGAGGAAGAACCAGAAGGAGAGGACGAGGAGGAACCGGAAGACGAAGAGGCTGAACCAGAAGAAGAACCGGAGAAGCCCAAAGAAGGTAGCGATGTTTTGTTCCCTCTATTATTTGTGATTTTTCAGTTAAAAAGCCTAAACCAAAGGAGAAGAAGCCGAAAGAGAAGGCCAAACCGCAGTGGGTGCCGCCTCCTCGTCCACCAGAGGAGCCGATTCCTATGCCACCGAAGGAAAAGACAATTCCGGAAATCAACAGGGAAAATAGGGAAATACCGCCGACGAAGAGATACGCCAGGAAACCTCGACACATGTAAGTTTGACATTTTATTTTATAAAGATGTTTGCAGTGATGTTTTTATCCCATTTGTCATTCCATGGGAACAGACACCGGCCATCATGACCCAAGAAGGAATGGGCGCCTTTGGTCATCAGCGGTTTGCCAATACCAAAATCGACCAGGGCGAGAAACCTCTTGTTCAGGTTTGTATTGTAGCTTTGTTCCTTTGCAAAACGATTTCAGGGTGAGGTTCACTCAGAAACTGTATTGCCGCTCTTGGCAGATCCTCGAGGCTGCGCCAACAGATCCAGCATGTTGCCCTTTGGAGCGACCAGATTGAATGTCGACAAGATTGTCGACCACCACGTCTATGAGACATCAAACGTGAGCCAAAGGATTGCGATTGAAGAGATTCTTTAGGACAAACAATCGGAGACAGTTATCCCTCTTTTGGCTCAAGGTTGCATCCAACAAAATAAGGACAACATCGGCAATTTGAGATCACAAGTGAGAAAAAACTTTTCATTAAAGAACCATTTCAGACAACTAATGTGAAATATTCGGAAGGAATGGAGCCGGGAATGTCAAAAGATTCCCACGGATTCATCTCGAGGCAATTACAGTCGAATCAGAGGGAGAAAGCTGGCAGTAATTATCTGGACAGGCGACGAGGACAGGTGAGCACCGTCTTCCAATTGAGAGAGATCTCCATCCCAGGTTATGTTGGATTTACCATTGTCAAAAGAAGGCGAGAGTATGATTCCTTTGATGTTTGATGGTCGGGCTGTCGAATTGAGGACAGGGTCTGAATTTGGTCAGTTTTTTTTGTGGATTTCTCTGATCTGTCTTGTTCAGGCTCTTTCCGACCGCTGATTACGGAGTCGACAGGTGGTTACATGATGACATACGACGACGAATTGAAATGTAAATCGATGATACCCTTCCAGGTACAAGTTTCCTTTAAAATTTGTAAAAATAGAACAAATTCAGACAGCCGCTTCGTTGGTTTCTTGAATTTCACTTTCCTCTTTTAAAATATCGAAGATTATTTGTGTAAAATAAAATATTTTTATTTTGTTGAGGATTGGAATCAAAGGAACACTTTGTATGAGACCGAAATATTGGACCTGTACTATGGTAAGCAGTCGAGGAAGAGGGAAAAAGACTTTGAGCAATAAGGGGAGGTGGATAACAATAACAAGAAGAAATTACAAAGGAGTGGCTGATCCACTAAGAGCGGTGGATGAGGTGCTGCTCGACCCGCAACGAGTATCCATCGTGTCACCAGATCCATGGAATTGCACCTGAAACAGGAATTTATCCAAGAAAATGCGGGGATGACTCACCGTGACTCTATTTATTGGTGAAAAGTTGGGATAGTTGGGACACGTGGGCACACCCGGCTTGCCAATGTACGAGTTGTAAATTGGACCCTCGTCATCTGAAAAGAGGGACTGAATTTGGCAAGAGAAAAGGATTACCTGAATCGAAGTCCTCGAATTTCCAGCTGAGATCATCTCTTTGAGAAGAAGGAACACTGTTGGGAACCTCGTAATAATTAGAATGATGACCGACCGAAATAGTGGCTCGTGGTCTAAAAAGAGTCAACTTTAATTGAGAGAAATAAAACTGACGGTGGGGGAGGGGGAGCAATTTTAGGTCGTTGAAGTGTGGCAGCTGCTGATCGAGGCGGCTTGTCCAATAAGATCACAATGGAATTTGGATCAGCCTGTAAACAAAAATAAAGAAGGAGGAAAATACAACTTACAGTTTTGGGTGGGAAACTGGCAATGCCTTTATTGGAATAAGTTCCGAGACTTTTGTGACTGCCAAAGTTCTTGAATCCTTTGCTTGAAGATGGCTGCTTGAAACAATTGAACATCTTGAAGAATTTGGGACGAGGATAGCCAAGATGACGGACGACGGCGAATGTAATGAGAAGAATGAGGATAATCAACCAGAAGAAGAACAAATACTGGAATAGAAACAATAAGAAAAAAAGAAAGAATTAGTATATTGGAAGCTGGCAAGTGTCGGAGAAATGAAACCGAATCCGTCGCGACAGATGTCGGATGAACCTAATGAAGGCCCTCCTTTAATTCCCCTCGAGATTTACGTACTATTGTTCAAAATTGAATGAAAATGTTGCAAAAGCTGGCCAATTGGACCAATTAGTCCGCCAGGAAGAAGTGGCGGGGTCAGGTCGAGGCGGATGAGGGATATGTTTGTGTTCCCAGGGAGAGGGACCATATCCCGAGAGGAGGACGGAGAGATGTCCCGAGGAGGCTGTAACTGTCAGGTGGCGCCTAGAGGCAACATCACACCTCGGCCCGGATCAAAGAGGTCTCCCCTCTTTCCTTGCGAAAGCAGCTATGAGTAATGCGCGAGACGATAAAAACGGAGCCAGCTGCGGCATGACCCTTGGGAGAACGCCCTCTTTGTCCATAAAACTCACAATCCAAAGTGGGTGTATCTTGTAGGAGCACGTCGCCGGGATACAATTGAAGACGGCACATTGCTCGCTCTTTCCACAGTCACATTGTTCTCCTGGCTCAATCACACCGTTTCCACAAATAGCCAGTGTATCTCTAAAGCCATTTCCCACCATCTATCACTCAAATATTTTGCATACTTCATTGGGAGAGGTGTCGTATTGAGGCACTTGTTCTTGTATAAAACGTTGGCCAGCTGTTGAGCTGTACAATCGTGGTCGAATCCTCTGAAAAAAAACTTGTTTTTGAGACGTCAATATTTCTCGCGAGGGTAATTTGTCTTAAGCGGGCACAAAAAACGACTGTCTGTTTGGAGAAGAGCCACGGGAACGGATGCGTAAAGTCGTGTGAATGGAAATAAACAGCTGGGAATACGAAACGGAGGAGAGACAATTGCCAGCTATTGAATAGGACGAGACGAGCCATTTTAGTGGCACAATTTGAATCGTAATGAGAGAAATGGTCGACAAGAAACCCACACTTTGACTCGCTTACGGGCCCGTCCTTTTTTGACGATCATGTCGAGGTGGTAGAGACGTTGAATGACTCCGTCGACATTGACAAAAGCGGTGCAAATACGTCGAAAAACGGTGCTCGACTCACTTTGGACAAATAGTGAAACTAGTACCGAGGGGATTAGAAGGGAAAATGAAGGACTGGGCTGGGTAAAACTATGATAACTATGGGGATACTGTAAGAATAAGAGAGTAAAAATGGCTCGGACTGGCGCCTAATCCGCTTTGACTACAAATGTTGCCAGCAAAAACCGTTCCTATGCTCCCCGCCTACTAAAGATATCTGTCAACAGTGGCAACAGGGAGACAAAACAAGGTCACAACTGATAACAGTCGACTGGGCGAGCAGGAACTCACGGTATCTTCAGACAACCGGCAGACGTATCAGGTTCCTGGCCGGTACAACTACAATTGGGAACAAACAACGACACATTGCCTGGTCGGTGAGGCAAGCCGAGAAGATGGGCTACTTCGTGAAAGAGTATGGAACCCATGGCTGATGGCTCCGATGGATAGAACTGAAAAAATCTCTAGTATTTTCCAGGTTGCGCTTACCCCGCACAACATGACCGCGAGATCGGTACACATTCCGCCGACGTAAGCCAGCCCTCCAGGATATTTCATGGTCATCAAGGAGGCAAAATCATGATAAGGCAGGATTTCTCGTCTAAAACTATTACTTATTCCCGGGTTTGTACTTACCGGACATGTCGATATTCTTGGAAGGCGACGAGGCTGAGATTGCTCCTGTTGGTTTGGAGAATGTCGACGACGACAATGCTTATCCTCAATTGAATAAAATACTAAAATTGTGTCGTATTTCCGGTCAGCAACCGCCCACCGACATTATTAGCTTCTTGCACAACTTTCATAATTTCCTCCTTTACCCGTGTCATGTCGTACTCGTAAAACGAGGCCTGAAAATCGGAGTCTAAAGAAACGGGGCTCGGCGTCACAAAATCACTTTAGCGCGATAATTAGCAGCTCGAATAATACCGCTTGTCCTGCCGTTTTCCCTTCCAGCTCGCCTCATTCTCAGACTTTTCATTTTTCCTTTTAATTATCCAAAAGAATGCTGACCTCAGAATGACGGAGTTAATAACAATCCGCCGCCCATTGGGATCAGCCTCCGCCCGTCTGATTATAGTTTTCGTTGATTATGTCTTTTCCGAGAATAGAACTTCCACGGCCATTGACAGGCTTCACCCTCCGGCCAGGCTGTCCCTATTCAGCTCGTTCACCTGTTTACCGCTAATTTTAATGTTCCAGTAAATATTTTTCTTCTTAGAAAAGTCATAGACAATCCAGCTGGCCTCTCGCTTATTTTGTTCTCGTTTCCCCGGTGACGACGGCTTTTCAGTGACCACTTCAATTATTCGCCCCCTCTTCGTCTATCAAAAGTCATCTCAGCCACTTCCGTCGACGAGACACCAAAATGGCCGAATATGAAAATATAACCGGCACTGTGATCGACGTCGCTACAATCGAGCCGGTAAGTCGTCACAAATTGAATCTCCTCGTTTGATTGCGTTTTGCCGACCTTATGACTTTTGCAGATAAACTCGACGATGTCGTCGACGATGTTGGATGTCACATCCCACACTCTGGTCGACATCCAATGGGGAAATCTCGTGCTCTCCTCAGTAGCCGGGATCATTATCCATGTCTACATCGCCTTTTCTGTCTTGAAACAGAAAATGCTCACAGACAATTACATGGTCTTGACTTACATGAGAAGTTACATCGATGTCTTCTACATTGGAGCGACGCTCTTCATCCAGGAGGCAAGTCGACATCATTTTAGCCAATTCCCCGTTTAGTTGTTCGTTTTGCAAGAGGGAAAAGGCTACCCAAGCACTGTCTACAGTCAATTTTTTGCCAATTCCAATGCCGATGTCCAAAAACTGTCGATGGATATCAAACGACTCGCCCAGCAGTTGCAGATGCTCATGTTGATTATGATGATCGTCCATCGTTTTTTGATCTTCACCCGGTTAGTTGACCTTTTCTCCTAATGAAATCCCCGTCTTTAGACCAGGAGTAATCACCTTGGCATACGGTATATTCACCATATTTGTGCTCGTATTTTGTTCGATAATGGGAATAGTTTACACGCCGAGTCGAAAGGTATGTCATGTGGTCAACCAAACAACGAGGGGCTTCTTTTCAGGGCTACGACGCCATTTACATGATCACCGTCTCTCTCATGGTCGTCCTGGCCGCCGTTGTCCACAGCGCATTGAAGAAATATTTCACAGCTCACAAATATTCGACAAATGTCTGTGAAATGCAAGGAAAGACATCGAAATTTCTTCTCTACATAGTAAGATCTATTTTTGTAGCTAAACATAGCCGTTTAGATTTTGATCTATTCGGTCAGTTATGTTGTTTTCCCGCTGATTAGCATCTTCTGCTCGGGGATCATTGCCGCACTGGTAACCAGTGATCCCCGTGGAAAGACGCTCTCCGCCTCGGCCATTAGCTACATTGTAAGTAGTAGCACGTGGATCCCCTTCAATAGAATCGCCTTCAGATTGGAAAGAGCCTTGTCCCTTGGCTGCCGTTGGCTGATGGTATTCTGACACTTTGGTCCGTCAAAGGATATCTTGCCGAAAGCGAAAATAATGAGAGAGTGACCGTGGTACAGAGCAGCGCCATACAAAACAACAACGAGAGCGAGTGCTGAGACATAGGCGGTGATGGACTCCCTTGTGATATTTCCCTACTCCTACGGTTTTCCCCGAGTAAAAATACTTACAATTTTGTCGTCAACGAAGAGAAGAGCATAAATATACCGAATTTGTCCATCTAATCTAAAATGAGATGATCAAGAGAGAAAAGAGAAGGGGACTCACACAATGGCAGAATAATCCGGGGCTGGGTCGCCCCAAACAGCCGGAGATGACGATATTTGAGGTATTTGAGGTGAAGATAAAATAAAAGGAATAAATGATGATATGAGGAAGAAAGACAACATGATGAGTAGATGAATATAGATGGCACTCCGACCGACTCCTAGATCATGGCGACTGAAATTCTTTCGTTTGTATAGGGAAAGAAAAGATAAGCTCGAAAAGGGTGGTAGCCAACTATAAAAAGAGGATTGTACGAAAGGTACACAGACCGATAAGGAGTGTTACAGGAATATAACTCATCGAGAATGACTGGACTTGGGTCACCGGGAGAGAATGAGTCGACATTCCCACGAAAGGGCAGTCACTGGAGAGAACAACAACGGAAACAGTGGACAGTACAATCCCGACTATGCTCCAGGCGGTGCACTTATTATCAGGTGTGATAGGAAATGGAAAAGTGATTCAAAATGAAGTTGAACATGTGCTCGGATCAAAAGGACTCTCTAGAGTGGATGGTCAGCGAGTGGGACGGGAAGAGGACCATTCGACCCGGCCAGATTGGACATAAACAGTGAGAGAAGTGTGGATTATGGCCAATACAGGCGGATGGCCAGTCGTAGTACTCTCGACGGAGCAATAAGGTTTTACGGTGTGTTCGGATGGTCAACGTGAGCGAGGACACGTGTGGATCCAAACGGACATTAATCTCGACAGAGGGCTGCCGGCCTCTTTACCGCTTTATGGCCGGAAAATGGCACTGGCGACTGGACAACAGATGACCATTGCTCACTCTCAGCTGGAGATGTTGCACTTTTTTGTGGTCATTTTGGAGGAGAGGAAAATGAAACGACCTCTGGTCTCACGGGAGAGGGCGAGTGCGTAAATTATGAAGACAGGCGCGTATCACCTGTATCCGAGGTCCGATGGGTGAGAACAGCTGGGCGATCGCAGGCTTTTTGGGCGCCAATGAGGCTGGTATTACCGCCTGGTGGACAGACAGAAAAAAAGGTGTGAAAGAGGGATGAAGGTCGTACCAGGGGACATGCCAGGGCTTTCCCCGGTAATATTGGGTGTATGTCTTTAAGAGATGCGAGAAGAGAGTTCAATTAAAGGACATACGGCCACCTATTACTCCTCCTGAATGCATGAAGTGAGGAAGGGGAGTGCAACGGGAGCATGTACTTGGCCCCGCCGCCTGGTCGGAACGATCTCTCTCCTCCTGGGACTCTCCTGGCTCAATGCGAACGTTCCCGTAGCAGAAACCGTAAATCAAACGGCTCATTACGACGGTGACCGGTTGTCCTCGTGTATATGTTAATTCGATCCATCGGCGGTCCTGTTATAAAAAGCGGGATGTACAGAACCACCTGGAAACATTTTTGGCAGAGAATATACAAACAGGATCAAAAGAGTATGTAAACCTTTAATTTCGGGATTTCATGATGGGATTTGGCAGCTGGTGCCAGCTGTTTCGAAGGGTAATCAAGAAGGTCATTAGGAAGGAGACCTCTCAGGGTACTGGTCACTCCGTCGCCGTCTCCTTTTTGATGGCTGGGAACGGCACTAAAAATGGCTGACACATTGCGGCTGGTTCAAATGAAGCGGCAGACCCCTCTGTATGAATAAGAACAAATAAAAGTAGCCATTGAATATTCACGGCCGGTGGTCGACAGATGTCCTTTACGGACCGCGAGGAGGATGAATCAACAGATAACACAGGAGACTGGCAACAAATTGGAAGTCAAGTGGACAGTGGTCGACAAATCGAGAAAGAGGGGCCCTGCTGGTCATTTCCGTCGTCGGGATGGCCAATTTAGGCAATGAATCATCACAGAGTGCCATGGCCAGCCATTAGCGGGTACCACTTGGTTAAAGGAAGCGACAGATGGTTGTCAGGAAAATAAAGAAATAGGTAGACTCGAGATACTGAACAATGTCGTGGTAAATGGGGGATGTGCGTTGTCCGGGCGAACGGAAGGTCATTCATAACTAATCAAAGCGGAATGGAAGGCGATAATTGTGGACCCCGGCTAACACTGGAGCTAATTGGGAACGGGGGCTCATCGTCCAAATTTAAGGAGAGCGATTAGGAGAAAGACAGATACCCCCGTGGGAACGGACACATTTGGTCAAAATTTTATTGGCGATCACTTTAGAAAAGGTTGACATAGTCGATGACGAGGCAGAGTTTTCCATGGTGAAGGTCGAGCTGGTTGATCGACTTGTGAATATTGTCATCGGTCAACTGGATGAGGGAGTCGCCTTTAGTGACCGGACAGAGGTAGACCTTGGCCAGACAATTCGGATAGGGAATATCCTCCAGCAGCTGATTGACCATCTCGCCCACCGGTCGACTGCTCTCACACTCGCCCCAATACTCCTTCTTCAGTAATTTGCCAGTGGCCGACTTGTTGAATGTGATGGCCCTCGTCCAGATCATTTCAGTCGTACGGGGCACAGTCCACTGGCCATCCGATCGCTGATCCAAAGTCATTACATTACTCGGCGAAGGCTCAATCGGATACTCGATCATTTCGATGTCCTCGACATCCTCGACGACGGCCTCCTTGCCCGAATAAATCCTCGGGTTGACATCCTCTTCCCACGTGATCGTATAGGTGAAACGCGTCCTATGCTCGCTGATCTTCCTGGCCGAGATGCTGGCTTCCAAGATGGTTTTGTTCGAACGGGCCAGATACGGCGGAATAAAGTCGGGCTCACAGACAACGGATTGCATTGACCGTATCGCTTGAATAAACGAGAAGAAATGAATCCAATTCTTTTGACCTGGGTCGACAATAATAATCCTATCGGCTCTTTTCTTTTGTTTCTAGGCGAAAGATCAAGAATCCTCAATCAAACACACGTTTACTCGCAAAGTATAATAGGCGCGAAAATGGAATTGAATTTATCGCTCGTATGAGAAATAGACATGGTTCAAAATATTTATCTCTATTTTAAATACAAATATACAAAACCGGTACATTATAGATGAATTTTTAAAGGTATGGCCTCATCCCAGGGACCGTGAATAGTACGTTTTCCTTTTTGTTTAGTAATAAGTATATAAGGACAAATAGTTATAACAAATATTTCAAAGAATAAAATAAATCCGGCTAATTCAGAAGAAATGCTACTAACCAATACTGAAATTGTAAAAGAGAAGATCATTGTAAGTAATGAAGAAGTCAATGGCAGCGTAGAAAACAAGACATTTCTATAAGATAAAAATAGAGGAACCGGCTAAGCTTACCGAAAGAAAGGAGAGCAGGCATGAAGTGCAAATGCCGAAGATAATAAAGCAAAGGCCGATGAATTGGATTTTAATCTTGAAAGAAGGAAAATGGCTGAACAAAGTCCCGAACTAACTGACAAAGGCATGGAAACACTGAAAAACAATGCAATTGTGAACTAAATAAAAACATACATAGGAGCCTTGACGCCATAATCATGGAATACGCAACTTATAGCAGCTGTAAATATTGAAGTAGCATAGACGGTATCTGTACTTATAGTCGTTGTAAGCGTTCTAAAAAGTATATATTGCATTTGAACACTGTACCGGATTATTGGAGTCAATGCAAATCCATAAAAATTTAAGGTGACCATTGTAAACAAATGATCTCGTAAATTGATTTCATCCTTTGCTAATGACAATGAATAGATGGTGTAAAGAACTAAGAGAGATATATAACTGGATATAAGCAGAGTCTCTTCTTGTAACAAACCATCTTCAACCTTAAACAAAAAAATAATTAAGAAAAGAAACTTACTTTTTTATACACGACGTAAAATAATATGACACAGTTGACGTGGAAAACAAGATTACAGCAAGCTACTACGGCATCGAAGTATTTATATTGAACAGCGGACACTCAATATTTGAATTAAAGTATAAATATTTCCTTACAATTTTTTTGCAACTCCCTAAGAAACTGTTCTTGTCCTCCAGAATAGTTATCGGGAAAATTTTGTTGCCTGTATAGTATCTTTTCCCATTTGCTCATCCACTTTCTCTAAAAATCATAAAATTAAGAGAAACGAATAAAAAGAAAGAAAACATAAAAAAGACAATAAGCGTGAGCAGAAATATGTTATCTATGGAGCATGGTTAGTTCACTATAATATTAGCAGAATGGTCAAGAGTGGGCAATAAAATGTAAACATCGATACAAAAAATATTTCACCAAATATAATCTGTTTCAAATATAAAATTTCACTAATAACTCGTTCGGAATAACAAAATCTCAAAAAATACAAAAATTATTTTTGCAGAATTGAGGTGATCAGGCTCAATTCTAAAGTTGAAAATAATGAAGCCAATGGTTGTATGGTCCGTCACCACTCTCCGCCACTGCTCCCTACAGGTATCTAAACCTGCTGAGGGGAGTCTTGCCGAAGCATCAACAAGTGACGACGAACGACCGCCCAAAAGCAACATGGTTGATATAACAGATTTCACGTGACGTTTTATAGCAATTTTTCAATTCCACGTATAGCTGTTACACTTTAAAATATTGTAGCCAATGGTTGTATGGTCCGTCACCACTCTCCGCCACTGCTCCCTACAGGTATCTAAACCTGCTGAGGGGAGTCTTGCCGAAGCATCAACAAGCGATGACGAACGACCACCCAAAAGCGATATTTTTTATATAACAGCTTGCCCGCGGCGTTTTATTGATCATAATTAAGAAAAACGAAGAAATGCGCATAAGATTGCGAAAGATGTAAAACAACAGTAACTTGCGAATTCGTTTAAAACAGACCATAGAAAGGTAGATAAATAAAGGGGGACACAAACGAACATAAACTATGAATATATTATGGAATAAAATATAAGAACCTAAATTATCAACACAGGTCGTGCGCTGCTGCTGCCGAGTTTTTACAAGTGCGAGCGCTGCAAATTTATATATTTTTACCATCAATTTACATACTAATTTTTTTTCTAAAGTTTCACTATCGTTTACTGATTTTTTAGCAATAAAAACAAAAATAATAAACGAAAAATTGAAGTAAAAATTGGAGAAAACAGCTGTTTTCAAAAATGCATTTTTAAAGGTCTATTTGCGCAAATGTGCTCGAATCCTAATTCCTATTTAGGCTTGAAATTTTTTTAATCGGGCAACTTCTATATTTTTTTGTTTCACTGAACTAATTTTGTGTTTTATAGTATTGTTTGAGATGCTTTTCAGATGTATAGCAGAAGTTTACTTCCTTATCGAATATTATTTTCAATAACAGTCTTGTGTGCGGTTTGCTCGTATATTTTTCCATTAGTGACAAAGACTTATTTTTCAAATTACCAACGCGAGGTTTGAAATGGTTTTTGCCGTGTAAGATTTTTAGTGTGAAGTGACTAAAGAAGGCGAATTTGCATTATCACGAGTAAAAAGCAAAGAATGTCGTGCAAAGGTATCTTCAACCAATATTTTATCTACAGCTTCTCTAAGATAAAAGAAGCTTTATGCTTACGAAAACAACTACTTTCAAGTTTCCCAGAAAGTTCGTGTCCTGCTCACAGTAAGTCCATTTTATGACATCGGCTATTTCCAGATTCTTCTTTGGTAAATAAATACAGCGGATGTTTTACGGATACTCCCAATAAACGTGTATTACAAGGAACCATTTATAGGAGCATAAATGCCAATGGTTGTCAAAGTCTTTGCTATCGTCCAGGATTTCTTTATTATAGTATGCTACGAATTTAACTTGCATAAGCAATTTTAGCATATGATGGTATTAATTGCTTATGTGGGAATAAAATAGAAACAACTACAGCAAACACTGTGGCGACGAAAGACCGTAACCAAACTGGATGTCTTGTGGTGTACAGCACTGGCCTAATTGGTAGGTTTATATTATGGCTGATAATTATTTTTAGACGGTTTTATTCAACCAAAACAAATTTACGTTGATACAAATAATATTTCTCCAGCTAATGTACCTGTTAAAATATTATTTTTACTTCAACTCAATGGAAGGAATGACCGTCAAGTAATTTTTTTAGTGTTCAGCATATTTTGTTGCAGGTTAAACGGCTTATTAAATCAATTTATTCTCCAAAACATTTATATGTCGTCCATGTAGATAGAAGGCAACAATATATGAAGCAAGGTATTCGACGTGTTTCATTACTTCTCTGTTTTAGAAATGGAGAAACTTGCAAATCAACTGCCTAACCTACATATCTTTGAAAATAGCTACAGTACTATTTGGGGAGGAGCTTCGCTTTTAGAAATGTATTTAGGTTGGTGTTGTTCATGTTGTAATTTTCTTTTTGGTAGATGTTATAAAACAAACATTATCTATGGAAAAATTTCCTGAATGGGACTATCTGATTAATTTATCTGAAAGTGATTTTCCAATTCTTTCTATTGAAGAGTTTGAAGCTCAGTTACAGGCGTAAGTTCAATTTATTTTCATAGATTCTTGTTTTAGAAATAAAGGCAAAACATACTTAGCATCACACAATTATAATACAGCACAATTTATTGTTAGACAAGGACTTGAGCATTTCTTTGTAGAATGTGATGAGCATATGTGGAGAATCGGTCGTCGAGAAGAATTTCCAAAAAATATACGACTAGATGGAGGATCAGATTGGCTTGTTCTCCATAGAGATCTTGCTAAATATTCCATATCCGAAGAACAGCTTCCTCGAAATCTTAGACAATTTTTTGCGAATGTTTTACTTCCATTGGAAAGTTTTTATCACACGGTATTTATTCTTAATAATTATCATTTATCTTTCAGCTTGCTCTTAATTCTCATTTTTGTGGCAGTGTAATCAATGGAAACTTGAAATTCACGAATTGGAACAGAAAACAAGGCTGTAGATGTGAAAGCTTGAAAAAAGTTGTGGACTGGTGCGGTTGTTCACCGTTAGCTCTGAAGGGGACGAGTCCGACTGCTGTTAGCCTAAATGTGAGTTGTACATATAATTCTATTTTTGTTAGCTTTAGAATGCCATTAATAAATCATACTATTTTGCTAGGAAATTCGATAGCTTTGTGGATATTGATGCAATTTCATTTGCTGAAGAACAGGCATTACGATTTAGGTACGACGCTGTTTTATAATTAATTTGGTCTTTTAGACCAGAACAAATACATAAAGAGCATCCGTCATTCAGCTCGGCTTTTATTAACTTTTATAAAAGAGATATTGATGGACCAGGTTACTTTTTTTTCAAAACCTTTTTCCTTTTTTTCATTAAATGTAATTATTAATTTAATTATTTAGCTCCGCATCTAGAGGTTCTCGTCGAAAATTTGTTAAATGGAAGGCTCAAAATGTTCCATAACATTCATTTAGACAGTGTAGATATTTTTAAAGCAAATTCGACATCAGCTCATCAAGTTGTCTTTACAGTAAATGTAGGAATACTTTTTACAGAAGTAGACTTTTTCAGACATCATCGAATATTGTTCAAATTTTAGTTGATCGAAAAAATTTATATAATATAGTTCCCAATGCAACTGTTGATGGATATTTGTTGAAAGGAATTCAATATGGAATTGGCATTGATCATAAAGAGGAAATTTTTCGTGACCCATTGTCTTATCTGAATACGGTATCTACTTATTTTATTCTACGGAAATATATTACAGAAAGCTACGGCAACTGTAGTACTTCAATGGAGTCGTCTTAATGGAATAAAAGCAGCACAATCTGGCGATAAAACCAGCCCCTTTGTCGTGATGTCTTGGTTTAATAATAAAGGAATAGAAGTTGCCGCTGAGGTTCATCTGTCAACATTATTTTTAATCCATTTTTTTCCAGAATTTGAAACCTTACAACTCCATTTATGGAAAACAGTTCGCTTCATTGGATTTGTCAAGCCTATATCCCTTGCTGAGAGTGCCAGGTGTATGGAAAGTTCGTGTGCGCTCCGGAGCCCAGATTTTGGCTGAAGTTTTCTTTCCAGTTTTTGATATGTATCACCTCAATTCTCATTAGTATGACGGAACAATTTTTTTCAGTTGTAGATAATTGTATAGATTCTGATTGTGAAACTAGAATTTGGAGTACTTTTTATCCTGACCCCAAAACCGATGTTGTACAAATTTGATCATGTTTTACAGGTACTTTTTTTTCACTTTTATACGTTGTATTATGTTTTTAATAAATGGAAAAGTTTGTATTTGGTTAATATTTTATTCGTCAAAGTTCTGCTCTTTGATCCGGGTCGAAACTTCGAAAAGTGTCGCATCTTCCGGTTCGCATGTCTCCTTCAATGCCTTCTTCTTGAGTCTTTTGAGTCGATAATTTTCGATGGCTGTTGTATATCCTCTGGTTGTTTTGTCCACCGGGCTGCAGAGACTTTGAAGAAGTTCGAATCTTGCCGTCGCCCTGGCTGGATCAATTTCTCTAGTCGATTTGCTTGGCTTACAACCCATTTTGACTAAAAAAAGTCGATTAGATTGTGACTATTGGAAATGAACCGACCGGCTGTGAGTAGATGTGAAAATTCAAGTGACGCCAATTTTAATCTTTTCCATAACCTGCAAAATCTAAAAGTCTGACCAAAGAAAGGCAAAATCCGATGAAGAAAGAATTAGAACAAGGAAATAACCCGTGGGAACGGACACATTTGGTCAAAATTTTATTGGCGATCACTTTAGAAAAGGTTGACATAGTCGATGACGAGGCAGAGTTTTCCATGGTGAAGGTCGAGCTGGTTGATCGACTTGTGAATATTGTCATCGGTCAGCTGGATGAGGGAGGCGCCTTTAGCGACCGGACAGAGGTAGACCTTGGCCAGACAATTCGGATAGGGAATATCCTCCAGCAGCTGATTGATCATCTCGCCCACCGGTCGACTGCTCTCACACTCGCCCCAGTACTCCTTCTTCAGCAATTTGCCAGTGGCCGACTTGTTGAATGTGATGGCCCTCGTCCAGATCATTTCAGTCGTACGGGGCACAGTCCACTGGCCATCCGATCGCTGATCCAAAGTCATTACATTACTCGGCGAAGGCTCAATCGGATACTCGATCATTTCGATGTCCTCGACATCCTCGACGACGGCCTCCTTGCCCGAATAAATCCTCGGGTTGACATCCTCTTCCCACGTGATCGTATAGGTGAAACGCGTCCTATGCTCGCTGATCTTCCTGGCCGAGATGCTGGCTTCCAAGACGGTTTTGTTCGAACGGGCCAGATACGGCGGAATAAAGTCGGGCTCACAGACAACGGATTGCATTGACCGTATCGCTTGAATAAACGAGAAGAAATAAACACACTTCTCCTGTCAAATTATTTTAGCCAGTTTAGACAAATTAAATCCAATCGAGTTGAGAATTTAATAAGCGGATCAAAGCCAGTTCATTTTACTAGCTGACAATGTCCGGTCCACTTGGTCCCATTCAGCTAAAGATTGGTGAAAAAGTCGGCAGCTTTGTGGTCAAGAAGAAACTCGGAGAAGGAGCATGCGGCCAGGTTTTTCTGGTGAATCTGCAGAAAGAAGGAAAGACCGTAAAGTATGCGATGAAAGTGGAGCCGAGAATGGCCAAGAAAGAGGACGAGATCCTTCGAATGGAAATCTTCGTCCTGTCGAAGCTGCAGAAGTCTCACCACGTTCCCATTATTATTGCTAATGGCCAGCGCCCGACCTTTACTTATGTCGTGATGACTCTTCTCGGCAGGGAGATCTTCGAGATCCGTCGTCGTCTGCCTAACCGTAAGATGTCCGAGCAGAGCGTTGTCCGCATTGCTCTCCAACTGTTTAAAGGATTCCAGGAGATGCATATGGCCGGTTTTATCCACCGCGATGTGAAACCGTCTAACATGGCTGTCGGCTACAAAAACCCTTTGGTTTGTGGTCTTCTGATCTTCATGTATTTTTACTTTCCAGATCGTCTTCATTTTCGACTTTGGATTGGCTCGCCAGATTGCACCCGATGGCAAGAATCTCCGCCCTCCTCGAAGCAAAGTGATGTTCCGTGGAACTGTCCGCTACTGTTCGCTGAATGTCCACAAGGCCAAAGAGCAGGGTCGCCATGACGATCTCTACGGTGTGCTCTATTCTATGATCGAGTGTCTCACGGGAACTCTTCCCTGGAAAGGAAAGCGTCGTAAGGATGCGGAGAAAGTGAAGGCCGCTACAACTGAGGAAGTTCTCTGCCAGGGTATCACCTCCTCATGTTTCCTGCGCATTGCCAAGGAGCTCAAGCCAATGACTTACAATACTGAACCGGACTATTTGAAATTAATGGGCTATATCAAAGACGATATCAAGAAATTTATGGGTCCCACGCCCAATATGGCCGAGCCGTACGAGTGGATGAAGGGTGGCCATGGAGCCGCCGCTGGACTGACTGAAGAATTTTGGGACGAACCGCCGAGGAAGGATATCTCGGTGAAGGAGGCCGCCGAGGTCGACAAGGATTACACCGCCGATCAGGGCACCAACCGCGACGTCGAGGACAGCGTCGTGACGGATGACAAGGAGAGCACTCACGAATTCGATCCTGAAATGAGCAAAGAAGACACTATGGACAACATCTGATCCCATTCCGACATAACACACGGTGTAATAAACAGTAAATGCGGAAACGCATATCTTTCTTGTGACTAATATTCTGGCTGGCCCAGTCTCTAACCGAATTTAACCAACCGATCCCCCTGCCCTCCACTGATGGCTGTGTAATTTGTTTTGCACACCTCGTCTCCTTCCTTCAATTTTTTCCTCTTATTGTTTTTTTCACTCATGCCATCTAGAATAAGGAAGACGAGGGGATTACCACCTTCCGCTACTACGAAAGTCGACGTGGATGACGCGAGTTAATCCAGCGACGGAGGGGGGAAAGTCGCCTGAAGACAACAAGGGCAAATGACACATTCGAACTGACTAAGAAGATCAAACCATTATTGTACAACTTCTAGATAACAAATTGACCAAGGGTATACCCTCGTCGACGCGTCATCTCCCCGACTTTCCGCCTTCTATTTCTACGCTTCGATGCCTAGCATTTATAATTAAGTTCTCCCGAGAGATGGGTTCCACTTCATCCGTTTTGACATTATCTGTCGTTTTCTTCTTTTTTTCTAATCCTTCGTCAGGGTCGTCGACCACGGAGATGGTCTCCTGATCGAATTTCCCATCTGAGTTATCCACCCCCAGATTTGTCCTCTTCTTTGCCAATGAATCAGGTTTCTGGTCTAAAGAAGATTAAGAAATGATTCAAGGAGCCGAGTTCTCCTTTTTTCCGATGGCCCGTAATGTGAACGGGATTAGAGCCCCGGAGTGCACGTAACCAGATGGCCACTAACTGCCGCCACGTGCTGACTTCCATAGTTCATGCCGACATTCTCGTGCTTCTTATACTTCTCGTCCTTTTCAACTTTAGCGAGATGTAATCTGACACATCCTCCGATTCTCGAGGTTTCTAATTTCTGTTTCCCAATTTCGGTAGAGATGAGATGACCCTTTCCGTTGTTTTCTGCTCGCACACCTCATCATGTTGTTTGGCGGCCGGGGAAGATTATGAAAATTAGGGCGACTTTTGCCGTGTTGGCTCGAGTCGAATATCCTCTCCAGTCCATGTTGACAGTTCGTTTTTCCCCAAAAAGGCAAACACAGCCCGTCCTCTTTTCCTTACACGTCGTGGGAGTTTCTGTTTTTCTTAAAAAGACAATGACCAATTAACGATAAGATTTAGGGGAATGGGCCCCCAATTTGAAGTGAATACCCCCAAACGGCAAACAAACGGCGTTGCCCAAATTTTAAAGAGATTAATGCCGCCGGGGATTGACTCTCATTATGTCCTCGGAGCCATCAAGTAATGTCCCAAGGATCACTTAATCCCTGACGTATCTCTTCTCTCTTGGATCATCGATCTCTCTTTTTCTTTTTTTATTACAGTAAATGTTATTCTTTAAATATCTTCCTCTATCATTTGTGTGTCTTTTTCTTCCTGAAGGGCGGGTCTTCCTCAATAAATCTCGGCCAATTGGGCTCTCTCTTCCCGAGTACTTTCGTCTCTTTGCACCTGGTCTCTCCCGGGATTAGTCGACTTTTTTGAACTCTGTCCGCCGTGTACAACCGGCATGTGACGAGTAATGTAACCCTCGACCCGAAATTAGATCCTGATCTCCGCTCATCGTCTCTTTTCCTTACAAAAACCCAGTTCCTGACCGGCCTTCCATTAATTAAATCTCAACCCGTCCCCTCTGCTGCCAGTTGCTTGCTTTGATTTATAATGTCCCCCGTGTGCCGGATCACAGCGGCACCTTTTAAAATCTGATCCCGAAGGTAGTTTGTTGTGTGTTGCCTCTCTGTTCCCCTCTTAACCCCCTCGACAAATCCCTTGCTCAGATGAGTTCTTGCATCTATTTGGAGCCATTCCTCCACCTTTTTTCTTTGGATTTCTCCTCCTTTTGCAGGAGCGCCCATCCTTTAGCCGAAATTGATACTCTTTCGAGTGTTTCGTTTCCGTCGCCAACTTCTCGCCTCCAAATGCATCTGTTGTTAATTTCCGTCGTCAGAATATTCCGCCTCTGCTGTCAGTTATTCCCTCCCCTCTGTACTCCTTGTTTTTTATCTGTCTTCTCTTCCCCGCTCTCTTTCTATTTCCTGTCCCAACAGTGTCACCCATGCTTGTCATAGATTGATTGTCTGTTTTGAACCCCAAACCGGCGGGAGTGGGAGGTGAAACATATGTTGCAATTGATTATCGTCGCCTCGGCTCCTGGCAAAAGAGATAAAGATGACGTTCTGAATCCCCTTAAGTCTCTTCACAGAGTCTGCCTATTCCCGATTATCCCCTCTTTGTTGCTATGGGGATGAAGCCCTGATTATGTTGCGCGTGATTCCTCATGCTCCTTATATTTCTCCTCCTTTTTTAGTCCAATCAAATCTTCTTCTCCTCCGTCTGCACCACTATTTTCTCGTTGTCCCACCTCATTCCAATTGATACGTGGTCGGTGATTGTGGCTTGACACAATGGGAAGAATAAGAAAAGAATCATCTCTGTGGGGAACTTGTCCTTTCTCTATCTATACTATTCTTGTCCCTCGTTCAATGGACATTTTCAGGTGTTCGATGGGTAAGAATAACAGCAAAGAATTGAGTCCGGAAAAGCGGAAAAAAGCCAACAAGAAATTGACTCCAGAAGAATTAGAACAACTGACGAAAAACACATATTGTAGGGCATCGACTGACTCGTTTAAATGAAATTTTAGTTACTGCGAAAGAGCTCAAAAAATGGTATAAAGATTTTGTGAGAGACTGTCCGACGGGCGAACTCAAACTCGAAGAATTTCAGGCAAGTCCCGAGGGAGCCATCTCAATTTATCTCTTTAGAATATTTATAAGCAATTTTTCCCGAATGGAGATCCATCAAAGTTTGCTGCCTTTGTCTTCAACGTTTTCGATGACAATAAGGTAAGATTGTCGCCATTGGCGCCTAACATGCCAAACACAGGACGGACACATCTCATTCAAGGAATTCATAGCCGCCCTGTCAATCACCTCCAGAGGAACACTCGACCAGAAATTGGAATGTATGTCTCTTGTCTTTGTCTGAAGTCGACTCTTTTCAGGGGCATTTTCTTTGTACGACGTGGACAAGGATGGATTCATCACAAAGACCGAGATGACGGACATCGTCGACGCCATTTACAGGTACTCTTTCTATGAAATAAAAACGACGTTTTTAGTATGATTGGAAATATGTTAGAATTGCCGAAAGATGAGGACACGCCGCAAAAACGGGTAGAGAAAATATTTTCCAATATGGACAAAGTTCGCCTGTTTCTTGTAGCATCTAATCAGAATTTAGAATTTCGATGGCCAGTTGACATTACAAGAATTCAAAGACGGATCGAAGGCGGACCCGTGGATTGTCCAAGCGTTGACAATGGATATGGCTTCGGCCTAGACTCGTCTCTTATCGCAATATTGCTACAGTGTCCTCGCTCAAAATATTCTTCTTTTATTTTGGATAATAGTAACTGTGACACAGACAGAGATCTCTTCAAATTGCTCTAATATCTGTATAAATAAATGATACTCCCGCTCTTCTTTCTCCTTTCGCTCATACGTGACTGTGTCCTGTTTCCATATAACAATAGACTCTTCCAATATCACATGGCTCTATTCTTTTCGTAAATTGAGTGACTCCAATAACGGGAAATTCCACTTCTTTTTGGACAAGTCGTTCCAAAATCCCAAATAGATTGTTATCCTGCAAAAAAGGAAACCAGCCTTTTCAATCCAATTGCCGTTTCACGACTTTTAAAAACGACGTCAGTATAGGCGGACAAGTCGACGCTTTCCAATAATTCGTGCAGAAGTTGTTCGGCTATTTCCTAGACCCGGATTATTACATTGGACGAAGTTACTTCCGTGTCCGAATAAAGTGGTCCGACCACCAGACGTGGTACTTTATAGGGATGAATCGAACCAACTCCTACCACTCGACGAGTCCCCGTCTTAATGGCCACCTACAATTTTTCCGACGTCTCTATATCTTCCCCTCTACCTTGGTGACTCCTCTTGGTTCCGTCAACCACTTTCTCAAGTAATTTCTTCTATCTCGTCCCGAGATTTCTCTGTCGTATTCGGCTATCTCCTCAAAGTCGACGTTCTCGATATTCTGAGCCTCAAATTATCTTCCAACAGAAGACTGACTTTGATTTTATACTTCCTGCAGAAGCTAATGGTTGGCATCTTGATATCGGCTGTGGATACGGTAGCTATTATGTTTTTGAATTCTCTACAGAGGGTAAATCCCCTTCTTGCATAAAATTCGGTTAGGTGACAGACTGGAGAACTTTGTCAGTGGGAGGAAGACGAGCCTACCTCCATTGAGAGCCACGTTGGTCTCACCGGCTATACTCACCGCCTTATCCAGAATCCTTTTCCCAATGGCCTGGCCCCGATATTCTGGTTTGACGTAGAATCCACCGATGAAGAAGAGTCGACCATCGGGAGAATGGTCAACAGAATTGGTCATCGAAATGGATATTGAGGCAATCGGCTCGCCAGTTTCTGATGCTGTTTCTTGATCGAAGGAAAATTACCGTACTTTGATCAACAGCTATTATCAATTGAAAGAAGTCGAGTCCTTCCTGGAAACAGCGAATTGCCCCACGAACCATGGACCATCCCTCTGTTTTCCACATCTGAAACGACGACATTTCCCTGACCCTGCAAAAATTTTACTGTTTGATTTATCCTGTCTACTAGATGCCTAGGAGAATTGACGATTATTTTGATGTTGTCCATAATTAGCTGAATATAAACTATTGAAGGAAATTGGAATAAGGAAATTATCCGATGATTTTCGGATATCCACAGAAAATACAAAGAACGCAATGGTTTATAGATAACTATGGGCAGTCTCTGTCACCCCGTAGATCTTATTCGGTTCAGTTGGGATGACTTTTTCGGTAAACATGGCTATTCCCTTGGCCACGATTTCCACGGGTATTGTACATATCGATGACAATATTCTATAGAACGAGTATATTGGTGTCGAAAATGACAAACCTCTTCATTCCTTCGTTAGTTTCAGGAAATTTGAAAATAATACACTCATATTTGGTCAGATCAAACTGGGAAAGGGCCGAGTGCAGCAAGACTTCGGCTATGTTCTATAACGGATAGATTTAATGGATAAAACCGACCTCTGTTTCGGCATAAAATGGCCCGACGACAAGGCGATTTGCGTGCTGAGGATTGATACAAATGAAGCCGTCGACTTTATTAGTTGACTCATTCAGATGGACCTGGCCATAATCTGTTTTTTATTGTGGTAAGCCTACTTTTGTGGCGTTTCCTGGTGGTCTGGTCAGCCACAGCTCGAGGTATTTCCGTCTCTCACGCGTGCAGATGGTATTGTCATAGTCATGTACCAAATTGAAGTCGACCTCGCCGATGTCCTGGCACTCTTGTTTTCATTTCTTCTATTTCTTCCTTACCTTTATACGGTCGTCGTCGACCTCCTTCAACTGAATGTCTTTGGTCTCAATGGTGAAGAAAGCATTCTTATATTCTCTGCAGTGGATGAATCCGGCCTGTTTGTACTGTTCCACCAATTCCAATGCTATAAATTGTCTAAATCGACTTCAGAAATTGCTTACTGCCATTCATGACGATGTTTGCCCCTTTTCCGTAGACGAGAGCCATTGTCCCAAGTTGTTTTCCAATTCCTTTTAGTCGATGGTCAGCCCGTACATAAAAACTTCCAACATAGAGCACGACGTCGTCTCGACTGCCATCCAGTGAGTAATCTTTGGCCACTGATATGATACCCACGGGCTGTTGGGTCTCTAAATTGGGGATCATCCGATGAGGAGAGACCACCCACTTTTTTCGATGGCCAAAATGACAACAAATAGATCAAAAGCCTCGTAGCTGATTTCCATTGTCTTTTGTACCCGCGACCAGCCATTGGTTACAAACATCTGTCGGGCAGATACAAAGATTTCGATAAACTAACCTCATTGTCGATTTCGTCGATTAGAGGCAGCGGCGGGTTCACAGCGTACTCGAATTCGGCCATGACGTCGTCAGTTTACTTTTCTTGTCGACTTTTATAGGAGACAGATCGCTTGTTCAGTATTGCACAACTGACGCGAAGAAGCTGATAAAAGGACACATCGAGCAACCACAAGGTGACATTTCGCTCTGCATATTCCACGAATAGAATACATTTATTAAACCCAGAGAAAATATTAAATATTAAAAATATCCGTATGAGAGGAAGAGATCACTGGTCGAAGGAAGAGGTCCGGAAGGAGTGATTGAATCTCTCGATGAAGGAGGCACTCATCCCAATACATCGAACTTGGAATTGATTATGGGCACCCAATTGCCGGGTTGAGGAATATCTAAACGGACGATGGTCGTCGAGGACGAAGTGGACTGACCCGTGGGGACGTTTGATACTGTCTATCCGGGAAAAGTCGTGCTCTATTCGATCTTTGTTCATTGAGTCTCGATGGGGAGATGATTCCGAATAAGGAAAGACCTGTACTCGATGGTGGTTATCTGACAAGGTGGCAAACTGACCAGGAGATTGCTGGATCCCCGCTCAAGCGAGAGTCGAAGTTGTTCGTTTCGCCAGCTCTCCCCGAATGGCAGCCATTGCTCCTCTGCCGAATGCCTGAAACATTTCAATTAATTCGACGCCTAAAATGGTCTGATCTCTGATCCATACCTAGGTGTCGGAGGAGCAAGTTCAGGTTCATCTTCATGGTCAGAGTCGAGGACAGAAGTGCAGGCAGGCGCGGTGTGGATGACCGAAGTGCGGACGATGCCTTCTCCCATTTCCGTCTGTATATCGCGGTAGTAGCTGGCTTCCATCGAATATTGGATGGCCTGCAAAGACGTGTAATTAGACATGGATATGACAGCTCGGGTGGATTAAGATTAGATCATTGTGAGAAGGATCCTGACTGCTGACTGGCTGTCAGTTTCTGCTAAAAAATGGCTGATGTACCAGAAGCTGATCAACCCGCTGCTGGCGGAGACAATCCGGTGTCGTTTACCGATACAAATGCTGAGACCGGCGCTACGGGCAAGACTGCAAGCGGCCGTGCAAAAGGCGGCGACAAGAGCAGCATGACGAAGACGAACACGGAAAAAGGCAAGAAAAAGAAAGGCGGCAAGTCGAAGGGCGCCACTTCGGAGAGCAGCAAGAAAGATAAGAAGAAAGGAGGAAAGAAGAAAGCCAAAAAGGAAAAGAAGAATAAGACGGCCCATTTCAAGAAGCGCGGCAATCCTATCTTCAAAATCCTGTGCATGGTATTCTCGGCCATCAGTTTGGTCGCCCTCATCGGCTGTCTCGTCTGTGGCATCTTGCTGGCCAGCAAAGCCATGGCCAACTAAGACTGTCCAATAGAATGAACATAATAAACCTGTTCGTCATTCACTTCCTCGAAACTCTTTTCGTTTTGAGACTCACCTGAATTAGAAACGGTATTCCTCGAATGTTTTTCATGACGGCTTCTGTCGTGTCCGGATTGATTGTGGCTACTTTGGCTTCTTTTTCATGTTTCAAATGTTTCACTATGTACAATGGTCGTCGTAATGCCTAAAGATCTTTTATTTCTATGGTCTCTTGAGTCTAAGCAGCCCCCTTTTTCCCCAGTGCTCTGTGTACCCAAAAATGAGTACTCGACGGGCTCAAAGTGTGTCTAGATTTCCGCAGAGCCATGTGCAAAGTGAGATCAAATTCCGACAATTAGACACGGCTGACACTGGGCTGCGACTAATTACGACGTGCCTATTTTCGGAGAGTATGGATTCATTTTTCCCATTAGTCGAAAGTGTCGTACCTTTGGTCGGATAAGCCAAGTGATGGCAAAGAGGATCATGCCGAAGAGGCCGGTCACAGTGAGCACAAATGAAATGAGTAAGAGATCTTCCCGGAAGATACCAAGAAATAAACCTGGAATTAGAGGAAACTGATTCAGAACAAAAAAAGGGAAATACCGATGGAAAAGGCGACGAGATTGAAAAGTCCGGAACAGATGAGCACATGTCGAATAAGAATCATCGTCTAAAGGCAGAAATATAATTGAATTGTTTATAGGGAAGAGGGAGAGAGAGGTGGTCGATGAACTATTCGGGGAACTAAAATACCTGAGGGAGGATAGAAGTCAACAAAAATGGATAGCAGACTGGATAAAAAGAGGCAGAAGAGACTGAGTCAGACTTCGAGGAAAGGAGAGGCGGATAAAAAGAAGTTTCAGTTGAAAAGAAAAAGATAAAAGAAGACGGACGTCAATGAAAATTAACTGAAAAGACAAGATCCGTGGTCTATTGATATTTTCTGGCTTTCTGCTTTGCTGCATAATGAAAGACGAGAGCTGGCGGGAAAGGGAGGAGGAAAACAACCAGCAAAGGAGGAATTTCACAATTATCTTCATCTTTTTTGGAATCACCGGTCGAAGAAGAAGACAGAAGAGTCATCCTCTCATGCGACTTTGTTCAGGAGGAAATGGTTTTGTGTCTAATTAGAAGGACGAGATTCGACAGGCTCTCTCTCCCTATTGACGTCGTCGGGGCGGGCAGAGTGCTCGCTTTGATTAACCAGGACACAAAATGTACTATTACAAGTTTT
This sequence comes from Oscheius sp. DF5033, assembly GCA_964036215.1. Lineage (NCBI taxonomy): Eukaryota > Metazoa > Nematoda > Chromadorea > Rhabditida > Rhabditidae > Oscheius > Oscheius sp. DF5033. The sequence continues at coordinate 4,589,394 of CAXIWN010000006.1, forward strand.
CGTGGTAGGACGCAAAAGCAGAAGAAGTACGACATCGAGAGAGAGCGTGGGTTGCGTTAGGTCAGAGGTTTCAATTAGTGACGCAAGGATTTTTGAGGGAAAACGATGGTGACGGGAGGCAGAGCAGTGGAAACGAAGAAGAAAACATCTCTCTTGTCCATTTAAATAGACTTGCCCAAGGCAAAAGGGAAAGAACAAAACAACAAGTACAAATTGAGAAAGAGAGACAGAGGTCAAGTTGGAAGACTGTTCTTGAAATGACCTTCTCGACCAGGAAAAGCCATGGTTGTTATAGGAAAAAGAAGAGAAGCGGGAGGAACGATTGGGCTAGTTGGTCGAGCCGATTGGCTTCGTTCGGGACTCAGCCGGTCTCATTACTCCGAATGGCCAGGCGGAAGTTGACTCGAGGTATCATTAGACGACTATCTCGGGTTGGGGGGCCTGTCATCTCGACGATCGTCAACTCCCCGACGACGGAAATATTCAACGGCGGAAAGCAAAAGAAGCGAAGAGCACGAGAATCCATCGGGTGGCCAACTTTGATATGCGCAGCTCTGCCTCGGTAATAAATTATTCGGGCTGTCACGAAAACGTGCTGGCAGAATTATTTAAAGATTTAGAAGAGAAGAGACTGTGAGGAGATTCGGAGAACGGTGAGGAGACGAGATGAGAGCGGACAGGAAGACACAGCTCGAATGTCAAGCGGACGGCGACACGTCACAGGAAAAGAACCAGCCATTTCCGACAAAATGAAACCATTTTCTAATAAATTTTTATACAAAAAATACCGGTAATCATCACAACACGGGCAAAACTAGGCGAAGGACTATTTCTATAAAAAAAAGGGAGGGCTCACGGCCTAGTGAAGATCTTTGACAATCAGATTGCTCCATTGGGATAAAACTCTTTCGACGAATCCACGGGCATGGATCCCTGACTCCATGTAAGCCGTGTGTCCACCGTGTGCCGTCACTATCCCGATGACTTTCTCGCTTTTGGTAAATTCATTCAATGGAAGAGCTGAAATCGACCATTTTCCCTGATATTCCTGTCAAAATTACATTCGATTGGGGCAAAGTAGTCGTCCGTCGAAGTCAAAACGAGGAATGGAATGGGGATCTTATGCACCTGATGAGTCGTCTTTTGGGGAATATCTCTCTTCTCACCTTTGTTTTCATACTGGCGTCTTCATAATAATGTTTGAGATCTCTGTAGCCACTCAAAGGGGCGGTAAATCTCGTGTCAAATTCTCGAATTGTCTTCGAACTACAGACGAACTCCCATTCGATGTGTTTTTCGAGGACATTACGATGTCTGAAATCACCTTTCTTCTCGTGGTCACGTCTTCTTACGGTTTTAGAGTTTCGACAAGGCAACGGGCAATATTCCCATTCAAAATATAACGAGGAATTAATGTTTCAAGCGCGGTAGTCGATTCAAAAGGATCAAAAGGAGAAGAAACAGACATTCCTGCATCCAAATAAGCATTTTCTTCAGTTCGAGTGGCCAAATAATTCCATAAAATCATACTAAACAGATTTTTTATATATTTCAGAGGCTCAACTTACCCTCCCAAACTGAAACCGCAGCCAATTTTCTTCGCATTTGGATATCGAGCTTGCACAACATCTCTCAAAATATGGGCCACGTCTTCTGTATTGGCAGCATTGTATGTGCGAGGAGTACGAAGAGGAATTCCACCTAATCCACGGGCATTGACTACAACAACTCTCCATCCATCTTGGAACGCTTCTTGAGCTGGATGTAGAGCATACGCTGCTTCATGGGTGTGACCTGAAAATTTCTTCCTGTGGAACCCTCAGATGAGATAAGAAATATTTGTGGTGGTGGAAAAGAAGGAATAAAAACTGAAAATAATATAACTACGTTTATTACAAATATACATGGATAGCTTTTAAAACGAAAAGAAACAGTCAGATGAAAATGGAAAGGATAATTATCTATAATACTTTTGCAGCCTGAAAACATTTCTTTGTTAAACTGTAAATTAAATAAAGAAATAAACCCGAAAGCTTAAAAGCGGGAAAAAACAAATTAGAAATAATTTTTTAGAGAAATTTAAAGGTACCAAAAATATATCTACCTATTTTTTTAAAAAATAAATGCAGATGCAAAAACCAAAGAAAATCGAAAGACTTACCCGTTATGCCTGGAAGAATAACCAAAATATTAGTATCATTTGTGGCGTTTTGAGGATGAAGCCAATCTATGGCAGCCACACCACCATCGATGTATTCTACAAGCTCTCTGAAATGTAATTTTTACTTAAAAAAGAACAGAAATGATTATGATAAACTGATTTAAGAAAGTTTTAAACTTACCGTTGCCAAGGAAGAGACGGTTTACTACGAAAAGAACGAGCAATAGTCATAATAAGTCCATTTGGAGCCCACCACGCTGGCCGATATGCCTAAAAATATGACAAAAATAGAAATGATAAAAAGACAAGGACTTACTCTTTTAAGAAAACGAAGATGCTTGTGAGCACGGAAATAAAGTTCAGACCCAAATTTAACATAGACCCGAGGCTTCTGAAAAATAAGTTGTAATATTAAAATATTCATTTTAAAAAACTTCTAACGTTGCTCAAATATTTCACAAAATAAATTTAAACGAGTAATGTAAAATTATACTTACACGATAAAATATTAAATACGTGTAGCCGGAATTTCACTGGATACTGACCAGGCATTTTTCAAAGCTGTTTGTACATCCGGAATTTTTGCTTCGGCAACTGATTTCAAGAAATTTTCTCTGTGAATAATATTCGTAGCAGCTATAATCACGCGGAAGTTGTTTTGCATCGCCAGAAGTCGTAATGCAGCCACTTCGGCGTATGTAACTCCTCCAACAAAATATACAAGAATAGCTTTTTTCATTCGACTATCAGGACGACGATCTGCTGGCGTATAACTATTTTCCTCCACTAAAACTTTTGCAAATGTCTTTTGCAATTCTTTTGTATTCCATCCATGTGCCATAGAATCAGCTACAACCTGCAGAAAAAAATACGAAAAGATATTCAAAACGCATACCTGACAAAAAACGGGAGTATAAGCTCCAGAAAATACATAATTCATATGAGATGGATTTCTTAAATCTTGCACGGGTTCTTCTTTTGGTACCAGATTCAATCTTCGTTTTAAAAATGGAAATATCGGATAGCCAGAATCTTGCTTTTTAGGAGCTCCTGGAGGCGTCAATTCTTCAAGTGGTTTGTCTTTTTTAAAGATAAGTCTTTTCTTCGCCAAAATGTACATTATTTGTACATATTCATTTCCAAATGTTCTATAGAAGAATTTCCAAAACTCGTCGAAAAAAGTATTCGGAAGTCCATTCATTGTGATGCTGGCTAACGCTAATAGGCACAAGACACTAAATGGTGGATATTCCATCAGTATAATATTCTCCAAATAATCTTTTAATTTTTTCAAGTCCACATTTCCATTAATCAGATCATGTTCTAATTTTAGTCTTTCGGCTCCTCCTATTTCGCTTTTTTCTTGTAATACTTCACAGGCACAAATGTGCATCTCCAGCTGTCGATGTTGCAACTTTAACTGCTTCAACTTATTGGCCACAAAATCTTTCATATCTTGAACTTGATCAATCGAAGCTCCTTTATCGTAACTTGATTGTATTTCCTTTGCTTTCGCACTCAAAAAAGATGACACTCCAACCATATGTTTGTTTCGAATTGATGCATATACTCCATCATTATTATCCAGAACATAGACTTTTGATTTTTTGACAGGCGGATGATCGCCTTGTGCTCCTTGTGGTGGCACTAAAATCTTTATAATGCATAAAAATTAAAATAAATAATCAAAATTAGATCAAAAAATAAATGGTAAAAAATGGCTAACCTGCATCTGGTTTCATACGCTCTTCAACTTCCGGAGTGAACTGAATTTTTCCACAACTAATAACAAAATTATCATGCAGCATAGATTCGTAAGTCACTCCTGTCAGCATAACTGTAGCCAAATCAATATTTCTATCAAAAACGTAAAGATGGCTTATGGGCTGGTCAGGAGAAGCTCGTGGCTCTCCTTTATCTTCGTATATTTGATGTATAATTTTCCATACATGTTCTGCAGACTCACCAAGCCCATAAACTGTGGGTATTAAACCATACAATGTCTAAAATAATAACAATACAATTATTTTAAAAAAAATACGAACCTGCAATTGAAAAATGGATTGTGCAGCATCAACTAAAATTCCTTTCCCGCTTGTAGGAAGCTCCAATGAAAAAAGATCGGTTTCTAGTGGTAAAAGTGGCATATTCAATTCGAAAGATTCCAATGTTCCATAGATGCCTGCCATTTCAAGTTCTCGAGAAGCCAGATGATTTTGGCGGTTGACCCAAATGACACACATCTTTTTGTCTGGCAGAGAGAGCTGATGTTGAACAAGCATTTTAACATGCTCAAAGGTACATCTAAAGTTAAAAGAAAAATAAAAAAAGCAATATAAAGAAACTAACCTCAACATGTAAACTCTTATAGAAGCTTGTGAATTCCATGGAAGAGAAGTAGAATTGCCTTTTAGAGGAATAACGCGTGCACATCCATGATTCTGCAGAAGTGACATCGATGCTATTTTATCCAATGGCCGTAACAAGGAAGCATCAACTACGAGATCTTTTGATCCAGAAAATGTTTCGAGCAAGTGAACTAGCTCTCGACGGGCAACCTCCGCAAGGAGACCAAGAGGTTGATCATAGAAATCGGCCATTCTACATACTATAACAAAATAAAAATTAAATAAATATCAATAAAAAAGGTAAGTAATGATATGGAACACAAAAACACAAGTGGGCACACAATCAGACATAGTTTTATTACAAAAATAAAACAAAACCCTAGTGAAATATTTGAGCAACATTTCAAAAAAAATAAAAACGAATAAATAAAATACTTACCTCTGCCGAATAAAGGGAGTAGAGGTAGAGAAGACCGGCTCCACCAAACAGAAATCCCAGTAGAAGGAGCATCTTGCACCTCTTGGTAGGGTGGTGCGACAGACAAATGCACCTGAAATGATAAAAAGGTTACCCAGATGGAACACAATAGTTGATAAGCAAAAGAAATGATAACAATAATTCCGGCTAAAATGTAGAATGGCGACAATGGTGCGTTTTCAGGAACTTATTCGACGCCAAAACTGGTTAGTTTTAATTGGTGATTTAGAACAGACAAGTTTTTAGAATGGTATTTAAACAAAATGATCTTCTGCTATCAAAACGATCAAAGAAAATGCTGCGACAAATGTAATATATGGGCTGCAACGTCAAGGACGTCTATGCTCAAAATGATTTCGAGTTCTCATGAAGAAAAATGGAGAAACAGCTGACAAAATGAGCGAAATCGAGCAATGAGACGAGCTTTACGACCTTTCGTATTTTTACACGTGAATAGCACCAAGAGTACACAGAACGCGCAAAGAAAATAAAGGCGAAACATTTGCAAGGCTTGTGCAGAATACCTTCATATGGAAAAGGACGATCAAATAAAACACTTCTAGAAAACTATAATGAAAACCGGAATAATTGTTTTGTACAAAATGACAATGTCATATAGTGCATCCGCAGTTTTGATAAACTGTAAACAGTTGTATACCCAACTCAAAGAGCTGATTCTAACCATGTAAGTAGCTTCCGAGGAAATCCGTCTTTTTCCTGGAAAAATTTACTCAAACATTCCTTTTTCTTATCACCCAACCTCTATTCGACCATTATGACAATTACCCCGCGCCTAACTGTTTAGAACACTGATCTTTAGGGAAACTGAACGCAAGTTGCTCCTCTAGACGAGTTGATTCCAGCGGTGTAAACATCTCTCTCAGAATTTCCCATTTTTTTGGATCTACCCCCCAAAATACCTCGTGGCTGCCATCCTTTGTGGTTACAATTTCAGCCATACGTTCCTAATACATTGGTGATCGAGGACATAGGGGAAATGTCTGGTCTCTTTGTTTTTTAAATTTTCAAATTTATGAGATCAAAGCACAGGGATGAAGCAGGGCACAAACCAAAGAATTACAATGCAAAACGGTCTATAATTTTCGTAGAGCCTCCTTCAGGAACAAACAAGGCCTCAACAACATCTTGTGGAATAGATTTGAGTTGGAAAAGGACACTGAGAAGACGAGAACACCGGCTGGGAGTAGGATGAGTGCGGGAGCAATGCTGTTGTAACATACAGAAGGCTTGTTCGAGGGCACTGTCGACGGACATCGACGGCGGCCACGAGTCTGAATGATTGCCATTGAATCCCCTTGGAGACGACTGACCATTGAGAAAAAGAGCCACCGCCTTAAGACAAGTGAACTCGGCCCGGTCGACATTCATGGCTTTGAGACGGGAGAAACTGTTCTGAAGGAGGGAGTCATCCAGCTGACCGACCAAAGATGACGGGGCCCATTCACACAAACAGATCAGAAACACCAGTGGCCAGTTGGACGACATCAGGGCATTCTAAAGATAAGGTTGGATGATTTGGCGGAAGGAAGAATACCTTATCCATTGACGGGAGAGACTGAAATGTCGGCAGAGCCTGTATCCACAAATGAGTCAATTCAAGAATTTTAAGAGGCGACTCCGTGAAGCAGTCTTTCTAAAGAATATTTATTGGGAGATCGAGACAGGGTTACCTTCTCCTCTTCCACTTTGGTTTCACTTGTCGAACTCAACGGCGACTCGTTATTCATCGGTCGCAAATCGGGAAGAACAGCTGAGACAGCTCCTGCGTATTCCCTAAATTACCTTCTTAACCAAGATTAGACTATGGAAATACCTGAAGAAATTATGAGGATCCATGTCAAGGCTGGGTCGAATAGTAGCCGTGTTCCGGGGCTGTCGCTCGTTTTGCACTGCTAAACCTTGTCCTATACCTGATTCCACCTGAGAAACGAACCGTCTTTGTTCATTCCCTTAGCCAGGCACTTTTTTAGTCGACAAGCCTGACACTGATTCCGATGCGCCTTGTCCACAACACATGTCCCCGTACCCGCTTGACACCTGGAGATGGCCCCTCGTCTACTTGACATCCATCCTCTCGTACCTGTATATCAGCCGTCTTCTAACAGATCTCTTGAAGAATCCGGAACACCCGTTACATGCCAGGATACCGTAATGTTTGCCACTGCTGACATCGCCACAGACAGCACAACTCAAAGTAGGCGAGGCCGACTGTGGAGGCGACTCCCTCGATGACAGGGTCGGATAACTGTTGACGGAGATCGTCGTCGGATCGAAGGAAATGGCCGGCGACCTGAACCCATACATTTTCCCACAATTTAAATTCTTCCCTACCCATTCTGTACCATTCGGTGTTGATTCATCGAGAGAGCCAAAGCAGCCGCTAAATGAGGTGGCAACATCGGACCGGCCAGTAGCTGTGGAGGGAAAAGCATCGGACTATGGAAGATCGAACTCAGTGTCGACGGCCTCTCTGGCTTCTCGTCTCCTAAATAACAAGTTCGACTCTTTCGAAAATAATGGCGCGATTCATTTCCGGCTAGACATTTGACTGGAGATGATTAGCCAGACCGGACGCCTGCCAATGACAACAGCCGATTAACTGAAGCTATGCCAACCGCAGACGAGTAAATGGTGAAAATCATCCAGGAGGGAAGGGAAGCAAAGAGAGAGACTACTGTAAGAGGGAGATGTTTGACCTTACCGTTGTGAGCAAGTCGAGCAGCGGAGAAGTTCAACACCTCGTCGTCGTCGCTCATCTGAAATAGAGCAGGTCAACTAGAGAAAGGAGATTGAACTTTGATTGAAAACACAATAAGAAAAGTCACGCTAAAATACAATTTTTTGAGGGAGGACAAGATAGAGGAGAATGTCTAGAAATTGGAGAAAGACAACACGAAAAGCAATTGATATTCGGCCGATTTTTGACAGACAATCTGCTTTACGAGCAGACAATCAGCGACTGTGGGAAAGAGAACGGCGACGACTCGATCGACTGACAGAAATCAGAAATGGAGAGAGGTGGTGTTTACCAATTTCTCTAGGACGTAGAATATTCATTGAGAGAGACATTCTTCGGACATTTCGAACCATTCGATGAATACAGTCTCACAGCTAAATAATGACAAGACGGGAAAATAAGACAGGAACCAAGTGGTCCGTCGACTCCAAAACCAGCTGGCTGTCACTACCGTAGCGAAATTGGGAGGAGGAGTCGCGACAGCTGACTAGGATCCGCCCCTTTGCCTCTGATTCCAATTGAGCCAATCGGCAACCTCGAAAGCAAAGAGCTCAACATGAAGCTAATCTACCGTTATAATGGGCAAGAGACAAGAGTCAATCAAAACAGGTCAAGAGCATTACTCACGCCCACGGGCATACTGAAGTCGAACGCGAATGATGTCGACAGCTGTCATCTCGGGTCGACGGCGAGTCAAAAGAAGGAGGAGGATTTTGAAGAAGTAATCATTTGACCTGGCTGATTTCAAGATCAGTTACGTTCGAAATTCAAAAGATGATGTTGTGGCCTTTGATGGTGCTCTGGAATTGACAGCCGACCTTGGAAAAATGCAGTTTGGTACTAAGGAGAGCATCAAGGTGAACGTGGACCGAATTTCATCTGGATACCTTTGTGAGGGTGCTGGCGATGAGTAGAGCCGTAATCTCGGAGTAACAAGCCCCAGGGAGTGCTAAACAAGTCGGCAAGTTCTAGAGTTCATTTGTGGATACACGGTCACCGTCTCACATGATGGTCAAAGAATATACAGTGCTCTTTCCCCTTTAGAGATATATTGTGTGATTTGCCGTCTCGTCATTGATCTTTTTCCATGTTCAGCTATACAGAAGCCGTGCCGTTTTAGTGTCGGCTGCTCGTAAAGAACAATCGGTGCATCCGACAGCCACAATTGGGAAAAGGGCCCGGCGACAGCTGGTTCTATTACCATTTTGGCCCCGTATTCACAACCAAAAGAGAATTTGATAGTTTGTGCACACAGATTGGGTCCGGTAGACCCAATTCAGAGATCAACAAGAGCAGGGAGGAGGACTGTTGACAAGTCGAGTAAAAGAGATTGTCTATCCATTTGGGGAAATCCCTCGAGAATTACCGTAACCAGTTGAACATTGGCGAGTCAGGATGTGCCATTACGCGTTGGCAAAAGAGATTAGGGACGGACGCAGAAGTGGCCGCCAATTCAATTGGACACCAATATACCAACTGCAAACAATCCCGAACACTATCACCACAAGAGGGATCTTCACTTTTTTTTTAAAATTTAAAATATAATTATTTCGACAGCTCTCCCTCCAATTCTATCTTCTGGAGCATAAGTCCAACAACAAGTGTAGATAGATCATCGAGCTGAATGTGATGATGGCCATAAATGTCTGCTTGTTACAGTATCCGACATCGAAACGTCGATCCGGGGGTCTCATCTGTGGTGGCTTCTATCGAATTATGGCTGTTATTGGGCGCGGGCTTTGTGATGCGCCTAAGAGGTAATCTGGTTACGGCGATATAGGAAGCCAATTGCCAAATGATACCGACGACATTCAACTAAGCAAATAGAGTCCGTATCCGGTTATAGCGGGGGGATCTCCTCTTTACTTTGACACAATATCCCTCACCAGGTTTACTTTTATTATGGACAGATCATATTTTGGAGTCGACTGCTTGACTCTTCTTTTCGACCCGATCAGCAAAGGGAATCATCCTTCCGTAAAAGACATACCAAGCCAAAATCACCAAAGTGATCAAGAAGATCTCGGCTGACCAAACTATTCGAGGACCGAATAGCGAATATATCCAACTGAAAGAGAGAAATAAGAGGAGTACAGATGGGGAGATACCTCATAGAGAGCGGGGCAGCCAGTCGACCTGTACTGCCAGACAGCTGGAACAAACCTTGAAGTGTCCCCTGCTTCCGAGATCCGATCATTTTTGAATAAAGCGTCGTCATTGAAATATTTAAAAAAGAGAAAGCCAAACCGAAAACGAGCACATAGAACCCGTAAAATATCTGAAAAGCGACGATTTTTGTGGAGACTAGAGACTACCCAAGGCGATGTCGTCGTCAGCCCTTCACACCAGTCGAATCTTTCAAAATCACAGCCAATATCTGACCCTGAAATTTCTTGCTCTTTTAGGGAAATAATTTGTTTGTACCGTTGACTCGTGGTCCAATTTGAGAGCCAAAAAATGGATAGGAGAAAGTGACAATAAACATCAACAAAAGGGAAAACTCCGCCGAAACACAAGATATCCTCTCAGGGAGACTGAAATGGTTGAAGAATCTAACTAGAAACTTACTATTTAGTGAAATCAAATATCATAAAACAAATATAGAATATGGTACCAATGATGCCGGCAGCTGCGTGGACACCAGAATTCCAAGCGACCGCTGATACTTTATCCAACGAAAACATCATCATTGTGTAGGGCGAGCCGATACTGGAAGTTGTCTGTGGATTGTAGAGAAAGAGATTATACGTTTCGATTGTGGTCACTGTGTATATTTGGGCAAATCGAGTGAAGATACAAATTCCGAGGGCTATTCTGTCCAAACCGACGATCTTTCCTCCGACCTCCGTCTTCCCTTTGTCATAGGTGATCTTCTTCTCCTCGAAAAACTTGGCAATCAAGACGAAACCAGCGATATTCATAAGGATGGCAAAGGCGGCCGGCGCCGTGTAGATGTTGAATCGGAAGGGGCCGAGGTAGAATCCTTCCATTCCAAGAGGAGTGAATATAAGTTGAAGAGCTGAGCAAAGATGTCTTCGCATTTTGTATAGTCAAACCTGGCCCAAACATAGTCCCTACAGCAATTCCACCTGTGACGGTGGAAATGGCCCGGCCGCGATCTTTGAGCGTCGACGCCGACGCAACATAAGTTCGGAGCAGAGTTGCATTTCCTGGTCAAATTTTGACAACAGATACAGAATGTGATTACCTGTTCCTGTGCCCGTTGTGAATCGAGCAAGAATCATCACAAAAGGAACAGCGGAGATCGGGACGAATTGGACAGACAAGTAAAGGAAATTACCCAACATCATCAGACAGAAACCGGCCATCAGGGGTATTCTCACCTAAATTTCACAGATTTTCCTCTTTAGACTACACGCACTTGTTCTATTCGATTACTCCAGAAGCCGAAAGCTGGTGCGGACATACATTGGGCTAAACTGTACATGGAGATTATGTAGCCGAGCATAGTCTCCGGGATCAGCGGATCCAGCTGAATTACTTGATATTTATGGGAAGAGACAAACAGACACTGATCAGATATGGCCACATAGAGGAAAAATAGATGGAAAATTGAGCAGCTTGGATGACAGCACCGAAACCACACATGTAGACGGATGGCCACGGCGTCGGGTCTTCCTTCTTCGAAGGGGAGATCGAGGAGGAGGACGACGGTACATCTTTGTCCTAAAAACTTTTCTTTACTTGAGAATTAATTCTTTTGAATTCTCTGAAACGACTATTTTCCCTGGGCACAAAACGTGATATTTCCCGAAAGGAGGAAAACAGTGGCCGCTTCCGGGAAAACAATACGAACCCCTCGGTACCGACGATAAGACTACGGACATGGGAGTCTCCGGTCATCTCATCCCCCTTGTCTTTACTGTAAAAGACTTCAATTTGATAAGAAGGATAAGATAGAAAAGATATGAAACAACCTTACGTTATGGCAATGATGAGAAGACATTTTAGATAACTATCGGAACAAGTGTTTTGTATTTGAGAGACACAAACTTATGCAAATCCTGGATGTCCGATGTTATTCGTCATCGAGTACTCATGATGGTTCTTTGATGTCTCCTTTAAAAATGGGCAGGAAATGGGGAAGGACTGGGTTAAATCGTCTGGAGGCATATGAACTCACAGGAGGAGGATCAGCTGGTTGGAGGAGCGGCTGGCCGACGGAAGACATCAATAAATGAGCAACAACAACAAAGATCAGAGCATAGATCTCCGAACTTGGCGGCTCCTGTGATTGTTTGATTTGTGAGGCAAAAGAAAGGAGGTCAATTAGAGAGCAGCCGACTCTATTTGTATATTTCGAACCAAAACAAACTCTTCTTTTTGCAAAATTTCGAAAATAAGAAAACAAGTGAAGGAGGGTCGCCTAGGTTATCCGCCGTCTGTGTACGTAGCTTCGATTTAAAGCGAGCACATTGATTTGACCCGAGCTTTATCCTCCTCGTGTAGTATTTCTTTTTATAAACACGTCTCACCCGGCCCCACGTCACCCCCCGCATCGATTTTGGTCGTCAATTCCTCGTAGTTCCTCCTCCTTCCTAAGCCCAATGGTTCCGTTGTCCCTCGGTCTTCTCCTGTTTTCCGTCCGAATTATCTGCCGCTGCCGTCCGGCAACCGGTTCCCTCCTCGCCTGACTCGTCGTCTGCATTTTTCACGCACCACGCCCCATCCACAGCCAAATTGCCCTTCTCCAATTGCCCTTTGACCTTTTCCTTTTTCTTTCTAAAACTTTTCTTTTTCTTTTCAAAAGATAAAATCTGCGAAAAACATCCAAAATCTCCAATAAACATTGTGTGACGGTGTCTATTTCTGTCGGGTACTTGGTGTGTTTGTTCGTCCACTTTCTCCTCTTGTTCTTTTTTGTCCAAATTCGTGGTCAGATTCGACTAGATTCGTGTCAACATATACCAGCTGATTCATGTCCGCCCGCCTTCTGTTCCATTCCCAGTCATTTTCTCTTCTAATCGGCTTTCTTCTCTGATTCATTTCAGCCGTCGGGCAAGGCCAGCCGGGTGTGGCTTGTCCTTTTCCGTCAATCCCCCCTGTTTTTGGTCATCACTTGACCCTGGCCGATAAAAGCTTCCCCCGCTGTAACCCCCAACAGGTCCCTTGTGTCTCAACTCGAAAAAAAGTCTCCTTCCATTTGCCGCTTGGTCACAGTCCCTCGCCGTTACCGGTTTTCTCTCCCTCAAAAGAACTCGTCGCTTCCTCATTTCTGTCGTTCGTTCGCTCTCTCGGTTCCTCTCCGTCTGCCAATTAAATTGGACTATTTCACGGGCCGAGGTCTGCACAATAGGACGAGCCATTGTCGTCCTCGTCGACAACCAGCCCAGCTACTGTACTGGTCTGTCTGGTCATTTCCGTGCTGGCTGGTGTTTGTCTTTCGAAAATTGAACACGGACAAGCTAATCTTCGTCCCGATTAGTCGCCGACTTTTCCCCGAATTCAATCAATACACCAACATGTAAAGGTATCCCTTTTACGGTTGTACAAACAGCGGCGTCCGCCCACTACTACTCCTTTCTCCGATCTTTCGAATCTTTTCTCTATCAGCTTTTCTCATAAAATGAGGAAGAACCCGTTCCTCCTCACCGGGAGTCCTCGTCTCATTCGGAGCAACGGCTGCTGTTAATCCGATCGCTTACGTGGCCACTTTTTCCCTGTCCAGCTTATGTTTTCGGACCTGTTCCTGATGGCTCTCTACCCGTTTCCCAAACAGTACAGTGCTTTCGCCTAGGAGCCCGCCTGCTTATCAGCCACTGGAGACGATAAAATAGCCTCCAATTCGAGTCTTTTCTGTTGATTTTGACTCTTTCTTTCGCACTTTGACTTACCACTGGGAGACGGTCTTTGAAATCGTCCGGAAACAAATAAGATTAGAGGGAGGAAAGGGAGGTTCGTCAGTTATCATCTGGTTGACCTTCTCTCAGCCTTTTTGTCGTCTTTTTTCGACTGTTGAATGTCGAAAATGGGTGATTTTCTTATCGTCGGAAGTCGCTTCCAAGTCTCCAAACTAATCACCAGATTAAAACTGAACGCATTGATTTTATTCGCCCTTTGTTAGGCGGGCCGTCGACTACAAAACCGAACCTTTTTCTTTGCCTTCTACCGGCTGTGAAAAGCGACAGTGGCACCCACCTCTTTATGAGTCACTCTCCCACAAATTAGTCATCCAGTTTTCCTACAAATACCCTAATTCTTTGAGAGAAGTAACAGTCATTCTCGGCCGCCTTTCGCAAGGTTCTCCACCAACTACAGGCTCCATTTATGACTCATTAATTTGACGTATTAGCCTAAGTCTTATCAAGCCACATGTTTTCTCCTTTTAAAACGAACCCTTCACAACAACTTTTCATCTCCTGTTCAGAACAACAATGGCCGACGAGCAGAAGGAACAAGCCCCAGCTCAAGAGCCCCAGGTGAAAATGCGCAACGGTCGTCAGCCACTTTCATCTGCTAATGCTCAAAATGCTCTGCTCAGAGGATTAGAAGTTTTACAAGAAGGTGAAACCAATGAAGAAAGCGAAGGTACTCTTGTTTACCCATCCATTTCTATTTCTTCGTTTAGAAATTCGCAAATTGGACAGCCAATTAGATCATCTCAATGATTACATGTCTAAAATGGAGACAAGGCTGCAAGCTCACAATGAACGTTTAATGGAAACATTGAAGCAACAAAAAGAAGAGCGTGAGAAACGACGACGATCATTCCACGAGGTATGTAAATATCTCCTGAAGTGAAAAACAGAAACACCTACAGAGAATGAATCAAGTCCAGCAAGAAGACAACGATTTCCAACAGCAACTTAACGCCATATTGGGACGGGTCGACAAGCAGAGAAACAGACAATCCATCTATGAAATGATTCAAGGATTGGAAATCCCCAAGACTGAGGACAACAAAGCCTAAAAATATTTGTACAGTGTACATGTTTCCTCTTGCTGTTTTTCGCTTATACTACACGGCTCAATTCGTTGCAACTGTACAATTTTAAAGCATAGCTCTGCAATGAATTAATATTATATTTTCAAGTAAATTTTTCAGTTACATTTATTATTCTACTGTATCAGGAGCTGTAAATAAAATAATATAACAAAATCGGCGATTAACCGGAATGAAAAATGCCATGTGTTCTAAAAAATGGAGTAGGGTTCACCAGTGGAAACGTCAAATCGAGGATATGATGAAAGCAATAAATTGGAAACTTTTCAAGTTTCATAATTTAAGCAGCAACATCTACGAGCTCTGCAGGCAGAGGATTCTTGGGGTGTTTGTTTTCAAAGTGCTGCTTGTACGTTTTCGGGTCGGGCATTTGAGCCTAAAAATTGAAATATTTATTTTAAAAAATTAAATAGTTACCATGCAAACGGTGCATTTGTGGACCAAAGCTTTTTGGGCAGCGGATTTCTGATCACAGCCTTGAGCTTTTTTAGCGTCTTGTTGCTTTTTCAGGTTTTTCTGAAATAAAACTAAAATGTTAGACCAATAAACGGCAGAATAACTGAAGAAATCTTTTAAAAAAAACGTACCTGCTGACTTTGAATTTTCTGATGACCACGAGCCATTTTTTTTTCACTGAAAGAATAAGTTTATGAGATATAGGCAGAGAGATAAGAATGAGAATAAGCGTTGTGGCGGCTAGTTAGCAACTGGTTTTTCATGGATTGTCTATAAGTCAAAAGAAGGAATCGTAAATGATAATTCACTTCCCCAGCGTAGTATGTGAAGCGTTTTTTGAATAGGCCCTGATCACAACAGGAAGAATAGAATAATTCTAAGCAATTCGAACAAAATTAATGAACCCAATAAAAAAAGCCAAGCTCACGATTGCCGAGAACAGTAGTTGATCCGTCGCAACGAAAAAGTGCGTGCACTACGGCTCCGCGACGCGAAGTTTTTGATTTCAGGACGGATCAGTCGAATTCTTCGTTTCGGTCTGTAAAAACTAGAACTCATTTTTGCTTGTAACCTGAAACTGTATATTACGAAAAGGGATACAGTTTTTGTTTACAGGAAGAGCAAAATGGATACAACACCTGCAGATCCCAATCATCAACCTGTGCCAAATCCCGCTTCACCAATGGAAGGACCAGCTTCACCTCTTGAAACGCCAGCATCACCACAAGATTATTCAGTAGACCAAGACTCATTATCGCTTTTTATTTATTCTCTTCAGAGCAGTATGGACGTTGATTTGCGAGATCTTCCTTCTCGGCCGCGGCAGGTTATAAATCTCATAGACTTAGCTCGTAAATCCGAAGAGGAAATGTATAAAGAAAGAACTTATACACC
This sequence comes from Oscheius sp. DF5033, assembly GCA_964036215.1. NCBI lineage: Eukaryota > Metazoa > Nematoda > Chromadorea > Rhabditida > Rhabditidae > Oscheius > Oscheius sp. DF5033. The sequence continues at coordinate 4,605,453 of CAXIWN010000006.1, forward strand.
AAAGAAAGATAAGGCACAAGATTTGCAAAAAGTTAGCTGTTTAAGTCCAATGGATATCATCGTTTCAGAGATTTGGCGTTATAAAAGAATTGCAAAGCTCGTTTTTTCGTATAACAGCACTTGGAGATGTGTACAAGATTTACCGGAGTAAGGCTGTCTTTCTGGGAAAGACAGAAGCTGAAATAATTGAAGTTCCTAGACAACTAATCGCAAATATACCATCAGCAAAGTTTGATTTATTACAACTGTATTATTAGAATGTTTAGAACAGCCGTACTTAACTATGTTAGCCTTCTTATTCATGAGAACACTAATTGCTACTTCTGTGAAAAAGAAAATCCACAGATAAGTGAGTCGTGGTCGAATCCGATTCAATGTATTTCCAATTATTTAGGCATAAATTATGTTACAGTTCAGTCAGCTACAATGTTATTAATTGGTGATGTTAAAGAAATTATAGAAAATGCAATAAGTGAACAATTATTGCTGGATACTTTAAAAGTATTGGGACTAATTATGTGCTTTATATTTGAATTTCAGTGGTGTTGTGATGTTTCCAGTGAACTTAGCGAATATAACAGCGGCCGCCCCATAGCTAAAAATTGCAGAACTCCAGAGCATCTACTAACATTATTTATGTCATGTCCGCCTATCAAGGAATTGATTGATCTAATGGATATGGTTATTTCAGAGCTGTGAGAGTGATTTTTGATGTACGAAATGCATGTGTTTCAGACTTAAATACAGTCCCGAACAGTGTATGTCTATTCTTTTTTATTCTTCTCGTCATGGCGCCCATTTCAATTGGATTTGGCTCCATATAGCGTATTTCCCATGAGGATATAGTTTTTATCTTTTTGTTACAGAGATACTTTCCCTGGCAAAGTTGTCGAGAATATATTTACTATTGGAGGACAACAATTTAAAGCATATGTCGATACAATTCATGCTAAACAAAGAGAACGAGTGAGACATTCTTTATATAATTTTATTTTTTTATTCAGGCACCAGAAAATATTTTGACGCAGCTCCATGTCGAGTATAGAGTACGTTTCCAGTCTCTCTCCGAAGTATTTAATTTTCTTATGCGAAGAGGCAACGTTGAATTAAGAAATACTGTTTCCAAAATGATAGCGGTATTTTTACTTTTTTACTTACAACTTCTTCTTTTATTCAGGAAAGTTTGGATTCGGATGCATCAGATTCAGAAAATGCAAATTATAATATTGTCTTTTATTTTAAACTCGTTACAATATCGCAAGACACACTTCGATATCTTGTACAACAGAATAAACATTTAGGTAAGTCTATTCCTTTCACCATAATTTTTACATTTTTTCAGCAACACCTCAGAATTTCTTCAGAGGAATGTGCCAAATTTTGTCGCTCGATAAAGAAATGATTCTTCAACGAATCGGTTACCAAGAATTTGGCCAACAGATGATACATGAACTGGATGCGGAATGTCAAGCTGTGGCATTCAAAGCCTTGGCTAGATTAGCTTTGGATCCTGCAATCGTCTCAGGTAATATTTATTTATCTCCCGATAAAAAGTAATACCAGCCGCTAGTTCGGTAGATGAAAATATTAGAAATACTGTAAAAGAAGGATCTTTCTATGCAATGGTTAGTTTTTTTATTTTCTTTTTCATATATTTTATAGAATGAGCTCATAAATGTTATGCTATTTAATACCCATATTTACGAACCCGTCAGATATGGCGATTATTCGAATATTTCGTCGTTTGCCAAAGGAACGGATCTACAGTTTATGGTGCACAATGCTCTTGTAAACCCGAATTGGTAGGAATTGCTGTAATATTTTTGAAATTTTGGTTGTAGTGCTCCACAGATTATTCGTTATCTTCATACTTTATCCATGACATATTCTAAAGATAAAGCAGCTGAAATAACAATTAGATTCATCGTTACTTGTCGCGAACCTCAACTTGTAAGTATTTATAAGTTTTTTAAATTTGGCTGATTTTAGCTTCATGTTCTATGTGCGTTTTTATCAACAATCGTTCCTTTTTATCCAGATTTGATGGCTACGGCTTATAAAAATCTCTTCTCAACTCGGGAACTCTTTCTATCGGAACCGCCTGGTACGTATTTTATTTTTATGAGTTATAATTATTTTTAGTATCTGATGATCCGCCCATCTTACGCTTTCAAAGAAATCTATCATTTACTACCAATGTCCGAACATTATTGGAATGGGATCTGAACGTGGAAGAATCCTTCTTGAAAAATTATGGCTTTAATCCGCAGTCATTGTCTGGTTATATTCTTTCTGGGATGCTTTCAGTTGCCACTCAATCATGCACGGATGAGCTCAAGGTGTGTCTTTTAAAATTATTATTTTATTTTTATAGTCAAACCGATTACAAAATGTTCATTTAATGATCACAGAAGTTGGAAAATTGTTAAAATCTTTTGTGCCTCCACAAACTCAGCAGAAAAATATTTTACAGGTAAACATGACTTTATTTTTTTACTTCAAATTTAGCACAAAAATATGTTAGTAAAAATTCGCTACATTTACAAAATATCCCTACAATTAGCATACCTGCTCAAAATAGCTTTATTAACAGTTTCAAAAGGTAGGAAATTCTATAACTAATGTATCTAAATTTAGAATCGCCTAATGCATTGTTTTTCTTTGAAGATTTCCGGAATACCGTAATTTATTTTTATTCCGAATATGTAAATCAATTGCACCTTTCTGGCCAACAGCGGAAAACGGGCATGGCTCAATTATTTTTCATCAGTTTTCTTTCTAATTGCCTTTTAGTGAGTTTTATTTTAATTTTGTAAATATTGCCTTTAGAATGTCAAAGAAATATTTGGAGAAGCTGCCGATTTAGATATTTGGAAAGATCCAACAATTGAACAATTAAAACTTGATGATGACGAGGTGGCAAATGTGTTTAGCTTCGAAAGTAAACTTTTCAGGAAGAATACTCATTCCTTGAAGCATTGAAATCAATGGATACTCATCAGAAAATAAGTCGTTTAGCTCATTCTGGTGTAATTGGACAAGGAGCGAGACATCTTATGCCAGCTTTTGTAGCTTCAGTAATTATTTTGCCATTCGTTTTTATTCATAATTTATTTTTTAGGATGATCAACTTGTGCGTACACACGTGTTCCTCGATGCTGTGCGTAACACTTGTGTTACTGATTCTATTTCGAGTGACATAGTCAATACGAGACATTTGGCTCTGTATCTTGTTGATATGATCTGCCAAGATGCAGTTGCTTCAGAAATGCTCTTCCTCGATTGGGAATTAGAAAAAGAAGTTATTGGAAAGTAAGTTCGAGTTTGCTTCTTTATAGGATGAAATACAGATATCAAATTGTGCAAAAATTATATCGCAGTTGGATACTAAGAGGGCTCTTGAACATCGTTGCTGAGACACCGCCGTGTCTTTGGATTTGCTTGCCTATAATGAAAGCTCTTTTAGCTGATATACTGGTATGCAAAATTCTAAGATTTGTTCATTTTACATTAACAGAGTAATTTACTTTCAACAACAAATAGATCAGCCAAAGTTGGTGCCCATGTAACAGATCTCATCGACAAATGGATGATTTTAGCGAGGTTTGACTTTGAAACAATATTTATTCCATATTTTCCAGAAAAGGCAGCTTAGTTCCCAAGAAATTTGAACTGTTCTTAGATTTTCTACCACATATAACCGTTCATGAAGCGTATCTTTTGTTTTTAGAAGTATGGAAATATTTCCAGGTATTTTCATTGAGGATAAATATCATTTCTTGTAGCGCCGTACGATAACAACAATGGCTGTAGAGCATGCATTAGAAGTTGAGAAAACTAGCCGTGGCGGAGGAACAGCGCTTCTATTAGACAGCTATGAAGGAGATTTACAAACATGTCGAAGAATTATTCAGCGACACATTGTGAAACTTGGATATCTTTTCCCAAAATTTTTCCCCAACAGTTTGCAAAATGTATCAGCGTAGATTTTTTCCCTTTCCGTATAACGAGTATTTTTCTGATCTCCTTGTTATGTTTTCTTACGTTGTAGATACTGGTGATACACAGGTGAATTAATAAATTTATTTCATATTGAATAGGATTGGATCTTGCAATACGTTGCCTATTATCGACCAGCTGCCATTATTCGGAGACGCTTCTATTTGTAAAAGATGACACAAAAGTGGATAGAGGTCAATATTCTGTGGTATTTCTTGGATGTGATTCTTCTGTCGAATATCTGGGCCACTCATTGCCAACAGTGCCCGCATTTCTTTATTATCTGGGCTTTGTCCATGTACCGACGAATGAAATCCTCCATTTTCAAATTTTCTGAATGATTTATCCAATTTGGCCGTCTGTCTTACATTTTCTGCATATCTGACGTGCATCGGAAAGAAACGGTGCATCCAATAGCCGGTTCCAGGATAATATCTCCAACTCTTTTTGTATTCTTGTAATGGTATCGATCAGGAAAGTCCTAAAGTTTCTTTATATCTTTTTATAGAAAGGTCACACCTTTTTCCTGTAGACTTTGATATCAAGCCCTTGTTTTTTGATTCCTTCTGTCACATTTCTAACAATTTCTTCTTCATGTTGCTCATTTTCTGGATAAAATTGAAAATCTCCATAGCGGAAGTTTCCTTTGACGTAATCGCGTACACACAACACGTGATTATAGTCAATTACCTAAAGAATTTAAAAAAGGAGGGAACTGGGAATACCTCAGCGTGGCCATGATCAGCGGTGAGAATGATGTTGACCTTATCGAGGAGATCGGCCTCTTTCATCCGGATTAGCAAATAACCAAAAAGGGCATCCAAATCACCCATAATCTTGGTAAAATGACCCGTATAGAAACCAAAATGATGAAGAGTAGCGTCTGGCTGGTCGACGTACCTGAAGAGGATCTATGACAAAAATTAGAGGGGCATACAAAGCAACAAAATTGGAAGGATTACTGCCAGATAAGGTGGCGACTGTTCTGTCGACGTCTTTTTTGAAGCTGCTTAGACTGCCATAAAAGGTCCACGGTCTAAATTGAATCTAGAATTAGAATATAAAAAAGATACTCGAAATCTTTGGGTCGATGTGGAGCTGATTCGAAGAAAGCCTCGGCGAAGGGCCATTTGATGACTGTCGACTTTCTCGCGGGGTCGGCTCTCTCATTTGCCAGCCAGATCGGATCGCCTTTCAAAATTGGCTTCTGCATCAGTCGGACACTTTCCCGGATGGCTTCCTGCTCGCCGTAGTAGTCGATGACAGAGACGCCATCCTCCAACATGAATCTATTGCCGACCACTTGATGGCTCTCTTCGTATAAACCTGGGAAATAAATTAGAGAAAAGGAGCAGGAAATACCGGTGACAATGGAGAGATGATTGGGTGCTGTATAGGTCAAGTGCTGAGGACGAAGGCCATTCACAAACCACGTCGACGATTCTGCCCATTTGAAGATATTTGGAACCTGGGAAAATAGACACAAACAGATAAAGGAGTACCAGTGTTTCATTGAGGAGATTATAACGGAAACCGTCAAATGAAATCAAAAGGACTTTCGGATGGCCATTTATGGATCGTGTACTGCGGAAGAAAAGAAAATAAACGAGGATAAAGGCGACGACCAGCAGCGACACCTGAAAATAAAGAGAGACGTGGAAGAGACGATACCTTAGCACAAGGAGAAAGCGATGAGGACGACGTGGCTGATGAGAGCGGACTGGAAACAGTAAATGGAAGGACAGATAGACGAGCTTGTGTTTGTCGGCTGGGCATACATGATAAGCGTGTATGGAAAAAAGAGCGCGGGAACGGCATGCGACAAGAGATCGATATGCAAAAGGAAAGTAGGACATACGTTTTTAGTCGACGAGAAACAGTCGACTGTCAAAGTTTGGCGGGAATGGAAATTCATCGCTTTATCAGAATAAACAAGTCATGATAACAGAAAGAAGAGGTCAATGGCCAGCAAAGGATCACATATTTATAATTAGACTATTTGATTTTCGACCATCTTTTCACAAAGAGGAAGGGCGACGACATCCTCAGTCGACTCGTCCGGCGCAATTGTATCCTAGAGACAATCAAGTTTATATTCCCACAAACTGCATACCTTCAAAAGATGAGCGACAATGGCCGTCGCAAAGCCGTCTCCCAGTACATTTAAAGCAGAGCGGACCCGATCTCTGAATAAGCCACGGTTGATAAAAAAGAGCGTTAGATACAGTAGCCAGTCGACCGTGAGAAGGAGAGCGACGTCATCTGTGGGCAATCCCAGAGTATTGAGGATGACCAGGATGGAAACCAGTCCAGCTGGCACATTGTTTAGTCCGATAGATGCCACCGTAGCTGTAATACTACACAGAATTTTGGATTGAAGCAGAAAACCCCCCCACCTAACAGTGACAATTTCGGTGAAACTGAGTGTGATCCCATTCAACTGAGCCACGAAAATAACGGCAATTGCTTCGTAAAGAGCGGTTCCATCCTGAAATACTTGGGATGAGTGGAAAAATGCAAGTAGTACCATATTGATGGTACAGCCAAGAGGAAAGACAAAGCCGGCTATCCTCCGGTCGACACCGCATTTCTCTTCCATCGACTGGATGGATATAGGGAGGACGGATCCTCTACATTTGTTCATAATGGTCATTTCAATTGAATTTACCCGGAAGATGTTCCCAAAGTTGTCAGAGTTGGTTGGACCATTCCATTCATAATGGGAATTGGATTCTTCTTTGTTACGAGATAGTAAATTGTAGGAATTGTGACAAAAGTATGGATGATGACACCGACCAACACTGTACAGACGTATCTAAACTGGGGGATGACATCCAATGACTTTTCTTACGTTACAAGAACCGTTGCTACCTTGGAGATATTACCCATTTCCAATAGATTACTCGAAATTAGGCAAAAGATACCAAGAGGAGCTGTCCACATCAGTCCTCTGACCCATTTGAGAATGGCCTCGTCCAAGATAACAAAGAACTCGACCATCGCCCGGGATTTCTTGCCCATTTTGGAGAGGACGATCCCGAAACCGGAACAGAATACAATTATTCCTGATAAACAATGAGAATGATCAGATATTAGATGATACCCAGTATGTTGGTTCCTTCCCGAGAGACGATTTCCGTCTGTTCGGTGATGACCTCCGTCCCGTTGATGGTCTCCCGGACATACGTGGTCTGTTTCCCTTCGAATGTCGCTTTTACAATATTTTCAGGTAGCATATTTCTGTAAAAAAACTTTTGAGAAGGTCTTCAATAGTTACCGAAGCATGTCAAGAAGTGTATCCATTGGGGAGATTGGCGTTTTCTCCGTCAACCGAATCTTCCGAGTTGATTCTTTGGCCGTTGGGTCGCCGGGATGGATGACCATCACCAGAGTTATTCCTAACTGAAAGGCAATTATTCCAAAGGCAATGACCACCAACAATGAGAGCCAAGATAGCTGTGAAGACATAATAGCCAACGGTAGTCAAACCCATCTTCCCCGACGCATTGGAATCCATCTGAGCCAGAGCTGGAAAAGGGAATTCTGATGGGAAAGGGAATAACTTGCCAGAGATGAGGGAGGCGAAAATCAATGGAAGTATCATCATTTTCAATACCTGCATGAACAATTCTCCAGGGAAACCGATCAATTTGATGGTAGCTGGGGACAGCTGGAGTGGACGCAGGCCGATACCGAAACCAATGCCCAGGAGGACACTGATTACAGTGCTAACAAGGAGAAAATTCTCCGAGCAGAAAGCCAGGATCTTTTTGATGGTCATAGGCAGATCCTGAGGAGGGTGACGAGTAAAATAAAAAGGGGAATAGGTAGAATTTGGTCGAGTAATCCGACTATGTTCATCATGTTAACTCGATCGACTTCCGCAGCACAGAATGCACGTCACTTTTTGACCGTTTAGTCACTGAAAATAAATATTATTTTGACTAGTTTCTAATTATCACAGTTTTTTTCAAAATTAAGTATCAGTTCTTTTTCGATGTTGTACGGTAGACAGGGGAAGGACTTGGTCTCCGATGTCTAATTCTGTATTTGTATTTCAGGATGGCGGTTCCATCCTGAAATACAAATACAGAATTTTGAATTTTGAAAGGTTCCGAATGAAATTTGAAGATTTTTTGAAAAACCGTGTCCCTGCTGATCAAGCCCGATCGCCCCGGAGGTTGGAAACCGACTATATGGTTCAAAAAATTTTTTTGCACTCCAGTGGGAAAATCGCCCCAAAAAAAAGCAATCGATGAAGTAAAACAATTTAATAAAAGAATAAATAACTAGTTCTATAAAGTAATAATCATAAAGAGACGGCTATTTTCTATTATTCCAGCATTCTCTGCTCCCGAAATGCTTCCGAATGTTACTGCGTCTCTCCATTCTGTAATTCTGTGGTAATAGAGAGCTTTGATTACAACTGACAGAACCAAACACGCAGGGCATTGATATTGGTCAGTTCCCGATTTCATTATCCGCAAAGCAGCGCATTCCTTCGGCGTCGGCTTGGGAAACTCATACACTTTGGGAGCGGTGTCAGAATCGGCTGACTGAGACTGCATCTGTTCGTCCGTCTCATTTGGAACTTGGGAGAGATTCCAATACTAAAACAGTGTGTACAAAAATCCTTAAACGTAAAGCCTCGCCGCAGTTATTGCATACTTCAGCAACGAAACAATCTTCATGAGAGTCTGTGATTTTTGTGATGAACTCTGAAATGACGAGCCGGCGACTTTATAGATTTTTGTGGTGAATTCCAAATCGACCTGTCTGTGATTTTTTTTTCTCGAAATTGGAGTAGTGTTTCGCTGTTTAGACCAGGTTGGAGCACTTTGGAGCAGTTTGGAGCATTTTGGAGCAGAATGGAGGAAGTGGAAGTCTCCCATCGAATCCTATTCATTTGTGCCTATATATAACTAATTTTTCTCTTTTTTTCACGGTTGAATTGTTTAACAAGCTGTTTCAGATGACAACTGGTGTGAATAAGCAGAAGCTGATCTATGTCGATCAAAAAATAAAAATCTTCGCAACTGGCAGAGTGGACTCGTGAAGAGATAAAAAAAGATGAGGAATCTATCGAGGACTTAATCAAGCGTAAAGGGGAACACGAGAAACGGTTGTTGAGCCATGAAACCGCACTGGCTGCAGCTTTTCTGGAGCGTGACACTATACTCAATCCAATTCAACAGATAGATGGTATTCCAAGTTTGTTTTTCTTACTTTTGAAATTTCCGAATAGCCGAATTAAACTATTCTCTTTTAGGTGACGAAACTACTGTCGAAGTTGAGCCTCTCGACAACTCTGCAAGTTCGCCGTCGATTTCGCCATCGTTGTCGCCGATTGCCGGCTCCTCTGTCGTGCCATCTGCTCTGGAACCTGATGGTATCATTTATTTGTCTTATCGAGAAGATGTATGGACAATGAGAGTATTTTATAACTATCAATTTTCAGTTCCCGTCCCGATTCCTATGGGAATGACCGTCGAGGCCAGCTCGCCCCCTCTGTCGCCGACTGTCGGCTCTTCTGTCGTGCCATCTGATGAGGAACCTAATGGTATCATTTATTTGTCTTTTCGAGAAGATGTATGGACAATGAGAGTATTTTATAACGGTCAATTTTCAGTTCCCTTCACTGTTCCTATGGGAACGACTGTCGAGGCAAGCTCGCCCTCGCTGTCGCCGGTTGCCGATTCCTCTGGCGAGGATTCGTCTATAGAATTTGAAGGTATCGTTTATTAGTCTTATCGAGGAGATCCATAGACACTGAGAGCATTTTATAACGGTAAATTTTCAGTTTCCGAGAACGAGAATTCTGGTAGCACCGCCATTGAGCTTGGCATGGGAAGGACAACGATTCTCGGAGTCCGCATGCCATATGTTAAACTTATCAATGATTACGAGAAGAAATTTGAAGTAAATGTGGAAAATTTTAATAGCGACACAGTTGCTCTTTGTTACAAGAATGGAGAACTACAAGATTCGAAGATGAAAGTCAGAAATGGTAGTAAAACGCTATATCTAAACACGGAATTCGTTGAAGAGGTGAGAAAATCTGTTTTTCTAATTTTACAATTTTTTTCAGGACGGTGTGTTTACAATCGTGATAAATGCTAATGGCCGAAGTGTGAAGCACCAGATCAAAATCTACAAGCTATCCGAAGCATTTATAGTGAATCGAGAAGGAAATTTCCTCGAAGTGACCAACATGATTCCGCTATCTTGCTCCATTTTGCCTATGCTGAAGCATGTCGAAGATGGTCGAAGTTCGTCTCTCGAACAAAACGAAAGCAGAACATTCAAAGTTCTGAAAATGGACACAAACGAGCCTCTTGCTGACATCGTTTTTCACGAAGACCCGCAAGTGAAAAATTCTGTGTTCTGGAAAAAATCAGCTGAAGAAGCAGCACGCGGAAAAACTTCCACAGGACCAGTACAAAATTAAACGCCTAAACAAGTAAATTGTTGTCTTAGAGGTGCATGAATCATTGTAATCTGTTCTAATAAATTTCGTTCTCAACATTATGATTTTATTAATTTAGTAGGGCCGCTTGTGATTTCGAACTGTGGTCCATTTCTATCAACGTGAGGGTGAGCTTCACAGAATGACGCGGCGTCCGTCATTTTTGTCCGGAACTCCAAAGGGAAAATGTGGATCAGATTTGACTTTTTGATGGATGACCATCCCCAGATCTGTTTTTCTAATTTCACAATTTACCGAAAGGGTGTCATTCGAAAGGGAATGATGGGGAATAGGTAGAATTTGGTTGAGTAATCCGACTATGTTCATCATGTTAACTCGATCGACTTCCGCAGCACAGAATGCACGTCACTTTTTGACCGTTTAGTCACTGAAAATAAATATTATTTTGACTAGTTTCTAATTATCGCAGTTTTTTCTAAATATTTAGAGTATCAGTTCTCGATGTTGTACGGTAGACAGGGGAAGGGCTTGGTCTCAGATGTCTATCAAGTTGATTGACTAGCCGAAATCTCAGAAAAAAAGTTAGTCTAGGCGCCAAAATCTAATCATTTCCCCCTTTTTGGTGTGAACTCCCCTTGGTACAAATTGGTTTTCCTCCTATAAAAGGATCGAACTTCGAGAGCACTCTACTCACAAGATGCGCGTATTCTTTCTCCTGCTTCTCGCCCTTCCCCAGGTATATCCGCTGTCCACGTCGTGACTCCTTCCAGGTGATGTCCATCTATGCGGACGAAACCAATACCGGAAAACCAACACCCCCCGAAGAAGGCTTGGAAGTTCTTTGCGATGAGATTTGTCCGTCTGTCAGCCGTGTTTGTACCAGGAGACACAAAGAATGCATGTGAGTGACCGGGATGACACCCGATAGTACATTTTCAGAGCCACCTGCTTGGACTTCGCAGCTAATGGCGACATTACTTTTGTCCAGGAAGAAATGAAGAAATACATCGACGAACATTTCCCTAATCTTTGAAAAATAAAAATCTACTTTCTGTCTATGGGAAATAGTGGAGGACAGCTGAGAAACGCCCGAACTCGACTATTATCCACTATTCCCTGCTCCACTACGAGCTCCATTATCGAATGCGACAACGAAAAGAGAACAGAGTCCTTCAAACAGGGCTTTTACGCCTGTTGGAGGAAAAAATACTGAAAAATATAGCAACAATATCACTCGGTGACATCTTCTTCTTGCCCGCTACTCATCCTTCTTCGATTAGCCCGGCGACATCGGTCCTGGGCCTGAAAATAAAAAGAAGATAAGTATGATTTCTAATGTAAATATGAATTTCCATTTGAATTGACCGCCGTAGAAGTCTGAACATGTCTCGACAAAATTAAACGGCGAAATCATGAACAGGTGCTCGGAACTTGACGGAACAATGCGCGAACAAAGCTCTTCCACTAGGAGAAGATAGGACAATGCGTCGTCGGCGCAGGGCAACGTCAACAAGGACCGGGCATCCATCAAAACGAACCTCTTGTACAAGCCGTAGAAGTATATCAGACGCCGGTTCATCTCTTACTTCCTTTGACCATTCCTCTTTCGATAATGCGAGGATTCCATTGACAAAACCTGAAAATATGAAAATAATCAGGTAGCCATCGACTTTTGAAATTTCTCATTCGAATTGACCGCCAAAGGTGTCGAGACATGTCTCGACAAAATTGTGGCGAGAAATGAGAACCATCTACAGGAAAGATGACTGTAACCCGGACGGGCGAAGCTTTCCTCCCGGAATGAGGGCCCAAAAAACGGGGTCGAATGATACCGATAGTTTACACCGATAGAGAGGAGACCGAGAATAATTTGATGCCGAGGTTCAAAAAGACGACCAAGGACGTCATTCAATGACAACTGGATGAAATATCGGCATCTCTCAACTAACAAGGGAATGTTTTAAGTTTAAGGTGGCCTTTTTGGCTGAAACCTATATCATTCAAAAGAGCATCAAAAATGAGCCAGAAATTCTTATTTTCAGCTGCGGAGCTATCTCCGGTGACGCGCACGGACACCGAGAAAATTTGCAAAAATGCATGCCGAATAGTCAAGCGCAAAAACGGAATTCGAAATATGTCACCGTGGTCAAGTGGATAAGACTGCAGACTTGTAACTTTTTCTTTGCCAGTTCGAGTCCCAGAGGAGACAATTTTTTTTTCTTTTTTTTATACGGAGATTTTTGTAATTTTTGTGTAAGGTAACTGTTGCTTCCTCGCTTTTACGCTGTCCACACCCTCATTGGAATACCCATTTTGACCAAAAATGAGTACAAATAGAGCCCAAATTGGCAGTTTGTCAGTTCATCATGGCTTCTACCATCGTTTCTCTTCTGGCTCTCGAATTTCCTGGAGGATCTGTGGATACTGTTTTCTCCACTTTGTGGATCATCGTTAATAAGCTAATAAAGCGTGTTATTTGTTATCCCAATGTTTTCATGTGACAGCAAAAAAATTGTCTCCTCTGGGACTCGAACTGGCAAAGAAAAAGTTACAAGTCTGCAGTCTTATCCACTTGACCACGGTGACATATTTCGAATTCCGTTTTTGCGCTTGACTATTCGGCATGCATTTTTGCAAATTTTCTCGGTGTCCGTGCGCGTCACCGGAGATGGCTCCGCAGCTGAAAATAAGGATTTCTGGCTCATTTTTGATGCTCTTTTGAATGATATAGGTTTCAGCCAAAAAGGCCACCTTAAACTTAAAACATTCCCTTGTAAGCTGCCAGAAAGGCTGAGCAACTTGGGGAAATTTCAAACGCTAACCTTTTGCCAGTACCTGCTCCTCGGCGACTTCTTTCCGGATTGAGATATTCACTTCGAGAATTGGCATGAGCATTTTGTTGTCCTTTTTTCCATATTTCATTACGGTTTTCGACTTATTTTCAGTCTCCTGCTATTATTTCTACAACAAATGGCATTGCCGAAAATTGTAAAATGTCTCACTTATCCGATTCCGACATCTTCCATCCGTCGCCAAACTCAAATCGACTTCTTTTCCATATTCCAGCTAAATTTTATATTTCAGCGAACTTCATGCGAAAGGTTATTTACAGCCTAGAAAAATAACATACGATGAGTTATATCCGATCTACCGTGTTTATCCGCCATCACCTGAAGACATTGATCATTCAATAGTCCAGCAGCTGTTGCCGAATCGAGAGCCAGTTCCTCTGAAAATTATCAAGACAGCAAGAAAACTAGAAGGAAACAACGAAAATAATCCTTAATTTGTAATTTGAGGTACAAGTCGCGCAATAGGGGCCGGGGTACTACCGAATCTCCTTTAGTCGACGGTATCCAGACGACCCAAACACCGCTGTGGTGCCGTGGGACCCATATCAACCAGGAGACCGAGCCAGGACGACGTCTCCTTGTCTGCCAAGAAGGGGCGGATTCCCTTGGTTGGCTGTCCTATTGGCGTCGTACCCGTGGCTCCCGAATTTCGCAGTCAAAAATATGCGCCGATCAAAAGTGCGTCTTATTTCGAATTTGGTAAAGTTTATATGGTGAAAATTTTGAATAAAAAAAATAAAAACGTGACCTGGTAAGAGTCGACCGGTTGATGGTGGAGAAGAGAGATCACTGGCAGAAGCGAAGTCTCGGCCACACGACATGTCAACGGCGTCTTCTTACCAGTCGACTTGACAAGGCGGACACTTTTGTTTGAATTACACCTTTTTGTTGTCGGAAAGTGATATTGGTATCAAAACAATGAATAATGTGAGGATAACGGTATTGGATAAGGAGGTCGAAGACGTTTGTCGACGTTGGCAGGGTCGATGACACTGCCTCTCGCTACTTGTCGACAGGTAGATGTTTGCCTTTTGGATGGACAATGGCACTTGAATGCATTTTCGACGGTCAGCAATGAAGAAACCAAGATAATAACTTTCCATTTTGACTAAAACTAAATAGCCATAAAGGGGCATAAAGGAAAAAAGGAGACAAACAGTGTTGAGAGACCCAGTGGGCGGCAATTTGAGGTCGAGTCAAAAATCCTCAACATCTTTTCTAATTGTGAGCGTCTTACCTCACTTTTTTTCAAAAATGAGTATCGGTGCAGAAATTGGCCATTATTTTCTTAATTTTACGATAAGTTTGATGAGTTTTACCTGTTTTGCGTATTGCGTTCAACTGATCTCCAAAGGAATATGTTTTTTTTTTCATTTATAAAAGTTTCTTTTGATTGATTTCACATATGTGATATATTTACACATTGTATCGCTACGGATACGGAATAAATTATAGCTGACAACTTCTTTTTCCTTGCCTTTATCCGAAAATGAATAGATTTGAAATCCCCGCCATATTGTTATGTTGCCTGCTCTTCAATGCGCGTCAGTTTTTTTTTCGCGTTTTCCCTCACTCGGATTTTCGTGCCTTACCTTTTCACTCGCTTGTTCGTGCCGTTCTTCTGTCATTTTCTTTCTCGTTTCTTTTTTATCACTTATTTTTCAGGAATTTAAGATGCGTGAAATCGTCCACGTTCAGGCCGGGCAGTGCGGTAACCAGATTGGATGCAAGGTAAACTTTTCCTATTAAATTGATTTTACTCTTGGCGTTTTCAGTTCTGGGAGGTGATTTCTGATGAACACGGAATCCAGCCCGACGGCACATACAAAGGAGAATCGGATCTCCAGTTGGAAAGAATCAACGTCTACTACAATGAGGCCAATGCAGGAAAGTACGTTCCGCGAGCTGTACTCGTAGATCTTGAGCCCGGAACGATGGATTCTGCCCGCTCCGGTCCATTTGGAGCCCTCTTCAGACCTGACAATTTTGTCTTCGGTCAATCGGGCGCTGGAAACAATTGGGCCAAGGTATATTTGTTTTTAAAAAAATATTAACGATTTTATTTACAGGGCCATTACACTGAAGGAGCCGAATTGGTCGATAACGTCCTTGACGTCGTGCGTAAAGAAGCAGAAGGCTGCGATTGCCTCCAAGGATTCCAGCTTACACACTCGCTCGGAGGAGGAACTGGATCCGGAATGGGAACCCTGCTGGTCTCCAAAATCCGCGAAGAATATCCGGACAGAATTATGTCGTCTTTTTCTGTTGTGCCGTCGCCAAAAGTCTCCGACACTGTCGTTGAGCCCTACAATGCCACACTCTCCGTCCATCAGCTTGTAGAGAACACTGATGAGACATTCTGCATCGACAATGAAGCTCTCTACGACATTTGCTTCCGTACGCTCAAGCTGACAAATCCTACTTACGGTGATCTCAACCATTTGGGTATGTTTCTTTTTTTTCAAATTATATTTGTATTTTAGTTTCTGTAACTATGTCTGGCGTAACCACATGTCTGCGATTCCCCGGTCAGCTCAATGCCGATCTCCGCAAGCTGGCTGTCAACATGGTGCCATTCCCTCGCCTTCACTTCTTCATGCCTGGATTTGCTCCTCTCTCGGCAAAGGGTACTCAAGCCTACAGAGCATTGACAGTCGCCGAACTCACCCAGCAGGTTTGCCATTGATTTTATTTCTAGTTTATTCGTATCTAGATGTTCGATTCGAAGAATATGATGGCCGCTTGTGATCCTCGCCACGGACGTTACTTGACTGTTGCCGCAATGTTCCGCGGCAGAATGAGCATGCGCGAGGTTTGTTCTGATCTTTTTTCTTCTCAATAATAACTGGATTTTAGGTCGATGACCAAATGATGTCTGTTCAAAACAAGAACTCGTCATACTTTGTGGAATGGATCCCCAACAATGTGAAGACCGCTGTTTGCGATATTCCGCCAAGAGGTTTGAAGATGGCAGCAACATTCGTCGGAAACTCTACGGCCATCCAGGAGATCTTCAAACGTATCAGCGAGCAATTCACTGGTATGAGTTTATTTTTAAAAGTTTAATTATATTCCTTTATTTTAGCTATGTTCCGTCGCAAAGCTTTCCTTCACTGGTACACAGGTGAAGGCATGGACGAGATGGAGTTCACTGAAGCCGAGTCGAACATGAATGATCTCGTCAGCGAGTACCAGCAATATCAAGAGGCTGGTGTGGACGATGAAGGAGCAGAATTCGAAGAAGATGCTGGTGATGTATATGTTGAAGAATAGCTGAATAAAATTGTTTTATTGTAATTTTTGTGTTGTTGTTAAAAATGGTGATTACATGGGCTTTGGGAAGCCAGGAGTTTGCAACTCTGGTCGGTTTGAAAAGGTTGGATAGCAAAAGGAAATAACGTAGTTTCCGGGTCTCATTTCCAGATTTATGACTAATTTTTTATCGGTCATGTTTAGATATTCCCCTCTCCATGGTTTCTTTTTTTGTCGTCTGCACGTGCCCTTGTGAGTTGCAGTTTCATGCAAATGTGACATGGACCGCAAAAGGATATAGATTTTTTTTTGAGAATTTTTGTTACATAATATAGATTGCGCAATTATTGAGAAGTGTGTTATCGTCGAAAACACGACCGATTTTGTTGTCTTTCTCTGTAGCTCCTACCTATCACTGACATCATCAGTCTTTGACAATTTGCATGCTTTGCTTTAATATATTTTAGAAATAAAATGGAATCACAATCTAATGAAATGCAAGCAGATTCAACAAAAGAGCCTGTAAAATTTGGTGTACCGGAATCTTCTGATGTCGTCCTCGTAGTCGAAGATCAGGAATTTCATGTCCACAAAATGGTTTGCCATTTTATATGTTTATTATTGTTTGTTGTTTATAGGCTCTCGCTTCACGCTCTAAGTATTTCAATGCTTTATTTTACTGTAATTTCAAGGAGGTTTGTTTTCGTCACAATTTTGATTTAGTTTGCAATTTAGATGAGCCAAGATAGAATTGAAATTAAAGATGTCGGTGCTGTGCCTTTCAGAAGGCTTTTGGAATTTATGTACTATGGAAAGATTTTAGATGATCATCCGTGCTTCATCGCAAACAGAGTAATTGTAAGTCAATTATTTTATATATAAAATGAGTGAATAGACGAACAAAGGTTTTGGTGAATTGAAAACGGAACATAATGCTATTGATGACCAAAAAATGTATATCAGAGGTGAGTTTTCTTATTATTGCAGTCTATTCTTCTTTTTAGATTTCTGGAAAGCTAGTAGCGAGGTACTGGAAGCGGCTGATCGATTCGATGTCAAGAAAGATTTCTACAATTATTTTGTAACGATGCTGGAAAATAATATTTGTACCACCCCCAGCTGCTTCGTTTGTGTCACCATACATATTTTTGCATTGGTTAATGATCTGAAGATCACTACATTAGAATCTGTAAGTCCTATTATTTTAGCGTAACCTAATTTTAAGAAGAAACATGACTCCAAGTTTATCAAAGAATGGCTCCAACTTGCTAAAGAAGCAAAAATTAAACAGGACGATAGGTTCGATCTTGTGGCAAAGTCTTTCAATTCTTTGGGATAGGATGCATTATTACTTTGTTACTTTTTTCAATTTGTTATTCAATAAACTTACATTGCACAAAAATGGTTCCTCTCATTAGGCTCAGCTTTGCCCTTCTGGAGTAACTGCTTCTTAAGGAATCGAAGGTCAATTTATTTGAATTACACTTTTTTGATGTCAAAAAGCATCAAAGAGATGGAAAAAATGAGAATAGCGCTATTGGTATGAAGGTCGAAGGCGTTTGTCGACGTCGACAGGGTTGAGGGCATTGTCTCGACTCGCCGACATCCCCAAACTTCAAACTCTTATAATCTCCTGGCTGCCTCTCTTATTCAAATGGCCTATTTTGTGTGTTTTTGTCACCTGTCCAGCTGCCATTGATCTTCTTCCACCGTTCAAATAAGGCCAATGAGTCCTTCCCGCGGTCGAAAATGCGCAGATAATCAGAGCTGATAATCGTCGGTTGGGAACGGCTTTTCTCTCCCGAGGTGTTCTTCTATTGTGGTCTGGCCTCCTCTTTCCTCCTGCTATCCATTTCTTCGTTTTCTCGCGCAGTCGTTCGTTTCTTGTTTGACAAGCACCCGCAGCCGTGATTAGTCATCATACCGGCCGTCAGCTACCTATCAAATTATCCTTGTTCTTTGCGCATCCTCCTCATTCTTTTTCTGATATTTTTCTACCAATGATTTTATTTCGAACCCTTTCTCTTCTTAGCCAATTATAACTGTCATCTTGTATGGGGAGATCAAGTCCAGAGGTTGGCTTTTGTCTATGTTTTCAGAGCCACTCGCCTATGACATCATTAGACAAACTGTCCGTTTTCCTCTATTTTTCCTCAATTTCTCATTGCCTGGCTTGGTCGTCTTTATATTCTTCTCATAACTGACTCAATAGGCGCAGAAATTAGGGCGATAAATGACCCGCAAACTAACTTGCCGCCTTTTTTCGTCCTTTCTGCGTTGCTATCTCCTGAAACTTTCCTCCTGAAACTCGCTCAAAAACACCATGACTCAGCCGAGTCAGCGGTTTTGTCCATTGCCTTTTCTTTTGACTGTCCGGCGTAATGTCGTCGAGATGGATGACCTCTCCTCTAGGCGCTGATTCATGCCAACTGATCGCTGTTATTTTGAGATTCTCGGGGTACAAACGGGTCAGATGAAGAGTCATGTCGCCACCACTGTCATCTTTTTGATTTCGGTGGCAGCCGGGCTGACATGGAGCAATGTCAGCCAAATAGAGCAGGTCTATGATACAGTAAGCCGACTGGCCGTTACCCACGAATAGATTGGTTTTAGGTGCTTCCACCGAAGAAAATAGACTCTCATGGGGTGTTGTCCGCATCCTCGCCCTTGCCCGACTGGTCAGATGCCAAACTACACAGGCATCCTCACTACATAGAGACACTTATCGCCGTCGACGCTGGAGTTGTAAGTCAATAAGGAAGGAAATGAGAACCAAGGGGCATTTCAGTCGAGATTCTATGGCCATCGACCGGAGAAAATGATGCAAGCTATCGTCTCCTTGATGCACGCCGTCAATTTGGTAAGGCGCTTTTTTCCATGTCCACTCTCTCATTTCAGTACGCTTCCCAGCTGAATATTCGAATAATTGTTGTGGATGTTGTCCCGGTCAAAGGGCACAATCTTTCGCTGGAACAATTTCTCGAGTGGCGAAAGGAGCAGACGGGCCTGGTTTGTTGACTTGTTTCTATTTCACCAGTGATTTCTAGGCGACCCACGATGTCGCAATGCTTATTCGTCACAGATTTGAAGGCGGAATAGCTTACGTGAACGGCGTATGTAAACGGACGGCGGTTGGGGTGTGCGGAGTGAGTAATTCGCCAACTTCTGTAGGTGAAATGTGATCTTTCAGTTCTTCCCAGAGGCTCCTTTCGAATATGCGTCCGTTTTCTTCCACGAGATGGCCCATCTCCTCGGTTTGACTCACGACACGAAAGTCAGCTGCGAATGTTCGAAACAGAACAGGCACAATTGCCTCCGGATAGAGTTCGATCAAGTGAATCCCATGTAACGGATCAATTTAGTGGCTTCGAACACGACTGCTCTGCCCAGGCTTTGGTAGAACTTCTTCCGAATCATGATTGCCTCCAAGCGCCGACTGCACCTCTGCCTAGAACAAATCTCCCGATTTGTGGGAACGGGGTAATTGAAGGCGACGAAGAATGCGACTGTGGACCAGAAGAGTAAGTGTTTCTTCTCGGACAACAATGGGAAATTTCAGACTATGTGACAATGTTTTCTGTGAGGCAAGATCATGCCGTCTGATCCTCCAAAAAGATTATCTCTACAAAATTTTCACCCTCTCGATGGCCCTGGTCATTTTCTCCTTTTGTCTTCTCATTAGGTATCACTTATTTTTCAGCAAAAAAAAGACAAAATCCCCTTTCAGACGAGTGATCAAAAGAAGTAGCAAAGGAGATGAAAAGACGGTGGTGCCGAATGGGCCCTATATTTCTCCCAGGCCGCGTCGACCCGAGATACACGTCATTCAGAGCACAACAACAAGGAATGGTACTCTCGCCTGTGTCACCCCGACTCCTGACAGTCGACTTCTTTCTCCTCCTCCTATTGGTAGTTCTTCTGTCTAATTTCACCCATTCTCTTTAGTTCCCAGTCGTCCAGCCCCTCCGGCTCCTTCTGGTCAATTGTTAGATCAGCCTATTCCTCTTGGTCGGTCTTATAGTCCTCCTCCTGGCTATACCAAAATGTTTCCCGCTAAAGTTGATCCCCATGAGAGTGAGTGTACTCTGTGATGCCCACCTAGTAACCTTTAGAATTGCCTTCTTCATTAGATGATATGCTCCAACAACTTCCCCGATTGGTATGTTCAATCATGGCCATAAAATAAGCCGATATTCAGAGTACTGCGATTACTCCCCCGTTGCCGAGCCCGTCCGATAAACCGCCGTTGCATGTCTACGATCAGCCACCTCGGGAATAGTCCTTTGCCCTTCCCGGTACTTCTACGAGTCAAAAGATCTCTGTTATTTATATAGGAGGAATAAATCTTTCCTATTAGACAAAAAGACAAAAGAAAATATTGGCGGGAGTTCTTTGGTTGATCTTTAGGTAAAAAAAGCTGAGAATAGGCGCCAAGACACAAGTACGAACTGGGAGAATATCAGCTGGACGAGGGCATCCGCCCTTTAAATCTGTTGTCCGTGCAAAGTGAAAATGTTACCAAAGAGGGAGGATAATATGGGGACAAAAACTCGAGAAAGGGCAAAGGATGAGCTATGTCCAGTAGGAGATGACGAGACTAGAAAAGAGCCCCTCTAATCCGAAAGAATAGAAACTGAATTGGGAACAGTTGAATGTGCTCCTCTTCAGACCACCTGCCGTGGCACAATATCATGTCATTCAACGGCTGCTGAGCCGGGGCAATATCCGAGAAGAGAAGGCGGAGCCAGGCAGGCGACGAACAGCTACCATAACCCGCTACGGACACTCCTGACACCCGATTACGGAGCCACAACATGCAGAGGTTTGTTTTTATTTTATCTGAATAATTGAGAGAATTACAGTGAAGAGGGCGGCTTCGAGCTGGTGGACCTCGACCGACCGATCCTCTTCAGCGAAGGCGGCGGATGCACCAAGATCGAACAATTCAGCACATTCAAAGGTTTGTTTTTCCCTTTTTGAGAATCTTCTAGACGAGAGAAATAAATAAAAAATAAAAGGCGATAAAGTGGGAAGACCTATTTGACTGGCTACAGTATACCTGGCTGGCCGCCCCCGAATATTCATAGTCATATTCACTCATAGCTTTGCGACCCCTCCCCTCTTTTCAAGTCGATCCCCTTTTTTGTACGTCGTCGGCTGGGTGTTGTGTCTCTGGTCGAGGGAGAACGCCGAGCCGTCAGCCCAAATATTCCTGTTCACGGGAGAATGGTCCTCAGTCTCATAACTAAACAGGAAGTCAAAACGGATCCCGTCGAGTGTCTTCCTTTCCCTTTGGGAGATTATTTAATTGTGAAACAAGGTAAAATGGGAGCTGACAGGAGGTGTCGACAATAATAACGGGCATTTTCAGGCAGTTCGGGCAGTGATGGCTCGCCATTCAACGAAGCTACCGTCTGCAATGGCTGTGGCTACGAGATCCACGACCGATTTCTCATGAAGGTAAGCAGGGAAATATTTTGGGAAGAGTTGATGGTCGACGGATGACATATGAATCAGAAGACGGCGGCGGTCTCTTTTGATTGCTCATTTGATAGACTTCTTTCTCTTCTTCCAGTCTCGACCGAGTTCATCTTTTTATAGAGAATGCCACTTGTTTATATTAGCAAAAAAAAGGAGACTGTAACTAGCTAACTGAATTAGGCAATCCCACGATTTGTGCCCCGTAAAGAATGGCATTTGTCGCCACCGTCACACGGCTTATTCCCGGGCCAATAGGGAACTTCACCAAACACTATTTTTGCGTGCCGCGACATGTAGGTCAGCTTTCAGGCCGTAAAACTTTCGGGAATAGTAAAATAAACTCTGCTAAGCCTAAGCCCACTTTTTGACAGAAAAGAAATGAGAGAAAAATTTTTTAGAAAGGTTTTTGGGACGCAAGTGTGGGGAAGTTCACCAAATGAGCCTGAACTTCGTCGCCCTGTAGCTCGCCGGGTTGACTTGCCAATTTGATTTAAACGATTGAAATAGACACAACTAAGCCTAATTATGCCTACGGTAGAAAAAAAATTAGAAAAAAACGATTTTGGAGAAAGTTTCAGGGTGATGGTGAACTTGGTGATGGTGAAGTTCCCTGTTCGCCTTATTCCCGTTCATTATCGTAAAACCATTGGGAGTCGGGTCACGTCTTCTTCTCACAATCTCGGGCTCTCGCGCCCATTGTCCAAGGCGACTGTCCTCGCTGTCCTTTCTCATGTCACCTTGGCTTCAAAAAAATGAATGACGATAGAAAAAATCGATCGTTCAAAGGCATTCAGGACGGTCTGAATCAGAACGTAAGTCACAGTCACACAGCCGATGCCGCAAAGGAGACTGAGAACAGCCTCAAAAGGGCGTCGGGGCCGCTAATGGGCACCGGAACAAACATTTTTTAAAAAGAATAGCAGAGATAATTACAGGTACAGACGGAGTCCTACCACGAGGCGTGTATTCGCTGTGCTGCTTGCCATCAATCCCTTGCCGGCAGTCCGACTTGTTTCACAAAAGACGGCCAGATCTATTGCCGAGAAGACCATTCTGTGTGAGTTTTCCAGAAGTAGCGGCCATTCTAATTGAAGAGGCCTCGGTCGCGTGCCTGGTCACCTCCTCAAGATTCTCCCCTCAGGGCTGCCGCCAGCCATAATAGGACCAACAAAATGTTAGGGAATAAGGATCGTATTGTCTCTCGCCCTCCAAATAACTCGAGTCATTCATCAGCTTCCTTCGCGCACAGCTTACGCAATTTGTAGACAGTCGCTGCAGCTGCTAATCACCCACGGGCAATAACTGTCATCCAAAAAGAGAGAGCTCTGGCTGTCAATTGCCAGATGATGAAAGTCATCAGCAATCTCCCCCGAGGGCACCCGGCCGGTCTTTGTGATTAAATCTCATAATTACGGGGGGATGATAGCCAACCAATGGAGATACCTTTGCCAAATGCAAATTATCAGATTCCCACTGTCCATTATAATTTTGAGATTTTTAAAAGAAATAGAAGGCTCCTGACGGGAAGATTCCAAGGAGAACATCTACCCAAGATGACTCAAAGAGCTGTTTCACCCACCCAGTCAAATTCAACCCTCATTAAACGTCAATCCAAATAGCCAGAAGCCGTGTCCGAGATTGTCAGGATTCGCGCATGATCCTCAATAATAGGCCGATATAGTGGGGCTTTCCGGGGTGCTCGGCTGACTCTCAACACGGATTACCGTAACCAATAACAGGGCGCTCGACTGCTAATTTTTATGTAATCCGGACAGTGGCAGGTGCCAGGATTACCCGCCACAGGGCTGACTGACTTCTATCTCCTCGTCTCATCCACAATGGGACTACCGTAAACGGTGTTTGCTCAGGCTGCCAATAACATTTAATTGGGTCTTAGCAAACAGCCGTCGGCAACAGCAGCAGGTGGTCGTCTTCTTGACCTACAGGCAAGGAACATCTACCGTAGTCGAAGGACATTTGTCTACCCGGGAGGGCGGCTGACTGACAGCCGATTTTAATTAGGCAGGGCCCTGAGGCTACTTTCGGCAGAATCTATGAGGTCCGGATATTTCCCATTATGAGCAGCCTGGCTACAATATGGGTGTCATCTGCCGGAGACGACAGTTAACCCGACAAGAAGCTTCCGGCGGCGGATGACCACTTGACGACGACAGATGACGGCCCTTTTACAGACTCTTCGGGAGCCGCTGTGGTCGATGTCGGGGCAACCTCAATCCGACGGACTTCGTCTTTCGTTCTCCCTGTCATCCAACCTATCACCAGCACTGTTTCACCTGTTTTTATTGTAATTCTCCCTTCACAAAGGTACAATGTCCCCATTATTCTTATCTCTTCGGTACAGGGCGACGAATATCTGGTGGTTGATGGCGAGATCGTCTGTAGAAACGACTACCATATGATGATGCAGGCTCATCTCCATGCAGGTTGACATTTTGTTGAAATAAGTAACGGCAATCCCTTTTCAGTACAACCGCCATTCGACTACGAACACGGCGATCCATCCAGAAAGACACCGAAAAGGCCGAGAACAATCCTGAATGCATCTCAACGGAGACAATTCAAAGCAGCCTTCGAAAAAAGCGCGAAACCCTGTCGGAAGATCCGAGAACAACTGGCAAAAGAGACAGGCCTCAGTGTACGTGTAGTCCAAGTTTGGTTCCAAAATCAGCGGGCAAAGGTAACGAGATGACAAATGACATCATCTCGAGTTCAGATGAAAAAAATGCAAAGAAAAGAAGACACGAAGAGGACGCCGACGGCCGGATCCGACGGCAAAACAGAGGAGAATAAGAGCTCAGACGACGGTTTGTTTGATGATTTTAGATGACAAGTCTGTTTAGAAGTCGACTCGGATGGAGAAGATGGCGACGGAACACGATCAAAGTCCGTCCTTACAGAGCTAGACATCAGCAATCCGATCGAGAAACTCTACCACATGCAGAATTCATATTTTCCCTTCAGCTAAGGCTGTCTTCCGGCATCTTCCTTGCTTTTTGTTGCTGGTCCCTTTCTCTCGCCCGTCTCCCTCACCGGTATCTAGTAAGAGGCATTTTGGGTGTGCCTCGCCCATCAAAACAAAACATTCCCCTGGCTTTTTGTTCTGCTTTATGTATCACAAAATCTAGTCAACAAATCAATAAATATTTTGTATGTACAGTGGAGAGAAGAATTAAAGCTTAGGCTGGGAGGCGAGAGCAGCTTCGATGTCCTTGATCATGCTTTTCGGCTCGGTCATCGGGCTGTATCTATTGATGACTTTCCCCTCTCTGTCGACCAAAAATTTGGTAAAATTCCACTTTATGGCGTCGACCAAGGTACCGCCTTGTTCTTTCTTCAGATAATTGAAGAGAGGATCGGCCTTGTCGCCGTTGACATTCACTTTCCCGAAGAGATCCGGCTCGAATTGGAATTTATTATTGACAAAATTCTTGATGTCTATCTCACAAGCCGGCTCCTAAATATTTTCAATTTCAAATTGATAAAAATATGTGGATACCTGGCCTCCAAATTGATTACAAGGGAAAGCGGCCACCTCGAGTCCCTGGCTCTTGTATTTATCCAACAATTCCTAAATATTTCACATAAAATTAATAAAAATACAAAGAAAATACTTTGAATTGTGTGTAGTTGGAATTGGTAAAACCGCATTGGGAAGCCACGTTGACGACAATCACAACCTTTCCTCTGGAATATTTCATTATTCTAAAAAACAACCGTCTTACTTGTATTTTTCGCCAAGATTGACAGTGGCTCCATCGGCATCTTTAACATTGAAATCGTAGAAAGACATATTCTGAAAATAAAAGAATGAAAATAAGAGCGTACGGGTGGGGTTTCCATAGAAACACAAAGATTTTGCCCCCAGAAATGGCAACAAACTGATATAGACACGAATCGATAGGAAAACAGATAAGAATATGGCAAGAGAGTAGAGAACTAGCTAAAATAAGCTGTAATTGTCATCAAAAAAGGAGGAAAGATCGCGAGGAGTGAGGAGAAAATAACAAAAAAGGAGAAGAGAGAAAGTGACAAACAACCTCGGAACTGGACGAGTCCTCCGACCTAAATGGGGCATGTTTACTTTGCCGGGTGGCAGTAGACAAACTTTGTACTCTGGCTGCGAGAAGACGACGAACCTCTTCGATAACACATTGAAAAGGAGGAGATGATTTTAGTGGTTAGGTGACAAAAAAAGACGGACTTTGCTTGTTGAAATATCTTGTCGAATTGTGAAAAAGTTTTTGGATTTGAAACAGAAAAACAAAAAAAAGTCGGAATATTTTCAAAATAGACAACAATCGTGCCCGTTTTCGGGTAACCTATAAAATTTCCCCGCTGGTTGTAACCCTGACCAGTTTTTTGCCAATTGATCTTCTTTAAAATGTGCCGTCTACTGCTGGTCCTTTTGTTTTTTTCTCTTCCATTTGTCGCCGCCCAATTACTGGACAATATCAAGGGTTTGCCGGCTAAAGAAATGCTTCTAATTCGAATTCCTAGGACTTTTTGGACACAACACAGAGACCACGACCGCAAATGTAAGTGAGAACCAAAAGGGCAAGATAAAAAAGTTTGATACAGCCGTCGAAAAGGGAGACGACGACGGAGTCGAGATGGAGACAGGCGTTAAGTGGAGTCTCCGAGACTTTAGGAGAATTGTATCACAAATACAAGGAGGAAAAATCGGATATACTCAATGAACTCAAGGTAATGGGATCTCTTGCCCTAATTGAATCGATTTAGAGCGGTATCCAGTCGACGGACTGGGACTCCAAAGCCCAGGCCGTCTGCCACCGATTTCCAGGACTGTGCCCGTAAGTTTTCACCTCGCCTATCAATTATTCCTTTCCAGGAAAGGTCGTCCTCCCCATGTCAATGAAATGGAACACGCGCTACAGGATGTCCTCCAAGATCCGGGCAAATATCTGCCAAAAGTCCCTATGTAAATCATTTCCGTGTAATAGAAATCAGTTACAGATTGAATATCAAGGATCCATTTGCCGGAATTAGCCAAGAATTGACAAGAATTGCAAAGAGCGCGACGACGGAATTGGGGGCCATCAGTCAATATGTCACAGGGAAATTGACGGTAAGAGAAAGGGGAGATTGCAGAAAGAAAAGAATTTAGAGCGTCTGTAAGTGGATGAATTGCCACACACAGAAGCCGGAAACAATTCAACTAAAGAGTAAAGTTATGAGGAAATTGTACGAATTCGAGCAGAAGCATCTTGGACGAGACAATACGGCCAATCTCAATCTGAGAGCCGATAGGACACAACAAATCAAACAGGTCAGGCTAATATTCCCTATTCGAGCGAATCCATTAGGCGCTGCTGGAAAAAGCTGGAATGGCCAAGGATGTAACGGCGGCGGATACAGGAGTATTTGACAAGGATATTCTCTTGACAGAACAACAACAAAATTTCTTGTTGAATGAATTGGGAAAAGGGGGAGTCGGCGTGGCCAGTGGACAGGCAAAGAGAGCGTCGATCTTCTTCCCCGAACATCCGACTCAACTCTGGGACTTGCCAATTACTTATACTTTAGACTCGTCGCTAGGTAAGTCAGGATCAGAAAAACCAAAAAAAAAAAGAACATTATGTAGAGGAGCTGGAAATGGAAGACATAAGAAGCGCTTTGAGGGAAATAGAGGAAAAGACATGTCTTCGCTTCGTCTACAGCCCCGACCCCACGGGACATCACCTGAATTACTTGAAATTTGAGGAGGCAACATTGTAAGTATTCCAGGAAAAGGGAGAGGGAATGGAATTTCAGTTGTGGGCTGAGCTATATCGGGAGAAACGAGCCCGCCAATCCCATTTATCTGAGCTTCCAATGTGGAAATGTGAGCCGAGTCTATTTTGGGTCGAATCATTTAGACAAGAGGAACTGCTCTCCACGAGACTCTCCATGCCCTTGGATTGGTGCATCAACATCTTCGACCGGATCGAGATCGACATATCCAAATTGACTGGAGCAATGTCAACCCACAACATTATGACATGTTCGCCACCGTCGACAACAAAATGTTCACTTCGTAGGTTCAAATTCGAAAGTAAAAATAGAATCTCTTTCAGTTATGGAGTCAAGTATTCTTTTGACTCGATAATGCATTACAACCCGTACACTGGGGGCGTGTCAATAGCCAAACCGACACTGATTCCAAAAGAAGACGAGAAGAGCAATTTCGCCCTTATGGGACAACGCGATGGAATGAGTCCTTCAGATGTCGAGCTGCTCAATAAGATGTACTGCTACAAAGGATGCGAGGATGTCAACATATTCTGTGGAGCATGGGCACTTCAAAATCTCTGTGGGACAAATTCTTGGGTCAAGAAGAATTGTCCAAAGAGTTGTAGCACGTGTAAACGGACATAATAAATTATCTTTTCTTTTTGATTCTTGGTTTGTAGAGAAATGGACGGCAAGGGAAAAGATATCAAAGAGCAAACAAATTGCCCTTTCCGTACGGGCGATAGTAACTTCGAAGTATGATCTGTCGCCCGTCGCCGCTGATTCTGGCCATTCAGTTTATTCTAATCCACTTATAAACCACATTGCCGCGTCAATTCGTCTTTGATCTGGAAATGTTTACGCTGTATTCACTTTTCCTTTTGTATGGGGAAATAAAAAGTATTTATGGCTTCCATGGCCAACAGAGGAGTAACGTCTTGACTATGCAAACCGGGTGTTGGCCGATGTTGAGTCAATGGCACTGATAGCATTCTCTCGCCCCTTTACTGCTCATTCCATTTGCCCTTTCTTTGCTGGTTTCTTCTCCAATTAGTAACTATGTCGACGTCCCGGGTTGTAAACGCCATTGCCGAGACAACAGCTCGAATTAGATGAACAGCGAAGACATAACTCGATCTCCGAATTCTCCATTTGTGCACCTGTTGATAATTTATTCCGAGTTCACAAACAACTCCCCGCTGTGTCATGATTAGCGCTGTCAAAAAAAGTTTTTTTACCTATTTTTTCTGAGGTGTGTGTATCTGATAGAACATTGAAAGAGAAGCATTTTGGTATAAAAAATTTTTGATTTGGAGCCCATTTAAATCATCTATTTTAGCTTTTTTTTACCTATTTTGGACTAAAAAAAACCTGAAAACGCGCTTATTTTGGCCTTTTTCGGGAAATTTGGAAAAGTAGCATGTGGGGGACCAACCTTATGTGATTTTGGAAATTTTGTCGGAAAAAAGCATATAAAGAGGAACCTTTACTATTTTCTAAAATTTCGCGAGAGACGCTGCATATCATTATAGCGTACTTGAAAAGCTTTTTGAATGTCATTTTAACAACCCGGGTTCAATCTTGGCCTCCGCCTAACCTTTTTCGCTTTTTTTATCACAGGGAATATTACTTATTTTTAAATCCCCGTTCTTTTTTCAATTTACTATTTCGGGACTGCTACAGCTGAAAAACACGGAAAACGCGAAAAAAGGAAGTAAAAACTGGTATTTTGTTCGGAATATCGGTGATTTTAGCCACTTATTTTTGCACCTATTTTGACTTTTTTCAGCATTTATTTAGGTACCTAAAACCCGATTTTACGAAACTTTTTCTGACAGGTCTAGTCATGATCTCTTTTCAAATACGTCCTGTCACGACTGACGTGCCCTGAAGGCGTAGGCTGGCGGGTACCTAATTAGTAATTACAATTCCCACAGATCGCAGACAGTTTATAAATCCCGACCGACGCTATGTCAGGGACTCGTACCAATCTAGGAGATTCTCTCTCTTATTTCTTTTTACGTCCCTTCAGATGAAACGCGACGATTTGCAATCCGTCCGTGGTGTGGCGATCCTCCTCGTTCTTCTCTTTCACCTTCATCCTCATCTCTTCCCGCTAGGATTTGTCGGCGTCGACATGTAAGTTATCCTCCTCTTATCGACGAGAGGTTCAGGTTTTTCGTTCTTTCCGGCTTTTTGATGACCATGATCTTATCAAAAACCTCATTCTCAGCCTCGTCGTTGTGGGATTTCTATTCGAGACGGTTTAAAAGAATTGTTCCTCTCCTTTATATCGTTCTCGTCGGAGTTTACGTAGGCAAGTCGATCGACAATATTTCAAAGGTTTTCAGGATGTTCTTTTCTTCTTTTTGGGCCCGACAAAGATCAGCTCAAAACGGATCTCCTTTGGAGTTTGTCATTTCTCTCGAATATCCAGCCACTTTATGAAGTTCTTGGTTACTGGGACCAGGTGAGTCTCTCTCCCCTTCATTCCATTTCAATTTTTCCAGATTATTTCTTACCGTTTCCTCGTCCATTGCTGGTCGCTCGGTGTCGAGATCCAGTTCTACTTGATAGCTCCTCTAATCATCTTTGGTACAAATCAGCTGCCATCCCTCCATCGGTATTCCATTCTCTTTTTTCGCTAGTATTTTCCAGGAAAGGGGTATTGCTCTCCCTCGTTCTTTGCTCTTTTTATTTTCAATTGAAATCTCCTCCCAAGGTTGCCTATGGCTTGTTGCCTAGTCGAATCTGGCAATTTCTGTTGGGATCACTTTGTCATGAGCCAGAAAAAGTCGACGACCAGCCGATTATAGAAAAAGAATCTTTGTTAGACGAGAGGGATGATGAAGGTATTCCCATTTTATTCAGGACGATCCATTTTAGAAGAAGAACCAGTCAAGAAAAAGCCTGGCAGACCGTTGGTAAACCATGTCAGCAGCCTTTTACTTTTTATGACATGTCTGGTTGTTTTATTCAATGAGCAATTTTTAGTGCACGAGTCTGCCATGAGGTATTTTTACGGGGGCTGCTCGATACTTTTCAGGATTATCGGCTCACTTGTGGTAGCCGTCGTCATCATCTGTCCCAGTCCCCTCTTGGCTTCAAATCGTCTTCTTGTCTACATTGGTGACATCTCCTATGTCATGTATCTGGTCCACTGGCCGATGATTGTAGCTGCCAAATATATCGAGGATGTCAACCAGCTGTCCGTACCTGGTAATTCTTACCATTCTGTATGTTTTTTTATTTTAGAAACTGTTTACCTCGCTCTTTTGATCACAGGATTGTCGGTCTTCCTTCATCACAGAATAGAGGCAATTCGTCTATCGTGTCTCTTACAAAGAATGTTTAGAAATTCATCTTGAAGTCATCTCTTTGTATGGGATTTATCCTCTCCGTCATCTCGTTGGCCCTCATTCTCTTCACTTTTTCCTATTATGACCAATGTTGCCATCTCTCTGGATCAACAACTCTCAAGGATATCAGTGAGGAATCTTCTCCTACAACAAAATAAAGATTGTTTAGACATCACCGAGGCGATTGAATATAACGAGAAACAGAGCAAAGTCGTCTATTTCAATTTGCCCTGTATAAAGGACAATGTCACACCGAAATGGACAAACTATACACAGGAATGGCAGCTTCGATGTCAGACCGTAAGTCCACTGACTTCTTTCATAAAACGACTTCAGTATGGAAATGGTACGGCCAAGGTGCTGGTCATTGGGAATTCAATGGCGTATCGGGCATTTCCCCTAATTCACAAGGTCTTCCAAGGACGATACAAGGAACTTCGATTGTACAGCAGAAGCGGTCAGTTTGTTCCTCGCATATTTGAGATGAAATATAGCTCGACCTCCCTTGACTGACTGGGATCCTCCTTTTACAAAGGCCACGCACATCGTCATAGATAAAATACGACCAGATATTTTGTGGAATATCCACGTCAGCTAGTAAGTCGACCATTTTGAATAACGGGAGAACAGCGACAGATATGCGGCGCCATTCGACGAGAAGAACAAAACCAGTGACCGAGCCTACTTGGAAATTGAGAGAAATTTGAATTATTACAAGTAAAGGAAGCTATCTTTTTAACTTTGGTTATTTCAGGGATCGAATAAAAGTTTTTCTGATCGATTTGCCATTTTATTGGAGCAACATGACGGTGGCCTACGAGATGGCCAAGCGCCTTCGTCAAGGAAAACCTGTGGACAACTTGAAAATCGCCAAAAATGTAAGTCAGGATTCTATTTTGAAAAAGAGAATGTTGACAGGAAATGATAAAGAAGCAGATGTACCACAGGCAGAGGATAAAGGCGGTGCCTTGTGATAAATGTGTCTATTTGGACATCGAGAATCGAATGGTCGAACACGGAATCTATTGGTTTTATAATCCAAAGAATTACCATGCATATTCAAAAGACGGGGCACATTTCACATGGGAAATGTTGGACAGATTTGAGCCATTGTACAAAAAGGCCGTCGACGACGCGCTCAAGAAATTGAATATGTGATCTGATGTGATGTGATCTCAATATTTACGGGTAATAAATGTCGGGAGTTATTGGAATATTCCCCCGATTATGTCCTGTATGATCAATTGACCCATACCGGTGGTCAAATGACTCTGACCAAGCCGACGAAGATCTCATAGACGACGTGTACAATTGGCTTCAATATCTGATGAATCTACGTGTCACCAGATAATCTCAATAACTTACGTGTTTATTAGTAGTCTTGATGCCTAGAATAAAAGTTATTTCCCGACTACCGAACAGTTCCCTGCC
Organism: Oscheius sp. DF5033; assembly: GCA_964036215.1. NCBI lineage: Eukaryota > Metazoa > Nematoda > Chromadorea > Rhabditida > Rhabditidae > Oscheius > Oscheius sp. DF5033. The sequence continues at coordinate 4,638,005 of CAXIWN010000006.1, forward strand.
CGTCACATCATTCGATCAGCCCTGTTGCCAACCGATCTCTTTCCAGCTGAGCACGCGGAAAGGCGTGAAATTCGTGTCTGTCCAAACATCATCCAGGTAGTCGTCTCCCTTCGATACTCCGTCGATCCGCTTTTGTCTATTGGTGCTAATCCTGCATCTCACAAGTATCAGTTCTAATGGCCAGTTTCCCTGTTTCCAGATGAAAAGAAATGATCTCCAAGCGATCCGCGGAATTGCCATCCTCCTTGTCCTCGTCTTCCATCTTCAGCCACACTTATTCTCGTTAGGATTCATCGGGGTCGACATGTGCCTCTTTTCTATATTCCCTTCTCAACTGTTTTCCAGGTTCTTTGTACTCTCCGGTTTCTTGATGACAACTATTCTGAGCAAGGCCACTTTCTCTTTCTCGATGCTCTACGATTTCTATACCCGCAGGTTCAAACGAATCGTTCCCTTGATGTATATTATTCTAACGGGTGTCTATATAGGCAAGTCGAAGTACTTCATTTGCTACAAATCTTCCAGTGTGCGCTTTTTTGATATTCGGAATAGACAAGGATCAACTGAAAAAGGATCTTGTCTGGAGTTTGTCATTTGTCTCCAATATTCAGCCATTGTTTGAAGTTCTCGACTACTGGGATCAGGTGGGTGTCTGACTCGCCTCTCTAACTCCCCTTCAGGTTGTTTCTTTTCGATTTCTCGTCCACTGTTGGTCTCTCGGAGTCGAGATCCAATTTTATCTATTCGCTCCGTATATCATCAAAGGTACAAATCTTTTTTCACCAATTAAACGGTAGCCTCTGGTATTTACTCTAATGACATCAATTTCAGAAAATGTGCTTTGCTCTTTTTGATAGCCTGTTCCCTTTCCTTCCAATTGTACTCTCCTCCAAAGATTTCCTACGGCTTCCTTCCCAGCAGAATTTGGCAATTTTTGATGGGTGCACTTTGCCACGAACCCGCATACGTGGGATATGAAAAGTTAGCGGACGATAAGGAAAGTCAGAAAGGTATTGTCAAGCCGAGAGAAAGGAGTTTTGTCTAGAAAAAGTCGAGAAGAAGACGACTTTGATATGTCGACTCGGTGAACCTTTGATGTTGCTGGTATGCGTTGTGGTTCTTCTCAATTTCAACAAAATATTCACCGAGACCGTTATGAGGTTAGAAATGTTCAGAAGGGTAGCTTCATTTTGTTTAGGATATTCGGGACAACTGTCTGTGCTTTTATGATAGCCTTCCCTGCCAGCAAATCTCTCCTTTCCAATCGGTTTCTCGTCTATATTGGTGACATCTCCTATGTGGCGTATCTTGTCCATTGGCCGATGATTATTACCACGAAATATATCACAGACGAGAAACCTCTTACTCCTCTCAGTAAGCCTCTGCACGCCGGATGCATTTCCTTTTTCAGCCGCCTGTTATCTCTTCGTGGCTATTTTACTATTTTCTGTTCTCCTCCATCACACTCTCGAGGTTGTCATCTCCCCTTCATTTTTACAGTCAAATTTCAGAAATTTCTCCTAAAAGCTTCCTTATTGACGGGAATTGTCATCGTCATCAGTTGTTCTCTCTTTCTCTTCTTTAGCTTCCCCCATTACGATAAATGTTGCAATATCAAGCGATACAAAAATATTGGCAATATCAGTAAGTTCTTTCCTTTATCTTAAAAACTGTTTCAGATGTAACGGAGGCTATCGAGTGGAATGAGTTTGAGAATACTCGAGTCTATTTCGACCTTCCTTGCGAGAAGGACAATCTCACCGAAAAATGGACGGGATTCAGGCAAGAACCGAGAGTTCGCTGTCAGACGGTAATCTCCTTCTGTTGAAGTCACCTCTCTTTTAGTATGGAAACGGTACTGCAAATATCCTACTCATCGGGAATTCCATGTCCTCCCGTGCTTTTCCCATAATCCACAAGGTTCTCCGCGGTCGATACAAAGAACTCCGGATCTACAGTCGTGGATGTAATGTCACTTTAAAATAAAAAGGAAAGAAATTTCAGCTCGACCACCTCTCTTGAATGTGGATCCCGTTTTCACCAGGTCAGTCGCTTTCCATTTAGTCTGACTTGTCTCAGGGCGACTCACATTGTAGTTGACAAGATAAAACCCGACATACTCTGGAATATGCACGTTATCAGAGGGAAATATCGGGCTCCCTTCAACGAAGCGGAAAAAGAGAAAGACAGTGCTTACAGGGAAATTGTTGAGAATTTGAACTACTACAAGTAGGGAAACTCAGTTGCTGTGAACAACAAGTTTTAGGGAACGAGTCAAGCTGTTCATAATTGACCTGCCATTCTTTTGGTTCGACGGCTATCCCGTAGCTTATGAGCTGGCTAAACGACTGAGGCAAGGGAAACCGGTAGATGACATGAAAATACCTGAACAGGTGCTGGCTTTCTTTTACCAAGCGGAAGATTTTTAGGAAGTTGAGAGACAAGAGAGATATGCCCGTCAGAGGATAGTGGCCGCTCCCTGTGACAATTGTATGTACGTCGACGTCGAGAGTAAGATGATCGAAGATGGCTACTATTGGCTGTTCAATAGGAAGAATTACCATTCCTACACAAAAGAGGGACTCCATTTCACGTGGGAAATGTTAGATCGACTCGAGCCACTGTATGAGAAAGTTGTCGACGAGGCTCTAAAACGGATAGGAGCCGCATAATTCTAGTCAAATAAATTGGTTCGAGTACAGCTTTTTCGTCGTAAAGCAAGTCAGTTGCTGGTCACTTTCGATCTGTTGATAAGAGAAGAATTCGAACTCCTGGCCAGAGGCGGAAGAAGGTCTGATCTGCCTCGTGATAACGGACCCTTCCCCCGCCCATCAGTTGACATCTTTCCCTCCCAATATGAAGTGTTTCACCCTGCTTCTTGTTTTTTCCATCACCTTTTCTATCGTCTTCGCCAGGAAATGTGGTCCTAATTTCGTCGAGAATATTGTCAAAGACATCTGCAAATAGTAAGTGTCCACCTTGTTATCCTAGAAATTCCTCATTTAGCCAAGGAAATGGCGGTTACTCATACGAAGATTTGGTAGAGTCGAATGCTCTCCACGCGTGTTGTCGTCGAAAATGTTCGTCAGAATTCTTAAAGAAGTTCTGTCGCTGATCCGTTGGATAATCCTTTGTCAACTTATTGTACAAACCGAGCTGATCCTTTCTTGTTTATAAACAGGCTTTTGATCTCTATTTTGAGGAATCGTCGTCATTTTTGATAAGGACAAAGCCTACACCTCCGGGGGCGGTAGTAGAACCACTAGAAAGTGTACTGAGCAATTTGAACTGACGTCGGAATGATACATTCATGTTTGATCCAAATTCAGCTGTCAACTGTGTTATTTCCCCGTTGCCAGCAAGCCGTTGATCGAGTTTCCAGCTGATAACATTTCGAGGGAACTCCTTCCTTGTTCTCGCCGTCAATTATTGAAATTAGTCGATGACTTGTTGAATTCACAAACTTCAATTAGTCGAGTCGTTCACCCCCGCTTCCTTTCCCAGTTCTTACTCGATTTTATTGCCTGTAAACATAGAACAATCCCCCTTAATTCAAAATAAACACAATTCTTTTAAAAAATAAATAAAATCTCACTAACCCAATTGATATCTGATGCCGATGGCATATTTCATAAGTTTAACCTTTTCTCCGTCCGTACTTTTCTCATTTTAGATGATGCTTACGAATTACGTGCTTACATTGGACAATTCAACGAGTTATGCTTTTCTTGTGATGGCCATTGTCAGGAAAAGTTCAATGATTGCCCATCCCAATCTTTTCGCCCTAATTCATGGTGTCGAATGTCTTTTCCTGTTGCCGACTGTCCTTATAATCTGGTATCATGCCATGACCCTCGGACGTCGTCATCTTTACCACAGAAATATTGTCCGAATTATTCGATTCAATTATATTTCTTATTATATCACTGTCGTCGCTCGGATTGTCACTTTTCTCTATGAAATTGAAGTTTTTCCGACTACTGGTAAGTTCTGTTTATTCCTGCCGTCGTTGTTCTCCAGTTTCCTTTTGATGATTGATTACAGGAACACTGGCTGACTGGCCACTTCTTCTGGGCAGTTTCCTTCGTCTCCAATTCATCATCGTCTTCATTTTCCTTATTCCGTCCATCACAGCCGAGCGATGTTTCGCCTCTTATTATATCGTCGACTACGAACAATTTAATCGTGGCTGGATCTCAATTCTTATCATTATTTCTACTATCGTCATCACTCTCAGTTTTGTCATTCCAATAATGAGAGGTTTTTCCTCCTCGCCGCCATGGTGACTTCATTTTCTAGGTTTCTTCGGTATGGAATTGTTTGTCGTCCTCCTCATTCTGGTCACATTGTGTGTCGTTTTCTTCATTTCTATTTTTAAATTCAACAGTATCAAACTGGCAAATCTCAACAAACATTACCACAAAAAAGAACGATACTCGTTGAGTATTCGTTTTCAATTGTCGGAAAACGTCAGAACTATGAAGGTCGGTGGATAATGACTTCTTGTACATGTACATTCCTTTAGCACCTGGTTATAATTGCTTTAATTCTCACAGTTGCCATCATTGCCGCCCTTTATTTTATAGCCGGGGCTGTCATCTGGACTGACATGGAATCTATCGACGGACAGATCTCGGCCGCCCTTTTCGAGATGTGGATATCCATGCCAGTTTTATACTTTGAGAGAAATAAAAAGAAGTTTTAGAGCAGCGGCCATAGTCTTGGTCTCCTTTGAGATAGTCAATTCTCAGTTCCAAAAAGGGCATCTAGCAATATTCGGGACGACGCCGAGTCGATATCTGGTGGCGGAGCAGATCAACCAAAGCAAGGACAACATGACACAGATCCATTTTAATACGTTGACACAATTCTGGTGAAATTCATTCAACAAATAATAAAAAGAGAGAGATTCGAGATTTTAAAGGGGGAGAGAGACCAGTGGAAGATCACGATTCAACGTCGACTCAACAATATTGCTCGAGGATAGGAGCCAGCCATTCCTCGACTTCGCTTCTCATAATCTCCAACAATGGCTTGAAAGCGGCCATCTTTATCTGATCCTTGGCGAATAATTCCTGTAAATGGACTTGTTTTTAATATCGTCGATTCCTTACAAATAAGTTCTTCTTGCTTGTGTCGGGAAGGGCGCGGAGACTGTTACAAAGGACACCGAGTTGGATTCCCTCTGACGGCTTGTCAGGATAGCAACCGAGTTTCTCCTTCAATTGGATGACCGCCTTGGCGAAATCATTGCTGGCGAACATTTCGAAGGCGAAACACACATTTTGTGGTGCTTTACAGTAGTTGTTTTTAATCTCAGTCGACAGAGGGAACTGAACCATTTCTTATTTTTGTTACGAGAAATTAAACTTACAATTTTGTAGTGGATGACACCGAGAGAAGAGCAAAGCGGAGTGACATCTGTCTCTTGTTGGACGGATAGACTGACGGTGACCAGGAGGGAGATGAAGACTGAGCGCATTCTGCAAATGGACAAATGGGGAAAAGGACAGATATTAACATATTTGGAGAGGGCGACGCTGTTTTTCATAGGCGTCACAAATGGAGAAGAGGTGTGAAACAAAACAGGGGAAAGTGACGGATGTCGACTGTTGACGGATAAAAGCAAAAGAGGAGGACTCGATCTTTTCCTCTCGAGATAAATATATGACAATGGGTAATGAGCGACCATTTAGGATTACCAAAAAGACACAACAATGTCACATGTGGACGATGACACAAAGAGGAAATTCAATTGTTTCCCTTGGGGCTCAGGAATGCAAATCTTATTAAAATGGAAGGGGGGACTGCTGGCGCAACTGATGACTCCACAAAAAGGAATCCCTTTGTCATTTTGCCGCTTTTTTTCGGATGACGTCGAATGAGGGACAGGTCGAGAGGAGAAGTTGCCGGTAGAGTCGCCTCGGAGGCAATCTCGGCAATCTTCATGGATAGCTCCTTTAAATACTGTGAATTATCGGATCAGGAAGGGATAAGCTCGACATCTACCGTACGGCTCCTCCCCTCGAGGAAGCCCACACGGCAAAAAGAGGAAGAGCCATGGAATCGTAAAAAGGAACGGGTGGTCATTATCAGAACACCCCAGAGACTTTGTTCTGGACTTTTATCAGATGAGTCCCCTGCATTTTTTGGAATATTCTGCCATCAGCAGTAGTCGAGCATCACGTCAGCCCGGAAATGGTGGGCTACTCTTTTTGAATGTCTCTTTTGTTTCTGACAAATCTGGCAGGAGATGTGGAGGAGGAGAGGTCGAGAGGTCAAGAGATTGTCACTTTGGCTTAGTGGTGGCCATATCAAACGACGATAAAGTTCTTTTCGAAGGGGCTTGTATCCTGCAATGAAACGAGGGCGACTGATAGCGAAAGAGAGAGAACTTCTCCGAAAAGAAGTCGACTCGACTAAGGGCAAGTGTCATATGCCAGGACTTTTTAAGAGAAAATCCGTGGGCGAGATAGGCATCATGACGAGCAGCCAGCCACCTATTAGAAGATCTTCTCAAGTTTCTGCACTCTCCTCTTCATGTGACTAATCCAAATCCAGAAATAACTGGCCCAAGAGGGGGCGATTGGAAGAAAATTATCACCCTCGGCTTTGTTTTGTGTCAGAGAATCACCTCGTGGTCTCTTTTTCTTTCGTTTCAAGGCTTCTTTTTGCCATCGTCACATGGATATCAACCACTGACTCAGTGACCTCTTTTTTATGTAATCCGTAATAAGGCTGATGATTCTCGACGGGGAAAGAGTACTCGACGGAAGTTGTCGATGGCAGACGAGTGACGTCGATGGCAAAATGGCATATTGTTATCATCTAATGAGGGAAAGAAGAGGAGATGGCACTTCAAAGGGATCATACTGGATAATAGACGGTTAGTTACAAAAATAATCGTCATGGGTTGAGGGGGTTGGGAGAGTACTCGCTCTCGATGACTGTCGACAAAATATTCTATGATCAGAATCAAGGAAGATCACCTTCTAACTAGCAACCCAACCACGAGGTTGAATTTGAATTATCGCCTGACTTCCTTTGATGTCAACAAAACAGACAAATAAGAGGAAAGTATTATGACACCTTAATAAAACCATTTTTTTTTGTTAATTAAATAACTTTCTGATTCTCAAAACATTGAATATGAAGAGCAATGCAAAACTATTCAACCGAAGGGGCCATCGTGAGTCGACGACAACCAAAGGTCTCATTTTAGTCGAGCATCCTGGATTTTTTGAAATAGAAGTACTCTGCTCTCAATGAAAATTAGGACTTTGATAGTCGATGATCGATTTTTGATGGCAAACCATAAGCGGAACAATTCTTCTGCATGGCCCAGCTAAAGTAAATGGGGGGAATGTTGACATCTGTGTTTTTTGACACCAACCCGATCTACCAGATCTGCGTCAGTCGACCCCCTGACATCCGACACTTCTATCAGTTTCTAGAACATCGTCGGATATTGTGTCCGTCCGGACATCACGTCATTTTCCATTAATCCAATTGTATCCAATCCCTGTTTTGGAGACCCATTTAGCCACACAAGGAGTTCACAGTTCTTCTACCTGCTGAATGATCAACTTATACAAATTGTAAGAGAAAAAAGTCCTATTTTTTCTGTTCGGATGTTCATTACTTATAATATTTGCAGAAAATTTGATCTTGAGGGTTTTTAACCTGGTCGACCCTGGGATGGCCGTCGACGTCGCCGTGACATTCACACTCTTCCCGGGGGAAATTCGAATTGTTTGTGTACGTACGCCTCTTCTTCAAACAAGTCTGCAAAGGAACAAAAGAGATATTCACTCTTAATCCTCGTAATTACCCGTCATCTCGCGTCATCTCCGCAAGGAGGAAATGAGTTTTCCTTGATCAACAGGACGTGATGGCGACTGACGGTCGTCGGAAAGTACGAGAGCTGTGTCCGGATACCAAAGTCCAGGATCTACTTGGATCACGAGATCTGGTTATCTCGGATAAGAAGAGATCGCAGCAGGATTTCTAATAAGATTCTCAATCAGAATTATGACCACTACCAGTGCTTGAACGGATTTGTTGCCCTCTTTGGATCCCATTTTCTCCCTGGGTCGAGTCCGGGGGACCTTTTCTATTTTAGAATCTTTATTTGTCTACTGGATACGCACGTATCTCGGATTATAAATGGTATAAGAATAGAAATAATACAAAGAGTGGCCATATCTTGTATTCAGACGCGATACTCTCCCAAATGAGATACGTTGTTTAGTTGGTTGCGCGGGTTGTGAATAGATCAGAAGCCGATGCCCAGAAAGATACTCCTACAGTATTCCCGGAAAGATGATCTGGTTATTCTCGGTATAGTCGACGTCTGTCCTCTGACGTCCGCCAACAAACAAGTGTCTCTTTCTAGAATCAGCCGGTGAACCTTCTTCGAACTCGACGATCCCTTCCCGTTCATTTGGCTCCTTTTCATTTCATCCATCAAAGCATAAATTTGCGTCTTCATGTTGCGAACACAACAAGAAACATTTTTCCCGGGTATATTTTCTACATCAGGAGCAGCTGGGAGACAGACACGGGAGAACGACGATCAAACTATCTGATGAACGGAAATGTCAACAGGTGTCCCGTGGGCGATGGCGAAATTGAACAATTTTTACGAGAAAAAATGGTGACGGGGACAGATTCAATCCAGTCGCGACAATTACTAACCGCGTCGAAAAATTAGGGTGAATTACCGCTGTCTGTGTATTTTTATGTGGGAAATAATCGGGTGTCCCCTCCCTTTGTTGATTTCCTGGGAACAATAACAGCCAACTCCCAGGAACTGGCGATATCAGAGAAATTATCAGAATTGCTGACTCGGCATCCTGGCTAGAATACTCGGTTAAGCTGAGATTACCCGCTTTCGGCAGGTGAACACGTGGCACTGCAACAGTTTTATCGGGTGGCCCACGCGGTATCGAATGTCTTTTTCTGGTGAACAGATAAATTATTCAATATGGCAAAATAGTATTCGCCTTCTTTTGATGAAAAACAAGTGATGTTCTCGGGTTTCGCTTGGCTGCATTTCACGTTCCAGATGAACCTAGCTACGAGCAGCCAGGAGAATTAGAAGGAATTCTTTATCTTCTTCGTCTTCCAAAATCAGTTTAGTAGCTCTTTCGAGAGTGTTCGGAATACTTTCCAGGAGATGGAAACGGCGCTCGTTAAAGGTCTAAAGAACTAGGAAACTATCTAAAAGAAGAGGTCGAAGAGCTCTCCTGAAGCCCAACCGAGAGTCTTGCGGAGATTCATTGACTAGAATCATTGAAGAATGGAGATTTCTGATCAAGACAGAGAAATTGCAAAAGATTAGTCATGTTTCCGGTTCCACTCTTTTCCTTGGCAGTTCCTGTCTGGCAGGTGTTATTTGTACGACAAGACGAGGACTACCGTAATCTGTGTCTGACTTCCTTCCGCCTTTCCAACCCATCTGTTGATTTGAAATGATCCTGACATGTTGACGCTCGTTTTGAGAGGAATAACATTTTATGAAGTAGGTCATTAAGAGTTGAAAAGGTCGTCGACGTGTGCCAGAATACGGAACGACCAAGTAAACAGGGTCGAGATCTCTATCCTTCGATGTTTTGTACTCGTCCCCCCGAAGGAGAACACACATCCCACGACGGAATACGGTAGAATTGCACACGGCTATATGGGAAATCTCACGTTAACCTGGAACGGAGGCGAGGATCTCGTTTCCCGGGAATTTTAGCAACCGTGAGGCGACACACCGAATAGTAGTTGTGGTTGTGAACTCGTCCTGCACTCGATGGCGATGACAAAAATGGACAAATACTTCCACAAAAGGGAATATGATGAAATCTGAGAGGGCTTCCGATGAATTAGAGTTCCGATTTTGTTGACAAGAAGAGAGACGGAAATATCTTGTACACCTGCCCCCGATCCCTGACGATGTCGACGGAAAAATCAACAATATTTATTAACTTAGAACTTATATAAATAAACAACGGGACGAGGAAGTGTAGAAATAGGTCGAGGAAGGATGAAAATAGTCTTAAATAACAAAAAACTCCGTATCGGGGGTCCAGACCCGGCTTATGACACAAACTAATCTAAATCGAAAAGGTCATCAGGAATCTAGGAGAGGTTAGAAAGCGAGATCAAGAAACAAATGAGGACTGGGGCAGAGATCACAGTAAAAATTAGAGTCGAGGGAATCATGGCCACTTCAAAAGTCGAAGAAAAGCTCTTCTTTTGTGATCTTAGGGTCCTTGGCGAGGTCGATGAGGCGGACAAATTCACGGTTGCAGAGGGGTGTGGTGCAGCAGCAGAAATAGGGCCCGAATTCACTTTCCGCGATGCAACGGTTGTGGGGACAGGTCTTATTTATGACATCCTCCTGTAAAATACACATTATTTTTGTATTACTGTATCCCCGGATAGCCCAGGAAAGAAAAACTTACAAACTGATGAATCCAGCATCCTTGCTTGAGGGGCTCGCCGTCGACGTTGAAGACGCCCATACAGGCCAGTCCAAGGGGCTTTACGCCCATCGAAGGCTCACTGCGAGCCTGGCATTTGGTAGTTCCCGGTTCGACCTCATCCTCTTCCATGTCCTTGTGCATACACATCAGATATTCCTCACCGCTCTCATCCCGGTGGTAGCTGAAAACGCCATTTTTAAAATGGGAGACCAATTTGTCTGTGATTTGTTGCGTCAACCAACGAAAGTTACGGCGGGCGATAAACGGATCAGACATTTTGATAAGCTCGAACAAGTGAAACGGGATCAAAAAACTCACTGCCTAAGGCCTTTGCCCGAGTGGTGGTGGTGGTCTTTAATGTTGCGGGAGTCGGAGTAGGCCACGAAGAGCACGGTGCAAACTAAGACGGCGACAAGACTGTTCATAGCTAGCTGGAAAAGATCGGCTCAGTTATGACCCCAAAGAGGAAAAGAGAAATAAACAAAAAAACAAGCGGGGGGAGGAATGAGAAATGAGCGCGGTTTCTGTTGTCTTTGAATAATTTACGCGACGGATATTGTATTACGGGTCGCGTTCAAATGGAGGAAGTTCAGGGCGGGCTACCTTCAAATGCAATAAACAACTGACTGCTAAACTTACTCGACTGGATAATTTGGAACGCTATCAAAAGAGAGAAAGCCCCGCCCCAAGCAAGCGCATCTAAGGAGAGTCACCTCCCATCTGGCCATGCTCCTTTTACAATAGCAGAGGAGGGAGGAGCTTCTCCCTCCTCGAGAGATGTGTTCCTCTTGAGGAGAGAAGAACTCCAGGGAGAGAGCCAGCCCCCGAAGAGGGCAGACATCAGTCTGTCCAGCTTGAGAGGCGTGGTTAATATAACCTTGTCTTCCAAGGGGCGGGACCACTGTATCCAAATCAAAAGACCCCGCCTACTTTGATAAGAACTCTACGGTTAAGGCGACGTTATCTCGACGAGGAGACTACAGACGAGGTAGATCATAACTGTGAGATTTGGAAAGGAAGAGGAGCAAGTACAAGATCTGGAGGACATCTTCAAGAGAAGAACAGAGAAAGTCGGTTACCTAAGGATAGAATCTGTCATGAGGAGAAAGTTCTTTGGAGTCATTCTCCACAGTTCGAGTCCGATAATCTGTAACGGAATTCGCCAAGTCTGGCCTTTGCTGAGTTGCTAAAATTGCTGATAGGAGGCACGTGGTGCCAGCTAGCAGTGCCAAAAACCATTTCTAAAACTCTATCAGATCTAGACACATTAACTCTAAAAAACAAAACGGAAGTCGGCACACTTCAATGAATTCCTTCTGCTAAATATTAACCCAAGCTACTTTTTGGTCCGGAAGTGTTTGGAAGGAAGTCATCTTTAGTCCAGGAAATCTCGAGTTTAAAAGTTAGTCGAGAAGAAATTCCGCAAAAAATACTCGAATATCAAGAGATCCGGGGATATCGAAACTGTATTTGAACAGAAACTCTACCCGGAAATAGAGATAAAATAATAATGTTATGTGCAAAAGACAGGAATTGTGTGCTCTGTATCCTGGTGCGCGTGTCCTCGTCGTCGTATCCCCGGAAGATACAGTTTCAAGTAGTCTTCTTTTGTGTTATCCCCTAAGCCATCTGTTGACCGAGTTATTTCTTCTCTATTCATGTCCCTTAATTATTTATCTCTCAAAAGTGCCTTCGTCCGTCTGGATATGTTCCAGTTATTTTTGGCTGAAGGCCCTACAGTCGCAGACCGTCTGGACTAAGTGCTAAGGTTATTCAGAAAGAACAACATGTTTTTATCAAAGAAAGTGAAACAAATCCTCGACTAGTCACAGAGAACGACGAGGATACAGTCACACACACACAAAATACAGTAATCCTTGGGATAAAAACAACGGAACTTGATGACTCGTCCAAGATCCAAGTTCGAGATCCACGTACAGAGTACGGGTCGACGCGGTTCAAATGCGGTTCATTAGAGAAGTTCTGTTCTGTGCTGCAAAATAAGTCTGTCGTCTTTGACCCGTTGAGTTTAACAAATAGCGGACTTGGTCGAGAACTTCCTTCTATTTGCAACATTTCTCGTAAACATCCGGGAACAAAACTACAAATGGCAAAAAAAAAGGAACCACGGCTGAAAGAACGCCAGGAAGCCCAGGCGCGTGGAGTCCATTAGAGAAAGAATAGCCAAAAATGTGTTCCTTCCATGGCCCAGGAGATCGCCCCCACGAAGCTTCAAAGTTCTTCTCACAAAATAGTTAAAGAATTGGGCCAGACGTAAATAATCCGACGTCAGTTTTAAAATGAATAAACTCGTGATTATCATCGTCGTCTGCTCTTCTAAGAATATTTTTGATTATTTCCGTTGGATAATCGACTGAATCAGGGACAATCCTCTCAGACAGACTGTTTATGATGTCGACTGTACTCTGTTGAACATCGTCTTCCAAATAACAAAAGGGTGATGACGATGCCCGACGTCTTAATCTTGCCCAGGTCATATGTCAAGTTCTGAGTTGATCCGTGCGTCTACCGGATTACCGAGAAAAAAAAGGGTGCTCGTCGATGCTGTGCCTGCTAATTTTTTTATCTGTTCACGGTTAATGTTATTCTGTACACTCGGATTAAAAAAAAAGCGGACGTCAAGTTGCCGTGTAGAACACAATGAACTAGAATATTCTGACGGGCAAGGTGTACGCTTGAACGGATGGGATTACGGTAGTTTAGATAAGGACAGTCAGGGCTTGTTTACAGCCACTTCTGAGAAGATCCGGTGTGTCATCCGGGGGCTCGACAATCCCCGAACAACATCAAGTGCATTCAACTTGATGACAGAATCGGATCAACCAATGTTCTCATTGCAAACATCAAGAACGTGGCCTTGCCAGCTGCAAAAACCTTGATCTTCCCAAGACATGGAGGTCCGCGGGAAATTGCCCCCACATGTTCCCTGGACTTCCTTCGTTTTCCCGAGAAATGAAGGAATTTGCAGATTTTAAGAAAATCCGCATTTTTAATCCAACCGGCTCAGACATTCAGACATTTTCCGAGGTGACGCTGACTGGTGAAAATAGAAAAAAAGGAGATTAGAGTAGTCGCGTGAAACTTAATCCAATTAGGAAGACAGTAGTCACTGGCTGGGAGGCCGAAAGATGAACTCTGGTACAAAATTGGACAGATAGCAGGAGGAGAGACCAGTACACTCGCACTGGTCGACAGTCTAGACTCTCGACTCTATGATTCTCCTTCTCTTTGTCTTTGAATCATCGACAAAACACGAGACCCGGTTCGTATCTTTTTGGGTCTTCCACCCGCAGTTCTTTTTTTGGCGATCTAATCGTTCTCTAGTGTGATTAGCCGATTATTCCCTATATGGGAAATTGTCCCGCTATTTTGAGGTCTAATTCAATTTTCCCACGTACAATTCCAAATTAGACAGGAGCTAAATAAGGAGAGATCTAAGTATAGCAGTCAAGTTGAGACAAAGTTCTTCCTCGGCTACAAAGTGTCTCCCAAGATAAGCAACTTTTAAGGCTCCGCGCATTTCACCGCTCGCGCTTAGATAACTCCTGTCGAGGACAGAATAAAAGACCGACCGACTGTCGGCTGGGTGACTGATCCCTCACGACAATTTCTACTAAACTTTCCTAGCTATTCCTATCGTATCCCTTTTTTAGTTTTATAATAGAATTGGCCGGAAATTTCCCTGGGGTATACGGTAGCCATTGGCATCCATCCAAAAATGTTCCCAGCTTATCTGGCAAGTTCGTCTCGAACTTTGTTTGATATGTGTCTTTTTGAGCATGGCGGATGCAACCTGTTGTGAGTCTGATAAGGCTCAATTTACACAGACAGTCGTCTGGGAGGACAGACGGTGATCGTGAATCATTCCAAAGGGACTGTCTCGTCTCAATTTGTCGTATACGACGTCGACGACTCTATTTCGGGTAGCTAAACATGGCAACTGTTCTCTAGCCTATTAGACTACGGATCGCCGAGTACGGCTTCTTTATCGTGTAAAAGTAATCCAAATCGGAAGCCAATCGGGGTGTTCATGGTCATCTCATCAAAAATCGTTTCCTGTTTATTTCTAAAATAAGAAAAGGAGGGCGAGTCACCCGCCGCCTATCAGAATGGCTTACGGTACGAGGAAGGAGGGAAAGACCAAAGACCGAAAAAGACGACGATATACAGGTCAGAGAGGGGCACGTGCCCGGACTATTTACACCCTGACGCTGTTCACGACATGGAAGAATGCCAAGAAATTGGCTGGCTGTGGTCTAGACCCCATCATTCCTCCCTGGGGAACCGTACTTCGGCCATCTTCCCCCACTCTTGACCATAAATCGAAAGAGAAAAAACTTTGAAAAAGGATACGAGTAGAGGAAGTTGTTACTTTGACGGAAAACGGAAGAAAGGAGGGAAAGAGGAAGTTTTGTTTTTAGCCAAAAAGAGCAGCAAAAGGGAGGGGAGCCCCCGTGCATCAGAATACAGTAAAACATGGAACACACGAGGGCGGGAACTGTTTGACCCTTTTCCCCACTATCAGGGGCTCTCCCCTGTTACTATTACCAGTGTCTTTGTGTTTTTTTCTGTGATCAGACATTTTTGACCAGAGAGTTCAACATATCATCGGCTGTTATTTCATATCGGATAGAGGCTTTCCACCGGATTCAGTGGATTTTTTCTATTGTAAACATGTAAGTCATCGAAGGGCAAGATCAGGCTCAGACAGTCCCCCACAGTCAATTACTCCAATGAATTATTTCGACGGCAGAAAAAGGACCTTGGGATGCCGACGAGTAACTTCGTTTTTCAGTTTTTGAAAGTTTTACGAAGGTTGACGGATGTTTTCAACTCGGGTGGCGGCCTTGGATTACACTGAGATGGCATGCTCTCGTTTTGCAAGAAAAAAGATCTCAGAGACCAGAGTGGACAGTCATTTTGAAAGTTGAGCAATCTGTTTACAATTTGACGGGGAGAGAGGGGGGGACAGAGAGACTAATCTCAATATTCTACTTTAAGGAGTCTGACAACAGACGTAGGTAATTGACAAGCCCAAAATAGCCGGATAAGGTCATGTCTGCTGCCAATTCTCTTTACTCAAATATTCTGAGGTGGCCATTTATCTCGTCAGAAACAAGTCTATCAGACTTTTTGCATGTTTGTGCCATAATAACCTCTGACCAAGGGAAAAGTCGGCGATTATACACGCTGGCCAGTTCGGGGAAAATGGCAGCCACGTTCGTGGTTATGAGCGTCACATCCTCGCGTAGGCGCTTCCTTTGTCAGAGAAGGAAATGGGCAACATTCGTGGAAGTCTCTGGAGAGAACGAGGAAATGACATCAGCTGGCTCTATACTGGCCATTCCCAGACAGTTCGGGTCAATGTCGCCTGTAATTTGCCTGTCGACCCGGAAGTGTCATCCCTTCCAGAAACCTCTTCTCCTGCATCTTTATCACTTGTCACGTTTCGGTCTTTGCTTTCTGCAAAACTAATTCGCCTTTTTTCCAATTTTCTTGTCCCAAATGAAGTTCTTCCTGTCCTCCCACCTACGAGACGACGTCAATGTGCGTACGGGGGAGATGAACTAGCGGACGAGAGGAAATTACACCTGGCCCTCTCGACTATGAAAAAATCATAAGATAAGAGAATCACGGTCCGAATGCAGTTCCAGAATAGGAAAAAATAATGTGATAAGGAGAAAAAAACAAGGTAATAAAAAAGGAGAGCAGAAGCTAAATGACGCAGTCGACAGGAAACGGAAAAGTCGACATTTTATAGGTCGGCTGTATGTTTACGGCACGGGTTCAGGTGACTGGGAGAGCTACATCTCAGTCACGCACCGTCTGGCCCTGATTAGAATAAGTTCCTGCTTACGCACAACACAACACCTTTTCCGAGACAAACTCGGTCTAGACGAAAGAACATTTTGCAGATCATTTTGCAACATTTGCAGCTGCAGGGAGATGTCTGTCACCTCTCTCGATTTTCTATTTCTGTCGTCGTCTAGCTTACTGTACTTTCCGTTCGGACGGAGTTCCATCTGATTTGTGCTTTGTTTTGTCTGTTACTGACGTAAACGGGATTTTATTCTGCACGGGCGCTTCTATTAAGACTTTTTCTTTAAAAAATCAAACGTCGTCGAAGTCCCAGGAATTGAAACGGCGGTTAAAAATGTACATTTTATACGTATCAAGAGATTTGGCCAAAGCTCAATCGTAGACTAGCTGGAAATCGGGCTCGGGGACTTTTTCCTGGTGGGAAAGACAATAGTTCATGATGTCCTCTTCTGAACACGGATTACGACAGCAGGCAGCCACTAAAGTCGAGAAAGGACCAGAGAACGGCTTGCCATCTTCGAAACTCGAGACACTAAAGAGACAATTTTTAAAATTGAACAGCGTGGGTGAAAATATCTTTAGCCGGGCGAGAGAGGGAAGGGGCCAAATTGTGTCGACTCACCTGGAACATATCTCGATGACCTTTTGGGATAGTCGAGAGCCACACATTCTCCTTTGACGAGAAAGGCCATGTACAAAAGAGACCAGCAAAAAGAAGAGGAGAAGTCTCTTCATCACTCAACTTGAAAACTGAAATAGGAGAAGACCTTGGGGCCGAGATTGGGGCCAAAAAAACAAGAACAGAGACAACCTGACAATACGCGCCTTATCTCCAAGTAACTACTGATGAACCGTCAGTTCTTTCTTATCGCAAAAATAGTGGCGGGATGTGTCCAGAAAGAGAAAGAGAGAAAATGCCAGGCTAATTGGAGGACGGTATCTCTTGCTGCTAATGATGACGGAGTCCTTTTTGAATTATGCCAATCAGACGACACCAAAAAAAGAGAAGAAAAGACTATGATGACAGTCTTTTATTCTTTTGAAGTCATGCCGTCTGCTCCTCCTCAAAACAACCTCGAAATGGACTGTCATCCGACCTATTTTATATTTTGCATAACATCATAAAAGTAATCTTCTTTGTCCATCGCATCGAAGACATTGAACAGTAGCAGCTGGTTTCGGAATCTGTGTGTCTCCACCTGAAATTGGAAAATTGCTTCTGCTTTCCAGAATCTCTTCTAACCTGGAGAATGTTCAAAATGTTCAGGATTTCTCCCAGTCGAATTTCCGGAAATGGTTCTCCTGTCGATTGGTAATGCCTCGCCAATTCTTCGTAAACCCTTCCCCGTACTCTTTGGATCATCTGATGTACTTTGTCCGTACAATTTTCGACGACTTAAATCTCTGCGTGAAGATGACTCATTTCGGCCTACGCGAGTTCCAGAAGAGCAGTCCAGCGAGAGCAGCATATTCCGTATCCGTTATCCTAATCCTTGCTATTTCTCGTAAAGTCTTCTGTTTATCCATTTTCATCTCGCGTTTCATAAAACTGAAAGATTTTTGACTCCGCTTCCCCGTAAAAGGTCCTCCTACTCTTCCGTGTAAGACGAGAGGGATTCTTTCATGAAATCGGGGACTCGATCCATTGCAAACCAATTGCCATGACGGTTGATATCGAAATATGTTGTGGCCGAGACTATCGAACTGAAAGAGAATATTCCTAAGAGGCAGGTGTTTCACTAAGTTGTGTAGAGATGTTCCGGCAATTTCAAATAAGTGTGGTAGCAGGCATCGAGCCATTGGAGATAGACGTGGTACGGCTTTATCAAAGTCCACTAAAATGGAAAACTCAGTCGACCCCTGCCACAGACCTTTTCCTCCTCTGTTAATTGAGAAAATTCCTCAAATGAATTGGCCAAAAACTCGACAACGGACGGTAAATGAGCCTTTCCGAACATGGCGACATGTCCCACTGTGCATAGCGAATAACCCTGGAAACACGTTCAAAATGGACGTCGGCAGAAATTACCGTCAATGGCCCGCTGATGTTTACTGTCTGGTAGCTTTCTGGGTAAAGAGCTCTCTCGGTTGCTTTTCGAATGATGCAAAGATCACTGGAATTGGTCGAAAAGATAAAGAAATTCCGCTAACTTGTAGTTTTGTATCAGCTTTTGGAGCAACGTCGGTTGGGGAGCAGAGACCGGTCCTGGGGGAATTTCTTTCTCTTTTTCTTGTTTTGGTTGGACACCGGCAACCAACATTCCCACTTTAAAGCACTTAGCTAGCCGACATTTTTTACACATACATTTTTGATCTGAAGGAGGAAGTTGACGAGAGGGAAAGGGTGGCACCTTTGTGGATGACGCAATCACCACGAAGTCGACAGACATATTTCTTATTTTCGAAAACACTTCGTCGGAAAAATGCACTACAGGCACGGCAACTCAAAACCCCAAAATGGACGCTGGTGATATTCTCAGCAGAACAGACTCCACATCGGCCGGCTCTAATTCTTTACGTGAACTTGAAAATTGAGAAGAAATTACCGGGAAGTTGAGGCGACATCCATTGGGAGACAGGAAAAACTAGACAAGTCGGGGTACAAGGAAGGAACAAACAATCGAAAAGATCAATAGACGACGCGATAACGTCACTTCTTGGAGTCAAAGATTGTTTTGGAATACGATTTATTTCTAATGGGCATCTCGGACCATTTCATAAAAGGATCCGAACTTGTCGAAGGCCTCGAATATTTTGTACATTTCCAAGTCCTCTCGACAGCGGATCGTCTCGATCTAAATTCTTTCCTCTTTTTGTGAATGGATGCCCGTTACCAGGACAGCATTCTGGATATTCATCAATTCGCCAATTCTGACAAAAGGAGTCGGTTCTTGGATTCTCTGATAGAATTTGCCTAATTCTTCGTATATTTTGGCTCGTTGTTTTCGAATAAATTGATGAACAGATTCGGAACATTGCTCGACAGCTGAACATTTCTGACTTTACAATACAGTCAGACTGACTCGTATTCCAAAAGAGCAATCCGACCATCGCGGCGAATTCTTCATCAAGCATTTTCATGTCATAAGTCATATAAAGAGATCGTTGTCTGTCACCACACATCTCTTTGTTCAATAATCTACAAAAAGGCCTTCTAAAAGACAAAACAAATCCGACTTATTGACATCGTTGACGAGATAATTCGGCATATTCTGCAGATCGAACATTAGATGAGGCTGTTCAGCATCAAGATAAGTCGTCTCGGATATCAGACATCTGATGACAATAAAAATAGAGCAAAAAGACCAACCGTCGACAGAAATCATCTCTTGGAAGGAGCTTATAAGTACGGTAGCCCGTGTCAATCCAGAAAAAATAGACCAAAAAGGGCTTCAATAATTTCAACTAGGCTGGAATTCGATGTCGTGGAGTAGGTGACCTACCCTGTCTTGTTCCTCAAGCTCATTGAATCCTTCTAGGGAATTGGCTGCGAATTCGATGACAGTGGGAGTGTGGGCCCTGAAGAACAGTAACCAATTCTCCTGTTTCCCACAGGCATATCCCTACAAATTCAGATTGAAAATTGACTTCTTCCCTTACCGCCAGAGGACCGGATGTCTCGACTGTTTTATAAATTTCGGGATCGAGAGCTCGCTCTGTCGCCTTTCGGATAATTCGCAATTCCCTGACATTTCACAGAAAATGAACAAATCTTCCACTTACTGATAGTTTTCGAGTATTTTCTCGAACATTTTCGACTTTTGGCCATCTGTTCGGGTGACAGAAATTGGATCAGGATCATCGTTGATCTGATAGATTTCGTCTTGTTTCGCCTGTACTCCCGATGGCTGCATTCCCTTGTCGAGACATTTTTTTAGTCGACATTTCCTACACATCGGCTTCTGATCTAATCCAAATCATTTCCCTCTCAAATAAATTCAATTACTTTTCTCTATTCGACATCCTCCTCCCATCCTACAGGCATAAACTTTTCTCTCGATAATTGTTCGTCGAAAAAATGCAGCACACCTGCAAGTTGGTTTATTTTTGCTTTGCTGTTCTTTACCCTCGACACGCGTCAATGCCGAAATGGCTGCCAAATGTGATGTCGGTGCAGACTAAGCAGATTCTGAACACTCGACCGCGTCAAATATTCAATTTAAGTCTAAAATTACCTAGAGGTTGAAGGTTGTTCTGACATTTTAAATATAGCAGAAAATAAAGAAAGAATCGATTGTCTCGGGGGACAAGACGAGGGACCGATAGCAACCGGTTGTTTGCACCGACACAAAAATTGTGACCGTTCTTCGACCTTTCTCTCATATTTGCGTTTTATATCGACCACTGTAATCTCTGATCTGATGAACTGGGACACGACAAACCTGAGGGACAGTCAGACATCTTTGATGACTTTGTAGAGAAAGTCGAAAGACTCGAAAGCGTCGTAGATTTTGAAGGATTCCATGTCTTCTCGACATCGAAATATCTCAATCTAAAAGGGAAGATGTGCTTAAATCGAGAGACTGACAAAGATGGCACTTTGGATATTGAGGATCTCTCCCATCCTGACCAATGGCTCGAGCTCATTGTATTTCTCGTAACATTTCTCCAACGATTCCATTACTCTCGCTCGTCCCAAGTGGATTTTCTTGTGCAACTCGTCTGAACAACCTTCCACCGCTGTCAAGTCTTTCTTTCCCTTTTTGATTCACTTACTACTATTCCAGAACAATAATTCTGTGAGGGCGGCAAACTCATAATCTCGGAGTTTCATGTCGTGCATCAAAAAGGCCGATCGTTGTCTGTCCGACTTCATTTCCTTCTTCAAAAGACTCATGAGATCATTGACCAGGAAAGGCGGGACATTCCCGTCCTCGAATAGCATTTCCTGCCGAGAAATGTCCATATAGGAGGTATCCGAAACAAGGAAACTAAAATGGATTTTGTATATTCAAGAATTATTCCTACAGAGACGTATAAAGTTCTTTAGGAGCTCTTTTATAAACTCGAAAAATCCCCTCAATCCACCAAAAATATACAAGAAAAGAACGGAGAAGAAGTTCCTGGAATTTACAGGAAACCTTGAGGATTATGACAGACTGACTCTTTCCTCCTTGGTCAAATTGTGATATCCTTCGATGGATTTTGAGACAAATTCCACGACTGACGGGGTGTGAGCCCTGGTCATCAGGTTCCATATTTTCGGTGTTCCATGGTACATTCCCTAGATCGGATGTCTTTCCTGGCCTCATCCTCACCTTCAACATTCCTTCCTTGTCGGCCGTTTTGTATCCTTCTGGGTCGAGCCTTTTCTCTGTTTCTATCCGAATTTCAATTAATTCCCTATATTTCCCAGTGTTATATGGTGTCGTTCTTACTGATAATTGGCCCAAACTGTCTCCAAGTGAAGTGTCTCTCCATAAAAATTTGGTTTATTCTCTTCTTGGCTGGCTTCCAGGTTTTTTCGCTCTTTCTCCGAAATATTCACACCTAGACGACCTTCTACAACCAAATAAAAGTTCACCTGATATCTGCATTCCTTTTTCCAGGCATTTTTTAAACCGACATCTGGGACACGGACGACGGATTGCTAAAAGAGCGGTACCCGTCTCTCCTAGACGACAACTTACAGATGTCAATGGGGCAGTTGCCATCTCCTTTGCACTGATATTTCCTATGGCCGACCACCGATCGACGGAAGAATTCCCCGCATGCTTTACACGAGATAACTCCAAAATTGGATCCTTTTGCCTTTTCAGAACAGACAACACATAAACTAGACGGGAAATTTCACTGAATACAGAAAAAAATACCGCATAGGAAAGGGGCGAAAATGGGAGAAACAAGTCCCGAGGGGAATCGATACGTGTCGAAGTGTGATAAAACCATCAGTCGGTCTGGTCTTTATTATTCTGTCTCTCATTTTATATGTTGCGGATCATTTGGAAAAAGTAATCGTCTTTTTCGAAGGCATCGAATAGTTTGAATATCTCGAGATCTTCCCGGCAACGGATCGTCTCCACCATCACAGCACTTTGGATATTCAACAGCTCGCCTATCCGAACCGAGGCTCGATATTCTTTTTGTTGCCTAAGGAGATATTTTAAGGAGAGAACTAGGCTTACTTGTAGTAGACACCCAGATCGTTGTATATTCGAGCTCTGCCACGTCGAATGACCTCATGGACATGATCGGGACATTCTTCTACGGCTAAAAGGGATTCTATCAAAAGAAATGATGACTGACTCGAGTTCCAAAAAAGAAGTCCGACGAGAGCAGCATACTCGATGTCTTTTATTTGCATGTCACTCATCAAAAATGTCGACCGCTGTCTGTCTGCGCCCATTTCTTTCTTCACAAATCTGTACAAATTCTGTCTTTTTTTCAATGTCGACCCTACTTGATCAAGTCTTCTTTCAAAAAATCTGGAATGGCTTCTTTGGCAAACCAATCTTCGCATCTGTTCACATCGAAATAGGTCGTCTCGGACATCAGACATCTCAAATTGACTTGACTTGGCCAACTGGTCTGACTCACAAATTTGAGAATTTCTCTCTTGGAATTCGTTTGTACGTCCGGAAACAGGCGTCAATCCACCAAATATAGACGATGAATGGTTTCAGAAGACGCGACTAAACTATTTTTAGGAAACGGGAGAAACCCTCACCCGATCTTCTTCACTCAATTCGCCAGCTTCTTCAAAAGATTTTGTGACAAATTCAACGACAGTCGGGATCTGGGCTCGGAAGAAGACCGACCAACTACGGGATGTACCGTGGTTCATGCCCTTGAAAGCGGTTAGATATAAGAAAAAGGGGAAACTGACAACCAGTACTCCCCCGCTGGCCATCGTCCTAAAACCTTCTGAGTCTAGCGCCCTCTCCGTGGCTTTTCTTGTGATACAGAGCTCTCTGTGATTATTCCATATGGTCATCAAATGATTCGGCTCTTCTGGATAAGAATAAGGAAGATCGGGCTGGGGAACGGGATAATTAGAAGAACTCGATGGGCCATCTTGCTCGCTTGATTTCCTCTTCCCTTGGACACCTACACCAAATAATGAATGATATTCTGTAAACTACCGGTAATTTGCATTCCAGCATCGAAACATTTTTTCAGGCGACATTTCCTGCAAAGACAACGAATGGCTGAAATGGATTGCGTCGACAGGAATATCAAACTACCAACATTTGTGAATGGTACATTTTCCGCCATTTCGGCAATTATACGTTTTATTTTCGAGGATGGATCTCCGGAAAAAGGCTGAACAAGCCCGGCAGGAGTCGATTCCAAAATGTGCTCCCGTCGTCTTATCAGAACACACTTGGCACAGTCGCTCACTGTTATTTTTAGAACTTTTCGAAGAAAATGTTACCTTGGAGAGGCTTCTTCTGGTAAAAGTGGTGGTCCATATGACATAGACATGTGGAAAAATCGAAAAAAAATGGAAAAAAGAACCAAGAAAGAGTTGGGTTTGGAGAGGAGGCGATAACGGCGGCAAACACACCGGCAACAGACCACGCGCACGGCGAACACAAAGAACACAAAAATACTGGTTTTTGTAGAAGTCAGGTTTTATTAGAGAAAATGGCACTGATTTGACCGAAATCGAAATTCAGATATGTACAGATACACGTGGCGAGAGATGAGGACTACTTGACGGGAGCCATCTCATAGGCGTCTTCTCGTGGTCGACCCGTTGTCTTTCTCCCCAACCCGTAGACGACACAATTTTGAACGGCGAGACTGCCTGAGATAGAGGAACTATGCATAGAATATGAGGCAACCCTTACCAGCGAATGTGATTAGAGCACAGAAAAAGGCGAAGAAGAATGTCCACAGCTGATTGTTGCCGGCTGAACAGAGCAGCTCCTTTTTCTCCTCACAAAAAACCATGTCGATCTTCTAAAAACGGACTTTAGCCGAAGTGGAGGCGACTTACATTACTGCTGATCCTGTTGACAATCGCGGGGATGAGAACCTGGAAAGGGAGACTTTCGTCAATTTTGAGGAAGAACTTACCTTGAAATCGAAGCATTGTGTATCTACAAGGGCACAGAAGGAGTAGATGCCGCTGATGAAGAGGACATACACTAAAGTGAGATGAAAAGAGATGAAAAGAAAGAATACCGAGGGTGGCAGAAGAAACAATGCACAGGATCAGAACCCAGAAGATTAGGAAGACGTGTGAACTGCAAGAGGCGAGGAAGAGAATGAAGGGAGACCCACAACAGGGAACGAAACGGAGAACTTTGACTGAAATTTAGAGTAAATAGAAGGAAAAAAGAAGAATACCAACCAGAACTGAGATAAACGAAGAGGAGATAGGCCATGAAGAGGACGGTGAGGACGACAACTAACACTTGGAGAGTCAGAAAACCAAAATCACCGATCTTTACGAAGGCATTCACCTGAAACAACCAATTGTAGACAAAAAGGAAAGACGAACCTGCCGGGAAAATCCGGAGAGCCCTTTGTGGAAAAGTGTACCGAATGCGATCGAGGAGACGAGAGTAATGATCGTAGCCAAAGTAGAGACGACCACCGAAAAAGACAACACCATTCGGAATTTCTGCAAAGAACATCTGCGGTCGGGAATCGATCGTGGTTGCAAAAAACAACCAGGTGCCAAGGATAAGCCGTCCGAAAAGGTGTTCAGCCGAGGGGAAAACATTCGCGAGGCCTACTTACGAGAGGAAGCTTCCTTTCCAGCCGAAAGTTTAGCGGGTCCGCCTCGTCTTTTGTCATTTTCTGAAAACGCCAGCTATTTTCTAGGAGTTTTAACAGATTTCGTACACAAAGGGAGGATTGGAAATGTATAGGCCAACGTGCAAGGTCACACAACACTATTTTTGGGTGCTGCGGCGCGTAGGTCGGCTCTGAAGCTCTAAAACTTTCGAAAATAATAAAATAGGCTCTACTAAGCCTAAGTCCACATTTTGACGGAAAAAGAATGAGAGAAAATTTTTTTAGAGAGCATTTTAGTGAGAAAGTAGGGGAAATGTCACACAAAAAGGCCAACTTTCATCGCGGTGTAGCTCACCAGGTGAACTTTTAAAATCGGTTTAAACGCTTGCAATGGGCACTACTAAGCCTAAGCATTCCTATGATAGAAAAAAATCAGAAAAAAATTGGTGTTGAAGGGGTGTATCAGCCATGTGTGACATTTGAAAGTGTGACATTGCACGTTCGCCAAATGTATAAAATGACTATTTGAATGCTTATCTATGGCGGTACTTTTGAAAATGAGTGGAAGATGGCCGGCAACAAAACAAGGAACCTATTGATCGAAGCGAGACAGTGGGAATCGGTTGGAGAGACCAGAGACAAACAGCTTCCGGGTAGCATGACCTGCCATCTGATCCTTTGGCCCATAAGCTAGGAGAATACCCTGACCTCTGATGACTAAAATCTCCAAGGGTCAAGTCATCCAATTTCTTTTCCTGTGCCTTATTAGTTTTTGTGTATAGAAGCAAAGTTATCAGCAGGACTGTTATCGGGCCACCCGTAATAATTTTAAATTTGTTAGGATTGCCACAGACGCTGTTTCAATGGTCTTTGAGTGGAAAGACCAGTCCAAGAGACCACCAAGAGATGGAAGTGTTGGGGAATGACAGAACTACTCGGCAAAACTTTGATTGATGCCAGCGAAGAGGAGATTGGAGACGGCATCTGGGTTTTCTTACTGAAGAATTCGATTTTAAATCGAAGAGATCCACCTAAAATCTAAAATTTTATACAGAAAACAAAAACTATTCAGTACTATCTTTTTGTTTTTTGCTGAGCAGGGGTCCACGTGTTTTCTTATCTGGATGACGTCGGCAGCAGCGTGAGCTGACTACTGCCCGTCAGGGCTTTCAAAAGAAAAATCACACAGTCCGATCTTTGATTCTTACCGGCATGGTTTGCGGATATGCCATATAATTTATCTTTTTGTGGTTTTATTGGGATGCCCACTATTAGCTGAAGACGGAGAGGTCAGCCACTCTCGTGAACAGTCGAGGCATCCTCATCACAACGGCGGCTTGTTATTTTCATAAATATTCATAGATTTATTGAGGATTATTATGTGGTTATAGGCGGATTATTAGTATGTACAACGGATAGTCAGATCAGTCGAATCACCAGCAACAGAATCTCTTGAGATAGTCGTCCGAGCATTTGTGCTGGCAACAGTCCCTGACGAGTGTTTCCCTCTTCCTCTTGTAGGTTTTGTTCTCCTTGAGATATCTGCTCTTTTGAACTTGGGAGCAACTAAAAGACACAAAATGATGGATTGACCGGAACTGACACTTACTCTTCGTCACAGATATTTCGCATTGTGTCGAGCAATTCTCGACCACACAGGTGCCGAGAGTAGGCGGCAATTGAACTGGCGAGAAGCAGGAGAAAGAAGAGAGTCTTGAACATTTGAAAGAGGACACGACGAACCAGGAGGAGAACACAGTAATGACAAGCAGTGGCGGTTATCGGAAGCCTCGTAAATAATCGCCCGGAAAGCAAATCAGGTGATTTTTCGACAAGATTCGGATAGGGTGAGATTGGCAATGACACGCCGGAGCCACCCGGCCATAAGTCATACATTCTCCGAGTTTTTTGAGCTGATAACATTGGACGATCGGCTATTTTTGTGTCTATTCCGTGAGTGCAAATGTCCCTGGACAAGGTGACCATCTTCTCGACATCTTCCTTTCTATTAGTCGAGTGAGTCATAGAAACTTATTTATTACACCACAGTTTATCTATTTTTTTTCTGTTGGACGCAACGATCAAAAACTGAAACCGTAGCCGCCAGAAGAAAGAGAGTCCTGCCCAAGTTCAGGGACAGTTTGAGGTCGACGGCGAAAGGCTTTTTCCTTCTTATCGAAATAAGCTTTTGGTCGACTAAACAGACAATTCTGGAATAACCCGTCGACAGTTTACTCATTTTCGGACAAATTGTGACTCGTAAAAATTCATCGGTTCATAATTGGAAATGAAGGTTATAACGAGCAGCAGAGGGTTTCGATGTAATCCCAACTGCAGCCTTTTTTTCTTCTACAACATAAATTGACGATACTTGTCTCGCCTTCAGGTAAATTCAAACATCTGGAAAGGACTGTGAATACTAGAGAATATACGACCAACCCTTGACATTTCCTCTTGATGGCGATTACAAGTTGGTCGCCACAAAGTCTTTCGGGTGCCGATGTCGTCGATTGGATCAATAGAAATACAATAAAACCCAAAAATGGTATCATTCTCGAAAGACCGAAGACAAGAACAATCGAGACATTCGTTATCGTCCTTCCTGCTTTTTTTTTCAGAAATGACGGAGGACATAAACAGGATAATCCTCTGAATGTACAAAGTCTCCACCTCTGCCATTCATTTTGAGACACTTCCGTTGTGCTCTCTCTTTTGTTTCCTCCCAAATATTTCTATTTTCTATAAAAAGTAGCAATAAACTGGTCCTTTTTGTCGAGTCAATCAGATTATAAGAAAACTGGTGCCTTTTCTCTTATCGTTTTATTCTGAGAGCAACGAGTACACTCAGTTTTATAGCAGAAAAACATGAAATGACTTCCAGATATTTATTTGAAATGGAATTTACCAAGGATCACAACAAATTTGTTTTAAAAATTTTGCTTTGCAGCTATTTTTGCAGCAGTCGACGAGAATTTCCTCGATTGTTTGTTTTATTCCAAGTTGTTCTATCGGCGTGAAACATCTGAATTCAGGTCAAATGGAGGTCGTCTTCTGTTTTACCCACTACAAACTTTGGTCATAATGGCCACAAATTGACTTCCACAGAGGGTCGGAGCTGTGTCGACCAAAGAAACAAAAAGAAATACGAGGAATATTAGTCGAAGGGAATACATATCGAGACGGGTGACTGACTATATAGTTCAAAGAAAGACAAAGGGTAACGGATATTTTCAGTGTAATGTTCCTTCTCAAAAAGAACCTCGATGTTTTGGAATGACGTCATCGAAAACTCATTCATCATTCGGTATATCTTCCTTCCTACATAAAGCCAATTTTCCTTACTTTTATCGTCCTCCGAAAATGGAGAACATTCCAAAAATTTAATTACGAACACTTCCTCTCGAAAGGTCAGAATTTGTTTACGAACCTCAAAGGGTTTAGGTAATAACCAACAAATCTTGAGCGACGTGAAATGGCTTTCGGAACTGCTGCCGAGATTCTACGGGTGCAGTGGCTCATGGCTAAATGGCCGGATAAGTTTTTCTGCCGTCAGAAACATGCTGATATAATCGAAGAAAAAGCGTGGTAATGGGGGACGACAGAGGAGAAAAAGGGGGAGGTTCACTTGATTTTTACCGGTAAGCTTTCCCTCAAAAACACTGGAAAATCGTCTTCGGATGGCTGCCTATAATGTCCAAAACAAGTTGACTACAGGAAAGAAGCGTTTGGGGTCGACAAGTCGAGTCAACTTGGATGTCAATTCAATGCATTTATTCATTCTGCTCATTTTATTTGTAACAGTAGGCTGCTTCATCTTTAGCTCTTTCACCGGCAGTTTAGATGGCTCACCGATTTTTTCGCTGGGGAAAGAAAGTGATAGGCGTCACGCCGGCAGTGGAGCAACTTGCGCCAACATCGAGCCCTCCCCCGCAGCCCAAGACAAAGTCGGCCAAGAGACGGGAGAAGCAGAAAAAGAAATATGGCGGTTTCCCCGGTAGGCGTCTAATAATTCTGATTGACTGGTTTTTAGGCTTCGGATTGATAGGCCAACAGACAACTGAAGACGATCCGGTGATGAATTATTGGCAAGAGGAAACGAATAATTCGGGCGACGACGAGCAAGCCCATTCCAAGATGATGCTGTTGGTGGACATCCACAAGGAAACGAAGACGTGTCCGACGCTGGAAATGGTCCTGAAACAATTGGTGACGACGGACGCGCAAACAAGGAAAGATATTCTCGTGATGATGGACAAGATGGCCGAGACATCGACGGAACAAACTCTTCTTGTGACGGAACAGAGTGCAACATCAAAAAAAGCTAGCCGAACTTATTCCATTAAAATTACCACATCGTCGGAAATCGCGAATCTACCAGCTTCTAGACCTGCTCCTACTGCGCCCAAACCGTCGATTCCACCTCCTGTAGCAGCACCGATTCTACCATCTGTGGTAGCACCGACTGCACCTCCGCCTGGTCCACCACCTCCGCCGCCACCTCCACCTCCGCCGCCGCCTCTTGCTTCTGGGACAACTCCAGGCAGACATCCGCCCCCTCTTCCGGCCGGTCAGTTTTATTTAAAAAGTTGAAATGGAGAAAGATTTTAGACAAGTCGAAGAGAACGATCAGTGTCCGAGTGCAGAAATCAAAGACGACCGCCGGCCTGACGGAAGAGAGCAAAAAGGAGGAACTCGACCCAGTCGAGAAGAAGATTCTGGAGGAAAGATTTGAGGAGAAGCCGGCTGTGTTTGCTGCTTCGAGGAACGCGACACCGGCAGCTGGTCGACCCAATCGAAAGATTGACATGCATCGAGAAGTCCTGTTACAGGCAATCATGAAAAAGTAAATCCCGCCTTTTTTGACTTTGGGCTGACTTTCCTTTTCAGATTCGATAAGCCCATTTCGAATGTCTTGGATCTTTTGGAAGAGGACGAAATCAACGACGAACAAGCATTGAAGACACTTTCCGCTGCTTGGCCGCCCAGTGAAGAATGGGCTCAGTTGTCTCAATTGAAAGAAGATCACCTCGAATCGCCTCTTGACCAAATGTGTTGGGTGATGGCCCGAAGAAGTCATCTCAAGAAGAAACTCGAAGTCCTGCTCATGTTGGAGAACAAACCAGAAGAGATTGCCGGCTTGAAGAGAAACATCGAAAAGTGGGAACAGTCAACCGGATGGCTGACGCACAATACTTTTACTCGAATTCTTGAAAAGCTGCTGCAATGGGTGAACTTCTTGAACAAAGGATCCTACGTGGCCGAAGTCAACATGATTCCTCTGGGAGAAGTGGCCGACATTTTGGGAAGGAAGAGCACGGACAAGAAGACGACGATCGGAGAATTGCTGATGGAAAGACTCGGACTCACAGCCAGCGAACTTCAACTGATTCAGAAGAATTTGGAAATGCTGACGGTTGACGAGATGCGCTTGAAGGACATGGAAGAAATGTCGACGAAAATGGCAAAAGAGATCGCGGCACTGGAAAACAGCCAAGACACGACCCTCATGAAAAGGAAGGACTCGATCCAACAGATGAAGAACGACCTGGAAGAAATTAGGAAGAGGCTCGTCGACTTGAAGATAAAGACCGTCAACATCGGCAAATATTACGGAGAGGAGGAAAAGACACCGATCGAGGAAATCATCCGACACCAGCTGGGAATCATCCAGAAAGGACTCGACGCCATCCCGAAACCGACAGGACGCCATAAACCGTCGATGACCTGGCAGATAAACTCCTAATTCTAAATGTAATGTTGTCCATGGTGAATAAACGATCTCGTGCCTATCTCTTGTCTTTTCTTGTGGTTGTCTGTCCTTTACCAAGTGTCAAGGTCTGCTAATGACCAAGACACGATGGCAGTCGGGGATAAAGAGTCTTTTCTTCGTCGCCAAAGCTTTGCTTCGCGCATATTCGTCGTTTTTCAAGTCATAAGACTATGCGACGTCCAGGCACATGCTGCCAGCCGCGATCCGTTTTATGAGCGACGGCAAAGTCTTGTCGGTACGCAAGTTCTCGACCGAAATTTTGAATTTTCTCTGTTGATCAAAGTTTTTTCTTTATTGCCAATAAATCAAACTCTTGTTTTCTCTTGTCATAATTTTGATGATTTTTTTTGTGATTGCATGCAAAAAATACCTTGCATAAGAATCAAGCACATTTGCTGTAATCAATAAACAAACCGTCTCCTTTTCGAATAATGCTTTTCGTTTCTTTCACTTTATTTTTCGCTTATTTCATGAATCGTTTACAGATGTCACAAGCAAAAATACTTTGCTGTGGTGATGTCAATGGAAAATATGATTTACTTATTAAAAAGACGGAACTAATCAACAAAAAAGTATTTATTTTCATTTATATTTCTATATTTTTCTTAATAGAATGGCCCATTTGATATGTTAGTATGTGTTGGAGAATTTTTTGGTCAGGATGACGAGGCTAACCAAAAAATAGTGAGTGGTGATATTGAATTTCCTATACCGACATACATTTTGGGCTAGTTTCCTTTTATAAATTTTTGTTATAAGCATTTTAGGACCTTGTTCTCCTTCAACATCTTCATATTATCCAGAAGACTCAACAGAATTTTCTTCTAGTGTAACATTTCTGGGAAAAAAAGGCATTCTCAATACAGCAACGGGTCTTCAAGTAGCATATTTAAGTGGAATTGAAGGTGTTACTTCTAATGCATTTCAGTTTAATAACGACGACGTACAGGTAACTTCAATTCATCTTCTTATTTTGTGGCATTTTTATAGGAATTGCTTGTCCCCGTTAAAACTCAATCGGGTTTCTTGGGAGTAGATATCCTCCTAACATCAATGTGGCCTGCAGAAGTTTGGAAACATGCGCATAACACACCTTCGACTGAAATCCAAGGATCTCCATTAATTTCTCGATTAGCTGCTGGATTGAAGCCGAGATATCATTTTGCAGGAATGGGTATCCATTATGAACGGCAACCATACAGGTAATTCCATATTTATTTATAAATTTTTAATATTTTCTATAGAAATCATCGAGTTCTCTTAGAACCTGCACAACATCCAACAAGATTTATTGGTTTAGCAGCAATGGATAATAAAGAAAAGCAAAAATGGCTTTATGCCTTCAATTTACAGGTTTTAAAAAGTTTTTCTTGTAATAAAAATTATTCTAGCCTATGAAAAAGATGTCACGAGAAGAGCTCACTCAACAACCACCAAATGTTTCCGAATTTCCTTATATGGAGATAATTACAGAAATATTAGCCAGGTTATATTTTTGATCGTTCCATTTTTATTATAAAATTTAGTGAAGCGGAGCAGGCAGCAGCTGTAGCACATACAGATAATGGTGCCCAATATAGATTCGCCATGTATGCTGAAGATGATGGCTATGAGGACGGTAGAAATAGAAAAAGGAAACGAGGTTTAAAATTATTTTATTTTTTTTATATTTTTATGTTTTTAGATCGTGATATGAATGGAGGTGAAAAACGTCCAGCTGCTCCTTGTTGGTTTTGTTTATCAAATGTTGATGCAGAAAAACATTTGGTTGTTTCTATTGGAAATTCTTGTTATGCTGCCATGCCCAAGGGGCCTTTGGTTGATGATCATGTCATGGTTCTCAGTATTGGTTAGTCGATAATATTAATAATTTCATCATCAATATTTAGGACATATTCAGTCGTTGGTTGCGGCTCCATCAGACGTACAAGAAGAATTAAAAAAGTTTAAAGAGGCGTTCACTTTAGTGGCTGATAAGGTGGATTCAATTTCAGTTATTTTAATTAAAATTTTTATTATAGGCCGGAAAAGCGCTTGTTTGTTTTGAGCGGAATTATAAGTCTCAACATCTACAAATCCAAATGGTACCGGTACCAAAAGATTCTGTGAAAGAGTTAAAAGGAGCTTTTTTCAATACAGCAGCGTTAACGGGAGTGGATTTGTCAGTAGTGGGTGAAGAAGAAAATGTAAGCTTTTGTTTTGTGTCTAATATAAAACCATTTAATTTTAGTTAGCAGATCTTGTAAACGAAGGATGTCCATATTTCTTCGCTGAGTTGCCTGATGGATCGCGTCTTTTTACAAGGGAAATGAGAGGATTCCCATTGCAATTTGGAAGAGAAGTAGGTTTTTATTTTATCTGAAAATATAGAATATTTTAGGTATTGGCTAATCCAAAAATTTTGGATTGTGAAGAGAAAATTGACTGGCGGGCTGTGAATTTATCTAAAGATCAAGAAGGCGATTTATGTTCTAAATTAAAACAACGATTTGCACCTTTTGACTTTACAGATGACGGTGATAGCGATTAATCTAAAATTTTGATTGTTAATGAAGAATATTTACCCATTTTTGTTGGACCTCCTCCCAATCTTGTATCCTCCACGTTTTTTGGAGAAGTACATTACAGGATTTGTCAGCTCTTCTCGTTATCGCCTTTTCTTATCTTGAATAGTTTCATTGCTTATCTTTCACCTCCGTATGGCCCACCGGCTCCTTTTTCTTCTTGCTTTTATAGGTAATCGAAATCCTTTGCCAGCTTACCGAGATTCCATTCAGCGGCCGTCTTCGGATTTTTCCCGCTTTATCGTCCTCACAGTCGAGTCGACCAAGATTTTGTTGATTCGAATAATATTACCCACGACAATGTGACAGCCAAAGTCGATAATTTCGATCCGAATAACACGGCGACTTATCAGCAGCGATATTGGTACAATCCAAATTTTCGAAAAGGCAATGACATTGTCTTTTTGATGATTCAAGGCGAATCCGAGGCGACTGATAAATGGATTACCAACAAGGGTTTGTCCTATTTTGGCGGCAGATACAAAAGCTAATTCAGACTATACTTATTTGAGATTAGCCGAGAATTATGGAGCCGACGTATTCCAGCTGGAACATCGCTGTTTCGGATACAGTCGACCTTATCCGTAGGTGGACGAGCGTTGACTCGACTTCTTTCCTTCAGAGATCTGACATTCGACCATCTCGGGGTCTGTACAATCGACCAGGCTCTGGAGGATATCCACCAATTTATCCTCAAGATGAATGTCAAAATGGGATACAAAAACCCCAAATGGGTGACATTCGGTGGATCGTACCCGGGAGCCTTGAGCGCCCTTTTCCGAATGAAATATCCAAATGATACGGTCGGAGCCGTCGCGAGCAGTGCCCCGATGCTCTGGACGCTCGACTTCTTCCGTAGGTCATCTGCCATTTTCTCTCTAAATTCCAATATCCAGAATATGCCCAAGTTGTCAATTTTGTCCTCCAAGACACGGATCCTAACTGCTGGCAGGCGACCAACGACGCTTTCGCCCAAATACAGCAACAATCGTTGAGCAACGCTGGTCGGACCACTCTCAATCAAATATTCAAGTAAGAAAAGAGAAAAAAAAGAAGGGAAATTTAGTTTGAAACCGGCATTCCAACCGGACAAGGTCACCCAACTCGACGTCGACAATTTCTTCTCCAATGTTTTCGGTGTTTTCCAAGATACCATCCAGTACACTTACGATGGGCGGGTTTGTCAATATTTTAAAGTCAAAACAATTGGTAACAGACGACTGCGACTATGAATGGACTGGGAGCTGCCCAAC
Source organism: Oscheius sp. DF5033 (assembly GCA_964036215.1). Taxonomy (NCBI): domain Eukaryota; kingdom Metazoa; phylum Nematoda; class Chromadorea; order Rhabditida; family Rhabditidae; genus Oscheius; species Oscheius sp. DF5033. Next base: position 4,672,596 of record CAXIWN010000006.1, read on the forward strand.
TTTGTCAGAAAATGACCGACGCCTCGGAACCAAATCTCATGAAACGAGTGGCAAATGTGTTGGATTGGGTAAGGATAGAGAAATCAAAATAAATTGATACAATCCAGTACAATGTGATGAATGGCGGCCCGTCTGGTCAGCCACTCGACAATTCTTACTCCGACATGATGGCCGATCTCTCGAACACAGAATACGACGCGTCGACCGACAGAGGTTCCCCTTTTGTTAATGAATATCTCCCTGTTTCCAGCATCTGCCAGAGGTTGGATGTGGTTGTGTTGCAATGAAATGGGAGTACTCCAAACGACGGATCAGGGTAGAAATGCCTTCCAACAGACGATCCCTCTCAAGTAGCCCGTCCTCTTTTTCCCTTACTCATATTTTAGTTATTTCGTCGATATGTGCACCCAAATGTTTGGTCCTCAAGTTAATATCAAATATATCAGAGACCGAAATTTGAATACTCTCAAGAAATACGGAGGCATCGAAGGATACAAGGCGAGATATTCCCCGACTTCCCTATTTCCCTCTCCAGGCGACGAATGTCGTTCTCCCCAATGGAGGATATGACCCATGGCATGTGTTGGGAATTCCACTGTCTTCTGCCGATTCTGTCAATCATGTCACACCGATCCTCATCGACAGTAAGTCTTGTACCTGTGAAAAAGAGATAACTATTCATTTTCAGAAGCCGGCCACTGTTCAGGTATTCAATATTTTCAGATATGAGACAATTCAGATAGATATGTATCCTAAATACGCAAAGGAGCCAACAGGATTAGACTCGGCCAGGGAGACGATCAACCGAGAAGTGGCCTACTTCCTCGGTGTCACCGCCATTCCGATTAAATATGATTGTTGTTAAATAAAAAGGAGCCTGTCTGTTGCGAAGGGCAATGTCCGAATCGAGTGCTTCCCGCGCGGTTTTGGGAGTAGGCGTGTCCCGTCGACTTAGTCGCCTGCGATGTGGTCCTCCGTCGTTCTTCTTCTCCTCCTGGCGATTCGCCTTCAAGCCCAGGAGAAGGCCGAGGTCGATATCCGCGTCTCCGGAGCCTGTTCACCCGGTTTGTTATGTGCCGAGAGACAAGAAAACTTTTACCGGGCATCCGCCACGAACCTGTTGTCCCCCTAATCTTTTAACACTCCCCCAAACGAAATCGATGATCGCCGGATTGCGGTCACGGGGAGACAACGGGGGAGATGGCGGCAGACCTTTAGCCTAAAAGGGAAACTGACCGTATCCAAGTTTTATCGGGGTGGACTCTCCAGTAGTCACAACTATTATAGTGCATTCTTGTAAAAAACCATAAATTTCAGTGTATCTGACAAGGAAAGGCATCGACATGAGCAAATACAAACCGTCGATTCGTTTCAATCCTGATAAAATCCAACTAATCCCGAAGAATCCAGTAATTCCTGGTTGTATAAAGATCAAGGCGGAAGGTAAGCGCATCTCCGGATGTCTTCGACTTTTCCCTTTAGGTGTGATGATCGAGCGACCGATCAAGAATTTGATTGCCGAGATTGAAATGAGAGTCGGCGGTACTCCCGATCCCTCAAATCCAACTTTACCTTGTAATAAGAAAATTGACGAAAAAGTCAACCAATGTCCATGTGCCAAATTGGAAGGAACCTGGTGGGTCGTAGCCCAAAATGTCCAGGAAAATGGGAATTTCTAGTGTGTTTTGTGACTTCTGTAAACAGTTAAAATCACAGTCGACCACGAGGATTTCGGCGACTCCTTCACGTGTTGCCGGACACAAAAGCATCGACGACGACTGCAAGTGTGTTAAATATGAAAATTGGAAAGGAAAACAAAAATTACAGATGCAGTGTAATGCAGCCAGGTCCATATGACATCGAGACAGAAATGTGCACACCGGAGATCGACGACGTCAAAGATTATATCCCTCCAGAAATACAATCCAACATTTTGGATAAAAAACCGGTCAGTTGTCTTTTCATCCATGTCTAATTGTTGTAGATCTCGATGTTTATCACAGTTTATCTTATGGATATGGAACCTCGATCATCAAAGGAATCCTATTTATCAGCTTTTGGAAAAGCCATTTTACAAAGACGGTCAGTTGATGATTTGCATGTGCATTTATAGAATATTCAGAATGGCTCAGTCGACAGTAGCCTGTTTCCTTCTAGGAATTGACGTCAAACTTGCATTTCCTAATCTAAACTAAGTCTCAAAAACCTGTCTTTCAGTGGTAGAACTTCACCATACGGGTTGAGCCCCGCAATATTTTACTCATAAATTATTTTTGACCTCAAAATTTATTTGTAAACAATAACAAGAAAAATAAAGTAAAACTACCGGTAATCACTTCCAATTAAAAAATTTACTTTTTTCTTGGAGCACGCTGATATTTCGCTGAGCAACGGCATCTTCCAATTGGGAGTAGCTCTGAATAAAGGGTCATAATCGAAAAAATGTGTTGCTTACCGCCAATTTGTCAATGACTCCATATCCTACTAAGCTTGGTTTAGTGGAAAGCAATCGCAATGCCGCCCGAGTTATATCTTCTGATGTTACCTTATCTAAATTGACCATAAAATCACCAAATTCATCATTCTTACCTATTTTTTCCATATATTCTGTGGGTAATCTTCGGCGGCCATGCCCAATTACTTGCCGTGCAAGATCTTCAAACATAACCGGTCGAACTTCCAAATTCATCATCAGCTGTGATTTTAGTTGTATTTTGGCTCTAAAAAACATTTTATTACTTTCTTAGTTAAAATAAAACCTATTTAATTCTTCTTTTTCTGCTCCTTGCAAAAGTCGGAAAAACTGCCACAAAACAATTTGAAGACATTCATTCAAATTTTCAGGAGGTGCTGATACATGTATACAAAATATGCCTGAGTCTGCATAAGAGTGGTTGAAAGCTGTACAGCGATAAATATAATGGAACCTAAAAAAATAGAAGCTAGCAGATTGTAACCTACGAATTCATGACTTCGGTATATAATCGAGTGTACATCCCTTTACCAGGGCCACCAGCTGAAAAAGATCCGCCACCACCAAGAAGTGACTGAATAACACACATTGTTACAAAATCTTCGTCTCTAAAATAAAAAAAGTGAAGAATTTGCATAGGAGAACATACTTATAGCTGCATCCTTCAAAACCTAGAACGGTATGTGCTAGATGTGGAAAAGGAGTTCCGATTGAGACTTCAGTAAGATCTTTTTCTATCTAAAAATGTCCAATTTCAAGAAAAAATTAAAAACGTACTCTTACTTCTCCACCTGTATATTGTGCAATAGAATCATCTACAGGAGGCAATTTGGTATGAAGAAGAGCAGGATTTGTGGCCCAAGAAGTTGTATTCCAATCAAAATATTGCTTAGAAATATTCAACAATTTGTCATGTGGAACTCCGACACCTATTCACAATTAGGATAATTAAAAAAAAAACAAACCTGCAACAACAGTTCTTTCTGGACGATGATAATTGCTCATATAAGTAAAAATATCTTTCTTTGAAATCTTTGGAAGTGCTTCATTTTTTGTAAATTTTGAAAATCCTAAAGTATTTCCACGGAACGCTGCCTGAATTTTTGAATAATGCAGAAATTAATTTTTAACCAACATACCGTGTGTAGCCAATCTGTTAACAGAGGTTCACATTCTATTTTAAGCGGCAAATCATAATTCTCGAATTCAACTATGGCTTTAGCATCTTCAAACTGAAATATTTTAAATACTGGTAAAAAATATTGAACAACACCTCTTCATCAGTAATTGTAGGTCGCAAAACAGTATTCGCAATTATTTCCATGACTTCATCAATTCCATCAACATGACAACTTGCAGCATAAATAAAAGTGTCCTAAGAAGATTAAAGAGACACTAAAATAACCAACTGGTGTACTCTGACAGTCGATTAAACCACCGTTGCGCTCTAAAACTTCAAATATTTCTTGTCTGGAGTTTTGTTTAGCGTTAGCCTGAAAAAATTGTATTTAGAAATTTTAATAAACGTACGCCGAAAGCTAATTTTTCAATAAGATGAGAAGTTCCAGCAGGATGAAGAGCTTCATAACGAGCACCACTTTCAATAGCTACTAAAAATAATAAGAATTAAACTCAATAAAAATGACTTACATCCAATGGTACAATAATCTCCAAAATGTTCTTGGGAAGCGACACGCAAACCATTATCCAAATTTGTGACCTCGGCATTGTATGGCTTTAGGATAGGAGATCTCGTAGAGCTTTGACTTGCCGAATATTTTGGTATTGGTACTGACAGTGGAACTTTGTTTATGTCCTGGATAAAAGAAATATATACGATTTATAAATCAAACCTGTGCTTCTCGCAATGAAGATGTTTGTGAAAACTTCCGAATAGGCAACCTTTTAGGGGTAATACTTCGGAACATTATTACCTGAAAACAAGCAACATGAAATCAGCAAATTCACATTTGATGCAAATATAAAAAAATAATTTTTTAAAGGGACAGTCCAGGTGAGAAAAATACGTGCACCCAAGTGCACCCACTCGGTGATCGAAAATGTCATTACGTACACAAAATTTTTTTTCGTTTTTCGTGTATTTCTCTGTTTTTGCTTTATTTTTTTTTAAATTTTTTGTTCCTAATAACTCTTATGCATAGACGGATCCTATAAAATAAAGAAACATTAGAAATTTTACTGAAAATAACAAAAAATAAAATTTCATCAAAAATAATTTTTATGTACGCAGACATTTTCGACGCGGCGTGGGTACAGTAGGGCCCACGTACTTTTCTCACCTGGACTGTTCCTTTAAATGTTCGATGCTGCACAATTGTTACGCTCAGCTGAAAATTCGCTGTGCAATTTCTCTATTCTAAACAAAAAAAAATGTTGATAAATGGTCAATGTTACAGAGACTGAAAAAGACGTGTTTTTATCCGTAAAGATTTAGAAAAGATTGCTTTGTAAAAAAAAAACAGCGATCATTTTCTATTTTTCTTCCGCCAAATGCTGTTGACATTTCACACAATCTTGGGGTTTTTGCTACAATTGACAATATTCATCGGAACAGTATCTGTACTTCTCTGTGGAAAGAAGAAAAAACCAGAAGCAAAGACAAAATCAACTAATAAGAAGACGACAAATGGAAAAAAGAAGGCTTCAACTCACAAATCACAAGCTCAGTCAGCACCGGCAGATTTGGCACCGACTTCAGGCGGACAATTGAAACAAACAGATAAAGTAGAAGCCAAAGAACGTGCAGATCAAAAAGAAAAATCACCAGAAAACAAAGCAAAAGGCAGTCCGGCAAAAGAAGAAGAGAAAAAAGATGACGAATCGAAATATCCGATATGCAAAGCGCCGACAACGAGCCAGAAAAAGAAGAGAAAAGACGAAATGGAAAAGGATAAGCAAGAAAAAATTGCACAAGGATTTTATCAAGAAAAATCGGATGAGGACGATACGCTGGAACAAGTAAAAAGTTTGCAACAGGAGGCAAGCATCAAAGGCGGCTCTTCTAAACGCAACAAAAAGAAGACTTAGATTTTTTAATAAACATTTTCGAGGACTGTTTTCAACATATTTTGTATTACTGTTTTTTGGAAAATTTCGATGATTTGGTAGCTGAGTGGACATGCTGCCGAGATTTTATGGGTGCGGGCGCAGCAAACAATTTGCACTTTCAGATCTTGTCGACCATTTAGACCTTTCTCGAAGAATTTCACAAATATACAAGACGCTATTGAACTGAATTCTTTACAAAGCAGTAGTACATGGTTTTATGAACATCGAAGTTCAGTATTAGCGATGAAATGAGTACAAAAGAATTAGGATGGAGAAATTCTCTAAATGTTAATCCTCCTCGACATCTATTCTTCCTCTGCCACTCATCCACATCTTCTTATCGATGGGATCCTGCTTCTCCGATACTTGGCAAGAGGTAATTTTCGCAATTTATCAACAAGAATTGTCATAGCCCGTTCAAACAATTCAAAAAGATGGGAGGACGAAGATCATGGAAGTTGTAGTAAGTTCGAAGCCATTTAGCCAGCAATCCTTCTTTGTAGAGTACAAATATCAATAAAAATGGGAAAGATCGAAAAACGAGTTATGTCATCACAGTGAGTTTTGCATCAATTATCTCTTTCTCAAAAGAATTTTCTCCAGGAAACAGCCCCATCTATGGCCGATCATCCCGTATCTCCCCCTCCTTTGCCCAATTTCTTTTCCACGTAATTTGACCGTCCCCGTTCCAAATAAAGACAATGTCCGTGTGTTAGCTGATTTGGTTGAGCTGCGGCCTGTCACTGATTTTCCTCGCTTAGCTGTCGGCGTGTCAACAACACGTCAGTCGCGGTCAAACACAAAAATCTGAGGTGGACAAGCGCCGGAAAGTACGCGACAAACAGGCGGAAGCACAATTGACGGCACGCGAGCCATTTTCTGGAGTGGTCAATGGGAATATTACGATCACCTGTGGTCACTTTGTTGGAATAGAACCGATTAGAAATACTCGTCGAGAAATCGAAGGCATTGAGAGTAAAGCTCCTCCGCATAAGATAAAACTGGAAGCCGAAGTTTGATATTTTCTTCGGGTTAGTCATCGAGTACAGTACTCCTTTCGAAATGGTAGCAGTCGTCTTTTTTCTTGTTAATCCGACGGTCGCAAAAATGGCCGCCCCCGATAGGGTCGCGTGGCTGAAATGTTTGTTCTGCGAGTAAGTCAGTGCCTCTTTTTCCCATTGTGTACTTCCGGTCAGTTGGGTAAAGCGTCGACTCGCGGCCACTCGCAAAATGCGGCTGCTCCTCCTGCTCCTATGTCCGTTGTCCTTGGTTGCCCAGGTATTCCCCTCTGCCGATCCTGACTCTTTTCTTCTAGGTCTACTACAGGCCGATGCCTGTCTACACTCAGCCAAATGTTTTCTATCCGGTCAGAACGAACTGTTACAACCGGTGTAATAATCAGAATAGATATCGTTTTAATCTCCGTCCTTCTGGCTAGTCGAGGTTACTGTAGAGAGTCAGTACGTGGTTTAGGCGTGATCCCAGTCATCCAACCATCACCCATGACTCCGCCGACCCCGCCGGCTCCAACAATGCCAATCCGTTTTACCTTCACACATGCTTTCACTACGGCTGTCCCTACAACCACGAGCAGCTTGCCCACTCCTCCTCCCGAGACTCCAGCTCCTGAGACACCTCAACCCGAGCGAGAGACTTCTCGGTCGACTTTCGCCTATTCGACAACCGTCGCTGAGGCCACCAACGAGTCGACAGCATCGCCAACCACCAGATACATGAGACCCGAGAGGAAGCAGAGTAAGAACATCCTTTAGGGAATATGACCAGTTATTCAGAGTTCTTCAATCCTTGCCCCTCCGGACGACCTCTGTTGAATGAATTTGACACTCCCCTATCTTGCAGCTACACCAACCAGCCCAATGGCGGATGTCCCGAGGATTACTGGTGCCATACAGGAGCTTCCTTCTCGACCACCGCCTGTTGCCCTAAAACCGACAGAGGTAAGCATCTTTTACCCTGTGGAATAAAACGGATTATAGAAGATCGATGTGAACTGCGACGAGACACAGGAGAGGGTAATGAGCTCGTCGCCAGGTGGTACTTCGATAAGAATGCCAAAGTCTGTAAACGGTAAGTGTTCCGTTTTAAGAGAAGATCACGCCTGAGATTTCAGTTTCCTGTACAAGGGAATTCGTGGAAATGCTAACAATTTTGTGAGCAAGGCGCAGTGCAGCGAGGCGTGTGACACAGCGACGGAGGTTATCGAGAGAGCCACCCCGTGCCGACTTTCCCAGCCGGCGAGGTACAAGAACGGATCACGGATTATCTGTGGACCGAATGACGCGTCAGCCTGTCCGAAGAACTACTACTGTCATTTGGGAGAAGACCCCGAGACGACGGCTTGTTGCGAGGCCAGTGGATGTAAGGCGACCATGGGTTGACGAATAAATGCAACAATTCAGTGACTGACCCTTGTCTCCTCTCGCTGAATGTCGGCCAGGGATCCGCCTCTCTCAAGAGATTCTACTACAATACCATCGCCCGTCGATGTACTGAATTCGTCTACCGTGGTCTTCGTGGAAATGAAAACAACTTCTTGACTCAAAAACAATGCCAAGAGACCTGTCAAAGTGGGCGCCTCGTCTATGCTATAGTTCAGGAAATTCAGAATCAGCCAATCCGTGTCGCGCCTCTTCTGGCCCTCGAGTTCGTTGTACAGTCCGTGGAAATGAATGCGGAGCCGGACAATGGTGTCACTTGGGAGAACACCCGGACACGACAATCTGTTGCCAAGAGGAAACCAGCAAAAATGCCTGTGAGCAACCGATGAACGCCGGAGAAGGAAATGCCAATCTCACAAGGTAAAGAACTACAATGAACAGACGAATTGTTGAATTTAGATGGTACGCCGATCCTAACGATGACTCCTGTAGCCGGGAATGCAAACAATTTAGCTACGGTGGTCTCAAGGGAAACCAGAACAATTACTTAACCAAAGCCGAATGTGAACAGTCCTGTAAAAGTGAGCAGTTGAGGAGGATAGAGAGGAACATCCGTATTTAGGAGAGTGCAAGTCGCCTTGCGGCTCAGGGTCCATGCTGTTGACCGCCACGGGAGCTCCTCGTCTCTGTTCGCCGACTTCTCCTTGTCCTCGAAGTCACTGGTGTCATGTTGGAATCACTCCTGAGACGACTGTCTGCTGCCCAGCTGGTACTCCTTCCTCCTACCTCTACTGAAAGGCTTTTCAGAGACAAATACGTGTGAATTGCCCATGGAAAAAGGACATGGCAGTTCCCATCTGACTAGATGGCACTTCGACAGTGCCACCAAGAAATGTGTCAAGTTCATCTACAGCGGAGAAGGCGGAAACCAAAACATGTTCCTGACTCAGGATGACTGTCGAGCCGTCTGTCCCGTTTTCGAGAATCCTTGTGGTACGGGGAAGCCTCTCCTCGTCGGAACAGAGCCCAAAGTATGTAGTCCTGCTTCTCGCTGTCCTTCCACTCATTTCTGTCATATCGGATCCGGAGATGCCCCTAACTATTGCTGTCCCAAGAGTAAGAATTAGCACCTCGGTAGTTATAGAAGAAGTTTAGATGGAGACCCTTGTCAGCAGTTGGTCGCCATTGGAACTGGCGGACTGTCTCTGACCAGATACTTCTTCGACAAGGAAACTCGTCAATGCAGAGAATTCATGTATGGAGGAAAAATGGGAAACGCCAACAATTTCTTGACCCAATCCGACTGCGAACTTGTCTGTCCTGGTTTGTTTTATGAATGGAACAGATCAAAGAATCGTTACAGTTCTCCCTAACCCTTGTTCTCAAGGCGAGCCACTTCTGGATTTCCGTAAAGAGCCGGTCATCTGCGGTGGAGAAGATTCCTGTACTGCCGGCTATTGGTGCCACGTGGGAGCTACGCCGGAAACGACCAACTGCTGTCCTGGAAGTAAGAACCAAATAAATCGAATGACATACAGAGACATTTCAGCCCGTCGCGCCTGTGACCTGACTTTGTCTGCCGGCGAAGGCAAGTACAGTCTCGAGAGATGGTTCTACGACGGCGGAGTACAGATGTGCCGACCATTTGTCTACCGAGGAATGAAGGGAAATGCCAACAATTTCTTGACAAAGCAGGCTTGTCGGCAAGCCTGTAAAGAGGTCAATCCTTGTGGATATGGCGAGCCTTTGGCCGATAAGAATGGCGACAGAGTACAGTGCACTGGGGGACAGAAGGTCGACAGCTGTCCTGGCGACTACTACTGCCATGTCGGAGGAACTGCCCTCAATACTGTCTGCTGTCCCCGAAGACGTACGACTTATTGTAGTTTCTTTTTGATAACTTGGAATTATAGGAGTCGACCCATGTGACCAGCCGAGAGACGTCGGAACCGGAGGCGAAGGACTACCGCGGTGGTTCTTCGACAGACGGGAGAACAGATGTCTGCCTTTCACTTACGGAGGAATGGCCGGTAATGAGAACAATTTCATCAGTCAGAGTACTTGCTTGAAACAATGTCCAGGTGGAAATTGTCTCTAACCAATTTGAAGACCATCTTCAGAGTACCGTAACTATTGTCCCCATGGAATTCCTCTGATCGAGAGCGACAAGATCATTTCCTGTGGAATCGACAAAGGATGCCCCGAAGGATTCATCTGCCACATGAGCAGTGAGTTCAACGTCTCCGTCTGCTGTCAAGATCCAATGGACTTCTGTCTCTCACCACGAGATCCAGGACCGTGTACCAGCTTCGAGCCGCGATATGGCTATGATCCGGCCACGGACACCTGTATCGAATACAAATACGGCGGATGCGAGGGAACCCTGAACAATTTCAAGTCTCTGCAGAGGTGTACGGAGATTTGTTGTAAAGAATACAAAAAGAAACACTGATGACGAGGAAGACGACTCTACCCAGACATACAGGTTCTTGTTGTTAGGCTGCTGCTCATGATCTCTCTTCTTATTAAATATTCATTTATTTTCTCGTTTTGAACCCGTTAGACAAAAGTGGCACTGGATATAAGATAAGCGAATGTAAAGCGGCTATGACTTCTCGGGTTTGATCTTCTCATAATGGAATTGATGGCCTTTTTGGAGCATTTCCAGGCGGCCTGTTCCGTTGGTGGCTTTTCTAAACGGGAAATTGTAAATTTAGATGTTTAAAATTTACTTGAAAACGGCATCAAATTCTCCTTTAGCAAATTCGTAGAATTCCCTTTCCATTTTGTAGATCGGACTCCTTTTCACAATCGAAATTGTCTGGTCATTTGGCGTCACTTTCCTCTTTGTCGACCTCAAATGGGATCGTGTTTCTGTAAGATTAATATTTTCTTTCGACGGAGTTTCTCTCACCGTCAAGAGACAAATAATGCTCGAGGGCTCCTTTAAAGAAATGGGGAAAAGTATGTTCCAAGAGGGCAATAAAGTCGGGCAACCTCTCAGTCAGTCCGACAATTGCATAATGATTGATGAGGTTTCTCTTGGCCTGGACTAGGGCTTCCTCATTTCCCGGATCACTAAAAAGAATAAAAAATAAGGAGACAATCTCACGTGCAAAAGTGATGATGCCCACAGAAGTAGGGAATCTGGACCCAGAGCTGTTTCACGTCGCAGTCCTTTCCTCCCCGGGCGACACAGTCGTCGAATGTCTGAATAAATTAAGATGACACCGAGGAATTCTTTATCTAACCTCATTATTCCCAGCTCGACTCCTTTTCAACCCAATCCGATAGTTGTCACCATAACGAAGAAAGTAATAATGGGACAGGAGACGATCCAACGGCTCTCGGAGCAGATTTATGTAAATTGGATTGGGATAGCCGAATCTGTTTTGGTGAAAATCACCTTTTAATAATAAATAAAAGTTATGTCTGTCTGTTTGTTTGTTTGTCCGCGAACAGACATGTTTGTCCACATTAGCATATTTTAGCGTGGCCGAGTGGTCTAAAGCGCTACCATACAAAAGGTCAAAGGTTCGATCCCATCCAACACAAAAGTCTTTTGCTTTATCTAAAAACTTTTTTTCTTTAATATAAATTAGCATACGACCCTGATTCAGGGTAAATTTCCCTGATTCAGAATAAGTTGAGTTCTGGCTCCCAAATTGAAATATTAGAATGTATAGAGTATTTTCAAGCTATTTTTAATAATATTTCTAATGAAAATTAGCATATCTTTAAAGCAAATTAGCATAATTCCTGATTCAAGTTAACAATGGAAAATCGCAGTTTTTTAGCTCAGTCGTCCATAATAAGCTTATATAAGATGTTTTCAATAGTTTTTAGCAAAAATTAGCATATTTTTAAAAAAAATTAGCATAATCCCTGATTCAGGGTAACTTTCAAAAAACGTCATTTTTTGACTCAACAGTGTAGAATACGCGTATGTAAGCCGTTTTTAGTTGTTTTCAAGCAAAAAATAGTATTCCCTGAATCAGGGAAAGGTCATAAAACCAAGCAAAATTGAATTTTTTGTTTCTAATTTGTAATTTTATGTTTATTTTTAGTTTTTTTAGTGAAAATTAGTCAAAAAAAAAAGAAAAGTAGCCTACAAAAACCGATAGCCGTCCGTTGCGTCCGTCACATTGGTCATTTCCAAAAATAGAAGGTTCAGCATCATTTTGCAACCATTTTTATAGTAGCAAATAAGCATAAATAAAATAAAATTAACCTAGCAGAACCGGTAAGCGTTCGTTGTGCCCGTCATTTCGGCTAATTCGAAGAATAAAAAGTTCTTACTCATTCTAAAATTATTCTCGAAATATAAACAAGTTTTAAAAATATAAAATTAATCTAGCACAACTGGTAGGCTTTGTTGTGGACGTTATTTTCGTAAATTCAAAGAAATGTCAGTTTTAGACAGTTCTAAAGTCATTTTCAAAGTAAAAAATAAACAAAATTAGCCTAGAAAAACTGGTAGGCGCCCGTCGTGTCCGTCATTTTTGTGTAGTTCTAAAGTAAGGTCGACAATATTCCAAAAAGCAATGTTCAGAAAATTTCGGTCGTTTTTCAAAATTTCAGATAAAAAAAGACAATCAGTCATTCATTTCATGGATTTCTCGAATAAAAGACAGTGTGCCCGGGCCAAGGCGTCCGGCCGGCCGCCGGCCGGCCAGGGCGCCGCCTCTAGTCACCTTTTAATAATAAATAAAAGTTATGTCTGTCTGTCTCTCTGTTTGTCCGCGAACAGACATGTCTGTCCACATTAGCATATTTTAGCGTGGCCGAATGGTCTAAGGCGCTACCATACAAAAGGTCAAAAGTTCGATCCCATCCAACACAAAAGTCTTTTGCTTTGTCTAAAAATTTTTTTTTCTTTAATATAAATTAGCATACGACCCTGATTCAGGACAAATTTCCCTGATTCAGGTAACAGTGACTTTTTGCTCTCAAATTGAAATATTAGAATGTATAGAGTATTTCCAAGCTATTTTTAATAATATTTCTAATGAAAATTAGCATATCCCTTTAAAGGAAATTAGCATAATCCCTGATTCAGGTCAACAGTGGAAAATCGCGTTTTTTTCGCTCAGTCGTCCATAATAAGCTTATATAAGATGTTTTCAATAGTTTTTAGCAAAAATTAGCATATTTTTAAAGAAAATTAGTATAATCCCTGATTCAGGGTAACTTTTAAAAAACGTCGTTTGTTCACTCAACAGTGTAGAATAAGCGTATGTAAGCCGTTTTTAGTTGTTTACAAGCAAAAAAAATAGTATTCCCTGAATCAGGGAAAGGTCATAAAATCATGCAAAAATGAATTTTTCGTTTCCAAATTGTAATTTTATGTATATTTTTAGTTTTTTAGTAAAAGTTACTCAAAAAAAAGAAAATTAGCCTACAAAAACCAGTAGACGTTCGTTGCGTCCGTCACATTGGTCATTTCCAAAAATAGAAGGTTCAGCATCATTTCGCAACCATTTTTATAGTAGCAAATAAGCATAAATAAAATAAAATTAACCTAGCAGAACCGGTAAGCGTTCGTTGTGCCCGTCATTTCGGCTAATTCGAAGAATAAAAAGTTCCCACTCATTCTAAAGTCATTCTCGAAATATAAACAAGTTTTAAAAATATAAAATTAACCTAGCACAACTGGTAGGCGTTTGTTGTGGACGTTATTTTCGTAAATTCAAAGAAATGTCAGTTTTAGACAGTTCTAAAGTCATTTTCAAAGTAAAAAAAAACAAAATAAGCCTAGAAAAACTGGTAGGCGCCCGTCGTGTCCGTCATTTTAGTGTAGTTCTAAAGTAAGATCGAAAAAGTTCCAAAACGCAATGTTCAGAAAATTTCGGTCGTTTTTTTTTTCGTTTTTCCAAATTTCAGACAAAAAAAGCAAATCAGTCATTCATTTAATGGATTTCTCGAATAAAAGACAGTGTGCCGGGGCCAAGGCGTCCGGCCGGCCGCCGGCCGGCCAGGGCGCCGCCTCTAGTCTAATTATCTAAAGCGCTGTGGTGTCCGTCTGTCCGTCCGTCCGTCCGTCTGTCACCGCCGTAAGCGCGCCCCAAGCTAACATGCCCGCGCTTTTGAACGCCGCGCTAGACGCGGCGCAGCCAGCTGGTATTGAAGGAAAGAAGAGTACCTTGTGAAGTCGACAAAAGCCATGTGACCATGGTAAAAAGCCGGGAGACGGCTCTTCCACGCGGTGACATTGGAAACAAATTCAAACTGGTCTCCCAGGCTCAATATCTAAAAGAACCTTCTTCCTCTGAATTGATATCCGAAAATACTTGTCTATTTTTTGTGATATTTACATGGATGACATTGAATCCATTCTGTTTGAAGAGGTCATACGCGACTGCATTTGTCAGCGTCGTCGAGGCCGTCTTTGGCACCTGGATTTAATCGATTTTTGTCTTTTGAATAGGTCAAACCCGATTGTAGACGATAATCTGCCCGAAAATTGCCTTTTCTGTAGTTGTAGGAGAGCTTCCATGGGAAAATAGATAAAATAATATGAGAATGGCTAATACATTATATATAATTAAATATTTCTTGGTGATAGATAACATAACTCCATGCCAAAACCGAAAAGAACAGTTGCAGGGCTGATAGAAATCGGCAGGGGATGGGACGCGCACGTGAAAATAAACGGCCGGCGACCCGAGACCCATCCCATTCTGCTGACCATCTGACCATCCAACTCACTCGCATTTTTCGTTTTGTAATATGTTGGCGTAGCAATGTCAATCGACTTCGTTCTGCATGAATTTATTTCGTTTCACGTCATTTTTTATGTTTTTCTAATTTTTATGCATTATTTTTTGAATGAATGAATCTTGCCATTTCCAAGCGATCTTCATACAGTTGAAGCTCTTTCATCTAATGACTCACACAACGTAATTGATGCTTTGTTCTCCATCTTTTTTTTCTTTCCTTGCAAAGCCTCCGATGTAATGTGGAATGGCATCGATAAGGTCAGCAGCAGCACGTGCGCTTTCCCCCGCTGATTCGCATCTATTCCAAGCATCCCTTTTCTTCCACTCTTCTTTGGTTTTCTGCGCCGCATTATTTGTTCCCCTTTCTCACGTGTTTATGCTTGCGAGAGCTTCAAACTTGTAATCTTTGCTCCATGTATGTATGTACTATTTTTTAATTGTTTTAAAATACTGTGAAGTCTGTATAAGTAGACAGATGCAAAAGTTGCCGTTTGTTTTTGAGTATCATGAGGTTATATGGCGTTTAGTGCCTATTCTCCTCATCATCTGCAACTTCTGCTATCTTATCCCAAACCTTTTCCTGCGTCAGCGAATGTTGACCTTCTCTCTGTACTCTATCGCAGTCTTACTTTGCCTTCAACTTATCATGCACGTGATTCTACTAACTACCGAGATTTTCAGATGCAGCGGTCCATGAAGGCAACGCAAATGGTCGTCAGATCGTTGACGACGACTGCAGCTAACCATGGAAAGATCAAGGTGAAAAATCCTGTAGTTGATTTGGACGGTGATGAGATGACCCGAATTATTTGGAAAGAAATTAAAGATAAGGTTTGTGGTTTTAACGACTTATTGTATGTACTGGTTCTTTAGCTCATTCTCCCGTATTTGGATATCGACATCAAATATTTCGATCTTGGATTACCATACCGCGACCAAACCAATGATGAGGTATTTACACGTTCTTTTTAATCTCTAAATGTTTATAGGTAACTGTCGAAGCTGCAAAAGCTATTCAAAAGTACAATGTGGGTATTAAATGTGCGACAATTACTCCCGATAAGGCCAGAGTCAAAGAATTTAATTTAAAGAAGATGTGGCTATCCCCGAATGGGACAATAAGGAATATTTTAGGCGGCACGTTATATGTATTTTTCTATTGAAAAACTGTTTAGGGACTGTATTCCGTGAGCCGATTCTATGTAGCAATATTCCACGTCTCGTTCCTGGCTGGACTAAGCCCATTGTAATCGGAAGACATGCTTTTGGGGATCAGTACAAAGCTACTGATATTGTAATTCCGCAAGGATCCAAACTACAATTAATTGTAAAGGGTATGTTACGAAAAAAAGTTCATTTTTCTAGTGTGATGCTGATTTTAATTTCTATAAATTTTATTATTCAGGAAAAGGTGGAAAAGGCGAAGTACACGATGTGTTTGAGTATAAGAATTCTGGAGGAGTCGGTTTGGCAATGTACAACACGGATGAGGTAACTTCAATTTATTTTTGAAGTTTTTTTTGTCTGCAGAGTATTCGTGGTTTCGCTCACTCTTGCTTCCAATATGCACTAATGAAAAAGTGGCCTCTCTATTTGAGTACCAAAAATACGATTTTAAAGCGATACGATGGACGGTTCAAAGATATTTTTGAAGAAATATATGAAAAGTAAGAATTTCTATTAATTTTTAGTTGCTTTTGTCAGAGATTACAAGAAGTCTTTCGATGACGAAAAGATTTGGTACGAACATCGACTCATCGATGATCAGGTTATTTTCTTATTTGTATTTATATTTGTTTATAGGTAGCCCAAGCTCTTAAAAGTGATGGAGGCTTTGTATGGGCATGCAAAAATTATGATGGAGACGTACAATCCGATATTGTAGCCCAGGGTTATGGCTCTCTCGGCCTCATGACCTCCGTTCTTATGTGTCCAGGTAGCACTTTCTTATAGTTAAAATACGTCTTCGTGATAGATGGAAAAACTGTCGAAGCAGAAGCTGCACATGGAACCGTTACGCGTCATTACAGAGAACACCAAAAGGTTTTTTTAAATTCTTACTCGATAACAGTGGTTATAGGGTAAACCCACTTCAACCAATCCTGTAGCTTCAATCTTTGCTTGGTCGCGTGGACTTCATCATCGAGGAGTATTAGATGAAAATGAGAAACTTCAACAGTAATTGTGCTTTTTTCCTTTGTGTAATTTCTTTTCAGATTTGCTTTGACACTTGAAAAGGCCTGTATCGATACTATTGAAGAAGGAAAAATGACTAAGGATTTGTCCATTTGTATCCATGGATCCAAAAAAGGAGCCGAAAAAGGCAACTTCCTCATCACCGAAGATTTCTTAAATGCCATCGACAAAAAACTCTCGTCTCTTATGAAATGAATGTATATATTTTCAGGAATGAATATGGGTTGTGGATAGAAATTCTTTATAGATAAACTTTTAATATAATCATAACAAACAACATTGACAGACAACTACTGCGGACACGAAGAGCCATTCGGCTAAGAGATCAATTGACGTGGATACGAAACATATAAAGAAAATCAACAAAATACTCGGGATTGTAACGAGGTAACAACTTCTCGTTAAAATACTTATGAAAGAAAGAATACCAAGAAGACCGGAAAAATGACTAGTGAAGAAGCCACGGCCATACTAAGATGTTCAACATATAATCAGCACATACTCCAAATATTTACAAAGACGTTAGATGCCATTGCTAAAGGATGTTTTTGAATATCTGAAAAATCTTCGTGTTATATAAACGCTGTCATACTTTTTTAAAGTGATATTTTTGCATAGGCTAAATTAGGGTAGGCATGTATTTCGACCTGGAAAAAAATGTAAATATATTCATATTTTTGTTAAAGAAAGCTAATGAAGAAAATATAGATAAAACCATACCTATTGTAGTTCCCGTTTCCATTATAACCGTTAACTTTCGAAGCGAACCCGTTCGTTTTGTGTGCAGGAAAAGATGCGTTGGACTTATAAACTGCACCTTCCTGTTTCTTAGCCGGATGAAAAGGCATATCCTCGCGTCGACTAAAATATCCAATAAAAATATACTCAAAAACTAGCCTGTAAACAAGAAGATATGGGTTGCTGGCCATGACCTTTTGACTTGAAATGCCACCCACCGCATCGTCATCAAAAAGATACCACTGTTTATGGTCAAATCCTCGGCAATATGCCACATAATGCCCGTGGTCTACGGTGGTACCAAGATGTTCTACTACGGAAGTTAAAACATATTCGGTACAACCGGATGGCGCTGCTTCAGAGAGATATTTTGTAAGATCTACATCAATCTAAAGAAAATTATATTTAACTTAGCAAATTCGAACCTCTGGCGTAACCGGTAATCTGATTTTCTGCCCAAAAGCATTAAACCTTTTCAGTTGAACTAGCAAAACTGCAGGTGGTCGGAGAATTTTTGTTTTCCTTGTAGCAGCGGTCTTTCTACCGCATCTCTTACAATCAAAAGATGAAACAACTTCATCTTTAAAGTAGTTTTCAATAAGAAATGATATCTTTGCATGATCAGCATCTGGCCTTGCCTTTCTATAAAGATATAATATATGGAACCGTGCAAAATACATACTTTATAGCCAAGTTTAACTCCCGAATGCGTTCATAGTTAGTATAAACGGATCTACACACATCACATGTCACTTGATTCCGAAGAGTTCCTCCAAATATTTGTTCAATAGGAGTTGACGGTTTGGTATTTCTACAAAAATGTGAATACAAACCATCTTTAAAACTTACACTCCGTTTATAACATTATTATTTTTATTATTGCTAACAGGAGGGTCAATGGCATCCAAAAGAAGAGCAAGCAGTTCATGAGCATCTTCTTGCATCCCATGTATATGACTAGGGAATATTCCTAGAATACAATATATTAAATAGATAAAGTGTAACTAACGTCGAAGATGTGGCCGGATCCAATTTGTATGTGCCGTATTATAAGTTGTCAAGCATCGTTTTAAATGTCCTGTTTTTAATCCGCATGCAATGCAACTGTTTGCACCTCTCGGGCCTTAAAAAAGTTTTTCATAACTATTAGACAAAAATAACTTACACATACTGTCATGGTGTCGCTCAATAAGGTAACGACATAACGGCGCCGTGTGTGTTACTACTTGGAGGATAGCGTTGAGGAAACAATCATTCGAACTGTTATATAAGCCAGCTCCTCGTTGTCGTCCAATCTGAATTGCATAATTAAAAAGAATGCAAAAAAAACTTACAATATTTTGACATCCACTCCAATTCCATGCAGATATAGTAGATTTGTCCATAACAGGATACGCCATTTCTTTCTCGCCTCTTTCTGATAACAATCTTTTTCTTTTCAACACGGGTTGAGTAGGCGTGCCTATAAAAATTGCTTTAAAATGATACTTCTAACTATCTCATAAATATAAAGAATAAATAAATATAAACCAACATTCGCCAGCTCTTTTTTGCTGCAACCCAATCTTTGTTTCGGATAGAGGCTGTTTCGATGGTTTCAGAGGACCTATGATTGTATGAGGAGACGGAACGCGTTCTTTAGAAGGCGTCGGATGCTTAAAAGCCTAAAAATAATAGTTACAATCGTTTCGGATTGACGCGAACCTTTCTTTCCTCATCATTGTCATTACAATCATCGTCAGAAGACTCTTCACCATACGGTACCAGTGGACTGTTAATGGGTCGCGCAGGCGTAAGTTCTTTCTTGGCCATAGTTTCCTTTCCAATTTTGATAGTCATTATTTTAGGTTTTATGGGACTTGAATAAGAAAAAGTAGAAATAGCCTTTTTTGAAGAACCATTAATATTTTTCGGTGAACTTGGCTTTGTAGAAGGTGGAATCACTGGTCCGATAAACCTGAGCAATATCTTTATAAAAAAAAATAAAAATTCTTACTCTTCAGAAGTACTAGGTTGGAAACTTTTCTCTGCAGAATCAGTTTTATAACCATTTGCGACATATTCGGAACTAAAACAAGTTATATTCCCTTGACAATCTTACTTATGAACTTTTTCTCCATTTTGAGGAGTTTTCTGCGGCGTATCAAAATCGTCGTCCACTAGAAATTTGGATACCTGCGCAGACAGTTGTGAAGGGCTTTTTGATTTAGAACGGCGAGCTAAATTATCTTTATGCTCAGTAAGAAAAAGACACCTAACCATCTGACAAAGGTGTAAGAGGACTAGAAACATTTGTCAACTCTTTTGTATAAGAGAGAGGGCTGGAGGATGTCGTTGAACTTTCATCGTAAACACTTCCATCCTCATTACAGGTTTCCGGGCTTTGAGATTTCAACTGTTTGTCCGGGACAAGAACTGAAACAATTGCGGTTTAACTTTAACTGAAAATTATTTCTGTCTTTAATAAAGTAAATATACCTAAAAATAAGAGAAAAATATAAATAGTAAAACGTACCTTGATAGTTGCTAGGAATATCAGCGCGTAAAACATAAGTTGAAGCGGATGAAAAATTTAAAGTTTCTTTTAAAAGCTGCAAGGTTCGGATATGATAGAAAAAAAGCTATCCCACGATTTTGGTATCGGTACTCCACACTAGCGAAGAAAGACCAATTTCTGAAGGCATTTACCACTTTGCGATACTATTCAAGAGCATTACAAAAGCTGAAAACAAATAATTATTTAATTTAGGCAAAAGAAAAACAAAGAGACAAGTTACAGAGAAGCAGAAAAATAAAATTATTGGTTAGAGCATGTATGTGATAACGGAAAAAAAGTAATAATAGCTGTTATAATTATGCAATGTTTAGTGTATATGGATTAACGTCTGGATGAAAACATCTGTATTCGTTGGCAAATTGCCACAGAATCACGAGGTAAACAAGAGAAAAAAAAGAAGATTTCATGGGGGGTTTTTCGTTCGAAGCGTTCTGCGATTCCCCGCGCTAGGACCCGGGATATGAAGGTTTGAATGAAAATCAATATTTTCGAGACAAAATTCCTTCAGCTTCAGAATTCAGGAAAAGATAGAAAATTGAAAAAAATTTATGTACACAAAACATGGCTATCCTTCCCGTAAAAAAATTATGTATCACATATTAGAATTCCGGAATATTGAAGTCGAATTTTATCTGCGATTCGATGTTGAGCACTTTCTCATTGAGATACTGTAGAAACCGTGCTGAAACATACCAATTTTTATATAACAATGTAAACTGACCATAATGTTTTGCATAATCATCGCCAACTGTGCATTGTTTGAAACTTATAGCAATATTTTTAATTTCTCTGACTTGATTGGAAGTCAGATCTCTCTGGTTATTAGTGGATGTGATGGATGATTTTCCATTACTTTTCGAAAATAACTCAGCAAATTTCCAAATCTACAATAGTATTTTTAGCAAGAAAACGATCAAACCGTTAAATTAAAAAGAACTTTAAAGAATTGAAATCGTGTAAAAGGTACAATAGCTCCTCTAAGATAAGTCGTATAGCGCATTTCTAGTTCTTGACAACAATAACGCAATGATTGCCTCTGAAAATCGATCTAAATACGAAGTGAAAGACTCCTACAGTTTCATGGAAAATCTGTCGTCTATTGATGCTTTCGATACACTCTTGAAAGTTGGCTGGTCCTGTAATTACTTTTCCATAATCTTTAAAACAATCCCAGACGACGCCATACATTTCGCATAAACACTGCAGGAATCTAGAAACCCACGTATACGATATAAAGAGAACTAACAAAGAGAGATCTTTTACAACAGCGAGATTCTTCGTTCCTTTCCCAATTACAGTGTCCGCATCGCGTGTAATCATATTAATCAAATTTGACAGTGAATGAGTGTCAATTATATTCCTGCAGGCTTTGTATTCCTTTCGGCCAATTTTGAGTTGAAAAGCTTGTAGGGCTTTGATCGTCAGTTTGCCCCCCATCATAACTGTATGGGATACGCAGGCTTCGTCATAACTTTTTTCTTTATTCTAAAAATAACTGAATTTGTGGGATTTATGGTAGAGCATACGTCATAGATTTCTAAGGCGACTTTCTTTACATTTTTGGCATATCGTTTGACCCCGTTAAGTGATCCTTCACAAATTGGACAACGTGGCATTGTTTTCTCTTCTTGTAATCGCGCAACATAATCGTCAAGAATCTAAAATATTAGTGAAAAATGGACATAAAATCACAAAACCTTTACAGGGATAATATGTCCGCAAAGAGAAATGCTTATAAGACGATGGAATTCGTTAGGAAGATTATACCTAGATAAAAGGTTTTTGTATGCCTTTCCAGCGCCGCAGGTACCACAAAGATCTAAACAAGACAAATAATATACCGTATGTATCGAATTGTACCTGGGCAATCTTCACCACACATACCAAGACAGGCATGGGAGCACTTTAATTGTAGTGTGCAAGGCATCTCGCAAGGCTTTATATCACACGCTTCATAACATCGACGTTGACAAGAGCGATGCGTGCAGAAATTATTACAACGTTTAGTACATAAGATACATTGTTGGCTGCAGCTCCTATTAAAGATCTAAAATGCATTAAGAAGTGATAGTTATAAGGACCCGTACTTCTGTGGCCTTATTTAAACTTTTTCTAGAAGATCCACACGTAACGTGAGAGCATCCGTTATTGCATTCTAGTGCCATACAATCACCACAGATTTCACCACATCTGAGACGTATTTAAAATATAAAAAAAAGCACTACCTTTTGGTACAATGATGTCCGCATTTTAGATACTTTTTACAATTTTCAGCACAAATATGTTTACCGTTTACAAAGCATTCACCACATTTCCCTTCGCAAACATGTCCACATGGAAGTTCTTGACAACACGGTGAATTACAATATTTCCTATCATCTCCAGCATAACAAGGTACATCACATTCATGTCCACAAGTTAAAAGACGGAAAACCGGATAAGAACATATTTCCGTTAATGGATTACTCGAGCAAGCCATAACATTCTGATGTCCGCAGCTCAGCGTACGTTCGACATCCTGAATATATATAGAAAAAAAAGTACCAAGTCAAACCGCCATGCATTTTGTTGTACAAATTTCTCCACATAATTCTTGGCACTCGTGTCCACATGGGAGCATTTCATCACACTTATTAGCGCATTTCAGCTCTCGATTTCGATTGTGACAAGGTGTTATCAAAATGTGACCGCATGGAAAATCTATGGCGATATCTTCTTCACAGTATGTTTTACACGGCCTGCTACACAGTGCGCGGCATCGATGATTGCATGGCAGAATTTCTTCACACTGCTCGACGCATTGCGCCTTTTCAGCTGCATGACAGGGAACATTTGTCGCGTGGCCACATTTCAAAGTTACTGTTTCAATTTGCTGACACAAGCCGCAGTCCTGAAATTTCGACAAGTGGAAATTATTGAAAAGGACCAACTTCAAAACAATTTCTGGGACATTCGTGTGAAAATGCCTTATTATTACACGTCCTCTTACATGGAAATTGACACTGGTAAGTAGAATGATCATCAATTGGGTGGCACCTAAAGATATAATTCACCGATTTAGAAAACAAACCTTCTTCCACATTTATGGCCACAATCAAGATCGTATCCACAAAGGGCATCACATCCGCCATCAGGGGATTTTACAGCAAATTCTGATGGATTTTGAATAAGTTGGATCTTTCCATGTCGAAAACACTTTATAGGCAAGCTATCGCCAACATTGTCAGCTTCTTGTAATCTGAACGATTAGAACTTTATAAAAGTATGTCTGGCTAACGATGTGCAGATTTTATCCCATAGTGTGGACAAAGTAGAAAGATGTTGAGCATTGCCAACAATGTACATTCCGTGCTTTGCACGGGTCAATGCAACGCATATACGATTAGCTGTCTAAACCGTTCAAATAGAATACATGGAAACTCTGTGCTTACTTGAAGAAAGCCAATAGTAGAACCACATGAGCGAACAAGTGAGACGACAACGATTTTGTTCTCTTTACCTTGAAAACTATCCACGGTCTCAACAGCTATCGCAGGTCCGGTATTTCCAGATGTTGTACCAAATTTAGTTAGTACTTTCTAAAATAAATACTTCAAATTGAAAATTTTGTTTTCGCACTTGTTTTAGAGCTTCTACTTGGGCCGAGTATGTTGCAATTACTGTCACCTCAGAATATCCATATCCTTGTTTTATTAGATATTGGAGTAGAGACATAATCATTTCGATTTCAGTCTGATTACTGTAAGAAACATCATTTAATCCAGTATTTTCCGGGCTCGAATGTGCCCACATGAAAAGGCGATGCTTCATACCCAAGACTTCACGATATTCTTTAACCTCATCGGCATCTTTTAACCTGAAATTTGAATAAATATGTTTAGCGCTATTAAATAACTAACATGTTATAGAAATGGGGTCTGACAATTGTTTTTGTAATATCAGGGTGCATCCTGTGCTGTTTTTCCAAAGTATTAAAAGGAGCTCCGTTTTTGATTAGTCTCTCAAAGAGAGAAACATCCATGTTATAGGTACGTGCTAATTCGTAAACTGATGGATTTGGGCGCAACTGCTGATGATCTCCAATTAGAATAACTTGTTCGATGGCAGGAAGTAGAGATGCAAAAGTATGAGCTTCCAGAACCTATTGTAATGTTACAATATTTAGTATAATTAAACTTACCTCAGCTGCTTCTTCAATAATAATAATACGACAACCAACCAAATCAAGGAGATCTCGGAATTTGGCAGCTCCCGTAGTTGTAGCACCAATTATTAAACTCTTTGACAGGACAGCGGCATCTTGACGTTTCAAAGCCTTGTGTGTATTATCACATGAAACTTGATAATTTTTCATGAAGACAGGAATTTCTGCCTTTACTTTGGCTCTCTGAAAATCAGTCATAAAATATAGGATAATAACAATGATACCAATTTTGTTATCCAATAAGAGTAGAGCTGCCAGCGTCTCTGCTTTGGTAGGTCATAAATTGATCGAATGCCTATTACTTCCTCTTCTGAGAGCGGCGTGGCTTTGATAATATTATCTTTCACATCATTTAGTTCGTTTACAATTGTTTGATCATGAGGAATTTCCTAAAAGCAGTCGTATAAATGCATGTAAAAAAACCTACAATTAACCTTCTGTTGTCAGAAACCCGTTTACAACCTCCTCCATTGAAAATGACGACGTTCTTGATTATATTTGGATCTTTTTTCACTATGTCCCATTTAACTTCTGTCTCGTATTGTTTGTCGAAATCATCTCTATTATTCCACAGTTCACGTAGCCGGGCCTGGTGCTCCTCAGCGATCTTGTTCATCTGTTTGAATAAGACATCTAGAGGAATGTTATCCTCTTCTTCATCAAAAGGTGTTTTTCGTGCGTTTGATTTCTAAAATTTTTATAGGTTGATGTAAATAATGGGTTGTTAAGAAAGTCTTGTCGCGGTAGTGAGGGGGTCTTTTTTCTCTGCGTATGTCTATTCGTCTAATCTATATATTGGCAACTATTAAGCACTTGTTGTACTCTTCGAAGTGGTACGTACAAGATTCTATTTGATTTTGGGCAGCAATTTCACACTATGCCATTTTGCCGCCTAACCGGAACATTCCCCTTTATAAAACGGCGAGCAGTTATTGGAAATCTACCAAATGGTTCTAATGGCAGTAGACTTGTAGCTACACCTATGCTTAGCAGGAATTGTCAGGACAACCGAAGAATAGCTGCGAAAACAAGAGATCGAAAAAATTGCGGGATCGGGTCATTTTGGCGTCCTGACTGGCAATGGGAATATATCCGCAAGAAAACGGGTTGCGCGAATGATATTTATACCATTAGATACAGGAGAATGTGGGCTTCCAAATGATATGTTCAATTTCTACCGCGCCCTTGTCCAAAGATATGGCGCCCGTTTGCTTTCGAGCGACAAAACTTTCTTAACAACCCAATAAATGTAACCTCTAGCTCATTGTCATCATCATTATCGATAGGTGGAAACATATCTGCCGCACCCCCTTCCAATGATTTATCCAGTAGCCAACAAGCCAAAATTTCATCGTTCTAGAAAAATACAACTATTATTTTTTCAAAGGATACAACAAACCGCCAGCTTTTCCTGTCGTGAATCTTTCTTTCTACATCCCCACATATACATCTCGTTTACAACAGTAGATGAAATAACAGCTTTGAGAGCTTCAAATGCTATTATCTCTGATTGTGCTTCTTGTGAGACTATATATGACGCCGTAGCAAGGGAGGCAGTTGCTAGTCTTTTTTGTTTACTTCTTATACCAACTTCTCTTTCTTCATCCATGGCATAATCAGATTTATAGTGAGCGACAATGTCTTTTTTCATAATCCCTGCTCTAAAAAATAATAAAATATAAGCCTCACGGCAAACGAACCGTTCTAATTTGCCACTGTCGCTTTTCAATCCGAGCCGAACAGCTATAGGGCCATCATGTGCATACCGTTTTGTTTCCACATCAGAAGTTATCTTCTCCAGTATTTTTTCCAAAAACTGATCAAGAGCTGCATTTGTATAGCAAACAAGAAGAATCGGCTCGTTAATTCCGTATCGATTTCTGTTTTCCAAAATAGTGCGAACAATTTCCACACCAATAAATGTTTTTCCTTAATCTAAACATAAAAAATACAGAAAATATTACCTGTTCCGGGCGGACCTTGTATTAAAGCTAGTTCGCTAGTCAATGCAGAAATCAGCGCCTTTCTCTGTGACGGGTCATAATCGTCAAGGTCCAGTTCCTCTTCTAGATTATCAACCTTATAAATTTTACCACGGATTTTCATACATTCTCTGACTAAAAAGTTCTGTTAAACAAATTTCAGAAGCTTACTTCGAGGTTCTGCCAAAGTAATTCGTTTCCTTCCGACAACAACTTTCTGTGGATCGAATTGTACTTCGTGTTCATTCTCAGAATTTCTGCGAAACTTAATATTATTAGCTTTTAGTATTCCTTACTGTGTTTTTTGGCCTCGTTTACTGAAGAACTTTTCGATATACATTTTTTCCAGCTTTTCATCCTCCTCATCTTCCTCGTTTTGTAAATATCGTAAATAACGAGGATGTCGTCTACTTGTTTTAGCTTGAACTAAATATCTTTCCATAGGAAGGGGAGAAAATTGGTCAATGGACTAAATTCCAACTTTGGATAAAAAATAAAACGTACCTGCATAACTTTTAACACATGAGAGTACATTTCAAGATAACTGGCTGGTTCCGCTAATATATATCCTTTTTTCATATCCAGTCCACCATCAGAAATGAAATGAACTCCCAAAAGACCATTAGATACCTAAAATATTTTTGATTAAAGTATAAGAACATACGAGTTCATTATCGTTGCGTTCTACTATGATTCCAACGTGGACATCAGATTCGAACCGATCACAGGATAAAGCTATCAGCTGCCCATATTTGAGATGGCGGTTAGCCACCGCCTCAAGAAAATTACTTGTCTTAATTAATTCTTGATCACATTATAAAATATTTCCAACCTCAAGTTGTATATATCGCATGTTGTCTCCATGGTTGAATCTAACTTGTATTCCCATAACCTGTTGAACATCAAACAAAACTATATCAGATATTTGAGCTCCATTTATTTCCACTGCAGGGATGCGATCATATCGAGAAGTTCCATTCCTTTTATGGCTACCAAGACCATCTCTCAACGGAGACACTAAATCTTCACGGAAAAGCCGAAATTGAACATCAAGATAGTGCTGAGCATCCTTATATGGTCCATCAACTACGGATCGACGCAGGTAGATGATTTCTAAATATATGAGAACTATGCAAAAAGAACTAAAATACCTGGTGAACGGATGTCCCGTTTGGTGGGTAGAGCTGCTATATTTCGGAAATCTTCGGGAGGCTCTTTTGTCTCTGATTCAACGTAAGGTTGAACAAAGAAGTTGCTTGGAGCATCACTAAAATAGAAATGTTTACTAAATTTTCTAGAAAATAGATTACTAATAAATCTCGTTATTCTCTTGGATAATTGGTTCCGGCTTTTCTTTTTTATCATTTCCTCTCTAAAAGGATAACTTCTGGTTGAGATAGCTGACGATGCAAGAAAATACAATAAAGCTTACTTGAATTTTTTTTACGTTTTCTGTAAACCACTTGTGGGCCTCAGGATTACGATCCCAAATATTAGAAGGAACATCGCTTAATAAATCGAAAAAAAGATTCCATGCGTCTTGCTAAACAAACACATAAAAACTTAGCTGTAATGCTTACAAAACGACGTTGTTCTTCAGGCTTACTAATTTTTAAAGCCTTTAGAAAAATATTCATAAGGGACTTCAACGCATATAAAGGGTTATCAAATGAGAATTTCCTTGTTTGTGTTATCATTTTGTGTAGAAAACTATAAAAAATAATACGAAATAAAAATAGGTTATAAGAGAAACTAACCCTCTTTCAACCATTTCCACAAGTAGAATTTTAGCATGCTCCAAATTTGGTTTGGTGAGTGCACTTTCCAATGATTTTCCAAGCAGTTCAAGCAGCATTTCGTTTTCATTAAAATTACTAAAAGGAGTTGATAAACGATTGAAGAGACAATTTCCGGCAATATTTCCTATCTAAAAAAGTGAATTGCATAAAAACGGCTTGAAATTACAAAATCATCCTGCTCATCGAAAGAAAGCTCATTGAATTCTTCCAATGCAATTCTGACTGAATTAAAATTGACAAGGTCCGGTTCTAAAATATTTATATCCTGGGATTCATATAAAGCACATACCTTCAACATCATAAGATGTATTTCTTGTATTTTTTTGTTCTGGGTGATCTTCTTTATATCTTGGATGATTACTATATGCGCTACAAGGAATGTATACAATTAAACTTAACAAAATACCACTTGTTGTATTCATAATGCTGATACTCTTCACTTGGACTCCTATCATTAAAACGTCTATCATTCTCGAAATTTTGATTATTTCTTAAAAACGAATAAAGAAAGATATAGTGCTTACCTATAATTATACTCAGACGATCCAACAGAACTTCCTTGATTGTAGTTTCCATTACCACTGACTCCTGAACCGTTCTCGAAATAAACTACACCTTTGGAATGCTAACCGTTCGAAATCAGATTTCTGTCGGAATAATTATTTCGTGAATTATTCTCAGATTGGGGTTCACGTAGAGATGTAGAAGGGATATCCGCAGGTTTTATAGGTACATAATGTTGCACAAATTCGTCGCACCAATCTCTAAAGTAAATCGAATGCTTAAAGGAACAGTCCCAGCTTACGCTAGGAAAAGCATCCGTACGCAGAGTACGTAGCATGCAAATTACATATCTTGCAATTTAGTACAGTGTGCATTTTTGGTATTATGTATTTTATGCATTGTTTCTCATTTTTTTACTTGCAAAATAATCGCCATAATATTGTAAGTAAAAACAGCAAAAAAATTAGAGTAAATAACGTAGAAAATCCAAGACAATGCTAAAAATAATTTTTAATTTTTTAAAATCGAATGCATTTTCGAGGTTCGTGTGCACACGTGAGCACGAGCGTCCACCTAGCCTGGACTGTTCCTTTAAAGAAAAAAAGCGAAAGCCTCCAAATATAAACAGAAACTACTAACTCTGCATCATTAAAATTATTCGAATCCAACATTTCTTGCAGTTCATCTCCTCGTGTCTCAAAAACGTACATTTCGTTTACAAAATCTTCTACTATATGATCCCTAGCAGGTGGTTTATCTTCAATAATAATAAAAATAAGCTTAAAAGGGCATTTCTTACGATCATCAATAAATAGTAGTAAAGGCAAATTTTCAATGCTTGAAGATTCATCTCGTAAATTTTCAATGGCCTGTCTAGCCTAAATATATTAAGAATATTTTCCTACAAATTAACCAACCTCTATATAATTTACCGTATTGACAATATCTCCTGTATGCCACGGTCGGAGATTAACACCTCTCTGATTTAAATACTCATAAAGGCGACTGATGTAATATCTAAATTCGCGTTTACGATTATAATAAAACACATCAGCTGCTTGCGTTACAATAGGGCAAACGACTTACTCTACATTTCGCCTGTGAATGTGAGGATGCTCAGATCCGAATCGAATAGCTATCCATGATCTACCTTGGTTATTTTGGTGCCCAGTTCTATGAGACATCCTGAAAACAAAGAAATGAAATAAAAACCGTTTCAAAATGGTGAGAAAAGTGGTGATGAAAAGGAAAAAAACTAATCCATCAGCAATCATTGAATGGAAAAATGAATTTTGCACGTAATCTGAACATTTTACAACCTCAATGGGGTGTTTCAATATGTTTTACTTTATAATCATTATTTCTAAAAAGTTGTTATATTTTTCAAGATGATCACATGCAAGAGAACCAATATATCCACCGTGTAATGCTGCCTGCAAACTGCAATCCATTCCTACATCAATTGTTCAAACACAAAAAACGCCAGTTAGAAATCGGGCAGACTTTCTCTTTTTCCTGCCTTTAAAATTTTTGCGTTTTGCTCTATTTGTTTTTGACCAGCCGTTTCGACCCCCCTACGGGGGGTCTTCGGCTGGGCGCCCGCTACGCAGGCTAGGAAGTCCAAGGCTCCGGATTTTTGTCCGGCTCCGCCGGACTGTAGTGCGCTCGGCCCGTCACTCGCCTTCGGCTCGTGCCGGACCTCGCTTCCCCTGCCCACCGCTCCCTTCCCCTCGATTGCTTCCTGCAGCGAAGATACTGTTGAATTTTTTGCAGGGGCGATAGAAGCAAACAAATTATCCACTCTGATGAAATCGAATAATACCCGTATTTCGGGTGAACTCTGCAATTGGCCGTCCTACGCAGTCAAATAAGCGAGTTTGATACTCAGCCCCATTCTCATTCAATGGTAACCTGGTGAAATTCACCTTCTCCACACCGAGAGCAATCGAATGATAGTAATTTCGCTTAACGGAAAATAATAAATACGCAGCCAAATGACCATTTGATACTCAGCCGCGCTGAAGTAGAAAACCATTATCGCAGTTAGCTCTCCCGCATTGAAAGGAGTCGAATGATTCCCGTTTTGTTGAGATTTTGTTGAGAAAACGCAAAAATAGACAAATACGCAGCCAAATGGGCATTTGATACTCAGTCTCATTTAAAGGAACAGTCCAGGTGAGAAAAGTACGTGGGCCCTACTGTACCCACGCCGCGTCGAAAATGTCTGCGTACATAAAAATTATTTTTGATGAAATTTTATTTTTTGTTATTTTCAGTAAAATTTCTAATGTTTCTTTATTTTATAGGATCCGTCTATGCATAAGAGTTATTAGGAACAAAAAATTTAAAAAAAATAAAGCAAAAACAGAGAAATACACGAAAAACGAAAAAAAAATTTTGTGTACGTAATGACATTTTCGATCACCGAGTGGGTGCACTTGGGTGCACGTATTTTTCTCACCTGGACTGTCCCTTTAAACAGGAAACCATTACCGTAATCAGCTTTCCCGCACAGAGAGAAGTCGAACGGTACCAATTTTGTTGAGAGAGAGCGAAAATGGAAAAATACGCAGCCAAATGGCACATTTGATACTCAGCCTCATTTAAAGAAAAAATAAGTTGCGGATGCTGACTCGCCAGGCTGAGAGCAGTCGAATGATACTAATTTCGCTGCGTAAGGATGAAAAATAAAAAATACGCAGCCAAATGGCGCATTTGATACTCAGCCACACTTATATTGCGAAATAATTATAGTGGAGCCATAAACAAAAAAGCAAAAATGTTTTGAGCACATTTGTCACCGGCGGGGATCGAACCCGCGTCGTTCATTTGGTGCGCGCGCCTTAAACCACTCGGCCACGATTTTTCGACATGTCAATGCACAGACAGACACCATAGCGTTTTAGTAGTAAGGGATATACAAAGTATAAAAATTAGGATATTTCTGCTTCAAATGAGCCACAAAAAATACAAAAAATAGAACTATGACTGAACATTGAAGCATCTAGCTGTTTTCCTTATCATGGGTCCATTTTCGAACGATAAAAACGCTGAGCTGTTTGGTGAATGTTCTTCCCATACTGTACAATTCCTTTCAAATATAAAACAATCAATAAATATTTATTTATATCATTTTATGTCGTGGAGTCTTCTTCTTCCTGAAATGTTAGATTTGAGGGGGAAATCCCAGTTGGGTCTGAGTCATTAACATTACGGGTACAGCTATAAAAGTGCAACCGCAAGTAATGACTCGGAACCGCATGAGACGGTTTATCGAGGGGAATAGAAGGTGAACAAGCAACCCCATCGGGGTCAGAGTCATTAACATTACGGGTACAGCACATGGAGTGTAAGCCGCAAAGTAATGCTCGGATCCGTTTGGGGGTAAGGGGAGTGGTGATGACCCGGAGAGTGTGCCAGTGCAAAACAAAGTCTGAGGTCAGCAGGGCCGATAATACGATACACCTCGTAAACAGGGCGAGGGGTCACGCGGGTCAGACGATCGATAGGACGCGGGAGAGAGAGAGGCACCCACCGCCACTCCGCTCCCCGCCGATAATTGACCATCAGATTTGCATATGTTCATTCAAAATCCGCTTTTATTTCAAATATGCAATTCGATTCGCCGCCTTTTCCCTTCCCGACTGGCAATATTATTTGGGTCACACGACACGAGAGGGGCGGGGCTACTGGATAATTGTCATGGGTTCAACTATTTACATATCGACGCAACTGATTTTAAACAATTTTCATTCGAAAAACGACAAAATTTGGAGAAAAATAGAGCGAAACTTACGAAATAGACGGGGATGAAGGGAGCAGCAGGGAGGCGATGGGCGGGCGGCGGGTGTCTGGCGGAGGAATGGACGCGACCGCGACGCAAAACCGCCACGCGAGTGACCACTAACTGACCAATGACGGGGACAGGCTCCGCCCATTTGGGGTGGAACACCCACAGCGAAAATGACCGACGGGTCGACGGCTTGGCGACCTCCAAGGACATGTGACCGCCAGTGGGAAGCACGTGAGGAGAGGAGGGAGGGACAGACTCCTGATTGCATCGGGAGGGGCGATACAAACGGAGGAGAGAGCAGGGGCGTAGACGGTTGAATGAATGGAAAGAGGGAGGGCAGTCGGGGGGTGTGGTCGAGCTGAGGTTCGATCTGGGATACGAACGGACACCCGAATGATTAATGAGGACACCCTGGGAACGAGGTTGAGTACCCCGGGGAGGGACGAGAGATCAGCCAAGATTAGATAAAGTCGCTGACTCAACCGACAGACGTCTGAAGAATGAATATGAGTCAAATTCCATTTCAATCGATTATGTACTCGCCGTTCTATAAAACCATCGCTGTAATTCCATGAAAAAGTCCGAGTGCCTGGAACCGACGAGAATGATAGCGGCGGAAGTCTGTCTATCAATGGAATGTCGTCGAGAGAGAGGGAGACAGATTGTACCTGACGAACTTATTATACCCGAAAATAGATCATTTAAATAAGATACTACTCCTCGAGGCAATTAGTATAGTGCCCGGTGACTGCCGGTTTGTTTTCCTCCCGACGACGGCGGCTGTTATTCAAAAGGGTCTGATTCATTTCCCATGCCGTCTCGTGACTGTGCCCGGGTGGCGTCCGTGGTCCTCCCGGTTATCGATTGGCTTCCCCGAACGGCACTGGCTATTGGTGCTTTTTGCCATTTGTCGCCCCTGGTACGACCAGGGGCCGATGAGGCCACCTGTCCCTAAGACGCCCGATGACCCTACGGCCCGTTTGGCAGGTGGCGGGGGACGAGTGGTAGCCAGGTCACTCAGCAGAGGTCAGCTGATTGCGTTGACCGAGACGAGCAGCAGCAGAGCCAAACAGCGCACATAGCCGAAAACAAAACGGCCGACTGCGCCAGATTATTGTAATACGGGCCGGGGAGAGAGCGGGGCTGTGGGACACGGGGAGAGACGACACGGGACCAAGGTCATCGACACATACAAATAATGACTTGGGCTATCTGCTAAGCAGTCAAGGACTCACACAACTGACACCAACCGTTTTGAATTGAGGCCACGTGTGAGATGAAGTCGACTGGAAAAAATGGGAGAGACACGACTTCAGTTTACTGTCATTGTAAGGTGTCTCTTTTGTTTCTGCAGCTGCCAGGTCAAAACGAGCACCATGGAATAGAGAGTCTGGATCGATGAAAGTTTGCCGTCCGTGATTGTGAGAGCAAACAGGCAGGCGATCCAGGACACCTCGAAGACGCGACTCTCCGATGGTAAATCGCTCGTACTCCCCTCACGGCCATGTGGAGAAAGATCCCGACTTCAATATCTGCTGTGGGCTGACCCATGCCACTGTAAGTGACTTCTCTCTTTTTTATTTTCTTGTTTAGAGTGCGGCTCGTGGTTTTGCCGTCTACTTTTTCCTTCTTTGCGTCGTTGTATCGGGCACGAACTACCTCGCTTTTGGATTTGACAAGACAGGGTCAGAAAACATGACTAGCTAGATGAGAAAAGTCTTTAGGTTCTCTATCTTCTGTGTAATATTCACAATTTATTCTACGGTGCTATTATTTGGGACATTTCTTGAGAAGCGACTTCTTCTCTTCCCCTTCATCCTTATAAATGTCCGTTCTCTTTTCCCCTATTTCTATCCTCTTCTTTTAGGGTATTTGCTGGGTTCTCCTGCTCATCTTGACCCTGGCCTTCACTCTCCTCGGCGCTTTCACCGATTCCATCCGCAGCCATCACAGCTCTAATGAGCCCCTTCGCTCTCTCTACAGCTGGCACCGACTTGATCCGGACAACGAAAAAAGTGGGTTCGAGCCATCCGGGCCATCAGGTGTCTTGCGTAATTATCCCCCGACCTTACACAAGGTAACAGTCGGACAGGCTAATCCACAAATTAGCCAGATGGCCAAATGGAAATTGTTTTAGCCCAAGCAGCTGTTTCCGGGACTGCTCTTTTCTTCTTCATCATCCAGTTGATCATTTTCGGATTTGGCTGGTTAGCCACCTTCCGTGCTTATCGCTGTTTCTGTCGGAGGGACAGCACTCTCCTGCCCGGCTACCAGAAAGGAGTCGTCGCCATCGACTCACCCGAATGAATATCCGAGTCTTGTTGATTGTAATCCCTGTGCATCACATTCTTTGCTTTACTTTGTTGAGCGTACCGTATAAAACAGTTTTCTTTGTTTTTCAGTTCCCAAATAAAAGGAAAAGTCAGTGAGAAATAGTGTCGAAGCAAGGAAACATGAGTCGAGTAGTCGGTCCTGGATTCTTGGTCAGACCCAGAACCTTCTATTCAGGTAAAACAGTCAACTCGAATTGCTTTCGGCTTCATTTTTAAAAATAGAAAAAACCTTTGGCGAAGTTTGTCGGGAACCTTTGCTGATGAACTGCCATTCTCCGGTGTTGACCAAGAGAAAATGGCCATCGACTATCCAAAAAAGTTCTCCCGCGATATTCTCCGTATCGGTATCGTCTCTCGAAAATGGATAAGCCCGCTATTCGTTCTAACGCTCGCTCCCAACTGAGCTCGTTGTTTCCTACAACGGGGGCTCTTGCCATTTCCCCGTTTACTCCACTTTAATGAACACTTTCATTGGTTGTTCCCCTAAAATAAGAGGATTAAAATTGGTGATTGTAGAGAAACGCCTTTAATGATTATTTTTGAAGAAACATCTGCAGAAGTGAGAGCTTGTCATCGATGTTCTACAGACAAGTACAGAAGATGAGACGTTGTCATTGCTTTCTTTGTTGGTCGACGTGAATGTGTGATAAGCCTCCAAAGAAACTGTCGATGACGTTTCCTCATAGGATTTTCTTTCTAATCCGAACTCCAACTTTGATAGCAGTCGAGCTCTCCTCCTCATGTTTCTTTCGACAAGAGAAACTTGTTTCTGTTCGAGAAAAATATTGACAAAAGAAGAAATAATAAATTCCCGGTGAAAAATACAGATCCCTCTGACGGAGTGACAACATCTCGCGCGCACAGCAAAGAGTAAGTTCAGCGGGAGTTCGAACAGGTGAACATCGCTCTCGTCAGTAAGTAAGGAGTCTCTTTCTGACTCATATTTACCCCGTACGCCCCGTGCATATTTGTGTGTGCCTTTTCCTCCCCCTCAGCTGTTTGCGCTTCTTGTTCTCAACACCAGTTCAACCTGACGCCTACCAGCCGGACAAGACCGAAAAGTATCTGTCGGTTATACATTTCCTTGTACTTTTCCACATTGTCGAGTGTTCCGTGGCACGGTTGTCTCCCTAAACATTCTACGTGACATACCCAGAGAAGATTCCTTGAAATGGTGTGTCAGTTTGTCCTTCTTTGAATGACGTGGTCTGATGTCAAAATGGCTCCCTAAATAAATGTTGAATCAGACTGACCTCGCCTGGAAGCAAGACTGTGGCAGACTCGGAACAATCCCCCTTATCTTCTCTCTTGTGAGCAACGACAATCAAAGGGTGACAGAACCCGGAATTTTCACCATTACTGCTTTTGTTTATTTTCTCTTCTTTTGCTTTTCTCATTGGCTTTTCTTTAAAGAAGTTTCTTCCCTTGCTCCTTTGCCGCCTATTTGTCAATCCTTCAAGTCGACCAGTAGCCGAGCAACATGTGATGACGGTTGAAATCTGTTTTTGTGGCTAGGCGCTCTTCTTCAATATTTTACGAGCTTTATGGTGGAATGAGTCAGCTGCTCCAAAAATATGCAAAAGTGTCTCTATCTTTAGTCGGGTGCTTGTGTTTACTCGGGGAAAGTCGAGCTAGCCCCTGTCTGACAACACCGATAAACTTCTCCTCCTCAGTTCAAATAAACCTCCTCTTCATCTCTGCTCCTTTTTTAAATTGATCGGTGAATCGGCAAGGGGGATACCTTCTTGTTATCGACACACAACAGATAAATCGGAAACATGCGGAGAGCCGTCTGTGTGCTTGAGAGTGAGCACTGTCCGCCTCCCGCCTGCCCAAACCAGACCTCTTTTTCCCTCTATTTTTCGTCGGCAAGAAAACCAATTTATGATTCTTGGACTCGCTGATATCTTACCGTTTTTCACGTGTATTCGAACACCTAGCTGAGAATTTTTCTTTTTGACATCATTTTGAGTCTCGGTTGCTTGGAAACAGTCCATCAAAACAAAGATGTCCATTGTTTAGATGCTCTTGTCATCTTTTGGGAGAACGTACTTTCCCATAAGTCCAAACTAAAAAAAACTTCCTGTATTTTTCTCCCTCTTCTCCTCTCCTTTCGACTGTTTATTCTTCGTCTTCCTTTTACATGGTCTATCCCCTCGGCCACACACTTGTTTGACGCACTCGGCAAACTTTGCTCCTCGTCTGCTCTCGATCGCGATCTTCTCTAATTAATCCGCTTTCTTTTGTTTTACTGTCGTCCTACTCAATCAGTTTCTTTTATTTCCAGGTAATGCGGGTGTTGCTGTTCCTTTTTTTGGCGGCAGCAAGGGTATTCTGCGCTTTTCCTTCCCGCCTCGCCTACATCTCCATCCTCTCTTCTGATGATTTTCTCCTCCCCGCCAAAGTCATGGGTTGGTTTCTTTTTTTTCTCTTTTAAACAATGGCTATTTCAGCTCATCGGTTGCGGAATTTGAACGATTCTATACCATTTGTGATATTGGCGACCGAGGATGTGAGCAACGCGACGATAGAATCTCTCCTAGCGAGGGATATCAATGTTCTCCAAATCAGTAAAATAGACACGCCGTTCGCCGACACTCACATAGGGGCCAAATACCAGGTAAGTCAACGCCATCGTAAATTCAAACCCGATAAAACTGAACTTTGCCTTATCGGTAGCTGGCCAGCAGAATACGATCACCAATAGTCAAAAAGTGAATTTCAGTATACGAAGATTCGACTGTGGTCACTGACAGAATATGATGTGCTCTTTCACCTCGATCTTGACACTTTGCCCATCCATGACCCATCGCCGGCCTTCCGCTGTGGTTCCTTTTGTGCTTCTTTCCGTCATTCGGATAAATTCAATGCCGGAGTTTTTGTCCTGAAGCCTAATCTTACAGTGAGTATTTTGGATCAATAATCTGTCCGTGACAGCTCATCGGGGTTATCTGTCTGTGTCCGGGTACGGTGACTTTTCTGCACGAATCTCTAATGTACGCGTAATTCTGCACTTATCGCTGCTGATGATTCACTGCTTATCTCAGTACTCCATGTCCCTAAAACAGCCACATACCAATGGTTTCTTTGTGTTTTTCTGATTCAACATCATCATGACAAATAAAATAGTTCAGGTCTACCGTAGCCTCTTGGAGCAAAGTTCCAAATTGGGCAGTTACGATGGCGGCGATCAAGGCTTCTTCAATGTCTACTTCAATGAACTGAAATATGCGCCAATGTTCCACGACCTCGGTGAGCAGAAATACGAATCTGACATCATGAGGTTAGGGCTATTCGCCGCTATGATGACTGTGCTTTTTTAGACTGTCAGCTGCCTATAATTTCGACATTGGAATGTATTACATGAACGGGGGACGACGACTCATTCATCCCAAGATTATTCATTTCACCCTCGGACCAACCAAACCATGGAGTTGGTGGACATATCCCGTCTTCGACCTGAATCAGGATTGGCTCGATGCTCGTCTAGAAATGGAAGCCTTTTACGGCGAGGCCGATCCCGACAAAATGCTCATTCTTTTGGGACTTCTTGTCGGCGCTGTACTCATTGCCCTGCGAGAGGTAGACCCGACTTTAGATACAAAATATAGCCTGTTTAGTTGTTGTTCTTCCTCGTGAAAAATCGACTCCGCGTTGACATTCTCTCTAACTGGGAAATTGAATATCTACCTTATGCGGCAGTATTCGCTTCGCTTGTGTTGTCGACCCAACTGACGCCGTCCTTCTGCCATCCCGTCGCCTCGTGGATGTTCTTCTCCGCCACCGCGGTGAGTCGCTCAAAGATAAGAATAAGTCTATTAATCGCGACCGCAAAACGTCACAAAAGATGCCAATCAGTCTTTTCAATAATGATCAGTTTCAGGTGAGCCTGCCCTTATGGTCAATCGAGGTGTGGCTCTGGCTACGTCTGGGTCTCCCTCGTCCATTACTGCAACTCTTCTGCTCGGCGGCCCTCTCGTTGTCCTTGGTCGGTTCTTCGTGGACATTCTTGGCTATGATGCCTTATTTCGGGTCGAGGGCTCTCCTGACACCACCAGTTGCTGTAGCGAACATTCTGTTCTTGGTCCAACTGACCAAGACTCTTATTCAGCCGCATCATCAGCTGCCTTTCTCTAAACACTGCCTCCATTGACATGACGACTTCGGTGCCTTTAAATTGATCTCGAACCTTTTCCCTGGGTATCTGTAAATATGATGGCGATAGAGATTTTATATTATCAATATAAACTATTTTTTTATTCGTTTTTTAAAAAATCCCCGGGGGAAGACATCTGCCCCACAGTAAAACCAGACCAAGATAGTCATTGAATATGAAGAGTAAGACAAAAACAAAAATACGCCACATATTTATATTCACTCAGTTTTTAGATTGGAGGATTCGGGTTTTCTCTTCAAAGAATTCCGTCCTTTGCTGGATACTGGAAGAATTCCAATAGATCGACTCTCGCCTGGTCACTTCATCATCGATCACTTCAAATGGCAGAGGCATTTGGACCGTGTACCGAGGCTGTTTGACTGCTCGACGGGTACCAGTCGTTCTTTTTTTCGGTACGGGAGCTTCGACGACTGTCTGTGTAGATTCCCTGGAGGATAAGTCAGCGGCCGTCACTTCAGGAGGTGTCATCTCATCCCTCTCTCCTATCATTTTTCTATGTCGACGCTTCAGTTCTTCAATGCATTGATCGTAGTTGTGTCGAGCCTGGACACATTTGTCCTCGAAGCAATCTCGATAGACATTCTTCTCTTCCGTTGTGTTCTTTTCCATGGTCGTCGGGAGACAGGCCGGGTACTTGAGAACAAATTCCACCAATTTGTGGTTCTCTTCGCTTCTGAGATGGCTGAGACAACTGCTGACTTCTCTGGCGACAGTCGGGTTGTTTCGCATCCAGTCGACGAGATCTTTGAATAGATCGTACTGTTGCATTGTCATCCGGGAGTAAAATTCCATCCTGTACCGGCCGACCTTCTCCGTCTCCGTCAGATTGGCACATCTGCGAATACACTGGCCAAGATGGTAGTTGATGACCGGACTCTTTCTCATCTCTTTCTTCAGCGTCTCCACGAGCCAGAGTTTTTTCATTTCGGACAGATTGCGGCTATTCAACTGGTTTAAAATGGTTCGGACATCCATTGCGACCATTTCCAGTTGGGTGAGTAGACAGCCGTCAGATAAAGAAACAGCAGTCAGAATAAGCTCTATCGAAAGGATCACTCAATCAGAATACTTGTTGGAACATTGTCATTACAAGTCTTGTCGTCTAATCCTGGTCGAGTCAGTCGAGCATCTTCATTCGATCAATTGTGCTCCCAAGAGAATGTCCATCTCTGACGTCAGCTACTCGTTATATCATTTTTTTTGCTGATACTTTCTCGTCGTCATTTTTTTCTTTCCAGACTTTGTGTAATGAGATCTTCCTCTTTCTCTCCGTACTGGGACAGGGCTCGTCGCCCATGGCAAGAGCAGCTGCCGCCAGCTTTTTCCGCCGGTATTACTCGGGCGACCACGTCGAGGAAGACAGTGGCACAAACAAAATCGCAGTAAGATTCAGTCTTGTCCCCTTTACTTATTCCACCAGCGGGATGGCGCCCCCCGCTGTCCCGCATACAGAAAACTTTTAATTTCAGTACCCGTCGAAAGCAGTATTCTTGTAAATAATTTCTAATAAGGCAGGGGAAAACATGGGCCTTCAGACTTGTTCAAAAATTTAAACCACTGTTTCCCGTTCCATTTTCTTCGTATAAGAATTTTTTATTCTATTGCCAATCCCCAATAGGCCGTGCCCCACCAAAAACCTGCCCGCGCATCCTCCTGTAAAGACTGGTCCGTTCCGGCTCCACTTGGCCTTATACTTTCCGAATTCTAGGAGAAAAGAGCAAAAATTATACTCTCCGTTGAAATAATAGAAAAAAAAAGAAATAAGTTTCGAATTCTAAAAGAGAATGAGCAAATTCTAACTCTCCATTGAAATTCTTAGAAAAAAAAGAAGTAAATCCTAGCTCTCCATTGAATTTCTAAGAAAAAAAGAAGTAAATTCTAGCTCTCCATTGAAATTCTAAGAAAAAAGGAGTAAATCCTAGCTCTCCATTGAAATTCTAAGAGAAAAGAAGTAAATCCTAGCTCTCCATTGAATTTCTAAGAGAAAAGGAGTAAATCTTTAGAATTCCGTGAAAAAAGGAGTAAATCCTAGCTCTCCATTGAATTTCTAAGAAAAAAAAGAAGTAAATTCTAGCTCTCCATTGAAATTCTAAGAAAAAAGGAGTAAATCCTAGCTCTCCATTGAAATTCTAAGAAAAAAGAAGTAAATCCTAGCTCTCCATTGAAATTCTAAGAGAAAAGGAGTAAATCTTTAGAATTCCGTGAAAAAAGGAGTAAATCCTAGCTCTCCATTGAATTTCTAAGAAAAAAAAGAAGTAAATCCTAGCTCTCCATTGAAATTCTAAGAAAAAAGAAGTAAATTCTAGCTCTCCATTGAATTTCTAAGAAAAAAGAAGTAAATTCTAGCTCTCCATTGAATTTCTAAGAAAAAAGAAGTAAATTCTAGCTCTCCATTGAATTTCTAAGAAAAAAAAAGAAGTAAATTCTAGCTCTCCATTGAATTTCTAAGAAAAAAGAAGTAAATTCTAGCTCTCCATTGAATTTCTAAGAAAAAAGAAGTAAATTCTAGCTCTCCATTGAATTTCTAAGAAAAAAAAAGAAGTAAATTCTAGCTCTCCATTGAATTTCTAAGAAAAAAAGAAGTAAATTCTAGCTCTCCATTGAAATTCTGAGAGAAAAGAAGGAAAACTTTAGAATTCCGTGAAAAAAGGAGTAAATCCTAGCTCTCCATTGAATTTCTAAGAAAAAAAGAAGTAAATTCTAGCTCTCCATTGAAATTCTAAGAAAAAAGGAGTAAATCCTAGCTCTCCATTGAAATTCTAAGAGAAAAGAAGTAAATCCTAGCTCTCCATTGAATTTCTAAGAGAAAAGGAGTAAATCTTTAGAATTCCGTGAAAAAAGGAGTAAATCCTAGCTCTCCATTGAATTTCTAAGAAAAAAAAGAAGTAAATTCTAGCTCTCCATTGAAATTCTAAGAAAAAAGGAGTAAATCCTAGCTCTCCATTGAAATTCTAAGAAAAA
The DNA here is from genome assembly GCA_964036215.1 of Oscheius sp. DF5033. Lineage (NCBI taxonomy): Eukaryota > Metazoa > Nematoda > Chromadorea > Rhabditida > Rhabditidae > Oscheius > Oscheius sp. DF5033. The sequence goes on from CAXIWN010000006.1 coordinate 4,714,500, forward strand.
AGAAGTAAATCCTAGCTCTCCATTGAAATTCTAAGAGAAAAGGAGTAAATCTTTAGAATTCCGTGAAAAAAGGAGTAAATCCTAGCTCTCCATTGAATTTCTAAGAAAAAAAAGAAGTAAATCCTAGCTCTCCATTGAAATTCTAAGAAAAAAGAAGTAAATTCTAGCTCTCCATTGAATTTCTAAGAAAAAAGAAGTAAATTCTAGCTCTCCATTGAATTTCTAAGAAAAAAGAAGTAAATTCTAGCTCTCCATTGAATTTCTAAGAAAAAAAAAGAAGTAAATTCTAGCTCTCCATTGAAATTCTAAGAAAAAAGGAGTAAATCCTAGCTCTCCATTGAAATTCTAAGAAAAAAGAAGTAAATCCTAGCTCTCCATTGAATTTCTAAGAAAAAAAGAAGTAAATTCTAGCTCTCCATTGAAATTCTAAGAGAAAAGGAGTAAATCTTTAGAATTCCGTGAAAAAAGGATTAAATCCTAGCTCTCCATTGAAATTCTAAGAGAAAAGAAGTAAATCCTAGCTCTCCATTGAATTTCTAAGAGAAAAGAAGTAAATCCTAGCTCTCCATTGCTATTCTAAGAGAAGAGGAGTAAATCCTAGCTCTCCATTGAAATTCTAAGAGAAAAGAAGTAAATTGTAGCTCTCCATTGAAATTCTAAGAGAAAAGGAGTAAAACTTTAGAATTCCGTGAAAAAAAAGGAGTGAATCCTAGCTCTCTATTGAAATTCTAAGAGAAAAGGAATAAATCCTAGCTCTCCATTGAATTTCTAACAGAAAATAAGTAAAAAATTCGAATTCTGGAAGAAAAGAATGAAATTCTAGCTCTCCATTTGAATGCGCGCGCGAGTTAGAATGGGGCGCGCTTACGGCGGTGACGGACGGACAGACAGACAGACAGACAGACGGACACCACAGCACTTTAGATTTATTAGATTATTATCAGATTCAACGCCTATTGAAGCTTGTGGAATGCAATTTGATGCGGTCGACGGTGCCTCAAGGTCGACTCGACGCGGCTTGGGCTCTAACAAATGTCGTCTGTCAGTCGACGGAGCTCTGTCACGAGGTCGTCCTCAGTGGCGGCATCGAAACATTTGCTCGTGTAGCCACCTTCGAGGCTTTTGGAAGTGAACTCAAGATGCAAGCCTACTGGTGCCTTGGAAATATCGCTGCCGACTGTACCGCCTGTAAAATGGCTTGCCGGCAGACGGATATCCTCAGGGTAACTGCTGTCAACTACTTTCAATTGTTTTCTTTCCAGTTGCTGGCCTTCTCCCTGTATGAGCATGAATTCAAGAAGACCTCGCAAGCCAAAAATGTCATCTGGTGTGTACTGAATGTGGTTCGAGGTGGCATTTCTACCATCTCGTTGGAAGCTGTTTCAATGATTGTGACGGCTTGTGAGAGGATCATCAATGCCAGGAAACATCATAAAGATATGACGGATTATGTGAAGGATTGTATCTGGGTAGTGGCCTCACTTGCCGACGATATCAACAACACCGGACAACATCTGGTCATTATCTCGGCCATGGAGACATTGATCGTCGATTTGATGGAGATATTGATCATGGTACGGGCAGAAGAAAGGCTAATCGACAAAGTTTTAGGGTGATCCTCTACTGCACCACGGATGTCTTCGAGTTCTTGGCAATATTGCAACTGGCAACAACGAGCAGACGGCCGCCATCACCAGCCATCCGCTCTTCTACGAGGTACTGGTTCGATATCTCGAGACGGGCAACAGTCAACTGAAAGTCGAAGCCGCCTGGCTGGCCTCCAACGTGGCTGCCGGTCCAGAAGACCATGTGGAACTGCTCTTCACCGACTACAGATTGTACGAGCTGATACTGAACGGACTGACCAACGAAGATCCGCGGATGAAGAAAGAATGCGCCTGGACACTCATCAACTTGCTGACCGGAGCATCCGAGGAGAGACACCAGTGGCTGGTTGCTGCCGGCGTCGTCAGTTCTTTCGCTCTTATCATGGATCTGGATGACGTTAGGATTGTACCGAGAGCCCTGGGGACACTGGCCAGCATCCTGACGGACTATCCATATTTCTCAGGAATGATCCAAGAGGACCAGGTGCTGGAGAAAATCAAGCCGTGGATGCTCAACTCGCCCGACGTCTCCGACCAATTGACGGAAATTAGAAGGAACATGACGCGACATTTTGACGACTGCTGCGAAGGAGAAACCACCGTCGTCTTCCTTGAATAAAATATTTTATCCGTTCAATCAATACGTCAACAAATATAAAGTTTGCTTCTTCTTTTCGTTTCCCTCTAATTAAGCGAATAGATCCATTACAAAGCCATCGTCGTCGTCGTCGTCGTCGACTGGTTGAACTGGTCCCTGTACTGCTTCTTCTTCATACGTCCCTTCGAATAGACGATCCGCGCACTTTCCTTGCTGAAAATAAGATAATATTTCATTTTGAATAGCCAACTTTGTAGTGGGAATAAGGATTGTCCTTGGAAATTGTCTGGTTGCACAGCCAACAGCTGAAATATCATAAATATTGCGTCGGATATAGAACTTACAATGGATGTTTACACTTTGTGCACAACATTTTGTTGCAGCCAGTACTCTTCTGAAATTTACAGTAATTAGGAAGGAGTCGACAGACCTCGATGGATGTGCCGCAATTGGGACATCTCTTACTGTTGTTCTCGATCCAATCCTCATTTTGGACAGAATCTACCAATTCCTAAAAGAGAAGTAGACGAGAAGGCCACTCTGCCACCTGTAATTTTCCATAGCCACCGTACCACTTGGCCATGGCCATTCTGTCCATCTCGGTTCCGTTGTTCCATCGCTCGATTATTTCCTCCAAATTGTAATTGAATGTATCAGAAGACCCAGAATCGTCTGGATTCGTCTTGAGAGGAAGTTCTAAAAAAAGGCGGTAAACAGGAAAAGGAAAGGGCCGTGCTTCGAATAGCGCAGACAGCCACCCCGTGGTAGATTTTCTTGCACAATACACAGAAGGCATAACCGCAGTGACACATCCCGAGACGAGGATTCCTAAATTAGATTCCAATAAAATTAGTAAAAAGAGTATACTCTTGGCTGACGATGACACTTTTTTGGCACGATGACCGTGGACAGGAGACAACATCGGCCATCTGCCATAGCGCCGTCTCCAGGACAATCCTCTCGTATCGGTCGAATTCCTCTCCTCCAATGGCCTTTTTTATCAATTGTTGCGAGAGAATTGATTCACAGCCGTCGCCGAGACAAGTGATGGCTCCTACCTGAAATGGAATTTCTAATCGGAAATGGAAGTGACTGTACCATCTTTGCGCCTCTCGTCTTCTCTTTGATATAAGCGGAAATACATTCGAAACAGTAGACATGGTTACAAGGGACAATTCGGACACATTCACGACCGATTTTATTGTCAAAGCATACCTGTGATTATGTTGAAAAAAAAGGGGAAAAGAGCGGCAATACCTCGCAGTCATAGCAACTCTCTGAAAATTTATGGTCCGTCGCCTGTTCGCTTTCTTCGAAAACGAGGTTGAGAGCTTCGAACGGGGACATTTTCTAGATTTTACAAATAAAAAGATAAAAACTAAAAAGAAACCTTTTCCTTGATGTGAGGGACATCATTCAGATGAATGACCGTGAACTTCTGGTCCCGGACAAAGTCGACGATTGCCTGGCAACAGAAGAACAGCGAAGGCATACCGAGCAGATTACCGCATTCGATCCTGAGATTCGTGGAAATACTTTCCAGCTGAAAAATCGTTGCATTTTTATTTTTTTAAAAGAAATGTTACCAGTTCCTTGGACATCCAAACACATTCGACAGCCAATTCTGGAGTCGACGACGACGGGTAATCGGGAGAGAGTGAGAAATGGAGAACGACGGCAGGAAGGATACTAATTCTAATTGACTTATTCACTGGAATATAAGATATTCTTCTGCTAAAACCATAGGATACCTCCATTTTCAGTGGCGGAAACCTCAACAGGGGAGGGGAGCTCGTCGAATTCGACCTGGATGGATCCTTTGAGGACACCATCGACATCTTCGAATTTAATACGGTCACCATCAAAAACGGCGACAAGAGCCTCCAATTCTTGGAGTTGTTCATCGCGAAAAGCGCCCATTTTAAATGGAGCGAGAATAGAAAATAAAGAAGGAACACCGGCAGCGGGCGTGTTGACGCAGTGTGGGGCAGATACTGGTCGATGTTATGCCTGATTTCGTAACAGCCATCAAATTGAATTCGAAACTCTTTTTGGTCAAGAAGATAACTCATGTTGACAGTGGATGGCCATCTGGCAGACATTTGTCACCTCTCTCCGCACGCCTCAAGAATTTATAAGCCCCGGAGGCTAATTCTGGTCGGAGGCCGCAACCGGAAAAGCGTACAATTGCGGAACAGCAGGTGGTCGACGACGCGCAAAAGAATAGAGGCCATTGCCCTTTCACCTTTCTCAGAAAAGTTCTTCCATTGGTTCAGTCATTGGTTTATTTATTGGAATTTTGTCTAATTTTTTTCCAAATATTTTTACTGCTACGTACTTTCACGTCTTTTTGTTTCAATTTTGTCTTTTTTCTATCTCTGTCACCGGAATGACTCAGACTTCTTTCTATTCTTTTTTAGAGCTTATGTTTATGTTAGAATGACACCTCTCGTGCTGGACGCCGCCGTCTGTTGACTGTCACTCTAAGGCTAAATATCGACCGAGCGTAGATTAGTCCCCGCACGAGAGCACTCGCATCCCTCGATTCTTCTCTTGATTCTTGATCATTTCTGCCTCATTCCTCCTATAAACTTTTTTTCATTAAATTGCATTTTTATAGAAGGCGTGAATCAATGGAATATTCGTAGAGTCATCGATGTTTTCCCTCTGTGCGTGCTGCCGTCGAAACAACCCTAAAACGTATCGACGTCGACGGTCGACGATGGAAACAAAGCTCATTTCAGGGATGACGGCGACGTCTACGGCATTGTAAATCCGACAGTGCCGGTGGCCAGCGAAGTCGTCGACGGCGGGTCTGTCCAGTTCAGAAATGGTTTCGCTAAAAAGGCCAACGATAGACACTCGCTTCCTGCCAATAACGTAAGTTCCTTCTTTTCCCATTACATTTTTTTCTATTCAGGGGAGTGCCGGTGCCGGCCATTCAAGAATATCAGCTCCGGGACGGGCTCTTCCCCAACTGCCAGCTGATCTCTATTCTGGTAAGTGACTCCTTCAAATTCATTCTGTGCTATCTCATTTCAGCAATCGATAAAGGTCGAAAGAGTTCTATTCGATTTGTCGATGACTCGGCCAATCCAACTTACGAATCCATCGACCCTGATGCCGATTCTTTCATCGACCCGCTCTATTCCAAGGTGCGAATTATGTTCGCCTCCTATTGTTTCATTTCTTCTACAGGTCGGCGACCCGGTATCCACTCGAAGAGATCGAAAATATGATTATCCCGTATTCCCCGGTCGACGGAATGAACCAGGTCCTTCTCGACAACCGGACGAGGTATGTCGAGCAATTTATTTTGATTATTCCTTTCTTTCAGACATATCAAAGTGCCTCGCAAATTTATGGCGGCAGTGAGGATCCCTACAGGTTGGTTGCGATACTTTTTTTAATTTATTTTCCCTTTTACCGTCATTACAGAGGTCGACCCCACGTGGTTCGATTTAATCCCCGAATGAATATTTATCGAATTCCCCTTTCCCCGCCGCCGGTCTCCGTAGCCCGATATTACCGGTATCCACTGATAGATTTGAGTGAAGTGCACCTCGGCAGAGTCACCCACTAAAATTTTGTTTCGAGTGTTTTACAATATCCATTAGACAGAAATAAATCATCGGTTTCAGCTCAATCCCTTCGAGTTCCCGGGTAACCGGGGCAGAATATGGAGACGAGGACAGCAGCAGTGCATATGATCCAGGATATGCAAAGGTGGGGGAAATAACAAATAGAACAGCCTCTCTCTAGGTGCAAAATCTGAATCATCAAAGGTTGGATCGACTGGAGAAAAAGGAACGAGAAGTGGATCAACTTTATACCAAGGCAAGCATCTTCCTTTTCGATTTTGAGGCATGCCTTTAGATAAGTCGAATACCACGAGATCCGGATGAAGAGCCCGGTCCTCGGGCGATGGTCGACCTTCCCCAAGAACAACAAGAATTGCCGGTATTGTCGATGTTCAACCCCGTGGCACCGGGCGAGGTAGTAGCGACCGATTCTCGGGAACCTTCGTACAGATATATCACAGTCCGAGAAAATGCAGAGGTTAGATGGACCGTAAGAATTTGTTAAAGGAATAATTAAGAGAGTACGAGAGCGACTTCGCCAGCAAGGACAATTGGATCCGCCGACGAGAGAACATTACTACTCGACCATCGGCAATGAGTATGACACCATCCAGGGAGGCGGTAGTACCTATGGACGTCAGTTCCGTTATTTCTACAAAAGACTTTTCCAGTTTCAGCCCAACAATCCCTGACGGTCCACACGGAACCAGCTCTGGCTCCCTATGCCCCTCCGCCACCGACGTCGCCTATTCCTCATCGACTCGATTACACCGATTCCCAATTGGTCAATGAGAGATCTCCTCTCCCAGCATATGCCATGATTAACAAGAAAAGAAACTCTGCCAGCGGATCCGTCGGAACCAGCCACAGCGCTGGATGGAATCCGATATCTTTGGATACGGCGACATCTTTCGCGGGTCTTACGAGGTAGTCGTCGACTTCAATTCAGCCACAAGACAGCCCAGGTCATTTAATGGAACTTCCGTCGGACAGGCGTCGCCAGTAGGCGCCAGCTCGACCAGCATCCAAGGGATAAAAGAATTCATGCAGAAGCCTCTCTTGCCATATCCGTCGAAGGAGACATTGCTGGGGAGAAAGGTCGTCGAGGAGAGAGAACAAATTATTGAGAAGAGGATGAGCCAGTCCATGGGGTAAGATAATCTTGTCAATCATATGAGATCTTTCGCAGGCCATCGATAGATCTTGGATCGTCTCCACAGGACCGCGTTCATCGAGTTGAAATCAATCGAGTCGATGGGCCAAGCGTCGACACTATCATTTCGGGTCAGTCACTTGCCCAAACTCACAATAAAATTGTAGGACGTCGTTATCGTGGAAGTGCAACTCATCTCAATGAGGGAGGCGATCCACCGGGTTCCAGTCGATCGAGTCTTCCGATTCCCACGAACAGAGCCGAGACAAGTCGATTGTCTGAACTGGCGCAACAGAGAAAACAACGCAGTCTCGAATCGGAAGCCATCGATGCCACTCGGTAAAATCAACATAAATTGATGAGCCCGTAAATATTTAGGACAACTGAAAAAAAAAGAACACAAAAAGATTCTGCCAACTCAAGAAATTCTCTTTTAAACAGCACAATTTATACGGCTAATGATTATATTAGCACAATGGATATGAGCCAGGATAAGCCCTGGCCGATATCAAGTAAGTTCAGCAATGATTTCTCACATTATTCATCCTTTTCAGGAGATCCATCCCCAAGTTCTCGTAATGAGAAGCCGTAGATTCATAGGTACAAATTGGAAACACGGGTATACCAGGAAATTCTGGCTTTTTTTTGTGTTGCCAACATATCTTATTCACTTGGCTAACGATCTCATATAATCTAATAAATATTCAAACACTCTACAAAAAAAGAAAAAAATTTATTAAAAATTAAAAAATCTCCAAGTGAAAACATGAGACCATCAGCGAGATTCGGCATATACAACACGACAAATAACCGTAAAAATCATACAAAATAAAAATCATTGAAGGATAATGTTTTCCCCTGTTGCAAAGTATGGATCTTCTAAAGCTTCTGCCGCAGTACAACGAGCATGTGGATTAAATTCAAGACATCGAAGAATGAGAGCTACAGCTTCCGGCGACATTTTCGGATTTATTCTGTAGCATTGACTAATTTCCAATAATTAATTGTGTACCTTTCAAATGGCTGCGGCTGAAAAGCTGCATAAAAACTGTGATCAATTATTGCGCCTTGGGGCCAATCAGCTGGTGGTGGCGTCCCCATTTTTCTAAACATTATTTATCAAAAGTAAACAAAATAAGCTAACTGGAAAATAAGTTTTAGTTGTTGTGCTTCTGTAGAACCAGGGAAGAGAGGACTTCGTGCATAGAGTTCGCTCAAAATGCAACCGACTGACCATATATCGATTGAACTGTTGTAAGCACATTGCAAGAGAAGCTCCGGACTACGATACCACAGTGTCACAACCTAAAAAGAAGACCCATAATTAATTCAAAACATAACAAAATAAATAAGCAATAATTATAAAAACTTACGACAGTTGTAAAACTCGAATGACCGCCATAATGACGAGTGAGTCCAAAGTCGGCCAATTTTACTGTGAGATCTCTGTTTACAAGTATGTTTTGGGGCTTTATGTCACGATGAACAATGTTCATACTATGCAAATAGTCAACGCCGCGGAATATCTGTAAATAAAAAAAAGATAAATGAGTCAATTTTCCTGCATAAAACCACGGTTAGAATAAAACACAATCAAAAGAAATAGAGGAGAAGAAAAGATGGAAATACCTGTCTAGCTAACATCTTAGTTTGAGTTTCTGGCATATCACGAGGTAAGGCTCGGAGGAAGAAGTAGAGATCCCATTCACACTTTTCCACAACCATGCTTACAATTAAACTTTGACGACGACTAGTATTTACGATGCTGTGGAAAACGTCGTGAAGCCTACGAAAGCAATCATGCATACATAACTAAGGAAAAGGAAAGGAAAATTAATCACGCCACCATGTCAAATATCGAAAAGAAACTAACTTCAAAACATTAGGATGATGAAGATCCGAAAAATTCTTCATTGTTGCGATTTCTCGTAAAACAGACTGCGGTACTCCTTCTCGTCCGACTGGCACTTGAATTCGTTTCAATGCGAACTAAAAACAACGTTGCCTGTTCAAAAGATAATTAATTTTACTTCTTCGTTTGTTAGTCTATTTGTTACGTGAAAAACTTTGCCGTATGCTCCTTTTCCTAGAAGGCTCAACTAAAAATACATGAAACAAACATTGTAAAACGGCTTACTTCTTCATATTCATTTTGTGGTCCACAATATACTCTTGGTTGATTTACATTCTCAATATTTCCAGCGTCATACGGATCAAACGACATTTGTGAAGAGCAGACACGACAGTGACAACGAACAAAGAAACCTAGAGATTTGAATCGACCCCAGGACACCACGCTCAAACACGTAGACATTTCAGTGCACACGCATTTGCCGTCCCCTTGGCGATGGATTTCTAAGATTATCCAACTCACCTTTTCATTGCCTCCTCAAAACTGCCTTTCAGATGATGGACTCATTGTTTTGTGCTTGTTTTCGACCAATTTTGGATTGTGTACAGGGTCCTTCATTTGCTGGAACAGCTTCCTACAGCAATCTAACCACACCTTTGACCCCCTCAGTTCGATTAGACGTCAGCCGTACCGGTGAGTCGTAAAAATCCACGATAAAAGAAACGTCAATTATCACATTTTTGACAAGGAAAATTCTTGGATAGTGATTCATCAAGGCAGCATGGATACTCAAGTACTAAATTTGAGAAATATCCATTTTAGGAAAGGATGTTGTATTATTGAAAGAAGGAGAGAGAATATGCGGAACTGGCGGATCTTTAGGAACAGTTCCACTTGTACAAGACAAGGCATATTTCCAAGTAACCATACAACAGACAGGTTTATCCAGTTCCAAGGTCAATTGAGCCATATTTTCAGGTAATTGGTGTGTAGGTCTGGGCACTCGGGAGGCCCAGCTTGACAGATGTGCAGCTGAAGCCCACTTTTGGGGAATAAAGGATAACGGAGATATAGTAGCCAACGGGGTGGTTGTTGGGAAATTGGATCAAATAGTAGAAGAAGGAGATACCATTGTGAGTTTCTACACGTCCCTCTTATTGTTTTCTCCCTTCTTAGGGAATTTCTTATGATCACATCGAGCTCAAAATCTACGTAAATGGGACTCCACGTCAACCAACAATTTCATCTGTAAAAGGAGCTGTTTATCCGCTTATTTACGTCGATGAATCGGCGATTTTAGATTGCAAATTTCGTAACTTCGCAAGTGATCTCCCAGCGGGTTATAATGAGATCCTAGTAGAACAAACGCTTTTGTAAATATACCGTAAAGATAATATTTATTGAGATGCAAAACTATTTAAAAATGCACTAAGACTTCGGTCCGATTCAGTTTCTTCTTCTTGTAAAAGACGCTGGAGCGCTGAGCCTCTTCTTTTCTTATTGTTTTTTTTTGAATTTTGTAAACTACAAATTAATATTAAAATAAATATTAATTTATACCTAGTAATTCTGGGTGTATTTAAAGCGCTTCTTGGGGTGGTTAGCATAGACATACTTGTATTCGTTAGCATAGCAGAATTCGCAGACATATCAGCAAAATTATCTACTGCTATATCTAAGAAATTGTGATTGTAACAGAGATAGTAATTTACCTTCATATTCTTTTGGTGACATAATAGGTGGCGCCGTACCACATGTAAACTTCTTTCCGCATCCTTCACAGACAATTTTAATTATTCTTCGGCTATATTATTGTTTAGCTATCAAAACAAACGCTCACCTTTTTGATGTGTGTATGTACAGTCTAAAACTTTTCTCTAATTTGAAATCAAATCCGCAAAAAGAACAAACATCGTTTAACTGAAAGAATGCAGTAACACAATGTAAAGCTATTACCTCGGATGTTAGCCTTTTTCTTTTTGAATACATTGGTAGAACACTTCCTATTGGCAGTCCTTTTTTTATAAGAGTCTCTGCCACGTTTTTCAAATGCTTTACACTTTTAGTAGAGCCAACTGGGACGAGATCCATGTCAACATTCTTCAAGTTACCGACCGATTCCCACATTGCAACTACGAAGAAGATAATCAGAAAACACTTCAATTAAAATACCCATTGTCAGCTACTATTTGAACACAACAAATAACAAGTTCCCATTTTATTCTTTTAACATACGGGGACAATGGTTCAACCAGATATTACACTTTCAGGCAAAAGGCGTTACGCCAAAAGGAACAAAATAGGAAGATAAAATTTCCCAAAAGGGAACATATTAGATGGGGTTAAATGTTTAGGCGTTCTTAGGAGCAGATTGCTGAAGAACGGCCGCTGCCTCTTCGACCTTGGAACGGAACAAGTCGTTGTCCTGCAGCATCATGACAAGTTCCGAATTGTCGATCTCCAACATCATTCCAGTGATCTTTCCTGCTTCCTTCATATTGGGGTACATCTTGTCGATCAAGGCGTAGATGCGCTCTCCGAGTAACTGTTTCTGCTCCTAAACATCCAAATAATATTTTCGTATAATATATTAGCAAACCTGTGGGGCGGCCTGAGCCAACATATGAGATGTAAGGGGTTCCTGGCCTCCAACAATAATTCCGGTCTGTGGTTGACGCTGCTGCTGGGGTTGTTGATACTGTTGTTGGTACATCGTGACAGGAGCACCTGGCTTAGCTCCAGTGGGGACGGGACGAGGGCCAGTCTAATTTTTATGCTTAAAAGAACAAGTAGGCAATTAACCTGAGGACGCTGAGTAGGTGCTTGCGGTTGTCCGGCTACAGCGCCTGGCTGAGCAACACGAGGTTGTCCCATACGAGGGGCTTGCTGAACACCTCCGGCTTGAGGGAACTGTTGAGGGCGACCGGCCGTGTTAGCGGCGGCTCCGGCAGGGCGAGGATTGTTACGCTGAAATCAATTCAGATTGAGTATATTTTTTTTCAAAACCTGGAACATAGGTCCGGCTCCTTGAATCATGAAAGGCTGAGTGTACTGTTGTCCTTGCACTCCCCAGCGACCCTGAGCCATGCGCATTCCTCCGGCAGCACCTACACCGAATCTACCTCCCTGTGGCTAAAAAGAAATGACGAGTCAGTTGTACATAAAATGAGTTCAAACCTGAATAGGGTTAACGAAATATCCGCCTTGTCCAGGTGTATACATGGTACCTCCAGACATTCCGCTGCTGTGGATGCGCATGCTAGCCAAACGCTGCATGTATTGCGAAGCAAGCTGAGCTCGACGATCTTCTTTCCTCTGAGCGATAGCCACATACAAGGGCTTGGAGCAGACCATCTTAGAGTTCATGTCCGTAACAGCCTTGGTGGCCTCTTCGGCATTCTCAAAGCAAACGAAACCAAAGCCCTTGGAACGACCATTTTCATCCGTCATAACCTGTAATTAGTAAAAAGAACAACACAGAATGCTTTACCTTGGCTGAAGTGATCTTTCCGAACGGCTCAAATTGCTTTCTGAGAGTCTCATCATCGAAGGTGTCGTCGAGGTTTTTAACGTAGAGATTGACTCCTTGATACCGCTGCATTCTCTCAGCCTTCTGAGCTTCGTATTTTCGCTTGAGCTCGGCTTGACGTTCACTTTTCTTCTGAGCACGGCAAACGGTCAGCTTGTTTTCAGTACCATCAATGGCCCGCTCATGCATTTCGTTAACAGCCTAAATAGTAAATCAATAAAAGCAAGTGTAAGAGTCAAACGTTTTCGGCATCTTCGGGATTTTTGAAGGCGACGAAACCGAATCCTTTAGACTTTCCTTCGGCATCTGTCATTACAGCACAGCTGGTGATCTCTCCATACTTGGAGAACAACTTCTCGAGGCCTTCCTTGTCCAGATCTTTTCCGAAGTTCTTGACAAAAACATTGGTGAACTTCTTGGTAGTATCACCCATATCACGAAGAGCACGAGGCTGGAATTTTCCGACAAAGCTGAATTCAAACCATAAGAACAACGGAATTAGGTAATGCTTACACTTTCTTTCCGGCAAGCAACATTCCGTTGACTTTTTGAATGGCATTCTGAGCTGCCTCTTCAGTTTCAAAATGGACAAATCCATAACCTTTGCTGTTTCCCTCCTCATCGACGGCAACCTGAGAGGATACAGTAAGCACAAAATAAATTTTTCGGCTACCTTGCACGATAAGATGTTACCAAACAGAGAAAAGGTATCGTAAATGGACTTGTTGTCGATAACCTTATCAAGGTTCTTGATGAAAATGTTTCCAACACCGGAGCGACGGGTGGCTGGATCGCGTTGAGACCACATGATACGCATGGGCTTGCCATGAAGCATGTCGAAATTCATAGTGTCCAATGCACGTTCAGCTGAAATTAAATAGTGAGAAATTTACGAAATAGCGTTCAATGTGATGATACCATATTTACAAAAAAAATAAAAATTAACATACCATCAGCAGGTTGCTGGAAGTTGACGTAGGCATAGCCAAGAGAAAGACGGCTAGCATTGTCACGGCATACACGGATGGAAAGAACAGGTCCGGCAGCACTGAACTTCTCGAAGAGAGTAGCTTCGTTGACCTCAGGATGAAGATCTCCAACGTAGAGGGAAGACATGGTATATCCAGGATTGGCAGGAGTTGCAACAGTTGCGGCCATTTTCTAGAATACAAAATTATTACGAATTGCAAAATATGTTGAAACAGCTGTGCATAAGAAAAAGGAAAAAAAAACGCACCTTTCGTTGGATTCAGTAGAGGCGACGGCTTCTTTTTATATTTTTAAAAAATTTTTTAAATTTTTTTGGTGTTTTATGGATGTTTTTAGATTTTTTTGGGTTTTTGCGTTATATGCAGGACGATAACGGTGGCCCTAATGGACAAGTCCAACAGGGTTCGGAATAAATCCGGGAATAACAACCGATGGAATGACGGCCAAAGTGTGACTTACAGTATGACACGCAGGGTTTTCGGCGCGGGACCCAGCCCGCAAAAGACGCGCTTTTCAAATTCAACGCGATTTCACAAAGATTTTTCACATTTTGTGAGAACGCAAATAAGACAAGTAAAAATGAATTGTGATAATCCGATAAATTATTGCAAACTGCAACTAATTGTGTCTCTTGTTGTTTAGTAGACGGTCGTGACAGCTTCATCTCGAAAATGCCTGAAAAAGATGTTGTTTCGTCTGAGGAATTGGCTGCGATGCAAAAGAAAATATCCGAGTCTTTTGAAGCATTGGCGAAAACTTCGAATTCGGTCTTCCTGGTTATCACGATCTCACTCTTCCTCATCAGCGCCTTGCTCATCGTCCAAGTGGCGTTCAGTGTCTTCAATCTCAAAACGAAGCCATTGCCTCCTCCGCCGGCCAAAGTCATCGTCCAGAAAAAGAAGAAGAGAGGCTCCTCATCGAAGCGTAGCCGTCGTCATCGTAGCTCCAAGAGATCGTCTCGTTCGTTAAAGAAGACTCGCCCGACTCAGCTGATCAGCAAAAATTACCCGAGCAAGACGGCCACTCTGCAGGTGGAATTTGACAATCGGGAGAAGAAGGAGAAAGTCGAGAAGATGGAACCCGTCTTCCGTGCTCCGACTGCCCAGTTGCCCGGCTATTCCAATGAGACGCCAAAAGTCGACCCTCGCCAGTCGGACACTTCGGGTCTCGAGGTTTTTCGTCCTTTTTGTCAGACTAATTGAAAAAATTCAGAGTTTGGATGTGACGCAGAAGAGTTCCCCGTTGCCGAAGTCCGCGACTCCGATGGCTGCCCCGAAAGTAGAGCCGATCCCGTCGACGTATGCCATGGATGCTGCCCCGGCTCCACAGCAGCCGGTCCAAGCGGCCACGAGTCAGACAGCCACCGCTCAGGCGACGAACTCCTGGTATCTGATGCATCCGATCTATGGAGCTGGTATCAAGTCGGAGCCTTTGGTCTACACGACCCCGCCGGTCAACACTCCGAAAGACGTCAAAAAGCCATAGCTACCATTTTCAATAAAGATGTTTTGACGCGATTTTCTCTTTTCTTTCATTGAATTTGTTTCGCGTCGGTGTCTCACGGCGCAATCGGTGGTCAAGTTCTGCCAACCGTGCGGCGACTTTTCTCTATCACACGCGCCCTATCTTCTTCTTTTGGTTGTCGTCTTTCATTTCTCTTCAATATTTTGCTCAATTTCTGGGTAATACAACTAATCAAATACAGTAAACAAATGTTTATTCAGACAAAGCATGGTAAATGATGGTTCCCAGGGAACCGAAAATGGAAACGAAGAAGAAAAAGTCCCGCCTCCCAACAGAAATTACTTCCAGAGGGAATTGAGTCGAATCAATGGAGAGATTGAACTCTTACAGGGGCAGGTGGGCAAATATTCTGTGCCTGGACATTTTGGACACCGGGTAAATATGGAAAAAAACGGACAATTACAGGCTAAAATTTTGTTGAATAAAGAAGGCCAAGCGGGGAGCATCACAGAATGTCGAATGGACAAGGAAAAGATTAGGGCACAGAGGAGTGTGCTCGGCGAAGAGGCCGATGCCGTCAAAAAACAAATTGTTCAATTAAGAAAACAGAGGGAAGCCCTGGTAGGATAAACAAACCCGTTTTAAATTATGCTGTTTATTGAAGAAAACAACCCGACTCGAGTTGGAGAAGGAGTGTCGAGTGAGGAGTCAGGACAAACTGGCCACTTATCTCAAAAATTGTGAAGATCGATACACTTCGAAAAATTTGTCGAGAAAAGAGGAAAGTCTCCTGGTCGAAGAAATCAACGACTTGAAAAGAAATCGGACTAAATTAGAGTAAGTTCGAGAATATTTTCATGAGAAATCTTTTATTTAGACGATTGAATGAAGTCATCCAAAATCTCGCGGCAACAGATGAGAAAATCAATGCTTTGAATGAGCAAAATAGGGTAATTCCAGTGTCTTATAATAAGTTTTATAATTATTTTAGAAGACATACAGAGAAATTTTCCGATTGAAGGCAGAACAACAGACGAAATCGGCTGAACAATGGGCTCGTACTCAAAAATGGCAGCATATTCGATCGGATTTGGATGCGATTCACGGGGAGAAAAGAGTGCTAGTCGGAGATTATAATGCGAATAGGGAAAATTACTCAGAATGGGTTAAAAAACATCGGGTAGAGCCAAGAGAAGAGCTAAAATTGAGGCAAATGTTTAGAAAAAGATATTGACCGGCAATTCCTCCTACCCGGCCACATTCCCCAGTGTCAGAAATAGGACCAGTAAGTAATGAAAGCGGGAAGAAAAGATCATTTTAGCATCTGTGGTCGAAGAAGAGGAACTGGAGCCATTCTTCGAACAAAAAAGAGACTGCCAGAGATTGATAAATTATCTGGAAAGACTCAAGATGCCGGCAGATACGGTCGATTCGGTCGTCGCCGTCGAATCCGCCGAAAATCAACCGGCTGGGGAAAGCGAATCCGACTCGGCCGATGAGTTCCCTCCGACAATCGCCCGTCTCCATATTCGAAGTCCCGTAAAAGTCGAACAGCCAAAACACAAGAAACAGATCTCGAGGAAAGCGACCAAACTGAAGCAGGTAAAAGAGCCATTCATCTTCTTCTAGATTCTTGCTTATTTTAGCCTATTTCGCATGTTTTCGAAGCTTATCATATGTTCGGAAGTGTCGAAGTGAATGTGCCCCTTACTTACCAGGAGGTGCCAAGGGCACTGGAGGAGGTCAAAGAGAAGTTGGCTTTTTACAATCAACAGACAAATGTCATTGATTGGTACGAGGAATATAAGGATTTCGAAGGTAAATAAAGAGAAGAAGATAATTGAATGGAGATATTTAGCCATGTTGCATCCAATGTCGAGAAGTGTCAGCGAATATACCGGTGATTCTGCGTGTATTGATTCGGAAACAGCTAGTCTAGCCAGGTAAGTAGGCAACGGGGTCGCCGAATGTCGAAATCGGGCTAAACCGAGCATTGAATCATTTCAAATTACGAAACATGGGCGGGCTTCAACAGATGTCATTCATTTATTTACATCATTGGAATATTTTTGCAGCTCTCGACGACATCCGAGTAGTCCAGGCGAGATTAATTTCCGAGCACCGTCTTTCATCCACGACGAAGGTGATTTGATTTCCTCCCCTTCAGAAATTTGATTCAGGTATTTCCAGTAAAGAATCTAATCACAGCCCCATTTAACTCACTTAATTAATAAACACAGAGTCATTTTCCGATGCAATACGAGTGTAGATTAAAAAGATTCTCTTTATGCCATAGAATTTGTAAGAACCTCAATGTAAATGAAAAAAATCTCAGTTATTCCAAGTATTTGTTGTGCCTTTTAATTGTGATACCCGTGATGTTACTTTTTGAGAGATAATAAAGATTTTTATGAAAAAAACTCAACAAAAACAAAAATTATGAAAAATAAATAATCACACTTCTTTGGATTGTAATGAATTCATTTGTATCCGGTTATCTCTCTCTAATGCTTTGGCATCGACTTTTTCTCTTGTGTAAATGAACCAAAAAAGTAGATTATCGAGCGATTCTGGAACCATGATAAGGAAAAGGAAAAAAAATAACGTACTTGGATCGACGGACTTATCTGTGACATCATTATATTCTTTAAGAGCATAATATATTGCTTCGATTGTAGCTAAATGACTCTGAAATTAAATTTGCAAAATAAAATAAATTAAAAATTATTTACCTCATTGACATTATGTTGCGGCCTCCAAAAAGTTGTCACATAATCTTTCAATATCACACAAGGAAGGCCTAAGTATTTTTATAAAAATTAATTCAACTAAAATAACCTTGAATTTGAGGTATTCGTTGCATAACTCCCACTTGAAACCACGTGCAATCCAAGACTACAAATCTTTTTATTTTCCCGTTCTTTTTGACAAATTCTTCGATAGAAACGGCGGTTGGTGAAGGAAAAACAAGGACAGTACTTCCTTCTTCATCTTGAGGTTCATTTCGATAGTCAAAAACGTCTGGATAACTAAAAACCTGTAGGAAAATATAAAATGAAAACAAAAACCAACTCTAGTCTGTGAAGGAGCCAAAATTTTACAATGTAATGATGTACTTTTGGAGCTTTTCTCTTTTGGATGTTTTATTACATCAACGGAACACGGCAGCTAAAAATAGTAATGAGAATAAAATAAAATAAACGCTTACTGTAACTTGTGGTGTATAAACTCCAGCCATTGGGATGTCAGCTTTTCCCTCTCCAACACAATCATAACAAAAATACATTCTCATTCGGCCACATTCAGGACATGTTTGTTTCTCTATATTTTCCAAGGAATCGAATGATGAAAGAGAAAGATCTTGCTTACAAATTTTACTCATCTGAATATGAGTAAGCTTATTGACTTCGTTACTTCACAAGAAAAAAACTTATATGAAGCTAATCAAATCGCAAAACCTCGCTTGGTTTGGTAAACAGTTGACAACACATAAAACACAAACCACAAAAAAGAGCATTCACAACAAAAGTTTATTGAAAGAGAGTTGAATACATCACTGGGATAATGGTGGTAGATATAATTTCTATTCAAAATATATTGTGTTATTCTTTTTTTAGATATGGCTAAAAGCTTATTTTTGGATAAAAAAACATCTTTGATACAAGGGAGAAAGAACAAAATTGATCCTAAAAAAGGCTAATTTTTTCTGCTGCGGAAAAGATTTCTGAAGAAACCGCGTTTTGCCTTTGGAGGAGTGGTGGATATGTCGGATCTGAAATAATGTCGTCTATTTTACGGAATATTTTATTTCTACCTCAACGGTTGAGTTTCTGGAGCACTTGAATGAGTCGCCACAGTGACGAGACTCTTACCCGAATTAGAACGGCGCACTTTCTGGAGAGGAGCAGGGCGAACAGGAGTCGGTCTGGAAGAGGGTTTCTGATTGGGATCTCGCTTACTCGTAAGGTTTTTCCTGGGGTACATCAGCAGCTACCATCTGCTTCATATTGTCCAATAGGGCACGAATTTTGAAGGGATCCTGCTCATCACGAGCGTCATTATGGAACACCGACTGGGATGGAGCTTGGGTCGAACGGGAACTGCAAGGCAATTGGGCCTCGAGGTCGACAGCATCGATGTGCGCCGGATCCGGGGGAATTTCTGAATATTTATAAATTAGTCCTAGGTAAATTGTTGTGTTACCATCGGAGCTGCTAGCGTGTACGCTGGCTACGATATTGACTGTCCTGGGACGGGTCGACTCCAATTTCTTACGGAGGACCATGACTATGTCATCTGATTGTGACTTGTTGTTGTCGGCCGACGAGGTCGACGGCGTGGCACAGGCGCAGTTGTGGACATTGCCATCGCAGCCGGTCTCGTGCTTATTTCTCCCATTTGTACTCTCACAAAGACTCTTTGAATCGTGTACTGATCCGGCTAGAGCTTTGGTACTGGCGACTTCTTCGCAGTAGGAGATGACCTCGTGTCCCGAATAGACAGTGTGTACACTCTTGTCGTCGTAATAATAGTGACAATGGCTACCGGCCATCGCCTTGGTACTGGCCTCTTCGTAGTTGATCCGGCCATCCGGACTCGTTCGACCCGAACTCGACGAGACGCTGGGACTGCGGGCTCTCTTGGCATTCTTCACAGAAAGACGGACGGGATTTGTGGAAATGCTACCACTCTGAACAATAAAAATATATGTATAGATAGGAAATGAGTACCTGGATAGACATGGTAGGGGCTACGGAGGTGATGTCCAGTTGTCTCTCGGAGTCGGCCAGAAGTTGGCTCCTCTCCATACCGGACGCGTCTCGCCAGATCTCCTCATCATCAATTCCGTCGTCGTCTTGCGGTTTGGAAGAATCCGACAGACCACAGCCACCGTTTCGGCAGAGGGAGAGGGGCACGACCCCGTAGACATAAGCCAACATGATAGGGACACCAACGCCTACGGCCATCACAGCAAGAACAGGACTGACAACTAGAGAGCCGACGACACAGGCCGCCGTGATGGCTCGTCGCTTCAGCTTCGTATGGGAGATGAAGCGTTGATGGACTTTCCTTCCAATAAAGACCGGGACGCCGAATATTATTCCAGGAATGGAGAGACCAGCAATGAGAGCAATGCCCAGTGGTGCTCCGATGAGAGTGCCGACCTGCCAGAGAAGCTTCTTCTTTCTGGTCCATGGCTTCTTTCCCCAGAAAGTACAGCCAGTGGGGCTCAAATAGTGCAAGTCGCTGATTTCCTTGAGACACAGCCAGCAAAATTCAGCCGAGCACATGGCACAAACCATATGGTTACATGAACCATCATCCATTTTGACAATGTACGTATGGCAACGAGGACACGCCTTGATGTCACCGGCTAAAAATGAGAAAAATAAACATAATGATGACAAAATTACGTTTGAGTTGGGTATTGTCCAAGGAACCATTGGTAATTCGACGAGAGATACTCGAAGTAAAGGCGGCGACACCGCGAGTTCGACGGGCTTCATCGCAAGTTTGATTCGCATGCCAAACACCCTAATCGATGACATTATTAGAAGAGATGATAAACATACTTTGCAATGGTAACAGAAAAGAGTTCCACAAGATTCTCGGCCACATTTAAGTTGGGGACAAGCGGCACACGAAGTAGCGATGACGGCATAACCACAGTCAGGCGCAGGACACCAGCGAGCGTCCGTATC
Source organism: Oscheius sp. DF5033 (assembly GCA_964036215.1). Lineage (NCBI taxonomy): Eukaryota > Metazoa > Nematoda > Chromadorea > Rhabditida > Rhabditidae > Oscheius > Oscheius sp. DF5033. The sequence continues at coordinate 4,734,976 of CAXIWN010000006.1, forward strand.
AGTCAGCAGATATCGTCGAATAGAAAACTGCTCGTACTTTTGAATTAACTGTGAACGGCTGCCGACTAATTTTCTGGAATTGTTTGACTGTGGGTGGAGAGGGAAGACAACGTACTTGATGTCCATTGGATGTAGGTGATTCGTACACTCGGGGCAGGAGACCTCTACTCGGTTCTCCATAATTTCCATCTCGACATACTGCAAATGTCATCTGCTGTTAGGGACATGGGAAAGGGCATACCTGCATCAGACAGAGTCGACAACTTCTGTGGGCACAGCCAAGAAGTCGGGGGAAGTTGGACAAAGGCTGGCGAAGACAGCAGAGAGGGCATTCCCTCAGCTTGGTCTTCCTCTTCTTGCCTTCGTAGTCGTCGTCATCCGAATCGACCAGCAACATCTCGTTCATTTCGGTTTGTCCGTCGTCGTGGCTTGATCCGGCGTCGCTGCCTCTAACTCTGTAAGAAGAAGATTGTTTTGCCAACAGATAAGGAGGAGGAGGGAAAGGGGGCGACCGCCGGGTTGCCTGGAGACCGACACTATGTAATTCAATCTTATCCCTCTCCGTCTAATATGAAAAATGGAATCAAAAAGCACAGCTCTTCTTCTTCTCCTCGTCTAATTATCGGAAATGGCTCAACCACGCAAATCCGGGGATGAAGAACAAATAAGCCGAGAGAGTGAGAGAGGGAGCCATGTCATTTGCACCTCACCTGGTTCGAGGGATAGTTTTATTTGCAAAAAAACAATAAGATTAACAAACCTTCTATTTACAGCGAGGCCACTAGCAGACGAAGTTCGTAGGTCGGTGGCTGACAGAGATGACATCACCACAGATGATTCATCACAGGACCAACCGGAGCGGGATCTGCAAGATGTAAGGGTCCGTTATCGGTATTGATTTGGTCGACCAAAGGGCCCAGAAACATGTTTTTGAATTCGGGAACGGAACAGGTGAGAGAAATAAACAGGAAAACATGTGCAAAGGAAATAAAATTAAAAGTATGAGTTCCTTTTTTAGATAAGAGAGAGACCAATCCCGGAAGAAAACGGGGAGTTCTAATGGATATTGAAATTCGGCTATGAATATTAAAGTAGGAAGTCCATTCTTCCGGTCAATTTATAATTTGGACAGAGAGGGGAACAACGGCGGGTTGCAGTAAACCCAACGGTGGCCAGGTGCGATTATTTCTTGTGCCACTCATTCGAAAGCGAAAGGAACCAGCGTCGCCGTGGTCACGCGGATTTGCTATTCTTACGGGCACTCTTTAATCAAGGAATGAACTCTCGACTAATTATGGAAAGAGACGAGAGAAAGGGGAAGAGGAACAAAATGAGACGGATGGCCTCTAAATGAGGACAAATCAACCAATTCTCAGTGACAGCTGATTAGAAGACGGCACGTCAGAGACTCTTATCTACTTCCAGGTGATGTTAATTGAATAAGGACACGGCAATTCTTTTGTCAATTGTCAAGCTCACCGTTCGCGAGAAGTGTCCTTGGCGCTCTGAGAGTTTAGAGAGAACAGACTGGCCAAACTAAGACGACTTCCCGTTTTCTTCTTTCGATTCTAAATGACAATTATTGAGAACATTCAAAGGGGGATACTTACATCGACAGCTGCTTTGTTTTTGGTCTGGGCAGTCACTGTTTCCGTTGACTTTGATGTCGTCGCCTGTAGGGTGTCCTCCTCTTCTATCAATACTTCCAAGGCATCTAAAATGGTGTTTTTCTTCTGTTTCAATGGGATGACTATTCGCAAACAGTACAAACTGACTCACCGTCTTCGGAATGAGTAAAATCATGAGAGTCGGGATTCTCTGAACATTCAACCAATGGATCGAGTCCTTTTCTTGTCCCGCTCATTTGATTATTGACCCAAGGCCTGCAAACTAACGTATTTCAACGGTTTCGAGTAAAAAAAGAGGGAAATGAGGAGAATTTTATGATCACTTTACTGGTTTTGGTTAGAAATTGGGAAGTTGAATAATAGATCAAATAGAGAACAGCCACTGTGATTGTAGGTTTTGTCTGAATCAACACGGCGCAATTTGTGCTCAAATTCTTGTAAACGCAGTGCAACGCATGATTTTTGACTCATTTTACTTATTTTTAGGAGCAAAACAAAGAGAAGATAACTCGAAAAAGATTGACAAATTCAATTGTTCAGAAGGAGATAAACGGGACAATATCGATCGATGGGCTGATAAGGGCACGGCGGTTAGGAGACAGCTAAAACCAGCTAGGATATACAGAAAAAGGAATACAAAAAAGGACAGCGATGACCAGTAAAGGATGACAGACAAGAAGCACTTGAAAGCGGATTAAATCCGTCAAAAGCGTTCATTTTCACAGGCGGCTTCCAGAGAAGGTCGGCTTTGTTCAATCTCCAATTACAACTTCCTTCCTTTAGGAAATGACGTGGATTCACCTCCTGTTCCCGATTCTTTTGATTTCGCCCATCGTGGCCGTCTATCATCATGATTTGAAACAAGATGGTCAGGCACATTTCGTCTTCAGATAGCCGGTCAATTTCCAGAGGATAATAAAATTTTGACTGGCGTCTTCTGGACCCTGGTGGCCATCGGGGCATTGCCCATTATCTACGTCTACCTGCCCAGTCCCATCACCTCGGGATTAATTTCGAAGATTAGACAACGCCTCGAGGAGCGTCGACTGTCTCCTTTACAGTCGCTGTGGAGCAACGTGTCGTTGTCGGCTGACATGACCCAAGTGCCCTCTTTCACTCCTCATCAAACGCAGCAGGTCTTCTCGCTGATGAGAAATCTCATGACCATTCCTGTCTTGAAAATACGCGAAGTCATCCTCACAGGTTTATTTCTTATTTGAGGAGATGACCACAATTTGAGGTATCTATACCCAAGAGGCGAAGGATTCGAAGGAGAAAGAGTCACAGGAGAAGACGTTGACGGAGGCAGCACAGAGGACAGACGAAGCCTATGCGAAGGCGCGTAGCCCGCTGGCAATGGAGATTATTCAACAGACGGTCCAGCCCGTCTATGACAATCCCTTCGCTTTTGCCGAACCTCAGAAATACGAGAAGACAGGAAGAGGAAGCAAGAGTAAACCTCTACAGGTCCCGTGGACTGCCAGCTACTCCGGACACGCCGTCTTCGAGGTAACTGTATGGTCGCCATAATCCAGTGATCAATTTAGATATCGGATCGTTTTCCAGCCCATCATAATGACAACAAATTCCGGGTAGCTTTCGATGTTTGGAATCGCAGTCATCGAAAACATTTTGTGATATTTGGAGTGGGCCCGGAGCTGCCGGCCTATTGTAAGCGGGTTTTCGAACTGAAGGAGATGAGCCCGCCTGAATTCCACGCGACGGATCCTCTGATTCGAGAAATGGAGGAGGCCGGCATCCATACCTACTACTACCAGTGCTCATATAAAAGTCAAAAATTCAAGGCCGATAAAAGGAGGAGTTTCTTGTTGGCGTTTCACAATATTCCCATCGAGGAGTACGTCCTGTTAATCTTCTATAAATGGTATTTTTTCTTCAGCGACCATCCATTTTCTTCGCGTCTTTCCGAAATCCGACGACTTCCCTTTGTCCGGATGATGTTGCTCGCCCATCAATTGGATGCCCCCGTCTTTTGTGCCGATCCAGAGGTCCATCTGCTGCTCAGTCTGCTCCACACATCTCTATATTACATTTTCCACTCTCCGTCGACTTATCCGAAAGTCCTCATCGACGCCATCGATTTAGCTCTGGGTTTGTCCCTCAATTCCCCTGATTCCACCGCTGCAATTCAGATCGAATGGAAGTCACTATGCTCTGGCCTCCCGATGCTATCCATCTTTTTGGCCTCCTAATGATCGACTTTTGTGGCAAATTTATGGAAGAGGTTGCGACTATCTTTCAAGTAAAACGGCGAGTTTCAGAAGATCTCGGAACTCGGATCACAGCAATTTCTCTCGTACCATTTCATGCCCAAGAAAAAGCCATCATCTGAGCAAAATCAAAACAGGGAAATAGACAAGCCGCCCTCGATTCGGCAATGTCTCGACGCCTATACAAAGTCGACCCTCGAGGTGGGGCGGGTCGTAGAAGCGGCCAAGACAGAGAAGCTGATTCGAATCGACTGGAAACAACGTCTGTTGGATGAGGCACAGTTTCTCGGATACGCCTACAACGAGTCGACCTACTTTTCCAATGTCGCCTTCGAGCACTACTATTTTGATCTGCAGCCGTCACTGGACGAGTTGAGATATCGACGGGAAGAGAGGGAGACGGAGTACGACGAAAGGAGAAGTCACCTGGAGACTGCCGTCCCGACTGCCAAATAGATTTTTTCTTTTTTTTTTAAATAAATTGCCGCTTCTATTTGTATCCTTCCTCTTCACGAGATTCGTCGAAAACAGCTCATCTTGGGAGAATCCGCGCAATTTCGGCATTATTGGAACTAAAGAGATTGGAATTGGCTGACCATTTTGGATGTCTTTCTTCTCCTTTTCTTGATATGTGGCTGTCTTTTCCATCTAACTGGCGATTGTTTGCTCTCTGTCACTCTCTTGTGAAATCTTCTGTCGGTCAAGTTACTCTATCCTCGTATCCTGTTGTCGTATGCATTGCCTCCCCCGTGGTCCTTTTTTCGATAGATAAACTCAACCCGTGAAAAGTTCATTCGGCATGAATAAGAAATGTCTTCGAGTCTATCCAGTTCCATTTGTCTTTTTCGAGTGTTTTTGCGAAAGGTCGGCTATGATTCACGGCGGCTGACATCTGTTGGATGAATCAGACAAATTCGCGCCACCCATAAAGAACTATCACTATTTTGTCGTCGAGGATGTCCTCCTCCTCATCTAACCGACCGGAAATTTCACTCACCCCCCGAGTGCACGTGGGGCGGCTAATTCTCCCTATTACCGGCCTGGGCTGTTCCATTTTTGATTCGTACAGCCTGGTTGTATCACCTGGTTTGGAAGCGGCTTATGGCGGCTACCTCCCACCGGCAACCATAACGGCCAAGTGACACATTTAATGCTGCCGAAATGTGATTCGAGGGCCAGATGGCCTTGAAACGAGTCGGCTCAACTGCCGGTAACCTTCAATACATATCCTCAACCTATTGTTCTTACCTTTTTCTATGCTTTTATCCTTCAAATAAATTAATTTCAGATGCAACAGCCTTCTCTGGATACAGTAATTACAATAAATCCCTCTTACCGGACTCGCCTACTAGGCCCACAAATAAAAGAACCGGATTTTACCCATTTATACATCACCTCCTCTATATCTGTAGGATCAACCATTTCCTCATTTTCCTTATCCATTTCAGATAATATTTGTATGTTTGACAGTTTTTTGGCTGTGGGATCACGGGTTCGTTGCCTCGTGGACATCACAATCCCTGGCCGGGGTGACTGTCTTTTTCCTGGCCCTCAACGCTCTCCTCGGTTACCGTCTAAAGATAAAACTCAAAAAATTCAAAGAAGCCGAATATTCTGATTATGTGGTTAGTATATTCAGAAGACTTAATCCATCGATCTTTAGAACAGACTAAGCCAAGTGACGACGCACGAAAAACTCCGACCAATTTGGATCGAGAGAAATCCCCGCGCCGTCTAGCCATTTCTATTTCCTCATTTGCTCTTCCACACAATTACCGGTACCTCATGTCCATAAATTTTTATTACAATTCTACTCGTCGTCTTTTTTTCTTTTTCTTCTCGTCACCTCCCGTTTTGTCGCCGGCATTGGTCGGTTATTCGACCTGCGCTAGGGAAGACACTCCCGATGAAGACCTGAAATTTGAAACTGCGTAGACAGGACCAGGAGAACCTTGTTGTTTTGTAGGAGGTCATAGCTAGTGATCTGGAGAGGACAGCCGTCGATCTCGACGTCACATGTCTGTCGGCCACGCCGAGAAAGGAAACAGATGGTGTAGAGGGCCATGTCGAATTCAGGAGAAGTCCCTACCAGGAAGGAACCAGATCTCTTGAGTTCTCCCTTCCAGGTGAATTTTACAGCAGCCATCAAATTCTACAACAATTTTCTCATTGTTTTCTCATCAATTGATGGAGTTACAAATCTTTTTACAATGAATCCTTTGTAGTCAAAGTTCTCCGAGGTGTCCTTCTCCAGCAAAAAGAATCGAAGCCAATTGTGCATCCCGCTGATCTCTCCATTCTTTGTCTAAATATTTCCTGCTTGGATTAAATCGAGTCCAGACCTCTCCCATGAAGATATGCTCGAATCCTGAGGTGTCTGGGAGTCCTCTTGCTCGGGAATAATGCACAAACCATAATTGGGCCACCCAGTAGCGGAAAGTGGTCTGGTCACGAGCAAAAGGATGTCCTATACATATTAGATTTTATTGGGAGAGTCGAACCTTTGCTGACCAGGAACTTATAGAGTGTCTGCCATGGCTTGGTGTTGAGTACCGTAGTCAAGAACTTACCGACTTCTTCTTTCTCCTGAATATTTCTTAAGTGTCTACCTTTCGCCTACTTCCTTCTCCGAGACCGCCGGCTCTTTCACTCCCGTCATTCGGTTCCAATTGTTCATCAGAGCCGCATATTGTTCGTAGGTCGGCTTCCTGAGGAGGGATGTGTCCACCTTGGCGAACAACCTGATCAACCTTGTTGTTAGATACTTGGCCGCGATGGGTGTATCTAGACAAAAATGATAACAGTACAATCTGTTATATAATTATAATTTATTATCAAATATGACAATAAAATAAATATGAGCACTGGGGTAATTTATCACACGGAAAATAATCAACCGCACTCAGCGGATTCACACAAAGACTGACCCTTTCGAGGAGCCCGTGGCCTCGTGTCAAAGGGGCGCGCTTACTCAGCGGCGGGAATTCAAACCGAATTCTAATCTTGTGCCTATGACACAACACCTCCCTTTCTTGGCTAAAACTATGGGGGCAAGAAAAAGAAAGAATATAAGAAGCAAAGAAAACCTACGGGGGCACAACGAACAAGAAAATAAGGAAACAAAATGAAAAGAGACAACCTGAGTGGGAATCCTAGGGGTTAGCCAATCCTAGTAGTTGAACTTCTGTCTGGGGCTCTTCTTTCTTCTTGTCGTTGGATTTCTTTCTTCTCGGGCGGTTTCTTTCTTCTTTTAGTGGCGGCAAACAGGAGACCTTGTCCAGCAGATAGGTTTTTCTTCCATGGTCATGACGTTGGTCATCCGTCCTATCTTCGTGGCGATGTCGGTCGACTTTCCGATGTTTTCTGTCGAGGCGAGCTTCTCCTTTCAGCTTTATGATGAGCTGTCCTTTGCCTTTTGTTGCCACTACTTCTGCTTGTAACCATTTCCTTGTTGCAGAATTATTTTGAAACTTTATAGTTTCTCCGACTTGCAAACTGTTTCCGTTTTGGCGATCGACTCTTCGATTTCGCTCTCGTACACCTTCGCGTCGGAATTGCGAATTATCCGTGTACTTTATCGGAAAAGGGGAACGAGTCATTTCAGTCGACTCTTGGGACATCAAACCTCTCGACTTTCCTTCGACGTGGTTTGTAATTCCGGACTCTGGCTTGTCGCCTATGTCCTGTCCTCCCTTTTTAGCGGTATAATTGCATCTCTGGAGCTTGAGAGCTTTGATATAACCTATACGGTGTGCAGTTCCAACCTTCCCTGGCACCTTGGAACGATTAGACTTCTCTCCTAAGTCTGCCGAACTCCTTTCGGTCTTATTGTAGTTACTAACCTTGGTAATTTTTGGAAATCCCAATAAATCCAGCATCTCTCGACCTTTCTTCGTCTTGGCTATCCAATCCAGCCCGAACAAATCCGGCGCATCCGTAACATACGCTATGCCCTTGTGTTTTTCACTGTCAAACTCAAATTCGCATTGAATTTTTCCATTGCATGGGATCTCACTTCCCGAAACAGTGATTAGACGACACTTTGGCGGTCGAATTTTGGGAGAACCGATCCTTTCCCAAGTTTGGATATTCATCAAGGTCACGTCTGACCCTGTGTCGACACAGAAATTTAATGGTACCTCATTAATTTTTATATCCACCAATCTCCTTCCGTGGAATTCTGTGTGACGGTCGCCTTCCTGCTGTTCAGCCAGGAATCCTATCTGATGACGACGTTTGAATTGGGGTTTTCCTTTGCGGCGATATGCCTGCTCTGGACTATTACCTCCTTTGTCCTTGCCTGTACCATTGCAACCCTTGCAATCCGGTAGCTCCGAACGGCAATCCTTTCTCATGTGTCCGTGCTTCCCGCATCGATAACACTCAATGTCTTTGTTTTTGTGCTCATTTACTTCTTCGCCCACATAATTTATTTCACTTGTGGCGGAAGCGTTTGCAATCAATTGACCATCTCTTTTAAAAGTACGTTGTTTTGTCAACTCTTTGACAATTCCTTGGAGAGTGAGAGGTTCTTCAGCCTCTTTTGTTTTATCTGCAAACGATAACAGATAAGGAAGGTGGATCTGGTCATCCTTTCCCTTCAGTCCAACAAGGAATCTTAACACTTTCAGGTCTTCGACGTCCATTTTATTCATAACCTTATAGAACCTTTCATTTATTCTATCGGCATAGGTTTGATCATCTTCCAGCGGATCTTTGTCGAATGAGGAGGACCAGCAATCGTACTGTCTTTTGAAAACTGAAATGGGAATCTCAAATAGATTTTTCAGAACCTTTACGGCTTCGTCAAATTTCAGTTCATTTGGTGCTTTTGGTAATACGTGGCTCGCAAAACGACGATATGTTTCAGGTGCTAATTTTTCAGTTAGGAGTCTTAGACGAGATTTATCATCCAGCTGGGCACCATCGGCGATGAAAATATGTTCATATCGAGCATACCAGTCCGAAAACGAAATATCCGTGTCAGGATTGAATGAAAATTCGGGGAGTCTCTTCTCCAAGTCACCAATTAGACGAGTATTACTGGGAATGATGATGGATGTTTCCTCAGTTTCCTGTTTTGTTTCAACTTTCGATAATCGTTGATCATACGTGGTCAATAATTTTTGCATCGCTTGCATTGTTCGTTGGGTTGTTTCCAATATTTGTGCTAATGTAGCATTATCTTCTGAAGCCATTTTCGACGATGATTGTCAGATGGAAATGACGTTGACTCTTGTATTCTTGTATGTAGATGGAATTCTGTATTAGCTGTCTGTGATGAAGGATGAGATCAGCTCAGAATATAGGAAACTATTAGAAGTAGATGTTTAGGATGATACTTCTAATAGAGGTATTTTACAGGGATGAATACCTTTTAAAATTTGTCTACAATCACAAGGATAGGGATGATCCTTTCTTCTTTCCAATTAGACAATTATATTCAAAGAATCAAACGCGATGGTGAGAAACTTGAATTTGTTTATTGCTTTTCGTGAATTTCGATAACTAAACACGATGGTAGAGCTACGAAATTAGTAAAATAAAAGATCCGTGTTCAGTGACTCCACGATGGGACAAGATACACAAAAACACGACGACGAAAAGACTTATTATGGCTCAAACGTGGTCGCCAATTGTTAGATACTTGGCCGCGATGGGTGTATCTAGACAAAAATGATAACAGTACAATCTGTTATATAATTATAATTTATTATCAAATATGACAATAAAATAAATATGAGCACTGGGGTAATTTATCACACGGAAAATAATCAACCGCACTCAGCGGATTCACACAAAGACTGACCCTTTCGAGGAGCCCGTGGCCTCGTGTCAAAGGGGCGCGCTTACTCAGCGGCGGGAATTCAAACCGAATTCTAATCTTGTGCCTATGACACAACACTTGTGTTTCGAATTCGACGGAAACTGACTTTCGATCGGCATTGTCACTCGAATCTCGGGTCGATGTGTGTCCCTGATAACTGAGGACAATCTGAACGAGGACATCACTGGAAATGGGACGGTCACCTGTCCTGGGCGAGCTTTATTTTCATCCTCTGATCGAAGTTGGTTCACCAGATTACGGATCTCGGCGTCGGTGATGGAGAACTCTGCCCCGACATTTTTTTATTCAATATTGTCCGTACCTGGGATATTCTCGCCGGTACAGGCAACTATCGAACTCAAAGCGAGTACGAGAAACGAGATCATCTGTAATTCGTTGAATGAAAAGAAAACGAGAGATACTAAAAAGAAGTCGGCGGCTAGGTGTTGATGGAGGAAGGGGCTCTCGATTCTCTCCAGGAGGTCCCCTGAGATGGTGATCCCTTCTGCCCAAATGGACTTTTCAATTGGATGGCGATTGCAATTCCAGAGATGGGACAGATTCGGACCGGTCCCCGTCTAACCTTTGCTCTCGCAGTAGATTCGCTCTATTCGCTAGATATTTCTGGTCAAATAATTGGCGTTTATTCTTATTTTATGGCCAAAAGCGTCATGATATCTGGGAAAAGAGGAAGAGAGAAGACGAAGACATATGTTTAAACACGGTGCCAATCGGCAAAAATCGATCGGTCGATAGAGAGAGACACCGTTCTGAGAACAACACAAACCGGCGGTATTTTTAAAGGAAAGAAGAGGAAGACAACGAGGAAATTAGCCAGTGACCAGGAGAAATGCTGTGCCGGGCGACAAAAAGACAACAACAGCTGTTTTGATAAACGGCACACCCTGACAGTGACGGCTTGTGGTTCAAAAGTCATCAGGAATTGGAACAAAGAGATCTATTCAACATTTTCACAATGGCATCTAAAATTGAAAATATCAGGAAAATGTCGGGTGATTCAAAGAAAAAATGGAAGAGCAATGAAATGTTTATTAATATTTATTGAACTTCTTGCTGCCAAAGGTTCTCTTCTTCCTGAGGCCGTGCTCCTTGGTGCTCTTTTCCTTTTTCTGTTCCACAGACTTGCTCTGTTCAGTAGAATAGGTCGAAGTGGTGGACTTGTGCTGAGCCCTTTTCGATCCTTTGGGTTTGGGCGACGTCGTCGACTTGTTGTAGAAGTCATCAGTGGGGCGCTCTCTCGACGACATCTGGGCTCTGTCAGTTTTCGTCGTCTGGATGGCACTTGTATCCGCTTCGTAGTCGACCATTTTCGACTCGGTCAACAGTCCTTCCATAAACCGGACCACATCACCCATCGTACATCTCTTCTGCTTGTCCAGCTGGTAGATCTTCGTCTGGACAAACTCCTTCAGCTTGGCCGGGCAATCATCCGACAGGGTCAAGAATTCTCCAGACGTCACTTTTCGCTTGGTTTCGGCATTTCCGACGCCGTCCCATGGCTCTTTTCCATTGGCGAATATCTCCCAGACGAGGACTCCATAGCTGTAGACGTCCGTCTTCAGAGAAAATAGAAGGGATTGAATCGTCTCCGGACTGAGCCACTTGATTGGAAATTTGAAGCCAGTGCGGATCTTGTACTCGTAGTCGCCCTTCTCACTGAACTTCTTGCTCAATCCAAAATCCGAGATCTTGACAAGTTTCGATGTTCCATTGTACAGGCAATTCCTAGCGGCAATATCACCTAAATCTTAAATTTCGATGCAATAAAAAGACATACGATGGATTATGCGATGGGCATGGATGTAGCTGAGACCGCTAGCCGCACCGCTGCACATGGAAATCTTTTCCTTGATCTCGACGAGTCCCTCGCCCGTTCTCAGGTAAGAGTCGAGACTGCCGCCGTCGACGAGTTCCAAGATAATTCCAATCGGCTGCTCAAGGACCATTATTCCATAGAGACGGACGACGTTCTTATGTCTGAGGCTGTTCTGGATACGAGCCTCCTTCATCAGCTCTTTGATCTTTTCCTTGGTTGCCTCGCCCTGTCCTTTGCCCAATTTGACTGCCACTTTCGCCGTCTTCTCTTTTGTCTTGGTTTTCCTCGTCAAGACGCCTTCCCTCACTTCTCCAAAGGCTCCTTCACCCAGCAACTTCGACAAGACCACGTCGTCATGGCTGAATTCCCACTTCTAAAAATAGACATGATAACAAAAACAAACATTTGTGGCTAACCTGGAGGGGGACTCCTTTCTTCAGCCGCATATTGCCCTGCTTGGAGACGTGGTCATTCTGTTGAAAGTGGGCGATCAGCTCCTTGACCGTGGAGAATCCTTGACCAGAGTCGAGTCGATATTGACCGTCAATTCGAGACACAATCACATTGCGAAGTTTCAACAGTTTACTGCCATCGGGCGAGTCGTAGGCCGTGTAGACCGAGAGGATGAGATGTCTGCCAACCATCGAGCTGGTGGCGCCGTCGACTTCTGACAAACGGAGCAAGAAATCGCCATCTTTGCGGAGAATCAAGGCGATATCATCTCGAGCCAAAAAACCGTGATAATAGGGCAATTCCTTCAATTTGACTTCCTCAGCCTTTTCGATCGGTTCCATCTGCTTCTTCTTCTCGACGTCCGCCCGTCCTTCCACCAATTGCCGGTCATCCATCGTACTCTTCACCAATTGACGGTCGTCCATCGTGTTCTTCACCAGTTGTCTGTCGTCCATCGAACTCTTCAGCAGCTGCCTGTCATCCATTGAACTTTTCATCACAATGCTCTTCTCCTGTTCTTTTTCGGTCTTCTTCTCGGTCGCTTCCGGCGTGGTTGCGCCAGTTGGCGGTGTCTGCTCCTGTTCCGTCATTCCAGCCGTCGATCAAGAAGAAACCAATACACAATGACTGTCAGACTTCTCATTCTGGCCACTTCGCCTTGACTTGACATGTAATATCAAAAAATGAACAAGTTAAATCGAAGCAACTTTATTTTGTTTAACGTTGAGACAAAGAAAGAGAAACTTCGGAGATTTGCCGACGACGACACTGCGAGTCGACGACAGAATTCAGAGATCCGTAGTCGGAGACACGAAGAAAATCCCCTTTGCCTGAAAATGTTTGAGTCGGAAGATGGCCAACAAACCCACGGGGCCCTCGTTGACCATCTCATACGTGTAGTTTGGCACAGGACGTCGTCGCACCTAAAATCATCGAATTATTTCATTTTGAGTTCTTATCAATTGGACAAGACAACAGTTTGTGACTTCCTCGTGTCCCCTCCTGGGGGGATAGACAGGGACTCCATTCGATGGCCTGAGCCCCCACCATTGCCAACATGTTTTTGTTTGGGGGAATAGGATCTGAGGCAGACGAAAACACCCTCGCCTCGCGCAGGCCTAATAGAGCTCAAAAGATCATTAGACCTCGGGAATGGCAGAGATCCAGTCGGGACCTCCTCCTTGTATATCAGCAGCTTTGATTCGAGACAATATCCCCAGTAAACATGAAATACAACGCGACTACTTTGGCGTCGGACAACAAGTTATTTCGAAGGGAGACTGTTGTCGACAGATGAATAGATTATTTTCTACCTCCTCCTGTCTAGAAATCGTCATTTTCCTCACTAAAATAGGTCGTTTCTCCCCCAATTTCGCAATGAGTCAGCCTCCTTTCGCAATCCATTTTCCAGCGGGGGGCTATTTCGCAATATTGCGCCTACGTCATCGCCGCTCGGCTGGATCATAGAACAGACAGAGTACGGCTGTTTACCCGAGTCACCCCGGCAACGCGTGGCCCCCAGACAAAGGGCGACAAAATGTGATTTATGAAAAACGGACAAATTGTCTGCGAGGGTGGGGATTTACATTTGGACACGACTCGAGCCTCGAGTTATTATTATTTCTCAATAAAATGTCATCAAAGTATTTCCGGACTGTTCCTGATAAGAACACAAGAGAGAAATTCAAGACACAAATCAAATAAACGCAACTCACCAGCCAATAGGCTATTACCCCGGCTAAAACGGTTATCCAAGTGGCTCCAAAACCGGCCAATATGTATTTGCAGGTCTCTTCTTTCGGGTTTGTCGCATTGAAGAACGTTTTGTAGAGATCAGCTGATTCCTGAATTTCGTCCGGAATGGAACAGGAGCACTTTTTCCTCTTACAACTTGAAGAAATAGCAGATTTAGGAAGAACAGTATCATCAAAGCCGGACGAGAAGAATGTCTATCTTGTAAATTTTCCCCTAAGCATAACATGTAAAAGCGAGTTTCACCCACGAAAGTTTATAACCTGGCAAAAAAACAAAGTCACTGGTATGAAATAAAAATATCTGGATACATTAATTTACAAATAATAGAAACAAACTATGCAATACTAAAAAGGAAAAATATACAGGAATATATTAGGGCCACTGGATGGCGAGGATCATATTTTTGATATTTTGCTTATAAGATTAATAGCAAACCGTATGCGAGAAAAAACCAACTCTTTGGTGGGTGCGTACTAAAATCAACTGAAAAAAATCGGAATTCAACGACGGGCCATAGTCATTCTGGCGAGGGTTTGCTTCTGTTCAGCAATGATCTGTTCAGCCAAGGCCAACTTCGTTTTAAGCTCGATATTCTCATCGCGAAGCAGTTCGAGTTCACGGTCGCGAGCTGCTTGAAGCTCCTTTTGCTGAAAATTATAGAATAATTATGATTAAAGAAAATAGAAAAGCTTCACGTATAAAAATGAGGAGGCAGCTTACCTTAGAGCGACTCTTTCTGACAGCATCATTATTTCTAGCTCTCTTTATCTTGTATACCGGATTCTTCTTTTCCTCATCCGGCTTCAAGACGTACTTTCGAGCCTTGGTCTTGGGCGTGTACTCGAGAATATTATCTCTGGCCATACGACGACGCGGTGGTGCTGTCGAAGTAGAAGTGGTCGGTTCATCTGAAAGAAAGACGTGTATGAAAGTTGAACAAATTTAAAAATAAATTAAAGATAAAATATTTGGCTAACTCACATTCCCAATCAAGCTCGTCTTCGGTTTTTACTTGCACAAAGTTGGTATTTGGGGTCGAAGCAAGTGAACGGTCAGACGAGGCTAAAAAATATAAATATTAAAATTATCTAACTTTGCTTACTGCATTGGGGGAGAACATGTAAGTCAGGTCTGTGAGCATATGGATCGTATTGATCACAGTGGCCGTCGTCATATAGAAGATGAGTTTTCTGTAGCTCTGTATCATCGAGATCAATATGGTCAGGCTGTACATCGAGATCCTAAGACAGTAAGAAAAATGTAAAAGTTATGCCAATCTTGAGTGCGCCGATATATTCATCCAGATTCATTTCACGTTCCATAAAATCCATAATATTTTCTTGTCGGTTGCGATCAGCGTCTTGAAGAGATGCACAAAAAGAAAGAGAGTCCTGAAATACAAGGATGAGCTCGGGATAATATAAGGTGAAGACGGGGACGCCTACAACGTTTACACTAAAAACGCACCCAGTAAGTCGCTGCGGCCATCGAGAGAAAACACAATGAGCCTAAGGGGGCGTGGCTTATGGGCATGTTTTTTAGAAAATGCTAGACTAGAGATGACTCATCAATGCCCCCAGTCGTGATGACAATTGGGGACACGCGAAAACGATCAATACATAGAATGTTCAGGAATTGGGAAAAATAAAACAACATATAATATAAAAACTAACCTGACGACCGAAGCTTTGATTAGAAAGTTGTGACGAGAGGTGTTCTGATGGAATCTTTGGCAGAAAGACATTGTGCATGTTGGCTATATCTTGGGAGCCACCCTCAATTTTCGGAATACTTTGAAACATTCTAAAATAAAATATTAGTATATAATGGAGAATATGGCTGCATGTAAACAAAACAAGAAAGATATATTCACGGAGATATCAACAATAAATAAAATCACATGACTACGTTATAAAGAGACGCGTAGGGAATGAGCGAATAATATATAATTATAGTTCGAAATGTAAATGTCTGAGTTATTTTTGGGATGTCTAAAACTAAAAAATGACGCAATCTATTTTCAGATACGTATGAAATGACGTCAGTGTTCAAAAAATATGCATTCTGGTGCTAGTGTCTAGTTCGCCTCTAACGAATTTTCTATTATCTCAACGTTTGCGATCATTTTTTTTTTCTTTCTTGCAAGTGATGGCCAAAAATTTCACAACTAGGTGCAAGCCTGGCAAGAACACACAAAAGAATTTCATAACGGCGACACAAGGGGCGTATCACGGAATCGGGTATATAAGGCGAAGAGAAAAGAGCGAGACTCTATGGAAAACTCTAGAATGGCTATAAACTAGAAGGACTGGCCGCAAGTCAAGCGACCAGCTGGTAAAAATGCCTCTGCTGGGGGAGGGGCATTGCGAAATTTCGCGCAAATGTGACTCAGCAGTGGCCGCCCCCGTCAAGGGAGACTCGGTCCTATTGCGATGTGACTGAGAATAAGGCATTACATCAGTACAGGGGAGAAATTGTCTTTGAAGACAATTCAGGAGGAATACAAATTGACACGGTCGCTACAAATGCAATAACGAGAAAACGTATATTGAATGTTTTACAACGATGTAACCCAATTTTTGCCAGTCACATACAATGAAAAAGGCACAGTAGAAATTTACGCTAAAAATTATATCACAATGACGAGATGAAAATCAAGATAAAATTTTGCGGATTGTGCACTGGAATTCTATTGCTTGAAACGTTGCATTGATTACAAATCGTTTGTGTAACGTGTTACGTCAGTGAACATTGGGAATTGTTTTTTTTCTTTCCTTACTTTCTTCCTCATATCGATCATCTTTCTTTGCAGTTACTCTCACGTAATTTATAAGCAAATTTTAGATACTTCATGAAAGATCCATTAGTGGTAGAGGCATCTTCTTCCTACAGTATGTTTTTGCAATATTTGCGTTATATTACTTAGCACTGATATCTAAAGCTAAATTTTAGATAACGTCCAAAATGGGCAGAACAAGCTATCATTGAAAAGAAAATTAGACTTCTCGTCTAATAATTCGGTAAACATCTTCGTTTTCTTTTTATCAACTAGTTTAGAAAAGTTTTCGAAAAATACACCTTCCCATTGATGACGTAGAATTACAAGTTATAGATCTCTTGCAAAGAAATAAAGTCAGTATTATCATTGGTGAAACAGGATCTGGTAAAAGTACACAAATACCACAGGTAATAATACATTTTCTATCTGGTCATCATTATTTTTATAGTTGTGTATACGGGCTGGCTTATGCCGTAATGGAATAGTTGGTGTGACGCAACCACGTCGAGTAGCAGCCGTTTCGCTGGCAACTCGAGTCTCCTGTGAACAGTCTTCTGAGTTAGGAAGAAGGGTTTGTCGTGTTTTTAACCTCTAACTTGTGTTTTTTTAGATAGGTTATCATGTTAGATTTGAAAATTGTGCTTCTGATGAAACTAAAGTGTGTTACATGACTGATGGAATACTTTTACGGGAAGCTATGCAGGTAAGTCTTGATCATACGCCTAATTTTGATTTATTTATAGGATCCACATATGAAAAAATATTCAGTTATTATAATTGATGAAGCCCACGAGCGGAGTCTCCATACTGACGTACTTCTGAGTTAGTTGATCTTCTTGCTTTACATTTGATGATTTTCAGGCGTTGTTAAACAAATACTTAAGTCTCGAACTGATTTCCATGTTGTTATTATGTCAGCAACAATGCAAGCAGACATTTTTTCAGCTTTTTTTGATAAAGCACCTGTTTACGTAATAGAAGGAAGAACATATCCTGTTGAGGTTGCTTATAATTAATTGTTTTCAAATAGAAATCGTTAAGGTATACCACGCTAGTGCATTAGATCCTAAGAATAGTGATTACGTCTATAATTCATTGGTATGCATAAAAGATGTCCATTCTAAGCATCCAATTTCGTTAGTCAATTTGTCATTATAATTTCTTTTTATCGTTTTAGAGATGATATATTAGTTTTTTTAACTGGTCGAGAAGAAATAGAAATGGCCGTGCGAAAAATCAAAGAACTAAATGCGGTGAGATTCTTTTTATTTAATAGTTAACAGGAGAATATCGCCTTAACTGCGGAGTAAATACTTTTTTCTTTATTGTTATAACGGGAGAATATTTTTTATTGCAGGAATTGCCAGAGAAGATTTATCCCGTGCCACTATTCGCTGCAATGACGATAACTATGCAAAAGAAGGCATTTGAACCGGCACCTCATGTAATTCTTTATGGCAATTTTAGTCTACATTCTTCAGGGCGAAAGAAAAGTTGTATTTGCTACAAATATTGCTGAAACATCGCTAACAATACCTGGTATACGTGTGGTTATAGATTCTGGAAAGGTTAAAACTAGGTTCATGATTTTTTCCATCAGTGATTCCATATTTTCCTAGGACTTTTATTGCCGATGATCGGATTGACGTCCTTCGCGTTCATGACGTTAGCAAAGCCCAGGCCATTCAAAGGACGGGAAGAGCAGGACGAGAAGCTCGGGGGATGTGTTACAGGTTGTCGTCCTATTATTTATTTCATTAGCTAATCTTCCTTTTCAGATTATATCCTGAATCTCATTTCAAATCATTGGCAGAATCGAGTACTCCTGAAATATTGAGAAGTAATTTATCAGGTGTTTTTCTACAATTAATGGAACTTGGGCTGAAAAGACCACACAAATTGAAACTAATTGAGAGTCCTAGTCCATCATTAATTGATTCTGCAGAGCGAGAACTATTGGTAATCTGTTTTAAGCTAAAGATATTATTATGTTTATAGACTTTAAATGCTGTTGTTAAAGTCAAAAAAGAGAAAAAAAACTCCTACAGTTATGATCTTACAGAAGAAGGCAAAACTTTATGCAAATTTCCTTTAGAACCAGATCAATCAAAGTAACAACTTACTGGTTTTATTAATTTCGTTAGAGTAATTATATACGCTAGTCAGCTTGGTTGTCTAGAAGAAGTGTTATGGATTATTGCTGCAATGGCTTCCGAAACAGTATACGATTTGGATGGCAAAGGCAACAAAGAAGATATTGAAAGAGCTAGGGCCAGGTAGCATCCTTGCATATTTTTTTTTCAATATTTGTTTCAGGTTTTCCACAAATGAAGGAGATCATTTGACGACACTTCAAATATGCCGCGCTTTTATGCAAGAAAAAAAGAAAAACGTCAATCAAAAGGTAATTTCCTTTATTTTTATTCCACTGTTTATTAGCAATGGTGTGCGGAGAATTTTTTAAATCTTCGAAATCTATCAATGGTTCTCAAAATAAGACGACAGTTGGCAGAAGTTTGCAGAAAAGCTAATATGAAAATCCAATCGTGTGGCGGGAATAGGGATAAAATAAGGTATTCGCATACTGTTCATTTAATAAATTTATTTAGACAAGCTTTGGCATGCGGATTGTTTTTAAATGTTTGCGAATATGACAGACAAGAGGATAGATACAGGTTAATTTGTCAACCAAAGACGACGATAAAAATTCATCCTGCTTCTAATTTATCAAGAGTTAGTCTTTTCTTTCTGGTTTTATCAATTTCCATATTTAGTCACGGCCAAGGTACATTGTTTTCACCGACCTTGTAAAGACCACAGATCTTTACGCCAGAAACGTATCGCTTATCGACTACGATTGGGTTCGGCCAATTTGTGAAGAGTACAAGAAGAGCAACGTCAAGTGAGACGTATTGTTTTATTTCACTTTGTTACAGATTATTGTTGAGATAAATCTTTATTTTTTTAACAAAAAGTTAACAAATGACAATTCAACAACAAAATGCAATAAAAGAAAAAAATGGTGCCTAACAAATGAATACAACTGAAATGTATTTAGTGTTTTGGGCTATTCAAGAAAATAGAAAATACGGGGAAGAGGTACAAACCACCCAGAACCCGATTTATGGGGAGCTTAATGGCTCGAGGATGGTGGGTCGGGATGTTCGGGGCGGGTTACCTCAGCTTCAACTTCGGTGTAGTAGACTTCTATGGGGGCGCGATCTTGTTGCATCATCAACTCACGAAGTTGTTGCTCCAGAAACTTGACTCTTCCATTCAATTCTTCATTTATTTGAACCAGTTCCTAAAGAAAATATTGAGGCCAACATAACACATACCTTGATAGTAATCGCAGCTTTTTCAGCAAACATTTTTGTCTGCCAATTAGTTATTTTGGCCTGCAAATTATGTTGAAGATACTAAACTAAATAATACCTTTTCACGTGATTTCTTAGCTCGTGCATTCGACATTTTTCTCTCAATGAGCTTTTTCTTCTTCGTTTCATCATTCATTTTGGAGTCATCGAAGGTTCTCTTCGGCTCTCGGGGCTTGGACACCGGTGGCCTTTCGATGTCGATTGCCACTCCTAAATCAGATTAAATTTATATAAAAATGGAAAATACCGTTTATAACACACGACATATACTGTGATTCTTCGGGTGTTTCGGGATCACCTAAAATAAACGTATAATAAAATAATTATTATGGAAACTTACCCATTTCTTCGCCACTTCCGAAGCTTGCCATTTTTTTCTTATTCTGAGTATAACTGAAAAAAAATTTATAAGTATAAGTGAAAAGATAAGAAGAAAACATTGATAAATAAACGATTGGCTATATTCGGAACCGACGATATTTTATTCCAGATTTCACTGACTCGGCTGCGTCACGTAACGACTGAGCCATTTCCGCTGTTTTCAAATTTTATCTCTTTGCTTGCTCTAATATTTTCAAGAAATCTAGTTGACCTCTAAATGGCGGAATAGTTGACATCTCGAGTATCACAGCCGTCTGTCTTTATCAGCCCACGCTTTCGGATATGCGACATTGTTTTTGTAACGTCAGAAATTCCATCGGACATGCCCTTGACACGCAATCGTTGACAACACGAGAAATCAGTAGTCTCGATTGATTCATTCTCCCTTCCTGTCGGCTTCCCCCTACAATATGAATCACGATGATCTTTATTCCAAGTTGAATACTTTCTTTGATCGACATTCTGCTACGAAAGTAAAGTTTATTCATTCTTTTACCAAAAGAAACAAGTTTAGAAAGAACAATATGACGCAGAAGTTTATCGTAAACTTTACAAACAATTTCTAGAAGAAAATCCTCACATCGATTGGAATAGTTGGTGTCATATTCCGGCTGAAGTTCAAAAAGAACATGAAACTCTTCCCGATTTCGATCCTTTGCGGTTTATACAATTCTCTCCTATTGACATTTGTTTTTATAGAAATGACGTGTTGGACAGGCTGGTAGTCATCAGATTGAATGGCGGTCTGGGAACAACTATGGGCTGTTCCGGCCCGAAATCCTTTATCGAAGTCAAAGAGGGCCTTTCTTTTTTGGATGTCGCCATAAAACAACACGAAGTTCGACAGAAATTGAAATATATGACCAAATATCATAGAAATTTAATGAACGTCACAATACAAAAGTGCCTCTTTACCTGATGAACTCATTCTATACAGATCACTTGACCCGACCGGCTCTGCCCTCTTGGGTTCGGACATTCAACCAGGTTATCTCTTTATTTAGAGAAATACCCTGTTCCAGGCCAAATGCCCCCGAATCTATGCGGATTCCCGTCTTCCTGTGGAAGAGACTGGTCAGGATGAGGAGTATTCCTTTTTTAGAAACCAAAACGGCCTCAGTTTAGATGGTACCCACCCGGCCACGGCAACATTTTCCAATCTCTTCATTTTACCGGAGTTTTGGACGAGCTTCTGGCCGAAGGTAAATTTCCTTTCTAATAATAAAGAGAATATTTCAGGACGAGATATAATATTTGTGTCGAATATCGACAACACCGGCGCCTGTTTGGATCTTAAAATTGCCCAATTTTTTGTCGACCAGGGAGCGGAATACGCCATGGAATGTACGGAAAAGACACAGTCCGACATCAAGGTTTGTTCTCCTTTAAATGAGAGGCAATCCCTCATCAGGGAGGCACACTGATCTCGATAAATAACCAACTGATGCATCTGGAAATGCTCCAAGTTCCGCCCGAACATCTCCACGAATTTTGTTCGACTTCTGTCTTCAAGTAATTCTCCTCTGTTCGGCAATTATTACCAATAATTACAGAATATTCAACACGAATAATATCTGGGTCAATTTGAGGGCCGTCAAGGAGCGTCTTCCAACAATGAAAAGCGAAATAATTGTAAATAAAAAGGTCAGTTTATTAGAAAGAAAATACCCAGTATATACAGAAATACACGTATTGAACAGATAAAAAATGGGGAAGATATTAGATAAAATAGACGGGATGGACACTGAACGAGGTCGGATGGGCCGAGTTCAGACTGTACTTCTTGACGACTGCGGGCAATTCCCCTTTTGGTCGCTTGGAAATACAGAAAAGTGTGCAGAAAATGACGAGAAAGGCTGACTCGACGGCACTGAGGGCGGCCGTCGTCATTGTCAAAGCGTCATCTGACATTCCGAGGGGGTTGGTGATGTGGTGGATGACAGTGAATGACAGGCAAATTAGAAAAACCTAAAAGTTGGAATTTAGACATCAGGCGGGGGAGAAGGAGTCCTACCTGGGCTGTTCGGATACATTTCAGCCATTTGTCGCCCTCGGGATCGGCCACGTCCGAACTGTTCATCACAGGGTTCACGAATGTTTTCATTCTGGAATTCGGCGGCTAGAAAGTGCGAGAGATATAAACGAGAGTATAATGAGAAAAAAAATAGAGAGAGGGGGGATTGGAACCCGTTTTGCAAATGGGGGGACAATTGACGAGATCGGTTCCGTTTTTTACAACAAAATATGTTTTCCACGTTGTCGACTCCTGTTCGTCCATGTCCCCCATTTGGGCATCAAGAAGTGTATTGTTGGAAATTTATAAAGAGAATGGAAGAGACGAGACTGTTGTACCTAGTGGGAGAACGTGAGAAGAGGAAGTTTGATGAACCAAATGCACGGAAGGACAAGCGTCGACGTCGTTGAAAAGAAACCGAAGAAAAGTGGAAAAAACTGGAAGAAAGCATCCATTTAAACTGGAAAATGTTGCCGACAGCGGGAAACAACCGACGATGTAACATTCGTACTATTCTCTGTCGATTCGAAGTAGAAGAAGAGAAAAGGTCGGAAGGGTGGCCCCTTGACCTTCAAAGGTTAAAATAGACAGCCAGAATACCATGTGATGGAGGCGGAGTCGGACAACATGACCTTGGAAGATGAAGTGGAAAAGGAAAACAAAAGAAATGACGACGTCGACAGACCATCTCAGATTTATTTTGCTTTTCATTCGCCAAAAAGATTAAAATAAACACGGGAAACCGAGAATAGAACCCAGTGCCGACTGCTGCATAAGCCCCGTGTTTTGATACCCAACGAAAAGGTCGTTGTTTCAGACTTTGAACGGCAGACAAGTCATCCAATTGGAGACGTCGATCGGCGGATGTATCAGGAACTTCCCTAAAGCATATTGTAAGTCGTGAAATGGGCAGAAAAGGACGAAACCTTTAGGTATCCACGTGGGTCGAGAGAGATTCCTCCCGGTCAAAGGGACAGATCATCTGTTGGCGATCTCCTCCGCCCTGTACTCTCTGACCCCAAGGTACACCCTCGTCCTCAACCGAAAACTGCCAGCTCCAGTGGTCAGCCTCGGTAAATTCTTTGAAAAGGTCAGCTCCCCTCATCGACCAGAAATTACACGATGTTCAGGTCGACGATTTCCATAAGCGGTTTCCCGTCTACCCCGAAATGTCAGAGATGATTTCCCTTCGAGTCGAGGGAGATATTCTCTTCGGAAAAGGAGTTGTCCTCAAGGTGGGTGGCGGGTGAACAGGCAGAGAGACTGTGTCTATTTCAGGGTGACGTGACAATCATCAACAAAACTGTTGGCCAAGTTCGATTAGAAGATATTGTGCTAGAAAACGAGACAAGGACATTTCAATAAACCATTTCCTGAATTAAAAAAAAGATATTGTTTCTGTGCAGCCCAGATAGACGCCGGCTGTATAAATAGGGGATCGATTGTTTCAAGTTGAATTCGTATGAAATATGCCTCTCGTCCTATCCAATGGCTTCTCTCCGAAGCCCTTCTTGATTTGTTTCCATCCAAAAGAACTTCGGTTATCCGCCACGTGCCTCAGTTATTGCTAATCCTATTGTTATCCCAACTATAGAGCATCCTAGCAACGGCTTAAAAGAGATTGGCAGAGCTTCCTTTTCCAATTATAGTGTCCATGTTTCCCTCAAGCAATCCATGTTTTAATATCCCTGCCTGTTGTCATAGGTTCTTCTGTGACATGTCTCTTCAGCCGACATGTCATCAACTGTCCGTCTTTTCAGGCCAGACACTACTTCGTCGACTGGCCATGTCTCTTTCCTCATTGCGGGTCCGCTTACAAATCCTCTGTATCATAGGTTAGTCACTTTATCTTCGAATATTTCATCTGTTCAGGATTTGTGTCGATGTGTGTCTTTCTCTTCACGGGTAACTCCTTTAATCTCCCAAATATTAGCGTGAAATATCAGTGGAAATATCCGTTTGTCGATTTCAAGTACTCAAATTCATTCTCTTCAGACAAATCCTTGGTGTTTCCAAGCAAAGGAAAGGCTACCTTACGGTGTCCGGTGCCGGGATGGGAGGGGGCCTAGGCAATAACTTATTCCAGTTGCTGACAAGTATCGGGGTGGCTGACCGACTTGGCCGGCTGCCCTATGTCAAAATGTCCAATGAGGGTACCCTCAATAGATTAGGATATCGTATCCGGGAGCTATTCCCCCGACTGGAGCAACAGTTCCGGATTGTCTACTGGAATGTAATCGAATTACATTATTTGAACAACTTTTCTTGTTTCAGATTTTCGAGAAGGGAATTCAATTCAGTGCAGGCCACTGCTGTGTGTATGACAATCCGGCCAGGTTGATGAATATGACCGACGAGTATCTCATTATCCAAGGATCTTACTTCCAGGTTGACTATTATTTTGGCCAGAATACTGTAATTTAGAGTTTTAAATATTTTGACCATTTGCGAGAAAATGTCCGCCAATGGCTTCTCCCCAACGAAACCTTTCTCCAGCAGGCAGAGGCCAAGGTTCCGCCTAGTTTTCTAGACAGATTCATGTCAGTTTCCCTCGTCGAAGGCTAATGTCGCCTTTTCAGGATCTGTATGCACATTCGTCGAGGAGATTTCGCGACGGATGGCCACCACGAGCCATCCAATGCTTCGTTCTCTTCAATTGCCCTGAACTACCTGATGGAAAAGTGTATGTTCTCTGTTTTTAGTGAAGATCAATTTGTTTATTAGACCAGCTTCCTATGAGGAAGGTGGCCGGAATTGTCATGGGAAATGATCCGAAATGGGAGAGGGAGTCCTTCGGCAATATTTCGGATATCTTTGTCATGGAGACGACCGCCGATCAGGACATCGCCTTTACGAGAAAACATTGTGAAGTCGTCCTCTTGACAGGTTCCTCTTGTCCACTTTCTTATTCTCTCGATTTTTTCTGTAGCTCCTTCTTCAACTTTTGGCTTCTTTCTGGGTTATCTCTCGAAGAATTTCGTCGTCTATTACCGGGACATATTGCAAACTGGCGATCATGTAGGCCTTTTTTCAATTTAACTCGTTTATGGCTACCTTCAGGTTCAAAATGAAATGAAACCAGAAGATTTCTTTCTTCCCGAATGGATAAAAATCAGAGAAAAGGGAGGAAAAATCGAAGAATTGTCATCCTAGAAGATGTGCGACGTCTTCTATCGGCCAACGGGTTTATCAAACTTATATCTCATTGCTCACTTGTTTTTTTGTTAGGATGTCATAATATAAATATAACTACGAGTTTTTATTGAAATGTCAGATGTTTGGGTGATATTTTTAATATAAAAGCCGGTGATCACTAGGGCGGGAAGATGAGCATCATTTTTGGATTCAATTACTGTCGATCTTTGGACATTCTGTGCAACACACAGACATTGCAGAATACGCGGACAATGTATAGAGCAACACTGATAATTATAAAGACAAAAGCAAGACAACTCAGAAAAACGACGGCCAGGATAGTGGGCGAGATTTCGGTATGTAGAGGAGGAGATACAAATCGACGGATAAAGAGAACCAACTGGCCAAAAATCGAGAAGGGAAGGGCGAAGCAATAGGCACAATAGAAGAGAGCTTTCCAGTTGGAGAGTCGAGAAGTTTGGAAATGACGACAGAGGACGAGAGAGAAGAAGAGCAGGAAGATACAACAAACTTCGAGGAAGCTGACTTGGGTCGGGAAAGCGCGAAGACATTGAACCAAAGAGACGGGGTTATGCAGTTCGTAGTAGAAGTAAACGAGGTGAACAATAAAGGAAATATAAAGGAGAGACAAGAATACGACCACTGTCACACATTTCCTGTTGAGTTGATCCTAGAGAAAACGTTCGGAGAGAAAACAACAACACGAATACCTCTGTCTCTTGGGCGCCGTGTACCAAGTTTTCGTCGACGAGGACATCCTCCTCAAGTTCCTCGTTTGGTACCAATGGCTGAAGTGCGATCTCTTCGTCTTGGGCCGGTCGACGACGGGCAAAGAGCCACATTTAGTTGTCGGTTAGAGTAATCGAAGGATTTCTTGAAAGCCATGCAGTTGCCCCCGACAACGGCTACAATAAATGAGAATAAACACAAATTGATCAGGCAGACTACTGACATTTCGAGAAATGATTGATATCCGACGGACGCCTGATATTTATGACTGTCTACTGTCTTGACAGCCCTTTCCCCCTTCCGTATGGTTTGTATTCCATCAAAGTTCTGTGAATTAAATCAGGAAGAGTTAACCGGTTCGAGAGAATTCCCAGATGTCACGAGGAGGAAATTAGTAAAGGAATGGCTGATCTTGTTACTCTCTTCCGATGTGGCCACGTGCAAAATGTGCAGTACCGTCTAATGAAATCGACCTTTGACTGTCCGGGGGTGGAACTGGTTGCCGTCGTCGTCGTCGGTGTCCCTTCAGTTGGGCATGTTCCCCTCCCGATGGATCTCGTCTCTTTTCTTCTTCTCATTATCCTCAGTGCAATCTGTTAGTGTCATAGATTATTTGGTCAACAGTGTTAACACGGCCGTAAGTCGTCCTTTTCCTTGTTGATCACAGTCTTCTCCTTTCCAGGCTGACCCATGTACCGACTTTTTTGAGTACGCCTGTACCGCCAAGGAAAGGGAAATTGATAAATTACAGCGGATAGTGGACAATCGCCTGATCGGTAAGCTCTTCTTCTTTCTCTTGACAATCCGGGTTCAGGCTCCCTTTATCAGCCGATTACGGTTCCTCATGTTACGAACAAAGCTCGTCGTCTGTTCCAGAAATGTGCAAATCGACATGACATAGAACAGAATGGACCAAGGAGACATTTTGAGAAAATCGAGGTACGTGATTCTGGGAAGTAACAGCTACGTGACGGAGAGAATACCCGCGATCAGACAGTTCCCGGCCGGGGGTGTGATATTGATACTGGGAACACCCCACGTGCAAGGAACTTTCAGAAGATCAACAATCTCAATTTGTACACGCCGGAAGCGGATCTCGACTTGACCAATTTGACGATCGAGGCATGGCGGCTGATGTCCCTCCGACCTTGGTTTTCTTATTCGATGGGAGTGACAAATAACAGCCAACCTATGATGAAGGTAAAAAACTTTCGGAATGAAAGGCAAACGAATTCGGGTTTAGATCGGGTATCCTCAGCCATTTATCAAAAACACCGAAGATATGGACTTCCATGAAAAGCAAGAACTCCGATTGAAATACATCAACTTCCTCACGAGAATGGTGAGGGAATGGGTACCAAGGAAATAGAATATTTTTCAGTTTATGTACTACGTGAGGGATCTCCATCTGCCGACGAAAGAAGATGAAGTGAGGCAACAAGTGGCTGAAGCCATCCTCTTCGAAGAATCTCTCTTCTACTTCACGGTAGTCCATTCATTAATAGTGACTAGTTGGCGGATTTAGAACGCCGACGCAGAACAGCCAGAAGGTGAAGTTGAGACGACTACTCTCGACGAAGTACAGAAACGGTTCCCACTGGTATGCAGTTCTTTTGTTCCTCTTAAAAATCTGATCATTTAGGTAAATTTGACGACATTCTTCAAGACATTTGCCCCACCCAAGGCTCTTCCTTTAATCAATCGAAATCTCATGGTGGAACTTCATGTCCACGATCTCTACCTCAAAACGTAGGTTTTTTGCCCTTTTGTCGACTTTTCCCATTTCAGAGTAACGGCTTTTTTGCGTCGGTCGAATGAGTACATCCTCAAAACTTTTATCATTATGATGGGAACCCGAGAACAGGATTATGAATTGACCGGAAAATACTGGGAACTCAAAAATGTAAGCAACCTTCATAAGTCGATCATTTTTTTCAGAAATTTATCCAAAATAATTTCCATGGTGTCGGAGTTTGGCCATTCAAAGATCGCGAAGATGCATGTCTCAATATCACCCAGACACTTTTCCCTCAACTTGTTGCCCGAATCTACGTGGATAACTTCTTCCCAGAGGTGCATTTGCCTTATTTTGAATTATAACTTATTTAGGTGATCCGAAAGGCAGCTCGAGAAATATTGAACAATCTGATAACGACATTCCATGGAATCTTGGAAGAAGCCGTCTGGATGGACTCGATTACCAAGGAATACGCCAAAAATAAATTGGAATCGATGGGAAGAGAAGTCGGCTACATGGAGAAGCTAATGAATGACACTTATCTCCAGGAAACTTATCAATTGGTAGGATATCGCATTGCCGATAGAAATGGCCTTTTCAGGTGGACATTACCCACGATGACAGTTTCGAAGGTGTCGTCAGGAAAGTCCTCCCATACGCCATGAGAACAGAGATTGGAGCTCTGTTGAACCCGAAACTGGAAATGGGAACGATGACGACGTCTGTCGACGCATTTAATTTTAAAGATGAAAATCACATTGGTCAGTGTTTTTTGATCTTATTCTAATAGCTACCGGTTCAGTTGTGCCCGCTGTCCTCCTCCAGCCACCTTTCTATCATCCGCAGTGGCCGATGATTATCAACTACGCCGGACTGGGTTACACCGTGGGACATGAAATAGGTCACAGTTTCGACACAGACGGACGTCTCCATGGTCTGAAGGGACAGGTCGAGAACTGGTGGAAAGACGAAACACTCACAAAATATGAGGAAAGGACGGAGTGTTTCGTCGAGCAATACTCCAACTTCTTGGTATTTTATGATCGGATCTAGTCATTCAATGATTATTTCTAGATACCCGAAGTGAATAAGACCGTCGATGGAAGAAGGACATTGAATGAGAATTTGGCAGACAATGTCGGTGTACAAATGGCATACCACGCCTACAAACAAGCACACGAAGAACCAAGAATCAGCCCACATTTGACAAATGACCAGCTGTTTTTTGTGATGGCTATCCAGGTGAGAGAAGAAGTCGAAGAGAGAAAGAGATGACCCTTTTAGATGGACTGTATTCCCTTTAAACCAAATGAATTGGCGCAAATATTGGAAGTTGAAGAACACGCCCCTCCCAGGGCTCGGATAAATATTCCCTTATCTAATATGCCAGAATTTGCGAAGGCCTTCAATTGCCCGAAAAATTCGCCAATGAACCCAACAAAACGGTGTCGACTCTTCTGATCTCAAAAGAATAAAGCTTTAAACCTCTCGGGGCAGGTGATCTCTCAATAAAATGATGGATGACGAACAGAGGGAGAAAGTATTGACAGGCTGTATATACATTGCGAGAGGCTGTTGTTATTTTTTGTGAATGAGAATGTGTCATCGACTTCTTCCAATGAGACAGCCGAGTCTTTACAACAAACAAAATCTGAATAAAAAAAAAGGAAAAAGAGGGTGTGTTGGCACAGCTGGCGCGTGTTCATGGCATGAGGTTCCTTGCTCTCCTGCTTGTCCTCGCTTTTTCTTCCGCTGAATATTGGGTCAGTTCTCTTTTATTCTCTTATATTCCCCCATTAGACTGTGCATATAAATGCCCGGTTAAAATGTCATGGGAAGACAGTCAAAGAACGTCTTTACTACGAGGTAACCGATGCAAATTACACTCAATTTGAAAGATGTAAGTTATCCCTTTTTGGGAGAAATGCAATTGACAGCAATGAGAACAGTGACCAGAGGGAGGACTCGACCGCAAGGTTGGATACAATTCACCGCCACAAAACGACATCGATGGCAACCTATAATCACAATATTTCATAGATGTGGAGCAGAGGTGAGCGAAAATCTTATACAGAAGAGATGAAGATACAGAAATTGGAATGCCATAAGACGATCAACATTACTGTTCCATCGGAAGTTTTGTCGACAAAATTCCCGAAATCCTTCTGTTATATCGTGGGGCGCTATGACGGTAATAGCACGATAAACAAGATAAAGTATGACTTCAACTATGTAGGAGACGAGGAGTCAAACTGGGAAATCCTGGTAGAGACGAGATAATGCAGGAGAGAGTATTAAATAGATATTTATCTATATTACAAGACTAAATAATTAATTCACACAGAAAATATATCACGTGACCACACACGGTCAATCACACAAGACAACTACTCTAAAAGAAATACGCGCGGGCGGGCAACACAAACAAAGTCGTGGCGGGATCCTACGCGCGCGAAACAAACAATTATAAAAATAAAAGAATCTTACATGTTGCCATGTAACATCTCCCCTTTTGAGAAGGAACTACAGGGAAAATAAAAACAACAGAAAAACATACAGTTTAGAATTCGTAGCGGGACGGTGGTCTTCGGATTCTGCTGCTTCTTCTCGGTCCTTCTTTCTTGGGCGGAGCGGCTCGACGATGATCATCTGGACTTCTTGGAGCGACGGCGATCGGAGTCGACGGTGCAGAGACGAAGGCGTCTTCTGGTTGTCCAAGTCCTTGATCTTGTCTTCCTTCTTGACCTTCTGGAGACGACGGTACTTCCATCTTTATTGCTTCTGGAGATTTGGGCGGATGGATGTCAAAAGTATGCATCAGGGTTTTCATCCATTTGAATCGGCTCTTGTTGTCGACGTCATCAACTCTTTTCCTCAACTGGTTTGCGTGGCAATGCACGTTTCCTCGATCAGTGTCGACAATGTAATTCAACTTTCCTTTGATACCAATAATCTTTCCTTTTTCCCAACTCGTGTGGTTTCCGGAATGCTTCAGCCAATATACGAGATCTCCAATTATAAATGTCTTTTCTTTTACACCATGTTTCCGGTCAAATTGTTCTTTCATCCGATTTTCCGGTTCTTCTGGCTGTTGGTTCTTCTTTGGTAACATTAATGCCAGTGTTGTTCTCAGTTTTCTATCTAGAAATACTTCAGCTGGTGATTTTCCATTTAAACTCGTCGACGGTGTCGAACGGTAGGAAAGTAAAAATCTATCGAGAGTATCTTGACCTACTCGACATCCCTCCCCGTTGAGCTTCTTGAATCCTCTCTTGAGAGAATCAACGAATCGCTCGGCTCTCCCGTTGCTCATTGGATGGTAAGGAGCTGTCCGGATATGTTGAATTCCATTTTTATCGCACATCAGTTGGAATTCTCGAGAGCAAAATTGTGTTCCATTGTCAGAGACAATAATTTCAGGGAGTCCATTTCGGGCGAATATCCCTTCCAATATCGCGACAGTCGTCGGTGCTGATATTGATTTAGTCATTGTGACTTCCGGCCATTTTGATAATGAATCGACGACAACCAAGTAATAATGTCCATCTACTGGTCCTGCGTAGTCGATATGCACCCTTTCCCATATCCGTGAGGGTGTTGGCCATGGCTGTAGAGGAGCTTTCCTGTCCATTTTTGCAGCCTTTTGACAGTTTTCACACTGCTTGACAAAATTTTCGATTTCTTGATCGATTCCTGGCCAATAGCAATAGTTCCTTGCTAGTTGTTTCATTCCAATGATACCTGGATGACCTGAGTGAAGGTCTCTCAGCACTTTTTGACGATGTCCAGTGGGTATGACCACCGTTTCTCCAAATAACAGACATCCTTTGACAATAGACATTTCCGTCCTTCTTTCAAAATAAGCGAAGACATCCGACTTGACTTGCTTTTTATTATTTGGCCATTTACTTTTCACATATTGGAGTACTTCTTGCAGAATTTTATCTTCTTTTGTTGCAATTGCAATATCCTTTGCCATGAGAGGTAAATTCCTTATCGAATTTTCAAATACTTGATTTATGCTCGATTCGACCTGTGCGATGACGACATCTTCGTTTGTCGACGGCACTTTTGACATGAGGCGAGACAGACCGTCTGCATTTCCAAAATCCTCAGTCTTCACATGTTCTATTTCGAAGTTATATCCCAGAAGAATTATTCCCCATCGAAGCAGTCGATTTACACTATGAGCTGGAAGTCCCTTTTTATTTCCATAGATGGCCAAGAGCGGTTTATGATCCGTCTTCAGCAGAAATCGACGTCCAAAAACGTACTTGTGGAAACGTTTTACTGCTGTTACCAAGGCCAAGGCCTCCTTCTCGATTTGGGAATAATTTTTCTCAGCTGGTGAGAGTGCTTGGGAAATATGGTGAATAGGCCTTTCTTCTCCGTTTGGCAAACGATGATAAATAACGGCACCTATCCCATACTCACAGGCGTCCGCTGCAATTATCAGTGGCAAATTTGGATTGTAGTGTGTCAAATTCAGATCAGAAGATAGCAATTTGATAAGAGATTCAAATGCTAGTTGATGATCTTTATTCCAGTCCCATTTGCTGTCCTTATGTGTCAGTTGGTCGAGTATTCCTCGATGTTGCTTGATATTTGGGAGAAAATTTCCATAATAGGAGATCATGCCTAGAAATGAGCGTAACTGGTTGACATTCTTGGGTTCTTCCATATTTTTCAAGGCAGAAATCTTCTCAGGGTCGGGCTTTCGTCCGTTCTTGTCGACCAGGTATCCCAGGAATTTTATCTGTTCTTTGTGAAAAGCACACTTGTCCAGCTTCACTTTGAATCCATAATCGGATATCCTGTCGAACAAAGCTATCAGATTTCTATCATGTTCTTCCCTGGTGCGTCCAGTCACCAAAATGTCATCCAAATAACTGGCAACTCCTGTCAAACCTGTACACATTTTAGCCATTATGTTTTGAAAAATCGCTGGGGCTGTTTTAATTCCAAATGGTAATCGGTTATACCGAAACAATCCTTTGTGCGTATTAATCACGACTAAATCCTTTGCATCGTCGTCCAATTCGACTTGGAGATAAGCATCACTGAAATCTACTTGCGAGAAGACAGTTCCTCCATTTAGATTTGCAAAAATATCATCTGGTAAGGGTAACGGAAACTCGTTATCTTCCAGAGCCCGGTTCAATCCTGTCGAGAAGTCTGCGCAGACTCTGGTTCCCTTATCCTTCTTGTCGACTGCTACAATCGGAGCAGCCCATTTGGAGTAATTCGTATGCTCGATGACTCCTAGTTCCAATAGTCGGTCTATTTCTTTTTCAACAGCTTCTTGTGCTGCATACGGAACCTTTCTTGCCGGAAAAAATGTTGGCTTGGCGTCTGTTTTTACTCGTAGACTCGCCTTTTCCTTGGAGCATAAGCCTAATCCTGGCTCAAAAATATTTGGAAAATTCTTCATTAATTTCTCCTTGATGTCCAATCTGTCTTCGACCTTGTTTACCTTCAAGGCATATCCAATTTTGTTTAGACCTTGCTGAACTTCCCTGGATTTGCTCATCCAGTCCAATCCCAGTAGATTACTACCATTGACAACGTAAGCTGTTCCTTCCAGCTTTTCTCCAGCGATGGAAAATGAACACGTGAATTTTCCTTTGCAAAATAATTCAGAATTATTCGCTGCTGTGAGTGTTTTGTCAGCAAGTTGTAGAGGCGGCTTTCCAAGCACTTTCCAACTCTCTACGTTCACAAGCGTCACATCTGATCCTGTATCCGCTTGAAAAATTATTGGCTTCCCATTTACGATGACATCAGAGTAAATTCTGATCGCTTTTACAGATCCTTCCTTGGTTTGTTTATTTTCCTTGCACGGTTTACGCTCTTGGGCAACGTGTCTGACATGGGAGCTCTTCTTATTTGATGAATATTGGACTTTATTTCCTGCTCGACCGGCATCCTTGTTATTTTTCTTCTTATAACATTGGTCTTCTCTGTGTCCACTCTTTTTGCAATAAGAACACGAGATTTTTGAACGACAATCCTTTTTGATGTGTCCCTTTTTACCACAAGCATAGCAGCTTATATCAGTCTTGGTATTTCCTGTCTTGTTTACTTGGTGAACAGTTTTTCCTTGTCCTTTGGCTACCAATTGGCCATCCTTCGTATAACCACGAAGCTTCTTTAGTTCCTTTATAACCTCTTGCAACTTTACTTTTCCGTTTCCTGCTTCTCTCAACTTATCCGCATGAGAAAATAGTACTGGGAGGTATTCCTGGTCATCCCGACCTTTTAATCCAACTAGAAATCGTAATACTTTCAATCCTTCAAGATCGACACCATCCATGACCTTTTGAAATCTTTCATTTATCCTGTCGCCATATTGCTGGTCATCTTCGTAGGGGTTTTTATCCATCTCTTCTGTCCAACACAGGTATTGTTTTGTGAACACAGAGGTCGAAACCTCGAAAATTTCTTTCAGATTCTTTACCAGTTCTTCGTATTCCAGTTGTGATGGCGTTTTTGGAAGAATATGACTGACTAGGCGTTGATACGCTTCGGCATCTAGTTTTTCGGTCAATAGTCGAATTTTGGATTTTTCGTCAAGATCTTTTCCATCGATTAGGATAATCGGTGAGTAACGCTCGTACCAGTCATCAAACGTGATGTCTGTCTCTGGTTTATATGAGAAAATCGGTATTCGCTTCTCCAGATCTCCAATTAATCTAGTGGAATTTGGCGTGTAATTCGGAGTGGTATCCGACGAAGCCATTTTATTCTCCTCCATAATTTTAATCCTTTGTTGCTGGCTTGTCAGCATTTCTTGCATAGTCTCAAGTACTTCTGATATTTTCAATAATGCGTTCTCTTGCGTAGTTCCCATTGCGATAAAAATTTATATGGTAATAAATTTATTTCCTTTTTGACTGTAGCAAATTAAATCAGGATAATTCTTGTAACTTTGTATGGTAGCAAAGTTATTCCGGAAAATAAATAATTTGTCTCTTTATAATCGAATCAATCTCGTAATAGTTAAAAACGGTGTTTTAACTTTCTCAAAATTATTTTCAGTTGGAGTCTCGTCGAAGATACAATATGGTAATTGTGAAGAACAGTAGAATCAAAAGCAAGGGTGTATAATAACACTTATTGTACGGTGACACCTTACTTTTTGTTATTTGTGAAAGAATATGGTAATTCTTTACACTCCGAGATAATTAACAATCCACAAATATCCAAATGTAACTTCGACAAATTCCAAAACGATGTGATAATCGTCGGTAAATTCTAAACGATGTGGTAGTCGTTTATTGAGTCTTCTTCTGCTAGTCGGGCGTCGCCAATTGTTATATCGTGGGGCGCTATGACGGTAATAGCACGATAAACAAGATAAAGTATGACTTCAACTATGTAGGAGACGAGGAGTCAAACTGGGAAATCCTGGTAGAGACGAGATAATGCAGGAGAGAGTATTAAATAGATATTTATCTATATTACAAGACTAAATAATTAATTCACACAGAAAATATATCACGTGACCACACACGGTCAATCACACAAGACAACTACTCTAAAAGAAATACGCGCGGGCGGGCAACACAAACAAAGTCGTGGCGGGATCCTACGCGCGCGAAACAAACAATTATAAAAATAAAAGAATCTTACATGTTGCCATGTAACACCTTCAATTTGACAGGCGACGACACTTATTTCTCCTTGGATAAACCACCAGCATCAACCCACACCGGAACAGATTGTGCTCCCTATTTTGAGAGGAAAAGGCGCCATTAGAATAGCTAGACATTTTGAATAAATAATAATCCCCGACCTGTCTTGAGACAATTTTTTTTTCAATTTTTCAGCTAATCTCCCGGATTTCGCTTCGACTGGTTGGTTCGATGCTTCTCTACCTGCTCCTCTTTCCATTTGCATTCTCCTTTGAGGAATCTAACTCTGAATATTGGAAGAATATAGCTGAGAAGAATCTGCGCAAAAAATTAGAACAATACAAGCCACTGGCGAATCGTCCTCTCCCGAAGAACATTCTCCTTTTTGTTGGAAATGGGCTGGGGGCGACGACACTTGCGATGGGAATGATGTACAAAGCAGAGAAAGCTGGAAAAACGGGCAAGTACCCGGAAATGCCGCTCTTTTTCGACGCCTTTTCTAGTGGAATTGTAAAAGTCTGAAAGAATTATCGATTGGAGAGAAACCTTTGGTTTAGACATCTTCTCTGACCAGCCATACGACATCTTCTGAAGCGGGGATGATGGCCATGTTGACGGGGAGGAAGACGGACGACGGCAAAATCGGCACACTGCCTGGGAAGACGACTTGCGCAGAAGAGAATGCCATTCAAAATGAGAACATCGTCGAATTAGCTCTAAAAAGTGAAAGTGAAAAATAGCTGGAATAAAAGAGGAGTTTCAGAAAAAGAAGTAGGACTGGTGACGGATATGAGACTGAGCAATCCGACGACGGCTACTCTCTTTGCCAAAGGAATTGACACTTCTTCGGAAAGCAATGGAAATGGCAACTGTGCTGGCAAGGACATCATCTCCCAGTTGTTGACAGGTCCGGCCAGCCAGTTCAAAGTGTTGATTGGAGAAGAAATGACGAAGGACATCTCGGATCGGTGGAAGAGTCTCGAAGGGAAAAGGACTGTCATCAGCGGGAGAGAACAGTTGAAGAAGTACAATCAAGACGGGAAACAACTCTTGGGTTTGTCTTGTGCACTTCAGAATAAAGAATATCCAGGTGTAATGAAGAAAAATGAAAGAGGTCCGGGTCAATTGGCAGAGATGACAGAAAAAGCGATCAAGACGATGGAGGCGGAAAACGGCGACAAAGGATACTTTCTGGTAGTTCACTCAGGAAGGGTCGAAGAGGCCATGAATGAGAACAAAGCCCGGTTAGCAGCAGAGGAATTACTGGAGTTTGAGGAGGCCGTGAAGAAGGCCCGGGAGATGACCAACCCGGAAGAGACGCTGATCATCGTGACGGCAGACAGTGCCCATGCCGTGGCATTACCAGGATATCCCAAAAAAAGTCAAAGTCTTTTCGGTATGAGTGGATCAAGACTCAAAAGATGATCTATTCAGCTGAGACCATTGTAAGTCCGGCGATGGGCGACTACGAAATTTTCACCAAAGGAGCACCGAGTGGTTTCAAGATAGGAGTTGTGTTCCTGGTTGGACCCGGGGCATCTCGCTCTATTCAATATAGTCAACAAGAAGCAGGTCTGCCCTCTTTTTTCATCTATAAAGATGTCTCCAGCCGATCCGAATTTCGTCAGTCCAGCCATGTACCAAGGCAATCGAAGTAACAAGGCGGCTGACGACGTGGGCATCTTCGCGGACGGGCCATTCTCCTGGTTCTTCACCGATGTAATGGACAACACGGAAATAGCTCACCGACTGAAGTATCTGATGTGCCTGGATGGGCGAGAATGTCCTGAGAATGAATTGAAGAAGAGACAAGGCATCGCCAGGAAGATCTTGACATTCCATGTCATCGGCCTTGTGGCTGTCGTCGTCTCGATTGTCACCCTTTTCCTGTACATCTTGTGCTGCCAGAAGAAATTCCGATGAATGTAATCAGCGAGTGTCGATAATAAACAAATAACACAGTTCTATTCTGACGGAGATATGTGTCGAGGGATTGGCTCCCGGGGGTAATTGGCCTACTTCTGTTGACCTTGTTGTTCCGCTGTCTCCCTCAGCCGCAATTGCGCCCCTTTGCCAATGCCACTTCTCCCGTTCCACTCGTCTATTTCTTTTTCTTTGTTTCTTCATGGCCAACTCATCTAGACCATTTGATAATTATTTCGAAGAGGACGACGACAGTGACGACGATCTGGATGGAGAGACTGAAGATGGACAGATGCAGCCATCCACGTGAGAGACTTCCTTTGTTTATAACATTTTCTTTGCAGCCGTGAGACGACGCCCGGATCAGGGAGTGGATCGATGGATCACGAGGAAGAACCGACATACAGGTAGGCACTTTATATTTAATTTTAATTGAAATGTAGTGGATGGGGGCCAATAGCAGAGGACAATTCGCAAGAGAGTTCGATTGAGTCGAGTCGATCGCCATCGCCACGTCGAAGAGAAGACTCTTCAGATGACGAGACGATAGCCGATTCTGTCGACGATGAACCCACAGACCGGGAAGAGTACTCCCCACTGGCCAGGTTAGTTCTCCTTTTCGACTATAGTGATGGTTTCAGTACTCCGAGGTCGAGCATCGACAGAGAAATCGACTATGGAGAAGATTTGGAACGGCGGATACTCGAGTGGCATCCGACTATTCCTCCCGAATTTGTATTTTTCTTCCAGACGGAAGCCATCCGACTCGGACAAGAATTGCAGGAGGTAATGCGCAGAGGAATTGAAATTAACTGAATGTTTAGCATTATCAGTCGTCATCTTCCCCTTCATCCTCGTAAAATGTTACAAAATAATAAAGATTTCTATTTAGAAATTGTCTTGTTGTCCGTGGATATCCAATAAATTTGCCTTTTATTTGACTATTCTTTTCAATCCCCTTTTCTAGATGTTCCCGTTATTATCGTTGATCTCCTTGATACAAATCGAAGCAGGTGATCCTTTTCTTCTTATTTTTCTCCCCCTTTTATTGATAATTGTCATGTTTTTTTCAGTAATTTCCCGTCATGTCGGTGAACTTTTGTGTCGAAAATGCGGGGCTCACATCACGAATCAAGTCGAATTGCTAAATGTGACAAATCCTGGGAGTAAACCAAAATACAGGTGACCTTTTTTTCAAATAAAGAGGAATTTCTCCCGTTTTCAGTTATGAATTCCCTTTGGTGGGGAAAAACACGACGATCAACGTGTTCGAGAACCCAGCCGGGGAGACATTTCATGTGGCCGGCTGTAGAAAGGCCCATCTCAAATATTATGGCCCGGTAAATCAGAAATCTTCTCTAAAATTCCAATTATTTCAGCCATCGACAGAGGCCACTTGGTTCCCTGGAATGAAGGTAAGTATCAGGCATTTCCCCAAGTTTTTCTCCGTTTTAGTGGACAATTTGTGTCTGTCCGTATTGTGGCCAACATCTTGGATGGTAAGTCGCCTTTTTAGATAAAAAAAATAATGGCATTTCAAGGCATTTTCAACCATTAGAAGGCAGAGAAGAAGAAAAAGAAGAAAAAAGTTTTGTGGGAGTAGTTTTAGACTATTTGATCTCGGCGGATTGTGAGTTTTTTCCTTCCTTCGACCATTTCTAGTATTCAGATGTGGATACAATGAACAAGACGCCTCTATAACACCAATTTTAATTTAATTTGATGGGTATTCTATGCATATTATCTTCAATACATGTGATCTTTCCTTGCCTTCTCAATTCCGGTACTTTGTTCTTCAATAAAAGGAATTTCGTATATGCTTTCTTCCTGAAACACCGCGTCAGCGGCCACTAAAAGCCATTCAATGGTCTGGAAAATCAGTCTGAGCCAGACTTTTCTTTTAGTCGCCCACGCGCTTATAACAGAAAACTTATTGTCATCTATAGAGGTCAAAGTAGTGAGATTGACAGGTAATTTCTTATTCAAAAATAGGTGGAACAGTGGAAAACAGCCAGGCATCAGCACCTTTATCCTTTTCAGTCTTTTCGACATCACTCCTTTATCCGTAATAAAAGTGCCTATTCCTGTCGGTTATTATGAAAAATAGAAAACATCCGGAAATGGAGGTAAAAGCTCTGTAAAGGGAGGGAATTTTCCGGTGACCGAATACAAATAGGGCGGTCCACCCACCGCTGGAAGTCAATCAGTCACATCCATTGTCTTCCATTACTTCACCATGACGTTTATTCGTCGTCATTTGACCCTTGGCTTCTCCTTCTGCGACATCTAATAAATATTCTTTAGGTAATAGTGAAAATGAATGTGTTTCTGCGGTTCGTCCTCGTATTCTTCTGCGCCACTTTCCTGACAATGGCTTATCCACTTGAAAATGAAGAAATGCCGCTACAGATGAGTAAACGCCTCAGTAATGAAGCTCTGATCCGTCTGCTGATGAAGTCAGTTTTCCCTTATTATCAAATATCGCGTGTTTGTAGACATCGAAATGGTGGATTTGACATCAAAAGGCATGCGAAACGGGCGCGGGACCTGGAAAGAAGAAGCCTCGACGACGATTTCTCAAACTGTTTTCTTTCACCCGTACAGTGTATGTTGCCTGGCTCACGATGATAATTCTGAGTAAAGTTACGTACTGTTTGGAATGTCACATGTTTATCGGCATAAATACACATTTTCAATAAGATCATCGTAAAAATCACATATCCTCAATATCGCGGGTTGTAGCATGTCCACTAGAACCTAAAATAAAAAGTATGAAAAAAAGAAAACTGAAACGAACCTTTAGACTTTTGTGAATCTTCGTTTATATCGTCACTTTCCAAATTTGCATCTATAATTACTAATCAAAAACCAAAAAAATAAAAGAAATACCTTCAGCAGATATTTCAATAACTTTTTCACTTTTTCTACGTTTCGCTTCTTCATTTTTCTGAGTTTTTGCTAATTTCCACAAATCCAATGCTTCTTTCAACTGAAATAATAAAGTTAACATAAAAAATAAGTCACAAAACCAACCGGCTTTTCCAGTTTATCACATTCTAATGTTTTGAGCGCATGGAATACGTCTTCTCCAGTAATCATTTTTCTTTTTCTTGATGTTGCAAAGTCATTTGCGTGTGTTGCCATATTTAAAATGAATACTGCTGCAGCTCTTCCAAATGCTGTTCTTGCTTCCTGAAATATCTTATTTGTCGGCCAAAAAAATATAATGCAAACATTATTTGTAAAAATATGCGAACCTTCGATACACAAGCTTCTGCCGGAAGGGCATCCTTGAGCATCCGTTGTACTACAGTTGCAGGAAACCGGAGAACTTCTGCTTGGCTTGCCATCTGGAATATTTACTAAAGACGTTGTACAATATTATTACAGAAAAAAATAAATCAATTCATGCCCTTTTATTCCACTCGTGCGTGTGAAATCGACATTTGGACATTGGCCAAATGGTGGAAATTCAAAAAATGGCGGGACATTTACAATGGGCGGGGTGAGTGAGGGAAGGATAACCGCATTTTGGTCGGACCATTCGGTCAGAGAGGCTGATCAGAGATGACGAAATGCTCCTCTCTTGTAGCCTGACCTCGTAACCTTTGTCATTAGCCAATAATTTATTCGCGTTCATTCTCCGAATTTGAAAGCGGCTCTCTAATTTTATTGTTACAGCATCCCTCCTCTTTTGCCAAGATGACTCTGGATACTATGGATGTCGACAACAAAGAAAATGGGAGTGTTTACGACGGCCGAGCAGTTGATGTGTTTGATTTCGCAATAGTGTGCGGCCACTACTGCGCTATGCAATTTTTTTTGAAAGCAGATCAAAATTGTTCGAACGAAATATAATTGAGTCGCGTTGCAATGTGATCTTCTCGCTTCTTGTTGCTCGCTTGCTAATATCAATATTACAGATGGTCCATGCTAGCGGCGACGGCAATACTCTCAAAAACGGAGAATTAAAGGTAATTCTTGTTATGTTATTGGTGTATTAGTGTTTTAAAGGCTGCTAAACGGGAACAAGATGAACCCTTGTTAAAGGAAAATCCCAACCGCTTCGTTATTTTTCCGCTTAAATACCATGATATTTGGGCTTTTTATAAGAAGGCTGTTGCTTCGTTTTGGACTGTAGAAGAGGTATTTCATCTAACAATTTTCCAAATTTATATTTTAGGTCGACCTCGGAAAGGATATGGCAGATTGGCTGAACATGACTGAAGACGAAAGATTCTTCATTTCTCGAGTTCTTGCTTTCTTCGCTGCCTCGGATGGAATTGTAAACGAAAATTTAGTTGAACGGTTCTCTAAAGAAGTCCAAGTGACGGAAGCAAGGTTCTTCTATGGTTTCCAAATAGCTATTGAGAATATTCATTCTGAGATGTACAGTAAGCTAATTGAAACTTACATCCGTGATCCGCAAGAAAGGTATGTATCAGTTTAAATTTTATTATAAGAGGTTTTAGGCATCGCCTTCTAAACGCAATTTTTGAATTTCCCTGCATTAAGAAGAAGGCAGATTGGGCCCTGCGGTGGATTGCTGATGAAGAAGCTAGCTTTGCAGAGCGCGTTATTGCGTTCGCAGCAGTTGAGGGAATCTTTTTTTCTGGATCATTTGCTGCCATTTTCTGGCTGAAAAAACGTGGTCTGATGCCTGGCCTAACCCACTCCAATGAACTTATCTCTAGGTACATTCGCTTACTGAATTGCTATCAGTTGTTTTGGCGTTATGGCCGCATTGATAAAAATCTAGGCAGTATTTTGGGAAAATAATGCAGTCTTTTTCAGAGACGAGGGTCTTCATCGAGATTTTGCCTGCTTGATGTACCAGCACATTGTCCACAAGCTCCCCGTTGAAAAAATATATGATATCATTAGAGATGCGGTTACAATTGAGCAGGTTTGTTTTGTTTTTAAATTATTTTTTTTCTGTGTGGGATGGATATATATCATGTTTACAGGAATATCTTACCGAATCGCTTCCTGTTGATATGATTGGAATGAATTGTCGCTTGATGGCTGAATATATCGAATTTGTCGCGGATCATCTTTTGGTAGAATTGGGATGCCCAAAGGTTTGTTTTTTTCTTCTTTTTACAGTAACCACTTAGCTATACGATCGGAAGAATCCATTCAACTTTATGGAAAATATATCCATTGACGGAAAAACCAACTTCTTCGAGAAAAAGGTTTCCGAATACCAACGCCCCGGCGTTTTGGCGACAGAAGAAGAACGCCAGTTTGCACTTGATGCTGATTTTTAAAATACTCATTTATAAAATACTCACATTTCTTGTCTGATCTAACATTGACTTTGTGACATTTCGGGTTGTCAGTTTGACACAATAAATTTTGTTTGTTTTAGCCGTCTTTCAATATCGTAGGTTCTCGTTCTAAAAATTTTACTGATCAAATTGATGTATCCAAGCTAAGGAGAACTTGGGGTGTTTGTGCGCTCCAGCGAGATCGAATGCGTCGCAGTTCATCATTGTGTCTAGAACTTCTTATTATGTTTACGATATTATTATTTTACTATTTTTAGGTAAAACCATGACTGCTCGAAAAATAGCAGCTGCTACTGTCCAAAATCGAACACAAACACCTTTCTGGGAATGGGCAAAACGCAAGTTGTTAGCTGTTGACCGCCAGAATGTCACCCCGCCCCCTGGAATTCCTGGAAAAGATGGAAAGGTATCTTTTTTTACTCAAAAATACTATTTTAATATTGTTTGAAATTATCTTGCATTTTAGGCACATTTTAATAACCCGCTGCGTTTTCCCAATACCCAAGCAGCACGTCCTGGTTCGGCCGAACTTCCAACTTTGCCCGGAGGAATTCATCATAAAATTGAAGCGAATTATTATTTTACTAGGTAATTTCTAGTTGTTCTTTACTTTTATTTTTGGCTGTTAGGAAGATTGAACCCTTTTTTAAAAGGGGTTAAAAGTTAAACTTAAAAGTCCTAAATTCTGTTCGTGATTTTTAGCAGTAGTTTACGTTTTCATTTTTAGAGATGCTCGTCGTGAAGTTGAACCTCCAAAACCCCTCTATGCTGCCAATTCAAAAGCCGTTCTTTTCGGAACTCAGGATGGCGCAGCAATTGAGTAAGCACTTTTATATGAGCAATTTAATCCTCTTTTTCAAAAATAAAATTTGGTTCAGGAAAGCGAAGGCTGTGAAAGTTAACATTGGACCTGACCAGAACTTTGGTCTCCAGGCTCCTACTCCTGGATTTGGATGTGTATGGAGTCGCGATCGTGAGACCGAGTTGGACACTCAGAAAGAAGATCCCCATCTTGCAGCGATCGAACGTTTTGACAAATTTGCTCATAGTCAGTGAAAAAAAATTGTATGATAGTATACTAGGTTGGTGCAGTAAACATTTATTAATTTTCTTTTTATTAAATTTTTATGTAACAGGAATGTTTCTTTGGGAATTTCACTGGCACAACTGATACCCATACATCTAATTCGGGAGAATAATATTCAATACATCTTTTAACATGTCCGTAGAAAATGGCAATGCAATCTGAAAACTTTTTTTTTGGTTTGTGGATTTCTTATCGGAACCTTCTTCTCTGCAAACCATCCTGTCAAGCCCCAATATGTTTCACGCATTAGAGATATTGCCTGGAAGTACGTCGTCTGTAGTGTAGTTCCTTTGACCTAAAATTAATTATTTTGTGTGTCAAAAAATTCTGATACATCGCTATAACAAGAAGCCAAAATATCATTCACGAGAATTCTGCCATTTGTCGTCAAGGGAGCATAAATTCCCTTCCTTTTTGTTCTTGTAATTTCTTTGATCTTTTGCTGTCTCCATTTACCCTAAAATAATATTTTAGTTGTCGGGAGAATCC
Source organism: Oscheius sp. DF5033 (assembly GCA_964036215.1). Classification (NCBI taxonomy): domain Eukaryota; kingdom Metazoa; phylum Nematoda; class Chromadorea; order Rhabditida; family Rhabditidae; genus Oscheius; species Oscheius sp. DF5033. Next base: position 4,779,305 of record CAXIWN010000006.1, read on the forward strand.
CTACTGAATACAGGAGGATGACACAATCATCTTTGACAAGTTCGTGTGCAAAAACGGCCTCTTCGTTTTTCGGCAATTGCTTGATGTATTCCTTGAAATTGTCTAGAAAAGCAGAATTCCCCACAAAAAAGGAACATACTGCCACATTTGTTTCGGAAAATGAGATGTTTCGCTGTGATTCTCAACATTTTTCCATATTCGGTCATAATTGTGTAAAAATGGGCATATTTCTCGGGATCACGGTGCATCCAAACCGTAACCGGGGCGAAATATTTCTAAAAAATTACCGGATTCAATAAAATTCATCCAAACTGACATGAGTCAAATTTGCCGTAAGGACGTAATCTCCGATTTCTAACATGGCCATATTCTTCTTGCCGGTGGGAGTCGTGACCCACGTGTCCTCGGAAAAACAGAAACTGGCAGTTTGAGGCATCGGGGGGACTATCTGAGGATTGGCTGGGACTGAGAATGGAGATTGAGGAGGAGCTTGGATTTGGAGGAGAAGTTGTGGCTGAGGAGGAATGACTTGTTGAACTTGAGGAATGGCCGGTTGAGGGATAAATTGTTGAACTGGCGGTTGAGGGAGGACGACATTCTCGACTGAGCCACAATCCGCGCAGTGGACACTCGACAACTCGCCAACGCCGGAAAATTCACCCGGTTGAGGCATCTAAACGCTGATTTAAAAGAAGGAAATGTCCTTACTCCGGTTCCTGTCTGATATATCAGGGCATGAAATTCGAAGAGATCGAGCTTACAAGTCAAAGAAGACGAAGCTGATGGCGAGCCATCAGCTCGAAGCCAAACAAAATCGCCACGGGAGACGATGCTGTCCATTTGGACATTGAAACGGGACTGGGCCGAATTGACAATTGCCTGTAAAATGGTTACAACCAGTTTGTCAACCCTCCACCTTGGCCACAGCTTCGGCACCCGCCTTCGTCCTTTGATGATTCGTTGTGTCGTCGACGGCTTTTGTCATCACATACCGCAATTCTCCACTACAGCAACTTGCTCCTGGAATGAGTTGTCTTTTCTCCTTCAAATAACCGACCCTGTGAAGTATCTGATCCACAGCCGACCTTCGTCGTGTGTCCATTATCGGCATATTGATCCTCTCCCACTCCATAATTTCCACTTGGTGTTTCCCAAGCCATCACAAAGTATTGGTTTGCTCGGAATTTACACTTGTTGTTGCCTGTCCCATGGGAAGAAACCACAAAGTCGTCTCTCGATACGATGGTTTCCATCGGTTTTGATGTGGCCATTTCAGAAGCTGCTCGAATTTGCTAAAGACGAGTGTTTTTTTTCTTTTATGTTAGACAAACCGAAGCTATTTCTCGTTCGTCAAGTCGCCGAATGGCATCTCCTTCTTGTAATTGCTGTACCACCGAGTGCATCGCATTGAACAGGCCCAAATCACAGCATACAGAACCTGAATAACAAAATCTTTTAGTAAGATCAGTCCCTAACCAAGTTGTTCTCCATCGTTGCAGTGAGATCCCATTGGGAAGCCGGCTCTATCTCCTTCGGTTTCGAGCCTCAACGACTTGGAAGTATCTCGTTGATTGGGCAACTTCAAGTCGGATGTGCCAAGCGGATCAGGATTGGAGATCGATGAGTAGTGCTCCTCCTCTGTCTCAGAGAATGGGTCATACTGTATATTATACTTTTAGAATAAAGAGGAAACATCTTACGTTGAGTTGATGTGGTGTCTCATAGGCCATGAGAAAGAGTCCGTGGCTTTGGAATTTGCATCGGAGGTCGCCGACTTGGTGACTGGCATGTTCGAACTCGGACTGTGAAACGACAACCTCGAAGACACGGCCAAACTTCTGCTGAATTTCCCTCTTTATCAGCTGAAAAATATATAAAATAAGAGAAGAACAAGGAGATTACATTAGCTGCCACTCCCGGTGCTTTTTCGCTGTCATCAAAGTCGGGACTGCTGCTCAATTCGTTGAGAACTCGTTCCATTATCTCGAACATGGCCCCGCTACAGCAGACATTGCCTGCTCTCTCTCGACTGCAGGAGACACCTTCGGGAAGGCGAGACTCTCCCTCATTCAACTCTTCTCCTTGTCGATGTCCCGTGTTGTTTCCTGCAGAAAATTAGCACGAATTTAGGTAAATTACCAAAATTGGAGGCAAGGTTAGCTGCTCTGGCTGTTCGTGGAGACGGCTGGAGGGAGGTGTCTTCTCCAGCCAAGGGATCCACCCTCACATCGGGGAAATGTCCTCGATCACCTTCGGGAGTTGATCCCAAATCTTCTTGGGCGTCGATGGCTGCCATTCGACTCTCGTCGGCTATGTCGTTTACATCGTACTAAAAGAGAATTAAAAATGAAACAGGGTGCTCACATTGACAGGTGTTCTGTAGGCCAGAACGTGATATCCGTCGTCATCCGCTTGACGTTTCTTCTTTCCGCCTACGTGTACTTTACAGATCTTCTTTCCGTGGTAATGGCTGCTGAGACTGAAGTCGCCCTTGCTCATTATCACTTCAAACGAGTGCCCCAAACTCTTTTGTATCTTCTTCTGTAATATCTGTCAAGCGAACTAGATCGACGAGGGGAATGGCTTACTCTGGCGGAGTCTCCCAGTTTGTCATCGTTGTGCCCATTAAACGAGCGAAGAAGAGACTCAAGTCGCTTATCGCAGCAAGTCGTCGAGGATAAATGGGCAGGAGAGTCATCACTCTCTTCAATAACTCTCGTTTAAGCCATATCCCCATGTCTCACTTGTCTTTCCCCTTCCAGGACAGGTGTCGATCTTCTCATTCGGCTGCTTGTGTCGTTTAGCCGCAACACCGTAGATCAACAAAAGCAGGAGGAGACGCATATCTTCCCCGGAAGATCAGATATAATCGACAGGTACAAATGGATAAAATCGATGCTTCAAATGGGCGCGAGAGATGAACGGGAGAAGGGCGAGAGTATGATACAATCTCGGAAGGGAATTACGGAGAAGTAGGTCGACACGCCAAATGACCTTCACAGCGAATAAAGATTCATTTGCCCGTTTCTGTCAAGTATCGCAAAAACTCCTCTGCAGTTTCAAAATCTTGGCTTTTTGCTTGACTCTCCTGGTCCCATTTTGATTTGACCTGTGCCAATTCCGCCAACATCTCGACAAAGTTGGTCGATCGGATGAAGTTCTCCTCCTCTTCCAGGGCCTTCTGAAACATTTGTTATTCTCTATCCGGCTGACCCACTGCCTTCATTATTTGTTCTTTCGGCTGCCACAATTCGTAGGTCGGAATCATTGGGATCTCTGGGTAAATAGGTCTGATCCAAGGGATTGTGGTCGTCGTCGTCATCCTCGCTGTTGTTGTCGTCGGAGGAGGAGCCGAAGTTGTCGTCGTCGTAGGTGTTGTTGTTGTTGTAGTTGGTGCTTAAAATTGGCTAAATAGGATAAAATTGACAGGCTTACTGGTTGTAGTCGTTGTAGGAGTTGTAGTGGTAGGCATTGTGGTCGTCGTCTTCGGCCTCCTGGTCGTTGTCAACGCAGTCGTACTTTTGGTCCCCGCCGTGTCCCCGCTGACCAGTGCCTTTCCCGCTGTCCCGTGGAAAGGAATATGCAATGGCGTTCTGAGTTTCTTCCGTCTTCTTTTCTCCTGCTCTTCTTCTGATTTATCTTCGACCATCGTTCGATACTTTGCCCTCATGTTCTACACTTTTAATGTAAAATGAGAAGGAGAGGGCTCAAACCATGTATGTCGAGCAGCAACTGAATGGAGTACACTGCTGGTAGCCAGCTCCACAACGGCAGGGATACGAATTACAACGGATGACCATCGGAGGAAGGATAAGACAATCGACGTGGCAGGAAGGCATACTGAAGAAAAGGATTCAGGAAAGAAAATTAAATACCAATCATGACGACAAGTTGGATATTGGTGGAAGAATTCGGGCATCGGCATTGGCAGATATTGTAGCCGAGATGTGCATTGACTGTGGCACATGGGCTGGCAGGCAGGGGCACATTGAGGAGGCGATGGATGAAGGACAACCAAGACCGGGTGCTGGAGATTTGAACCTACAGGAAATTAGTATGTGGAAAAAGGAAAAGATACCAGGGAGGGCAGCAGCATGGATCTGTTGAGGTGGGAGAGAATGAGGAGTACAGCAGCTGCCTCCACAAAAACCAAATTCACAGGTCATCTGGAATATTCGATGGTATTTTTACAATAATTTCTCACCTCGAGAGTTGGTCTTCCCCATTTATGCTTCTTTGCGGCCATTTTCCTCGCTTCATCCTCATCCGTGATTGTTGGTTTATTCATTCTTTGCGGGAGTAGAAAAGTGTTGTTCGGATATCGAAGGGTCTGGGGTAATCCAACATGCGGAGAGAATTGATACATCGGATGGGGCGGATATTGTGGTTGAATAGGCTTAGAAATTGGCTGTGGATGAGGTTGAGGTTGTATCCTCTGGACAGGTGGTTCTGGATGAGTAACAGGAACATGAATAAAGCGGGGACGACTGTTTTGAGGAGAAATTGGAGAAGGCGACGGAACAGGATGAGAGCCATGTTCAGGTTTTTGTGGAGCTTGGCTCGGAGCCTGTACTGTGACCATATGGGTGAATTGTCGAATAGGACGAGCTGAATATCGACGTCATCCGACAGTTGTCAACCAGACTTACAGATAGGCGGAGAAGGATGTGGATTGAAAGGAGATGACACGGCCCAAGACGAATATGCGTCGGCTATTTTCTGTAGATGAGTCTCCTAACAAATTATAAAAGAAAAAAGACAATGAGTATACCTGAGCGAGTATCACATGCTGGGCAAAGACTACGGCCAGCCATCTTCGGAGCATGGTCGACTGCGAACTGTCGTCGCCCCCCGTCGACCCTATTTGCAACCTGACATCTCTGCTCACGCGGCCCTTTTGGAACACATTACGTCTAGCAGATATTTATTCAATATATTATTATAATATACTTTTTGTTCTCTCTATTCCCGTACTCATCCCCCTTTTAGAAATTAGAAATGACCCATTCGAGCCAGTTGGGACATGATGTGATCGTGAGTTGATCGTCGCATCCTAAAGGACATGCGGCAAGTGACAGACATGGGAGGGCAACGAGGAGGTGGGGGAGGACCACAAGCTGGGCCACAATCCATTGGAGGAGGAGGGGCAGCACATCGACAAGGAACTGGACGAGGAGCATTACAGGTACAAGGACTAGGGGGTGGGAGAGGCTGACAGCAGGGGTTGGCAGGGGAAGGGGCGGCAATGCAGCAAGTTGGAGGCGGGGGAGGAGGAGCTGGCTGGACGAGGGCCTGGCAACAAGGATTGGCCGGCACTGGAGCAGCCTTACAGCAATTGACAGTCGGACTCACGGGAACCGAGACCTGAAAATGTCATTGTCCCCCGCATCTCGACAAATTAGGGCCCGGTCTGATGTGGGCAAACAAAGCCACGTCAAACGAAGAGAAGGAGTACCTTAAAATTCATGTTTACCTGGCAGCAGGCAGGAGATGGCATTGGGGCATCGCAGCAAGTTGGAGCTGGTGGTGGCGGTGGGGGAGGTGGTGGAGGAGGGGCTTGACAGCAAGCAGGACAAACATAACAAATTGGAGGGCCACTCTGGCAGCCATTGCCACCGCACTGTCTTTTACTCCTGGCGATAGAAGAATCTCTCTGAAATGGGAGAAATGTCGAGAGAATAGAGAAGACAGTCTACAGTAGTAATATTATAGTCGACAGCAGACGCGAGATATCCGAAGGAGAGGGAGATGAGAAGAATTGGAAGAGACATTGCAGACGATGATCCGACTCAGCCAGAGGGCCATTTTATATGAGGCCAGGAGCCGGACGAGTTCTTCGATACACATGGCTTTTCTCGGCTGACAGCCGCAGGGAACAATGACCTTTGACAGCTGGGCGGAAGGATATTTTGGAACGGTGTCGATCTCCAAAGATCCAAATATCACCAATTATTGTTTTTATATGCACAAATATATACAGTTTTTATGTACAATTTGCATCCGATATACATGTTCTCGAAAAGAGGAAGAGATTCAGTTTTCGTCGACCATACGATTGAATTCCATTTCGATGGCATATTCCATCATCCGAGCAATTTCTGCTGCTTGCTCCAGCTCCCGGTCAATTTCTTCTTCTTCCCTTCTAGCCTCCTCTAACTGTCTTTTCAATTCGAAATTCTCCTCGGCGTTGCTCTCACCCTCGCTGTACTCCATCTCCTCATCTTCCATCATACGATCGACATTTTCATCGGAACTGACTTCATCATTGTATCCGGACATTCCTAAAAAAGTTGTACATCAATAGTAAATAGCTCAAGTGTAAGAAGAAAGAAAAACGGAACGGCAGGAGTAGACGAAAATGACTGTTATCACCCACCTTTATGCTTATCGGCTGACAGAGCAGACGTCAGCGAGGAGAAATCCATCTTCAATTTCTCTACTTTCGTGGTGAAAAATGGAAATTTACGAAATTAATGATCCTATCAATTTCTGACCAAGTTCTTCGAAACTACTTTGTTCAACTGTCAGATTTTGGGGGAATCCACCATGCAAACCACCGAATTCTATGAAGAAGTTAAGTCAACAGTTTATTGTTGCTTTATATACAGACTGTGATATGGAAGTGGAAGAAGTTGCTCAGTTTTCGTCGTCCATACGGCTTCGGACAACTTCGGTTGCGTATTCTAATACTTGTGCTAGTCGTTCTGCCTCTGCTTCTTGTCGTTCGAGTGTCTCGTATCTCTCTCTCAACTATAAATGACCGTATTTTTCCTGATAGACCCATTATCTTACCTCTTCCAGTTGTCGTTCCATTTCCTCCAACCGTTCTTCGTCGCTGTCTTCCTCGTCTTCGCTGTAGTCACTTTCATCCTCGTAGTCCATGACTTCGTCGTCGTATTCATAGTCGCTGGTCTCTTCGATAAGGTGATGGTTAGCCATTCTGGAAAGAAAGAAGTAAAAGGGGATGTTTGAGAACCAACCTGTTGGAGATGAAGCTGCTCTGTCAAGTTGACTGTGCACCTTATCACCGGCCTTTTATAGGAAAACGTCTTCTTATCTCTGAGTGAGCATGCGTCAGAGAATGAGGAGAAATTCATTACACCAATTTCTTCTTCCTAGGCTGAGCTCCAAGTTTACATAATTTCAAAATGGATAAACTTCGGTTTTCTTCATGAATTCGGGCATTACGGGAAACAGCTGCTGGCTGACTGATAAGGCAGCCGGCACACTCTTCGGTCGGTGGCGGGGGCTCGCCTTCTCAGGGTTCATTTATTTACTGATCTGCTCATCAGTGGATGCATAATAAATTTGGTGTTGATGTTTGGGAGAAAAATATTTCTCCTTTTATCAGTGAGATAAAAATTTCGCAAGATGCCGTCAAATGGAGTCATCACGAGATAGCAGCTGATTGTGTCAGAGAGCTCGAAGAGTGAGAAAGCGAAGTGAGAAAAGAAAAGGCTATCGGTATAAATATCACACGAAGACTCTTGGCTCGTTTAATCACATCGACACGACCATGTCCGCTCCCCAAGAGACGCCTCAACCCGAAAACCTTACGGACGACCAGTTGGACGAATTCTGCCTTTCAAAAGCTCAAGAGTCAAAAGAATTGCAGAAGGAGCTGGATAATCTAACCCAGACGGATCAGGAGATGAAGGAGATTCTTGAAGGATTTGAGGAGCTCGTAGAGAAAGTAGCTGACCGGATGGCAGAAAACCAAGAAGACACCAGCTTGACGAACAGTGACCATCAACAATCTTAAAATATCTCTCTACTACTTTCATTTTGTAATCCAATATATCTGCAATAAAATGTTTTCTTTTTGGTCTCCTAGTTTGCAAAATTCTGCACTCCCACCCGTGGGGTCCGGTGAATCATCGTTTCATCGAAAACGAGATTATCTCAACTGGTGGGAAAGGAACTCGTAGACATTTGTCAAGCTCTGTCATCCGGATGGGAGACTCATATAAAAGTTTGGGAGCCCTATTCCTGTCTCATTCGCCCACTCATTACCCACCTTTCTCTCCTCCCACACAATGGCCGACTACGACGACTGCGACTCAGGCAGCGACGCCGAAAAACAAGCAGAAGAGGAGCTGAGATGGTACGAAAAGGAATTGGCTCGACTGGAAGAAGCAGAACAACAAGCCATGGAGGAAATACGACTGCTGGAAGAACTGACTCAAGCCATTCAGGAGCGGAATCACGATATTTAACTTCTGCAAGCACAACACCTGAAGTCTGATCACTACGATACTCTCTTTATTCTAATAAATTATTGGTAAAAGTTAATTTGGTGTGGAAGAGACTATTCGGCCGCTTTCCGCTATACTTCTTATCAGCTATTGATCAACTCCTCGTATTCTCTTCTCCTCGGAGATCACCGCCATTTTGTGCAGGGCTGAGCGAGTACTCGGATTCGACTCGAAAAACTGACCGAATCCGACTCGAGTACTCGGATTCGGATTCGAATCGGTCCGAAATTCAAGGATTCGGATTCGAATCGGATTCGCAGATCTCGGTTTTCAGAGGATTCGGAATCGGTTCGGATTCGAGACTTTTGTTTTGAAAATCCCGAATCCGAATCCATTTTGGCGGCCTTTTTGCTTGTTGTTTATCGGCGGCGTCTTTTTTCACTTTGCGTTACGTAACGCCTCACATAACATTTGTTATTCTTTTTTTGCTGTGTCTTCAATTATTGTATTGATTTTTCTTTTATTTTTTTGATCATAATATTGGCCGCTTCAAGTATTGGAACGAGAATAAGTACAAATTTCCTACATTAGCTGTTCTGGCAAGAAGATATCTATCGGCTCCATCAACATCATCGGAATCAGAGAGACTTTTTTCGGCCGCTAGAATGATAGTCACCGATTATCGCATGGGCATGAATTCAGAAATGTTGGAGAAGCTGCTGTTCTTGAAGGTTAACGCCAAACTCACACATCCTGATAATAATAATAACAAATCGTAATTTGTTGGCGCTGCTTTAAGTATCTATAGTTTTTATTTTTTCGTTATAATTTGTCCGTTTTTTTCAACAATAAAATTCAATTTTTCTAAACATTGTAAAACTTTCAATCAAGGCCCTTGGGATTCGGATTCGATTCGAAAAAATGACCGAATCCGATTCCGAGTACTCGGAATCGATTCGGTTTCCGAATCCTACTTTCGGATTCGAATCGGATTCGACTCGAATATTTTTTGGCGGCCTGGATTCGATTCGGATTCGAATCGGTCTTGAAAAACCAGGATTCGCTCAGCCCTGATTTTGTGTCTTCAATTATGGTGGAATACTCATTATCAAAGTCATTTCCGTTTCTATATCCAATATTCTTCTGGAGTACAATTTATTTTCCTTATCTTTATCATGCAAGTTCAGAGGATTTCGAGCAATAGTCTGATGTCAGTTGTGGCTCTTTATCAGTCGAATTTCTCCTTGTTTGTTATGAATTTCTCTTTACAATCGGATGACACCAGTTGACTGCTCCGATAAAGGTCGCCCTCTATTTTGTAAGAATCTAGGAAAGGAAAGAGAACGGTCAGGAGGGATGTCCGGCGGAAGGAGGACCAGTAGACTCCCGAGGATGGCGGACCGGTCCACTGTCCTTGGATGGCAATGCGACGACCACCGCTGACCCTGCTTCTTCTTCTGCTTTTTGTTGACTTTCCCCTAATTCGAGGTGGCTGTTTCACCAGCAACGTCATCGACGCCGGCATGTTCAGCTCCGACCTCAGTACAATGAGAAGTAAGTCCAAAGGCAACTTTTTCTATCCCCTGGCTATTTTTTCTGGGAAACCGGGCTGACTGGTTTTTATTAGTAGAAGCGGAGATCTTCGATTCGAAATATTTAAACTTTTTATAGAACAATTGGGAGGTAACACCGATGTCGATTTGTGGTTTCCGGTTTATAAACACAGTAAGTACTTGAAATATTCTCAGAATACGGTACAGGTTCACCTATCGGTCAAGTTGTCATCACTTGTACATGTGAATTAGAATGTTTCGACTTTGATTCTCTGCTGACTCGTCCCTGTCGATGGAGGAATGAGGACAATTCCTGTGATGGGACACGGGATGAGTTGGATTGGACGAGGATGAGAGGTCGATGGGGACAAGAAGAGGGGCCGCTCCTCTTCGGCAAAAAGGACTCTCCCGATGGATTCTTCCTCATCGCCGGAATCGACAAACTCGTACCGGCCGAGTATTCCGCCCTGCTGGTCAGTGACCCAATCCAATGTCAACAGGGAGATGGTCTTGTCCGATTTCGACATTGGGCCACGCCAGGAGTACGGGTCCGAGTTTGCATACGGTAAGGGTCTTGTGGCAATGAGAAAACAAAAAGACAGACCACCGTCGATGGGGAAAAGATTCGATTGGTGTAGCGAGCCGGTCAAGAGAAATGACAGCAAAACGGCAGAAGTCGTAATCCCGGGAACTATCACACAAACATTTGAGGTAATTGGTGGAGGGCAATCATCTCTATTCTCAGATTGTCATCGAAGCATATAATTTTACTTTGGACGCGTTTGGGAAACAAGGAGGTGTGGCCGCCATCGACGACATCAGCTACAATGCGTCGGCCATCTTCCAATGTGAAATGAGTTAGTTTTGGACAATGACCGCCTTGAATGATGTTTCAGTTCCTCACACGACAATTCCACCAAAAATTAGTCCGAAATCCTGTAAAGCAGTGAAATGTGATTTTGACAGTGGCGCGTGTCTGAAACGACTGAAAGGCAGCGGATGGAAAACGGCGTCGGAGGCTATTGGAAATCGAATGAGCGGAATAAATGACACTCTCGGTAAGAAAATGGCAGAGAAGATGGATTGGAGAAATGTTTCAGAAGGAAGTTTTGCTTATACAACAGGACCGGGGACGTATTCCTTTCAACTGGGACCTCTCACTTTGGAACGACCGTTTGCACTGGAATTCTGTTATTTTTTAGGAGGACCGGGCAGTACATTCCGAGTGGCGAATTCGAACAAAATGGATGAAAAAACAACGCGAGTCAGCCTTTTACAACAGAATCTTCTATTTTAGACTGTATGAAAATAAAACTTATCTCAGAAGATGGGTCTGCGAGAAGATTATGCTTCAAAATGGAACTTACGAATATGTAAGTCCAAATTTATTTGACCAATAAAATCTTTTTCAGATAGAATTCGCTGCTTTGAAGCTACGAAATGAATATGCGCACGTAGCTTTGGATCAAATTGATTTAGTTGACCCTCTAACCAGTCAATCAGCATGTCGAGCATTTTAAATTTTTTTGGTCCATTCTTCACGGGTAGAATTTAATAATAAATTTGTTGCTTTTTTTATTTCTGGAAGTTCTGCATCAAAAGAGATTAACACAGCTGGTTTATTTCAACTTAAAAAAAATAATTTTCAAAGACGCTATTTACATCGGAAAGTCTAGAACAAAATAAATTTTTACATAGTACTAAACCGGACAAAGCATATTTTAACACAAAATATTACCCGCTATTTGAATAATTTGACCCAATACAAAGTAATTACACAGTTGGCTCGTCATATTCGGCCCATTCATTTTCTGCAAGGAATGCCTCTATAACTTCTTTCATGGCAAGATTTGGTATGAGATCTTCCTCTTGAAGAGGCGCACGAGTTACCGGATCAAAATGCCCTAAATTAGTAGGAAAGTAAAGAAAAAGAATGAGTTAGACATACCAACTCGCTGCAAATGTTGCTTTATATCGGCCCGGTCATAAGTAATTCCTGAAGGTGTAATCACAGGGTCTCGCATTAGCTCGAAAGAAATTTTACCACATAAATAATCGGGAATTTCGCGTTTTTTACGCTTTTCATCTGCCTATAAATGGAAATTATTAGTACTATAGCGCCAAAAACCTGTATGAGAAGATTATTCAGCTGCGCTTTATGAGACTCCGCTTCCTGAATCATTTTTTGCTGCTCATACTCTGTCAATGTTTTGTTATCGCTTGCTGTTTGATCAAATTTTCTAGTTAAATCATCATCAATTAATCTAAATTTTTGTGTAAATCAACTAAAATTCTCACTTTTCAAGATATTGCACAAGACCAATTTCCTGATGCAGCCGTTTTTCTTCATCATGCTTGAACTTTTCCCTGCGTGCTAATCGTAACTGAGTGTGTAGTTCGTCGCCATAATTAGTCTAAAAATATAGATAATGCTGTAGGAAGTTTAAGATTATTATATGCAATAAAACCAACTTTTTGATTTTGTGCAAGATCTATAGCTTTTGCAAGATATTTAATAGCTTCATCGTAGTTTTCCAATTGCAGGTGACATCGTCCTAGAAAGTAGTATCCCTAAAATTACACTACAACAGTCGACTTTCTAATAAAAAGCTAATCTAAAAACAAACCTTTACACTGTTTTTGTCAATTTCAATAGCTTTTTGGCAGTCAATAATAGCTTCTCGATAACGATTCAACTGCAAAAAATAATGCATTAAATGGAAAAGAATGGCCTCACATTAATGTAGCAAAGTGCTCTGTTGGTGTAATATGTTGCGATTCTGTTATCCTTGTTGATAGCTTTCGTATACGATTCAATAGCTTCTTTATAATGTTTTCCACTGAAATACTTGTTCCCTTGAGCTTTTAGATCTTCTGATGTTTCATGGACCATTCTGAAATAAATACTACATAAAAATTACGAAAAAAAAGTGAAAAGAACGAAATGTGTACTCAATTAAAATAATAATACAACGCCGAGACAATGACGGCGTATCCTGCCGCGCGCCTTTTTGTTGCGCATAAAAATTGAGCCTTGTTTTTATTGTTCAAGTCTCAATTATTACTTTGCATTCCTTACTTTCTTTACCAAAATAGAAATGTTGTCCACAGCAAATCTATTCAGGTTTTCAAACTTCTTCGTTTTTTCGTACCACCATTCAAAATTGGTAACTTACCGTCTTATTTCAGTGATAAATTCGATCATGTCTAAACCGCGACCATGTAAAAGATGCGGCTCTACAGTTACTGTACAAATGGAAGGGAAACTTTTTTGCTCCAGATGTAACGAACAGATAGAGGTAGACGAATTTTAAATAATATTGTTATATTCACTGTATTTTCAGGAATACTTTGAAATTGAAAGCGAAGATGATGAAGGCGGAAACGTCACTATTTTTTCCAGGTTAAAAACACCAAAAAGATTAAAAGATATCGGTGAAGAAGAAGATGCTGATGATTTAGCTGCCCCAGAACCAGGATGGAAAACAACAAAACCTAAACAAAAGACAAGAGAGGTAGAATTATTCGCTTAGTTTATTTCTATATTTAAGAAAAAATTATTAGATGACGATGATCTCACTGTAGAGTATTTGACGCTTCTGTAAGTTGGACTTTCAAATATATTGTGATAATTATAGCCAAAACATGGAGTCAATCAAAGACGAAAACGTCGGTGGATCGGCTACTCGCATAGGCTCTTTTTGCAAAATTATTTATAAAATATCAACAATGATGATTGTAGAGCTAGGATTTCCTGATACATATAAAGTGAGACAACTTACAATATTTATTAGCTGAACATTTTAGGAAACAGTTAAATGTATTACACAGATGTATTTGCAAAAATGTGGAGTAGCATTTGTTGAACGAGAATTTACTGAAGATTCTGACAAAATGTTTAAGAAAACAAAGGTTGTAAAAAGAAGGTGGAATTATAGTTGATTAAAAATAATTTGCTTTTAGTAAAGCAGAAATCGATAGGCAATTAAAACGGTTAAAACTTGATAAGAAAAAGAAAGGTCGGAATAAACTTGAAAAATCTGTCGATGCTTGGTCTCTTTTACAAGATGCAACCCTGGGTGAAGATTTTGCATTAGCTTCAGACGAAGAGAATCTCGATGAAACAGTTCAGTTATCTTTTACTTATTTTAATAACTATTTAGAGGGCGAACTTTACGCAAAGAGAAGAAGTAACAACGGTAGAAACAAATATTGAAAATTCCATTAAAGAAAAGGTCAGAAAATTTAGTTTTTGGATACTGAACTTAGGCAGAAGCTTGCTACATTTCTTTGGACGCAATTGTTGCTGTTCTTTTTGTGTCGTCCATGCTATCTGGATGTTTATGGGTAACTCTATCGGATATTGTCAGGTTTTTCGCTCGTATTTTTTAGTTTCACATTTGTTTCAGGTGGATACGAGAAGACCGTGGCAGAATTTTTGGTACCTTGCCTAGACTGAATCCATCAGGACGGTCTGTCCCATACAATACTCCCCGAAATTATTTGGCGTCTTTGGTAAGATTTTCCTGAAACAATTGATCATATTGATTTCAAATCGGGTTGTACATATGAAAATAAGTTTTCAGGTATTACCCCTATCGGAATTTTGTCGAGTAAATTACTGGGTCTGGCAAATAGTTGACATTGACACACCAACTTTAACAATTCCTTTCCCACAGGTAATCTTAGGCTTAAATGTTACAAAATGAATTAAGATTGTTGCGAGATATTTGTACAATTTAAACTTACCAACCGATATTATGCAAAGAGTACTCGTTTTGATGGATTGTGCACCACCGAGTGACAAATTAGATAAATTATACATAACGCAACAAGGAGATATACATGAAGTACGTTATCCGAGGAAGTAATAATCTAAAAGACCTCTTTCAGTGTTCTTTAGAGATAGATGTAAACCGTCCAATTACCAGTTGTTTTGGAAAAAATGTGGAACCCACTTATACTAATAACTTCGAGTATGAAACATGTTAGTTATTTAAAATTATATTTTTAGTTGTTTTATATCCACAGAGGCAAAGGTTTTGGCGTACATATTGTTAGCTTTAAAACTGGTGTATGGATTAGATGGAAAAAATGAATACAAAATAAAGGTACCAAAATATAGAACATTTACCGAAATCTTTTTAGCAGAACAGTTTTGACCCCGTTGAATGGATTTATCAATTGAGGATGCGAACAATGATTTTTGAAGGACATGCTGTAAAAGATGTGATTGATGAAACGTTTGTTTTTAATTTTTTTCACACAAAACTAATTATAGGAAGATAAATTATCCATTATTCACACAAATTAATGTATGTGATGAAAGTACCCCGATCGCATTTAATCAAGGTCTTAATGTACAATTTAACAGAGCACGTATGTTTCCTACCGTTATGCCTACTATTACTCCTTGTGATTCTGTGAGTTTCTTTTCCGTATTGTCCAGCATACAACAATTGCAGGCTTTTGATGAGGTCAATCCCTTTATTGACGACATTACAGACAGGGTGACTGATCGAAATGATGAAGACAAAGTTTACGGTCAGTTTTAACTGCCCGGCTATAATTTATATTATTAGCTCCTATTCGCGCTCAAGTACTCGCAGCCAAACATTTTATGTCTGTAAACCGATCTGAGGAAGAACAAATTAAAATAACGGAACGAATTTCTGGAGAAGCATATCAAATTTTAACAAAAGATTATGGAGTAAGTTCGGAAAACATTGAGAAATAATGGCATAAAATAGGAGCACAGAATACGTCTGGAAAATGCAAATGATAACATCTCAGAAGGTTCCAGCAATCGCTCATCAAAATGGAATAAATTATTTCCGTGTGCGAAGTCATATATGGTATGAGAATATTATATTAAATTGCATGATTTGCAGAAATCTCCACAACCGGAATGGGCTCAAGGAATGATTGTTCGTTATTCTGAAACGAATAACAATTGTCGAAGAATCAATGAAAGATTGGAAAATCAGGTTCCGTTTTTATAATAAAATTTTAACGACGATATTCTAGAGTATGCCACTCGTAGGACCTCGATCCATGTTTCTTTCAGCGGCAGGAGCAGCAGATCTTTATCGAGCAGCATCGCATACTCTTAGCCCTGTTTTTATTGAAGTCCTTGAACTTTTTTCGAAAATTATATGTAAGCTGTTTGTTATATGTGTTTTTACAAAAATTCTTAGCCGAGCATCACCATATTATGTATGCTGCTTTTACCATGCTTGAAACCCAAATTATTGACAGAACTTCTTATACAATCATTAGTAGAAAAATTCTAGATCAAGAAACGATTCCTCTATCATTTATAGTAAGAACTACGGTAAGTTTACTTTAAACATTAACAGGATAATCTTAGACCGGCACCCCTCCGATATATGGTAGTGTAATAGTCAGTGTAGATCAACCTATTAAAGAACTACGGGAATTGCGAATACTTCGTTTTGGTGCCCCACGGGGATGGAGTAAGTAAAGGATTTACTTCTTATATTTTTTTATTATTTCAGTCTCCGGAATTTGTGATGAAAACAATAGTGATAGCGATTTAGAAGAACCGTCAGATTCAAAAGTTGTACCTCCAAGAGATAAATTTAACCTTAATTTGAAAAATCCAGCGGATACTTATAAAAAGATGGCAATGCCTACTGCTAGTAATAAATTTGTAAGTTTTTATACAATTGCCTTTGAAATTTAACAATTTAGGGTCATTTATATGATTGGACTGTTTTTTGGCAATTCCTCACTATGCGTTACTGGTGAAATTGTTGTTATTTGTTATTGTTATATTTTGATAAAATTTATTCACTAAAAGTTGGAAACGACGTAACATCTGGGTTAACGATCGCGTAATCTTGGACTCCCGGGAGGTGTTTTGGCCCAGTCTGGTTTTTCCGCTTCAAACGGCATTCGCGGTTTTGTCAGTCTTCCTCGAACAAGGCTTGTTTCTTCTACTTTAAAGGAGTCTTGGTGTTTGGAAGGTCAACGGAGACTGCTGGGTCTAATCCGCGGAACGGCGACTCTTTCCCTACTAGTCCGGGTCTTTCTCTCTCCCTTTGCCTCATCTAACCTTTCTTTTTTTCTAATAGAAAGTCCAAAGACCCGGCCTCTGCCCAACTTGCCAAGGGCAACTTTCGTTTCACCTTGACGGCGCTCGGATTTCGCCTTTTCGGTTCCAGTCTATTCCGCTATCTCTGCTTATTTTGGCAATCATCTCTCACTTTCCATTTTATCCTCCTTCGCCCTTGAGAGCAGTCGACCCCATTTACAGCAGTCAGCTGTAAAAGTTGCCGCATAACCAGAAGTCTTGATTGCTTCTTTGGCAAATTGGGCAACTCGAGAGAGGCTGAACTGGTCGACCCTTTGCTGATTCACCATCTTCTTTGTTGCTCAGTTCCCTCTTCGGCCAGCTGGTCTTCTCCTCGTCGGCCAATTAACGCGCTTGTGTCTGCGCCCGTCCCCTCCCCAGGTATCGAGCCACTTAGCCCACTTCTTACTGTTACTTCTCCCCCTCAAACCTTTTCCCATTGGACCGGATATCCTCTCCTCAACTGGAGATCAAGGTAGACCTCGGCATTTTCTGCCGAAAACGAACGTGAGTTAGCCAGTCCGATTCCGCCGTTTTTCGCGCTATTAAGCCGCCACATATCCAGTTCGAACGCGAGCTTTTCGGTTTACATTTCACCCGTTCCGCGTATGCTGCCAGAGGAGATGGAGGAAGAGTCACTTGACCCGGGAAATATTAAAAAGGAAAAAAAGAAAGAGATGGGAGACCCGGCCAAAAAGTAGTCGCCCTTGATTTGGACTCAAAAATGACGAGTTGCCAGCTGAATCCCGACGACGACGGGTTCCCCGAGCGATTGATCGACTTCCAAACGGGATCCATCTCTCGGCCGCCTCTCTCGTGGGGGGCTACTTTCCATCGTCTAAAATTATGATATATTGCCTGACCACGACGACAACGACGATTTGCTCAAGGTCTTTTCCGAAGCTGATCTGATCTAGCCAGCTTTCGCCTGTCCAGGGTCATCCCCCGATCAAAACAGGATCCCCTTCCGAAAAACTTATTCCCAGTCCCCCACCTGCCATCCTTTTCTCTTTAATTTTCCCTTTTTATGTTGCTGTCGAAGTTCAACCAAGTAGAGACAGACGGGCGTCTCCCCCCGACAACAACCCGTTGCATTATGACCATTGCTTATAATCAAACCACTCCTTTCTTCCTCTTCTTCTTCCATTTTCTATTCCAATTCAGGGCATGTTTATCCATTCTTTGCTGGCATTGGCCAGTGCCCTCCCCGCCGTCGAGGCACAGAGTCTAGCCAGTAAGTCGTTTCTCCTTTCTGTCGGACATTTTCCCCTTCAGATGCCTTCTTCGCCGAAACGGGTACCAATCCGGGTTTTGCCGTCCGGCTATCACAGAAGGCCTTCGATCTGATGGCTTACCACCTCAACGAGCGGGTACAGAGGTTTATGGCCGCCGGGGAGATGCCATTCAACATCTCGGCTCCCTTGACTAATGAAGTGAGATCTTCATTCATCAGTTTATTCTCTTTTCTCAGGTGAGGTTCTCCCTGGCTTCTGCCAAAATCGCCTCCTTCGATTCGAGGGGATTCCAGTCGGCCATGGTCAGCCAAACGGGAAAAGGTGCTCTCTGGACGGTATGTCTTCTCCTCTTTTCTTCTTTCAACTTTTTCTTTTCAGGGTAGTAATCTAAATGTGACGGTGAATTGCCGTTTCACCATGTTGACACCCCAGGGCGAGGTGACGGGCTTTGTTCCTCTTTCCTTCGACCGGACTAATGTGGAACTGCTCCTTTGGACCGGGGTCAACACTGACGGCCATCTCAAGACAGATCTTGTCACTTGCAAAGTGGCTGCCAATAATATCCAACTGAGGTTTGGACTCAATGATGCCGCTCTTCTCTCCAACTATTTGCCACATATCATGGCTTTTATCAAAGAGAGAATTGAGCAGGTCATCTGTCCGACATTCCATGCCGAGCTGGTTCCCGTCATCTCCAATCGACTCATGAATACTCCAATGAGCGCCGCCCTCTTCGACCAATATTTCCTCAATTATGGGCTTCTCGGCCCTGTCGAATTCAGAGAAGGTGAACTATTCACTCGACACAGAGGAAATGCCTTTGGGATACTCCGCCAAGGTTAGTTTTACTCCAGAAAAGGGAAAAAAGGAAAATGTTTAGGAAGGACGAGGCTGAATGACTTCCGCTTGCCGTATCGGTCGCCATCACTGCAGGTCGACGCGGCTGGCAGTGGCCGAATGATGGATATCTACATGTCCAACTACACGCTCAGCTCTCTTTTCTTCTGGATGGACCAATACAGGTTTGCCTCGTTGTCTTTTGTTTGTTATTGCTTGTTAGGAAGTTCGACTACGAGATCAGTCGACAGGCGACGAACAACAGTGCCATTACTGGTTATTTGAAGACGGACTGTGGCACTGACGACATCTGCGCCGGAACACTTTTCCCAGGTTGGACTGACCCCTATCTTCTCAATTTTACTGCCGTCAGCTTTGGCTGCTAAATTTCCTGGAGGAGAAGTTGTCATCAAATCTCATACGATATCCTATCCTCGGGTTGTCCTCCGCGAGAAAAATCTCACAATATTCATCGATTCCCGGGTAGACGCTTTTGTCCAGGTCTGAACATCTTTTATTTTTATTTATCTTTTCCCATTCAGCAAGGCGACAGAAGTCGTCGTTTCTTGACCTCGGCTATGAATGCTGAAGTCAAATTAGATAAGGTTTCCTTCAAGAATTATGTCTTCCATGGTGACATGAGAATCGAAAAGTTCAAAATAGCTGAGGTGGCTTCGTTGGTCGAAGGCATCGACGAGCATTCTCTCGAATTCCTTGTCAATGCATTGACTGAATTGATTCTAAACGACGACATGGCTAAGAAATTGAAAGGAGGTATTTGCTTACTTTTTACATTTCATCCTTTGTGTTGTAGGCGTCCATCTGCCGATTCTCTTCGACTACGAGCAACATTTCGCGGAAGTTGCCTTCGAGCATGATCGAATGCGCATTTCGGCTGATTTCTGCCACGGCGAACGATGCAAGGCGGCGTTGGCCGAGTCAAAAGATCCGACACCCGACTACTACGACGTGGTACAGTCCTAATAACTAGTCTCTCTATTGTGTTAGTGTTGCTAGCAGCCTTGGTCGGGCTGTTCTCGTTCGACCGTTTGACACCGCGGGTAGCGCCTTCTCATCATTTGTCTGTACACATTTCCCATTGACTCTAACTATGTCTTTCCCTCTTTTTATTAATAAATTCATTAATCTTTCCCATCGTAAACGAGGTCACTGGTGAATTGTGGTCGAATGGCAGATGCCGAGCTCACCGTATTCAACGGCTTATCCGGTATAAAATACGGATCGTCGTCCTTTTCTTCTTTCTTTTCCAAATCATCCAGCGCCCGCTCAAATATCTCCCTATCCGTCCTCAATAAATCTTCTACTCCTTCTAGCCAATATGTCAGCAAATAACCAATTCCCTAAAATATGTAAGATAGTCGACCAAAGGATTCGACTTACCGGGACAGAAACGGCTCCTCCTTCCCTGGGAGTACAAATGAATTCTGGATGATGAGTCGTCAACAATTTGTAGCTATCAAATGTCATTTGTATTTTATCGGGAATTCCAAGATTCTCCATTTTTGCTGCTATCAATACCTGTAATAAAAATACACTCTCTCACTCTGCGACACCCACAGTTCTTCCAAAAGATGCATATCTGGGCGCTCGACGGCCGATGACTCCCGAGAAGAGCGGCCCCGTGTTGAATCCCCATCGACAGTGGAGATATTGCCCCGGACGATGCGGTATCTCGAATTCTGTCATAAACTAAATCAATTGTTTCTTAAGCTTTCTATAATTCTAACTTTTCTTTGTTTCAATGCAATATTGGCTATATTCGCCACATGTTTCTGTTTGTTCTCTGTCGGCATTCCTGAAGCGACGCAATAGGCATCTCCGATGGTTTCCATCTGAATTGGTCAACCTCTGTTCGCCTTCTTCTTACCTTGAATCCATCATGCATTGTAATTATACTGTCAAATTTATCAAAGAGCTGCGAGAGAAGAGCCACGACTTCCATCGGCAGGGATTCAGAACAGAGAGAGGTGAATCCGACGATGTCCGAGTACATGATGGTCACCGACTTGTAGTGCTTGGCTTCGACGGGTTTTCCCCTCTTCAGGTCGTCGGCTATCGACTTTGGTAACATTTCCGCCAGCAGTCCGTCTGCCTTCTGTTGTGCTTCTTCCAATTGCGCCGTTCTCTGTTTCACCAATCCTTCGAGATCCATCGTATAGGATTCCATGTTCCTCAGCATTTGATCTACAAGAGATCCCGTCATTTTCAGCGTCGCGTCGGTGATTTTTCTGGCCATCATGCAATCGGGCCGAGTGTCAATCTAAACAAGCTCTCTTTCCTTTAAAAAAAGACAAACATTTGTAGCCCAGCAGGAGATGATGAGTTTTTTCAGGTCATTATGCACTTCTTTCATGAGTTCGTCTTCGACTGGCGTCGTGTTCGGTAGCAATGCTTCTGCCTGTTCACACAAAATCAGGGCATCTTCTTCATCTAAATCAGTTTATTTTCCCAAATAACAATCCTTTCTCACTCATATCCGTTCGTATGTAGTCATCCATATCGACCATCTTCTTCACGTGTAATATTTCATACAATATGACCCCGAATGTGTACATGTCAGCTGCCTG
This sequence comes from Oscheius sp. DF5033, assembly GCA_964036215.1. Classification (NCBI taxonomy): domain Eukaryota; kingdom Metazoa; phylum Nematoda; class Chromadorea; order Rhabditida; family Rhabditidae; genus Oscheius; species Oscheius sp. DF5033. Next base: position 4,800,809 of record CAXIWN010000006.1, read on the forward strand.
TCCCTCCTTTGCCGATAAATTCAAGAATTCTGTCCTGTTTGTGTACATCAAACTTTTCAATCTTCTTCGGAGCTCCGGGGCGTGATAATGTAATTCTAAAAGGATGGCTGTCTTTTTTGCCATCTTACCATTGTTAGGAATCAATGGCTTGGAGTCGACGGTGGCCACAATATTGCTGTTTTTCCATCGGTAGAGCATCCGGGGAATACCGAACCCAGAGATTTTCAATATCCAGTGGGTGTCAATGTAACAAACAGAAGGCGACAATCCGCCATGGTAGCCGATTGCCGATGAATGAATATAATCCAATCCCCAAATTGACTCTTATTCTAATAAAACTTATCGCTTACTTTCAACAAATCCCTGACAAAAGCCTCTCTAAAATTCTTCTCAGCTTTTGCTGTTCGCGGATCTTTCTTCTCGAATATCCAATGCATCAAACTACCCCGGAATCCGTATCCCCAGATGATATAAAGATGTGTCGACTTGTCGAAGCACATTCCCAAAAAGGGATTGATATTGTCGTGTTGGAGTTGTTTGACAGCGAAGAGGAGCTGCACCTCGGATTTGTCGAAAGAAATCTTCTCCCTTTGCATGTACTTTTCGACGAGAACCAATTGCTGTTGGAGAGTGGCCATCTGCACCGACGAGGACATCATACTTCGTTGTTTTACGGTCTCATCCATATGTCTTTGGAGGGACAAGATCGACATGTGCTCCTGGAAATGTCACATTTCTGCCTCTACCACTTACTGCTACCAAAGGATTATGCTGTGCTTGTTCACCCAAGTCGAGAAGACGGATTGAATTGTACGGAATGACCCACGGCATTGCCGACTCGCCGCCATTTTTCGTCTTTTGCCTCAATCTCTTTAATCCGATGAAAAATCCGACAGAGACGAAGACGGTCGACATGACTGCCGCTATTATCATCACAGTCCTGCAATGACAGTTCTCACTGTTGACCCCCCGAGTGGCAAACCCAGTTTGATCGCAGAGTTCTCCATAGAAGCCACATGTCGGCTGACCGGCATTCAATCCAGCCTTGGGGGCAACGTATTTCTGAAAGAAATAGACCATTTCCAACTGTAATAAACGACCAACTAGACACTGAGAGACGGATTCAGCGCAACTGCCCGGAGTGATCTTCTCTACCGTCTCGGACATCGTCCCGTTGTCGATAATGTAGACAATATAGGGAGAAATGCGATTGAAGATTTTATTGAAAGTTATCGACGAGCCAAATGGACCTAAATTCATTTTTATCTGGTATTGTGCGCTTGACACCTTTGACGGGGACAGAAGCGTCCATATTGTCGAGCAGAGAACTCGCTTTGTAATCGGTGGCTGTTCCGGATGTCTGGCTGGCCGTCAAGACAGTATTATAGACAAAGACAGCCTCGTAGAGTTGGATATATGTCTGTACTTGTTCTTTTGGCACTCCTGTCCGGCTAATAAAATCCGTCACTTTTGTCGACGTCGACGCGTCCATGTTCATGTTGTTGTACAACTGAATGAGTATCTAATTGGATGTCACCTGTCCTCCCTCACCACCACCGATTTCTGAAAGGCGGCCTTTAAAGTCTCATCATTTGCCCATGGGGCATTCATCCCATCAACTTGGAAGTCGGAGAGGACGATGAGGGTGGAATAGTCGTCTGTCGAGTAATTCAACTGGCGCATGGCCAGCTGCAGGGTCGAATAGTTGTCGAGGGTCGATCCGACGAATGGGAGTACAACTGGATGGAAGAAGTCGAATAAAAAAAGGACAACTACCGCGGGTGATCTGACTAAATCCGGTCATCTGGCTCTTGTAATAGTCGACGGTCGAATTGCGGAAGACGTTGACCGTAGCCACAATCTGGATGCCATTCTTCTTCAGGTACAATGTGATATTTTGAATTCTAAAGAGACTGACCATTCGGACGACCTCTTACCTCTCGACAGTTGCCTGTTCCTCCTGGGATGGATAGCAGTCTCGACATTGTATCAGGGCAATCTGCAATGATTTCTTTGTTATGGGAAAGATTACCTTGATCCAGTCAACTCCTCGACAAAAGGCGTAAATATTCTGGGCGATGTTATTAGTCGATCTCGTTGTCATCTGAACAGGACATGGACTTTCAGTTTCTTTCTACCTGCACAATATTGTTGACCATGGTGTCACTGGGATGGTCAGTCCAGAAATTGAACTGGAGGATATCCCAGACATCGGTCAGTCGGGCGGCTATTTGAAGATCTGCAAATTCTCAATTCTCTGACTTTTTTTTTGAATTACCAGTGAAACACGTTGGCCCGAAAACCGCGAGAATATTGTCTTTAGAATAAAATTCAGTCAAAGTGAAGACAGATTTCTGCATATTTGACCCGGCCGAACAAGTTCCCGAATCATCGTAACTGTACCTGAAATTGCATCAGATGGATATTTTGTCAATAAAAATTACGTGTATGTAAAAGGCGGAGTAGATGTCGGGGCATCGGCCGCGAGATCTTGCAAAGCGAAGTCGACGACAGTTCTCGCCTTTGATAGTCGAGTGTCTACCACAACGCCAAATTTAATATCTGTGGAAGTAACGGCAGGTACAAATATGAAGAGGAGAAACATGACCCGTGGGACGAGGATTACAGTAATTGGCAGCCAAAAACAAGTTCGTCGCTTCTCCTCAGGGAGCTGCCATGGAAACCGACTCATCCTCGCTTCAATTGAGGGCGGTAATCCCGTGATAACGGGCGAGGGAGGGAAAACGATTAAAAAATTATTATTCTTTTTACACGAATTTTCCAAAAGATATTTTGTCAGTCACATATTGAGTTACCCATGCAATCGACATCGCCACAAAAAATAAAAAAATGTGGAGAGTTGATTCATGCATTTTTTTTTTAATTTTAACCGCCACCGACATAGACTTGGACATACACGTTCTGTTTGACACTCTCGACTTGACGTCGACACAATTTCCAATGTCGAGTCGACGCACAAACTTACATGTATATTTCTATAAATTCTATTTACAGTAAAGTTTAAAAAAAGAAGTTTTATGAGTAAAACTGAAAAATCTATATCTACAAACATTTAAATAAAACACGTAATTCCCATAATTAAAATTTAGATGACATCTAGGCCAGTTGCTTGTATTCCGAATCAACCAATTTAGCAATCGTGTTCAGTTGGATATTTGAAGTTCCTTCATAAATTGTTCCTGAAAAAAAAGAGCTACATTTACATGAAAATTAAATTACCGATTTTAGAGTCGCGATAAAACTTCTCAACGGGAAATTCCTTTGTGAATCCGACTCCTCCCAGCCACTCGACACATTTTGATGTTACATTAGTAGCAACTTGAGAAGAGTATAGTTTGGCCATGGCTGCTTGCTTCACAAATCCGATACCGTTATCTTTTAAACGTGCAGCATTATACACAAGAAGACGTGCTGCTTCTATTTCCATAGCTGCTTGAGCAATTTGATGCTGCATTCCCTGCAAAAAAAGACTAAATATTTTTATTTAATTTATTCACCTGGAAATCAATAATTCTCGAGCCAAATTGTTTTCTTTCTTGCAAATATGGAATAGCGTAATCATAACAGCCCTGAGCAAGTCCGAGCATTTGAGCTCCTATTCCTATTCTGCCGGCATTCAGACATTCAATCGCGTACTTGTAACCTAAATATTTGTAAGATTAATTTAAACAATTAGTGAAATACCTTTTCCATATTCTCCCAGGATAGCACTCTTCGGGACACGTACGTTATCAAAATGAACTGGACATGTGGAAGAAGCTCGAATTCCAAGTTTGTCTTCCTTTTTACCAACATTTACACCGCTATCATTGCGATCGACAAGGAAACATGTAATTCCTTTATAGCCTTTTTCCGGTTCTGCGTTTGCGAATACAAGGAAGAATGATGCATGGCCCGCATTCGTAATCCACATTTTGCTACCATTAATTATAAAATCATCTCCATCTTTTTTTGCCGTTGTTCGGAGAGCAAAAGCGTCAGAACCAGATCCTGTTTCTGATAAACAGAAAGATCCAATCTAATTTTAAAATCTAAACAAAACGAAAATATTCACAAACCCATTCAGCAACAGCTTTTGACAAGTATTTCTGCTTCTGCTCTTCTGTTCCCAGTTGAATGATCAACGGACAAACGAGAGTATTTTGCACATCTACAAATACGGATACAGAGGGATCAATCTAAAACAGAAATATAGGAACTATTTAAAATGTAGAATACCTTTGCTAATTCTTCAATAACAATTACAGCATCGAAAAATGCCGATTCTGGGCCACCATACGCGTGAGGCACTTCGATACCCATAAGGCCATTTTCAAAAGTTCCAGTAATTACACTTTGGTGCATTTGACTTTTATCGTCCATTTCGCGAACTAATGGCTTGATAACATTATGCGAGAACCTTTTTACTGAAATATAATGTTTTTACTCATAAAATTACAAAAAAAATAAGCGAACCTGTATCTTTTAGCATCAGCTCGTGTTCACTAAATTGAGTAACAGGAGCAGGAGGCCGTCCTTCTGCATCGACATGACGAGGTTTAGCAGCAGCTTCAGTGAGAAGACCACGAACTGATGATTTCAGTGGTAGAGACCGTAGAGAAAGCATTATTGCTAAAAATGCTCATTAATAAAAAAGGAAGTGAAAAAGAAAGAAAATATTAGCAATAATCAAATACGACAAGGCAAATGTCGTCTGGGGTCAAAGTATCCATCACTAAACTCAGTACGAAAAAATGGCAGTAGGAAAGTGTACAAATTGAGTTGATATATAATGGAATAAGAAAAATGCAGAAGGGATGGACTAGAAAGAGGTATAAAGCTCAAAAATGTTTGTGTGCGATATTATTGACCGTAGGACCGCCCATCGATCACTGTTCCCTGATCACTTATCACTCATTCCTGTTATATACAGAAAACTTTCTATGAGTACCGATAATAATTGGCTTCAAAAATAAATTCTCTCGTAATTGCTGAAAATTGACCGAACTTGGCATAGAAAAGCCCGTTTCCAAGAGGATAAGTCAAGATGAAAACTAAAATTTATCTACAAAAAAAATAATATTTCACACCTTTATTGACCTGAAAAATGCACGTGTACTGTAACTGTAGGGTATCAGAATGAGATGACGTCAGAGTGACTACGTAGATATTGCAGGATGGGTATACAAAATACAGCGAAAGTAGAGCAAGTGACAAACCGTGTCTTGGGAAAAAAAGCATGATACCTGATGATACACTACCACTTTTTTGCATTGGGAAAGATGTGAGCGACTAGGCAACGATATCCGAATATAATGAACGGGCCCGACAGCAAGTTATCTCACTTTTACTAACCATAGAAAACCCTTTTCGGGATAGACTAAGGACACTTCTCTATGTTTGAAAAAAAAAGAAAGAAAGAAAATATGATAAAAAGCACCCTTTTGAATAAAATTACTAGCAGTGTCCATAGTCGATATTTTTTGGGTAAATATGGGGCAAGGCGAGGAAGGGCAGGGTCCAACCCATTTTTTTGAAAGAGGATCACACAGACGGGATGCACCCATATGGCCTGAGGGCAGGTAGAGGGAGAAGAGAGCAACCGGGTACACGTACGTACGGGGCAACACAGTACCGTTTGGGAGAGAGAGAAAGGACCCGCCACCACCTAATACAAATTATAAAAAAAGAACAAATGAAAGGAAGAAAGAGCACACTTGCACGCCGTAGGATATAGGGAGGGTGAAGATCCGCTTTTTGGCAATAAAAACCACATAATATGCAGAGAGTGGCCGGAGACACCCGGTTTGGGAAGACACGAGCATGGTCACAGAAGAGTGAGTTGTAGTGTTGGCCAGGGCCTGCTTACTCCTACTGCACAACACGGGGGGATATACAAAGGATTAATTATAATTATAATAATCTCTAAGCAGAATCACAATCGGGATACTAGAAGATACAATGGTATGTGTGGAATATAACAGGGTTGGTAGAAAAAAAAGAGAAGAAAGGCGACGCGTATTTTAGCATGGGGAGAGTTGAGATTGAGAAAGGCTGGATAGGCCCGTCGAAAGGAGAATAGAATTTGTGAGAATCCTGAAGGACTTAGAAAATACACGACTGCAACACGTCGTACTGAAAATATCCAACTATATTTTAAATATAAAATAAGAGCTTACCTAAAGCATCTAGTTTATTCTATGAAAGGGTAACGATAGCCATCGCCACGGCCAGTTCCCTCCTGATTACCCATGCCCGTCTCAGCCAGATACGAGTTGATCTTCTTCGACAAATTTGTCACCTCGATTTTGGCCGTCGTCACGGCGATTATCAGTCGATCATGCTCGACCTTTTGCACCTCATTCATCCAACGTTGGGGACTGCCGCCATCGGTTTCACCCTCCGGTCGGACACTTTCCACCTGACATTTTAATATTCAATTATTTCTCTTTCTCCCTTACCAGTTGATTCATTTCCTGCTCGACACTCTCCAGTTGAGGGATCTTGTCGAGGAGAGCGCGGATGTCTTCGAGTACGCCAGCTGGCAGATTGGTGTGGACGAGGACGGAGGAGTCGAGACACGACATGTCGATATATCCCTTCTCACAGGCTTGTCTCAGTTGTTCCGCCTTTTGGGCTGTGATCGACGGGTCGCCTCCTATAATTGGGAATATTAGGATCTGTCCGAGCGACTGACCAAGTCCGCCAGCATTTTGAATGGGCTGCATTCCCGGTTGTTGGGGCGGCTGGCCCCAGGCACCGGCCTCGGGCACGAATGGGGCAGGCTGCTGACCGGGTAGATTCCACGGTGCATCGTTATAGGGGATAGGGGTCATCTCGCCCCATTTGCTGCTGGAGGGCATGTCTTCTAAAACTACTTTGCCGACTGTCGGCGACTATCACTTACCGGGTTTTACAGGGTTGTTCGGGTCATTTTCGGGAAGTTCTCCCCATCCAGTGACGACGATCGACCGTTTTGAGGGAAGGGTGAAGGGCAGTCGGGCACTTCCGTCTTCGTTCTGAACCTTTAACTAATATTTAACAAAGGCCATAAAGCGGTTAGAAAAGGCTAAACAGATCGAAACTTACTCTTTTCTGGGGGACGGGACACTTGCTGAGGGCCTGTTCGAGGTCTTCTTCCTCACCTTCAGGGACTATCCAATTGCGGATAGGACGCTCATCTGAAATCAGGACAATTGTCAGCCAGTCGTGGGGCTCACTACATTTCTCAGGGTCTCCCCACAGCGACACTCCCGTATCCCGTTGCCACTTCTTCAGATCGCCATTTGGATCGTGCCACATCAAATCGTCAGCGCCGGCGATCGGGAATTGTCCAGGTCCTTGGGGCTTCGACGGCATTCCGAAGGGGGCAGCCATCTGGAATGTCTTGTTGTCCTCTTCAATTTCCCGGGTATACAACCAACCTGGCCATAAGGGTTAGGTCTCATTCCATTGGGGGCTCCTCCCATCTGATCCTGCTTCCATAGACTGCCAGCTCCCGGTGGCATCTGTCTCATTCCCATCTGCATGTCCATCGGTGGTGGTACACTCATGTTCAGTTCGACTCCTCCTGGATAAGCTCGTCCGCCGGCCATACCACGGGCCATTCCTCCCCGGTTCCAGTTTCCGTGGTCATTCGGCCCCTGTTGTCGTACGGGTGGGTACATATTGCCGGGATTCCATGTTCCTGGTGGGCCGACTCTCATCGGGACGTGCATTCCCATCGGTGGCTGGGGTCCTCCTCGCCGTCCGTGTTGTGGTGGCATTCGGAATCCGGCCGCTCCTCCCATGTTATTTGGGGGACCATTCCATCCCTGGATATTTCCCATATAAATATTCTCAAAAGGGGCTGTCTACCTGTTGTTGGTGTGGCTGTTTCCAGAATCCTTCTTGTTCTTGTTTCATGGGATCACTCCACATCGGCTGTTGTGACTGACTCGGCACCCCCATCCAATCTCCTGCCTGTGGGTCAATCATCCCATTCATACCTCCAGGCACTGAAATATTTCCCATAAAAATATAAATTGGGATAAATCTTACTGTGATGGTTGTGCATCGGTTGGAATTGTTGCTGTTCGTGGTTGGCGTCGCTCCAGATTTTAGGATCGGCGAATTCCGCGGGACCTCCCATTGGGGCTCCCCATGTCGGCTGTCCGACTCCCGGCCCAGCAATCCCGAGGGCTTCGTTTACATTTTGAGCTAAAAATGGTTTTTTTTGCTACTTTTTATGATAGACAAACCGAGATTATTTTCAGGCCATGGATTCCGCATCTGTTGTGGGCTCATGTGTCCCCCACCCCAAGCCTGGTTATTACCTCCTCCAGGCATTTGTGCCCACGGCTAAAATATTTTTATATTGAAGGGAAAATAAACGAACCTGTTGTGGTTCGCCATGTTGTGTCGACCGCCAGGGATTTTCATCTGATATTTTTATATTCGCGAGACTTCTTTCAAGATCCATCACGGTTGAATCGTGTCGGATCGAAGAAACCTCGCCTGGCGAACTATCTTCTGTAAACATTTTATGAACAAAGAAATTTTTTTGTTTTGAAAGAGTTGAGAATTCGAAATTTCTTCAGGTAAACTCCAATTTGCTTTGTCCCGGGGGAAAGGACGACAAAAAAAAAGAAGACAAATGGCAAAAATATTAGGGAGGAGGACGATTTCACGTGATACTCTACGACGTAACAAGGACGAAACGGAAATGATGGCTAGAAGAATGGAATTGTATCGATCAATATATATATATATACTCATATTTCTCATAGAGAAATAAAAAAGCTTTTATATTTATACTAAAAATACGTTAGAAAATCAGTTGAAAAATAAAAATAAGGTTTCTCGTTTTTCGAGTTTTGCAGAGCAATAGATTGATTTTCAATAGATAAAAATTTGTATTTCAAAGAAGTGATTCATAAGTTCAATTCTCTGTATTCGATAGATAACAGCAAAAGCGTCAATTCTAAACATTGCAGGAAAGGAACCGTGTGGACAAGCGGGCATGCGCAACAAAAAGCGACGCATTGGATATTTCAGTTGCACGATTTTTTAGAGTGAAAATATTATATAAAATTGGACTTTTTGCAATATGGAAAATTGATAAATAGAAAGTCTTCAATTAGGGACGATAATTAGTGTGAAAATGTGAAGAAGAGAGGCCAAAATCGGACTCAGTGGACAGAAAGTAGGTGGATCGGCCGTAATGGCTAGAGAGGGGTCGGTGGCGGCGTCGCACCAAGGCGGCCCCTGCGTCCATGACTTACGATCAATACGCGGCCGGCGACTCACTTATTCGTGCGCACATCGCTCAGCAGCCAGCACCCCACACCCGCTCGCTTACCCCTGCCTACAACGAACAAACAAAAGGGACGCGGGAGATGGCGATGGAAGATTCGCGCGTCAGAGCATCTGATGACGATTCCGACAAAGAAACGATCATTGAAATACAATAAAACAGAAATTATTCCAACTTTTTCCCAACGGTGGGAAACCTCCAAAGATCATTGAAAAAGGCTAAATAAAGTTGTTTTTTTTCTGGGAAAGTAAGTTTGAACTCATTTTTGCTCACCATAATCATGTAAGCCGAGTAATCACGCAAGTAGTACAAAAAATGAATATGAAAATATAAATGGTTAAAAACCATGGCGAGAAAGACGGGCATAATTACGAAATTTAATAAGAAATGACACATAACATACCAGTAAACATGCAAAATATACAATTGTAACGCAAATCACAGTAAAAAACGCGATGGTAGACGGCCTTGGCGTGTTCCTCGTCGTACTGCTTGAAGCATAGGTCTACTCTGTGCTCCTCCTCGCGTTTTCACCTTTTTATGGAGATTTTTCAGATAACTCTGAATAGTTATAATATTAAAATAAATATGGTGAACTTACGGCGCTAGAGGCGCTCGAGGAAGAACGAATATTAGAAGCTTGCTCATTGAAGTTTTCATGCGGTTGTCCTGGTCTACGTATATCGGATACTATAAAGTTTTCCATGTTATGATTTTGATAATTCTAGTAAAAACCTTGAGGCGCATTTCTGCTAGTTGATGCTATTTGGAGTAAACCTTGATTATTAGAATTAGTTGTATTTTCTATTTTGATTTTATCTAAAAAATATAAAAAGAAAAATTCAAAAAATTAAAAGATTACTTTTTTCATATGCTGCTTGTGCTTTATCCAAATCAGCGAGTTGTTTTTTTGAAAGAAAACGATGCTTCCAAGTTGACCAATTTTTTTGCAATTCATCATCAGCATTTTGTAGCCATTTTTTGTGCGTTTTAGTGGCAACATCAAAGAATCTAAGATATAATTAATAAAATATAATGTTTTAATATTTTGTACCAACCTTGATGATTTGAAAACTCGTGTAATCTTTCTTCCAGCTCCTGACCTCAAAAGCAAAGGAAACGTCATAGGAAGACGTTCTAATATGTCCAGACCTTCTTTTCGCTAAAAAAAATGTATTGTATTATTATAAATAAATATTATAAAAGCAAAAAATTACCTCTACTGCAGTTTTTGTCATACACACGGCCTCATTTACAGAATTGAGAGCTTCCTCATCGACAGGCCAATCTTCATCATCCATTAGCTCTACAATACAACAAAATCATCAGGTTCATCAGTGTATCACATCACACGTGAGCCGACCCACAGAAAACAAATTGGTGAACAAAAAATGACGGGCCAGCGCCGCGGCGAAATCGGCGCAGTCCTTTAAAATTTTCCAAATTGACAACTTCTGTTAAAACCAGCGGGATGGCGCCCCTACGGGGCGCCCCCCGCTGTCCCGCATACAAAAAACTTTTAATTTCAGTACCCGTCGAAAGGAGTATGCTTGTAACTAATTTCTAATACGGCAGAGGGAAAACATGGGCCTTCAGACTTGTTTAAAAATTTAACACACTGCTTCCGTTTTCATTTTTTCCTTATAAGATTTTTTTATTCGATTGCCGTTCCCCAGTAGGGCGTGCCCCACCAAAAACCTGCCCGGGTATCCTCCTGTAAAGACTGGTCCGTCCCGGCTCCACTTGGCCTTATACTTTCCGAATTCTTGGAGAAAAGAGCAAAAATTATACTCACCGTTGAAATTATGGAAAAAAAAGAAATCAGTTTCGAATTCTAAAAGAGAATGAGTAAATCCTAGCTCTCCATTGAAATTCTATGAAAAAAGGAGTAAATTCTAGCTCTCCATTGAAATTCTAAGAGAAAAGAAGTAAATCCTATCTCTCCATTGAAATTCTAAGAAAAAAAGAGTAAATTCTAGCTCTCCATTGAAATTCTAAGAGAAAAGAAGTAAAACTTTAGAATTCCGTGAAAAAAGAAGTAAATCCTAGCTCTCCATTGAAATTCTAAGAAAAAAAGGAGTAAATTCTAGCTCTCCATTGAAATTCTAAGAGAAAAGAAGTAAAACTTTAGAATTCCGTGAAAAAAGAAGTAAATCCTAGCTCTCCATTGAAATTCTAAGAAAAAAAGGAGTAAATTCTAGCTCTCCATTGAAATTCTAAGAGAAAAGAAGTAAAACTTTAGAATTCCGTGAAAAAAGAAGTAAATCCTAGCTCTCCATTGAAATTCTAAGAAAAAAGGAGTAAATTCTAGCTCTCCATTGAAATTCTAAGAGAAAAGAAGTAAATTCTAGCTCTCCATTGAAATTCTAAGAAAAAAGAAGTAAATTCTAGCTCTCCATTGAAATTCTAAGAAAAAAAGGAGTAAATTCCAGCTCTCCATTGAAATTCTAAGAGAAAAGAAGTAAAACTTTAGAATTCCGTGAAAAAAGAAGTAAATTCTAGCTCTCCATTGAAATTCTAAGAAAAAAGAAGTAAATTCTAGCTCTCCATTGAAATTCTAAGAGAAAAGAAGTAAAACTTTAGAATTCCGTGAAAAAAGAAGTAAATCCTAGCTCTCCATTGAAATTCTAAGAAAAAAAGGAGTAAATTCTAGCTCTCCATTGAAATTCTAAGAGAAAAGAAGTAAATTCTAGCTCTCCATTGAAATTCTAAGAAAAAAGAAGTAAATCCTAGCTCTCCATTGAAATTCTAAGAAAAAAAGGAGTAAATTCTAGCTCTCCATTGAAATTCTAAGAGAAAAGAAGTAAATTCTAGCTCTCCATTGAAATTCTAAGAAAAAAGAAGTAAATCCTAGCTCTCCATTGAAATTCTAAGAAAAAAAGGAGTAAATTCTAGCTCTCCATTGAAATTCTAAGAAAAAAGAAGTAAATTCTAGCTCTTCAGTGAAATTCTAAGAAAAAAGGAGTAAATTCTAGCTCTCCATTGAATTTCTAACTGAAAATAAGTAAAAAATTCGGATTCTGGAAGAAAAGAATGAATTCTAGCTCTCCATTTGAATGCGCGCGCGAGTTAGAATGGGGCGCGCTTACGGCGGTGACGGACAGACGGACAGACAGACAGACGGACACCACAGCACTTTAGATTTATTAGATCCTTCTTTTGGTTGTTTTTCTTCATTCTTGTACGGCAATTGCTAATATTTTTATTGTTTTAGGTGCCACAAACATGGGCGATAACCTCGTGTATGCTGTTCGCGGAAATACTGGTCTTTTTGTGCGCAGAGGGATTGGGAAGGATTGCACTACCGTATTCGAAGACAAAGAGTTGGATTTTTCAATTAATGTAAACGGCTAATTTGTTTGCAGAAACCCTAAACAGACACCTTGTGAGATTTTCGCTTTTAGCAATGACGGGCAATATTTCGCGTTTTGTGATAGCAAGCAGTAAGTTATTTCGCACTGAAGCGAAGGTCATTTTTTTAGAACAAAGGTAATTAACCTGACTACTGGTAAAGAAATTATTGTTGTTGATCTCCCTAGAACAAAGAGCATTGTCTTCTCTCCAAGAAACACCCATGTAGTTTTTTATCAGCAATACGCTATTTATGGCAATAAGGTAACATTTCTTAGAAATGTCTTAGAATTTTATGTTTCTCTAGACATCAGCGGATCAGAAACCGGAACCCAATGTGCGATTTTACAGTCTAAATGACGGGAAACATGTGGCAACTATGATTGCTGTAAAAGAAGCCGTTTGGAAACCGCAATGGTCCGATGATGAAACCTGGTGTCTTCGATTGGCGGGTAGTGAAATCTTATGTTATAAGGCAAATAATTTTGGTAATTTGTAATCTGTCAATTTTTTTACAAAGAAATTCAGAAAGAAATGAAACTAAATTGGTTGTCCCCAATATTGACTCTTTTGCTCTCAGTCGTGGCACTCAAAATTATCATATTGGATGCTTCATCAAAGCACATGGGGTAACTATTTTTTATTTCTTTTTTTTTTATAATATTATTTAGTCTAATCCATCGGTCGTAAGGGTACATCGGCTGAATGAAGAATTCACCCTCGTTGCACACAAGACATCATTCAAAGCTGATAGGGCCGAGCTTATTTGGAACAGTCGAGGCTCCGCTCTTCTGATTGTTACAAGCGTCGAAGTAGACACATCAAATCAATCGTATTACGGCGAACAAAAGGTTAGAGAAGTTTTTATTTCTTCAAAGCTGTGTAGGTCCTAATGATCAACGTGCAATCCGGTGAATGTTTCATAGTTCCGCTCAACAAAAATGGACCTGTTTACTCTGTGAAGTGGAATCCGAACAACAAAGAGTTTGCTATTTGCTATGGATATATGCCCGCAAAGGTATTTTAATCGGATTTATTTTAATTATATTTTTAGCTTACAATGTATAACAGTAAAGGTGAACCCATATTTGATGCTGCAGAAGGTCCAAGAAATGAGCTTTACTATAATGCGTTTGGAAATATTCTTATTGCTTGTGGTTTTGGAAATATTGCAAAAGGAAAGATGGAATTTTGGGACGTCGACACCAAGAAAGAAATTATCTCTGTAAGTTATTTTATATATTGAATTAATTTTTTTAGATTGATGTGCCTAATACCACCCAATTTGAATGGGCACCAGATGGGCAGCATTTTATCACTGCTACAACAACGCCGAGATTAAGAATTGACAACTGTTATCGGTAGGTTCATTATTTATTTCTAAACTGGCTTGTTTAGATTATGGCATTATTCGGGGAGGCTTATCAGTGAATTCATGTATGAGTCGCCAAAAGAAGAATTATGGCAGGTAGTTGAAATGGTTTATAAAGACAGTTTTATTGTTTAGGTCATGTTCCGCCCAATGTCTGGATATAACAAATTCCAAGTCCGTGAACTTACAAAAGCCGACAAACTGCAAGCTGGTCTTCTGATAAAGAAGAAAGATGTTGATCATCCTCTCAATAATATTCCCGCCGGAGCAGTTCGTCAAGCAGGAGCTTATGTCCCTCCGCATTTGCGAAACCAAAGAAGTAGTTGATACTATTTTACAAAATAATTGCCTATTTTAGGAACAGCTCCTGTTTCTAATGGAAAGCCCGCCGAGCCTATCAAGCCCACTATGACTGATGCCGAGAGAAAAATCCTCAATCTGAATAAGAAACTTCAGGATATTGCTAAATTAAAGGTAATAGTTAGTTTCTCTGTCCATTATGATTCTGTTTAGGAAAAACTCAGTGCCGGTGAACCGCTCCAGAAAAACCAAATTGACAAGATTTCAAAGGAAAACGAACTGCTCGCGGAAATAGCTGCTCTTAAAGTCACTGGATAGCTTGTTATTGTTATTGTTTTTATCTGTTTTAATGTTATTGTATTGTTTCATAGTTTCTATGAACTTTCTATGCCCTTTTGAGTTTTTATATCTCCGTCGCCTATAATTGGCATCACTCGCAGAAGGTCCTCTATAAAAGGCTCCAGCCATTCGCCGTCAGTATTCCTCGTCGATGGCTGGTGCCCCTATTGTCGGTCTCTGGGTTCGTGCTCCAGGATGTGGAGATCTCCACGAAATGCGACAGAATCTTTACATCAATAGGTTTTGGGAGCTCTTTTTAAAACCACAGATTATATCTAGGGATAACATCAAGGCACTGCCCGATAATCGGCCATGTCTGGGTAAACTAAAGAGACAACATCCAGCTCTGAAGGCAGCTCTCGTCGACGGTAAGTCGATGTACAGAACACTCAAATATTTCCAGGTATCGACGAATTCGACGACAGTTTCTTCGGGGTGTGTTAGGGTCGTGGTCTGATTGATAAAAGTTGTAGGTGAGCGAGTCGGAGGCTCTGTTCATGGACCCCCAACAACGGCTCCTCCTCCAAGGAGTTGTCCATGCTCTCGAAGACGCGGGGATAACCCTGCAAATGGTCAACACGTACCAACCAGCTGTGTACACCGCTTCTTGGTGCTACGATTACAAGGACTTACTGCCAGCTGATCAGTACATGGCTAGCGGAAATTCGGCAGCTACCATGTGTGGCAGGTAATTGTCTAGTCGACCCAATAGAGCCCCTTCCAGAATATCGTACTTCTTCAATTCTCGTGGAGCTTCTGTCGGTGTGGAGACGGCCTGTTCATCGTCGCTCGTCGCTCTCCACTTAGCCAGACAGTCCATCCTTGTCGGAGAAAGTCAGTTGGCCATTGTCTGCGGGGCGAATCATGTCGGGGCACGATCGTTCAATTCCCTCTACCAGTCTCATATGGTCTCCCCTGATGGTCGATCAGCAGCGTTCGATCGTTCAGCCAATGGATTTGTTCGAGCCGAGTCATTCACTGTCAGTTGCCTTATTTATCCGTGAAATTATCCCATTTTAGGTAGCCATTATTTGCTCAGAATCCTTTGCCAAAGAGCACAATCTCCGTGTTCGTTGTCATGTCGTTGGATCCGCTTTCAACAACGACGGTCGGACGGCCTCCCTGATCGCACCGAATCCCGTTGCACAACATGAAGTATTCCACTTTTAGACAAGTAATTATAGACAAGTAATCTTCAGGTACAAATGAGTGCAATGAAGGACATCGACCGTCTGTCGGTGGATGTTGTCACTTGCCACGGAACGGGGACCAAACTGGGCGATCAAGTCGAGATCACTGCAATCAACAAGTCATTCAAGGTGTATTTATTTCTAATTACATCTATTTTAATTTCTTCAGCCGGATATTCGTATTGTTGGCCCAAAATCGTCACTGGGGCACGGGGAAGGGTCTGCCGGTCTCATTGGCGTCTTCCAATCTGTGCTCCTAATGCAAGAAGAACTCCTTCCCGCCCAGCTCCATGTCTCTCTCCCGATTGATCTTCTTGAGGACAAGTCGTTGGCTGTTGTCTGCGAGGAGATAAATGTCAAACGGATTGCCGTCAGTTCTTACGGTTTCGGTGGTACCAATTCTTCCGTTGTCCTCGACAGTTTCCTCCAAAAGGAGAGCCAGCAGGAGGCCGTCAACACGCTAAATGTAGAGGAATAAAATAACTTGATTGAAAAGAAATTTAGGTTCTTCTTTTGTCTGCAAAATCTCCAAAGGCTTTGGAGGAGCAGATGAGAAACTATGCAGAATTCTTGTCTACTTCAGATCAACGTCTCGTTGACATTCTGCACACCACCAACAATCGAAGAACTTTCTACGAAAACCGAGTCGCCGTGGTGAGTAGAAATTAAAAACAAAAAAAATATTTCGCAGGTCGGAAAGACCCGCTGGGAATTGATTAAAAATCTCCTTGAAGGAACGGTGATCCAAGGTGTTGAGGAAGAAATCATCAACTGTCAATTCGGCTCAGCTCCCTTGGACCTGATATCTTTCCGGGCTTTGCTAGAAATCTGTCCGGAGTTGAAGGCAGCTTTTGACAAGAGATGGTAGGCCGGTTAATTATACCAAAACACAGTGCCTGCAGCAATGAAGCAGCCCATCTGGGACATGCGGATACCCGAGCAGCCATCTTCTTCCCCTTCCGGTCGGCTTTCTCCCAACAGATATTGGCCATAGCCGAGCTGATAGCTGTCGTGGTTCTGTTTGATGTCCTCGAACAAATGAATGCCCTGCCGAAGACCGTCTCAGGAGGAGGAATGTCGGCGGTCAAGGCAGCCACAGCTGCTGGCTTCATCAGTCTCGCCGATGGGATTCAACTTCTAACTGATAAAACCACTGCAGTTCAAACGCAAATGGGACGATGTCTAATGGTCAAAGGGAAAACTTCGACAAGGAAAATGTCACCAGGCGACATCCATAAATTGATGGAAAAGAAAGATGACAGCAGTTTTTCATTTCAATTTACTGTAGGTGGCAAAAAGGTGAGAGCGAGGCTTTCCATACAAATGACAACGTTGTTTAGGTCGAGAGTAGCTCGAATCTCCTGGAGATTTTTCCGAAAATAATTGGACAATTTTTTGTTGCCGGCGTCGATGTTCGACCCCACTCGACCGGTCAAATTGTTGTAGTACCGTCCTACCCGTTCCAGAAAATGTCCTTCTGGCCCTCGGAATCTATCAAAGAAATCGATGAAGTGAGAGAATGAATAATTCAAAATCAAGAGAGTTTAGGAGGATCATTCACAAGTGGATACATTCGACATGGTCTCAGTGGCCAACAAAGTCCGAGAAGTTGTTCTCTCTTTTGTGTCTCAACTCGACTCGGACGAGACGGACATCATCGAGGGAGAGGGACTCGACTCGTTGTCGACCATCGAAATGGTCAGATTTACAACTGAAAAGAAACCGCCAGTTCAGATAGAAGCAATCGGTACGGCTTTCCAAATCCAGATGCCTTTCGACATCCTGGAATCCGCCCCGACAGTAGCTGCCATTGCTGACTTTATCGCTGAAAATCTCCAAAAGTCTCATATTCAAATGCCTGACAGAGAACATCGGAAGACGTCGGAGGCAAGACGGACGGAAATTGGAATAGTGGCAGCTGACTTCAAGTTTTCTGGAGGAATCAGTTCATTTGAAGATTTCTGGGAAGCCATGATGACCGGGAAAGTTTTGACGAAAAATATGAACGACGAGAGAAAGAAGCAAATCGGAACGGAGAAGGACTTCCAAGTGAGAATAAGATAAAAACAAACATTTGATACTGCAGACTGGGCTGTTGGGGATAGACATTTCCCGGTTTGATGGCGGATTCTTCGGCATTTCGAAAGACGAAGCCCAGATGATGGATCCTCAGCACCGTCTTCTCCTCCATTCTGCCTACAATGCTTGGGAAAAGGCTGGACAGCCCCAGATGAGTAACGCCGATTTATTCTTGGCGGTCGCTGCTCATTCGGAATATCGAGCCTTGGCCGAGAGACATGTCGATGAGTTGGATGACAGACTCTGGACTGGGACAAATCACAGTATGATGGCCGGAAGAATGGCCCAATTACTGGGCATTCGAGTAAGTATTTCCATTGGCTGAAAATCTTTGACTAGGGAAGAGCTCTCGTGGTGGATACGACGTGTTCATCGGTCGCGTCGGCTGTGGAGATGTGTTTGACTTCGATTCTGAAAGACGGACGAGATTGGGGAGTCGTCGCAGCCACGCAATGTATCCTCTCGGCCCCTTACATGGACTCTCTTCGCTCTCTCCTTCCTCAAGATTATACCAAATCTTTCTCAGTCGAAGCGTCTGGATTTGTTCGCTCAGAAGCTATCGGAGTTTTTATCATCAAGCGTCTGGAACCCCATGAACCATCTCTCCTCCTCATCGAAGCGGCCAAAGCTGCTCATTCGGGAGCTGTTGTCACTCCCGTTGTGGCCTCGGTCGCCAAACTTGTGGAAGAATGTGGTCCGGTGGATTATATCGAAGGACATGGAACAGCCACTGCAGTCGGTGACGGGGTAGAAGCTATGGCCTACCAAGCAGCTGGCGGAGGAGATCTTTTGATGTCCTCGAGTAAAGCTCAATTCGGACACAGCGAGGCTGCCTCCGGTCTGCTTCAACTCTGCAAAGTCATCAAAGTCATGGAGGAGGACACAATCCCGGCAATATTGCACAATTCACTTCCCAACGAACATATCAGAAATAACACTTCGATGAGACTTCCTTACATCACAGAAGAGAAAGATGTCATGTCGGCGACTGTCGTATCCTTTGGAATTACTGGAACAAAAACAGCCATTCTGGCGAAGAGGCCGCCAGTTTCCTCAATCCAAGACACACCAATCTATCAAATTCTCCCTATTTCCGCTAAAACAAAGAGCTCGCTTCAAAAGGCGGTATTCGAATTGACGCAGATGATAGGATCCACTTCTCTGCCAGTAGCAGAAATAGCAAAAAGTCTACAGTTGAAGAAGACACAAAACAAATGGAGAATGGCTGTGGTGTCTGATTCACATCCCGACGCCATCCGGGAGTTGAATGAAATTTTGAGCAGGCCGCCACCCAGTCAACATGTCCTTCATGTCCCTGTCTCACCATATCAAATATTCCATGGCTCCTTTTCCGACTCCGATATCTTCCACGCCGCCTACAGAAGGTAGCTAGGCAGATTTTTCCAAAATATCTCATTTTAAGTTTGTGTCAACGTCTCCGCTTCGAGCCATTTTCCGACGAGACATCTCTCAAACATCGTCTCGCTTCGGCTTTTGCCTTTGTCAAAAGTCTCCAGAATTTGGGAATACAAACAACACAAATTGCCGCCTCCGGGCCATTCTCCCTGATTCTGATGGCCCTGTTTGAAGTCGTGGCTGATCACTATGTCAACGATCTTTTATTGGCTTGTCTAGCAGGAGATATTCGCCTGATGAAGAGGATCACAAGAGATCTTAACGTTTCCCTGCCGGCTGTCAAATTTTTGAATATCAGAGGAGAGCAGCTAAAGGCAGCGCGACATTTTGTCGACGCCTGTTTCCTGGAAGATGAACCAGTCGAATTTGAAGCCGGTACTGTCTTCATTGGAGAGACAACGAGGTAATTAACAGTTTGGTCTTTTGCCCTGTTCAATTGGCTGCTCTTCGCCTGATTAGGGATGTTGCCTTTCTTGACTCCTCCCCCGTTCTGTCCACCATTGAAACGGCCAGTCTTTGCTCTCTCCTCTGTTTTCTCCTCCCTTTCCTTCCAAAATCCACTTGAAGCACTTGATAATTCAAAATATTATCCATTTCTTTCAGAGATTCCTTCCGTACACTATACAGTTATCGGGATTTGTTGTCCGTGCTCGCGGATCAGTTTATGGCTGGCGGTGATGTCAACTGGAGCCAATTTGGGCGCCCTCAGCCAACAACAGCCCTCCCAGAATATCCGTTCGATATGCGATCTTATTGGCTGCCTCTGAAACGAACAACAATAGCCGCTGCCAAGGCAGTTACTGTGGATCTGAACGGCACTGAATGGAGTCACGTCAAAGATCATGTCATCAATGGAGAAGTCATCGTTCCTGGGGCGACATCCCTCAGAATTATTGAACAACTCCAAACTGGAAAAACAATTTATGGAATCGACTTCTTATCTCCAATTATACCATATGGCTCAGAGATAATCTTTACTGTAAAAGAATCCGATGGGGTGAAGACCCTTTGTGCCGATGGAATGGATGCTGTGTCATATTCAATCCGAGAAGAGAAACTGACAAACCCATCGGTATCCGTGACAGATACACCAAAGAAGAATTATAAGAAGAACGAGATCTATGACCGATTCTCCCTCAGCGCATTGATGTATCAACAGAGATTCCAGGTTGCTCACCCTCTTTATCACAACGAAATTATGATTTCAGGTTATCTCCTCGATCGGTGTCTCACTTGGTAAAGGAGTAGCCGAGCTGAACAACGTCGACAGGGTGGACATCCTGATTGACGGCGCCCTTCAAGCCGTGGCGATGGGTTATCTTCTGGAACAACCGGCAGATCACCACCCTTGGTTGCCATTCAATATCGAAAGTGTCAAAATTTTCAACTCTCGTCCAGATGGGCAAGCCAAAGCCTATTTCACCTACGTGAACAATGGCTCTTTCCTCAATGGAGATGTCAGCGTCTTCGACCGAGATGGAAATCTCTTGGTTGATATCAACAATGTCTGTTTTCGTCGAAAAGAAATCGAAGGCAGAGCTGCTGTTCCTGTGGCAGCTGTGAAGAAATCCGCTCCTCTGGTAAAGTCATCTGCTGTATTGAGGGAAAAGGCCAAGAACTATGTCTTGAAATGGTTTGACGAGTCATTTGGATGGAATGAACTCGACGAGAAAGCCGGCTTCTTCGACTTGGGTCTATCTTCTCTCCAAGTAGGTTTTCCCTAATGTCATAATTTCACTATTCAGGCCGTTCGACTGCGAAATTATCTTCGAGAAGAGTACCCGTCAGCGTCGACGACTTCTGTTTTTGATCATCCCACAATATTCGATCTTTCCAACTATCTCGCTTCTCTCCAAGCCGAACCAGAAGAAGCTGATATCGTGGCCGAAGAGATCAGGGAAACCCTTTTGCCTATCTTGCCTCCTTCTCGACTGTCACAGACTCCGATCGGAATCCGGTCATCTGCCTGTCGACTACCGAGTGGAATCGAAGATCCAGCTGATTTCTGGCAATTCCTTCTAATGGGAAAGAACGCATCTTCACGTACTCCAGCCAGCCGAATTCCTTCGAGGAATGTTCTCATCAAAGGACAGAAATATGGAGCCTCGGTTGACGGCGGTAACTTCATCGAACAAGACGTCGCCGCTTTCGACCCTTCATTTTTCAAAATCAGCAAAAGTGAGGCCGAGATGATGGATCCTCAGCAGAGGCTGCTTCTTGAATGTGTGGAAGAATGCATCGAGAACTCTGGTAATACATACAAAAAATACCATGATACAACCTTTTCAGGAGATGTGGACATGACAGAGGTCGGAGTATTTGTCGGATTGATGGAGAAGGAGTACGTGGATTTGATGGAACAACAACAGACGACGATTCTCTCGATGCTCGGCTCAATGGTCGCCGTCATTGCCGGTCGCGTCAACTACGTCTTCGGTTCCTATGGTCCCTCTGTCACCGTCGACACTGCCTGTTCGTCTTCTCTCGTCGCTGTGGAGATGGCTGTTAATGCTCTTCTTGACGGGCGATGTAGACGAGCGATTGTGGCCGGAGTCAACCTAATTCTCTCGGAAAAAGGGCAAGGACATCGTTCCAATGGGAAAATGCTCTCCGCTCATGGAATGTCGTTGTCGTTCGATGCACGAGCAAGTGGATACGGTAGATCGGATGGATGCGTGGTCCTGATGCTAGAAAAGGTGGGACCAATTTATCTCTTATAGTCACATTATTCTAGGTTAAACCGACCGTGCAGTATCTGTCCGTCTTGAACGGAGTCAACGTCAACCACGGCGGTCGAAGTGTCTCGCTTACTGCTCCCAATGGTGTTGCCCACAAAATGCTCCTGACAAATCTGTTCAAGACCACTCCCGGAGTGGAGGCGGCTGTCTGGGAAGCACATGGCACCGGGACATCTCTTGGCGATCCAATAGAGGTAATCTCTCTCTTGTTGGTTTTTCTATTTTCTTCAGGTGAATACTCTTTCGTCGCTTCTCCAGGATGTTGTCATCTCGTCGGCTAAAGCTTCTCTTGGACACGGAGAAGCTTCGGCTGGCACTTGCGGTCTGCTCAAACTCTCTTTGACCTTGGGCAATGACTATGTTCCTCCTCTGATCCACTTCCATGTCTTAAACAAAGATATCCAAACGGGTAGTCTGCGACTTCCTATCATCGGAGAGGAACAGAATTTTGACGTTGGCGGCATCTCCTCTTTCGGAGTGAGTGGAACAAATGCGGCTGTTCTGGCACAAAGGGTAGGATCTAACGAACCTTTAAATATGAAGAGTCAATTTAGAGCGATCATGTGGCTGCTTCTCTCTCACCACTCTATTCTTCCTACCTGTTGCCGATTTCTGCCAAGAGCAACAATTCTTTGATTGTCTTCAAGTCTTCCATTTGCCAATTCATCGACTCTTCTCAGGAATCACTATCGGACATTTGTGGCGTCTTGTCATCCAGAATTCACCATCCGAAAAGGATCGCTTTGCTCGTTTCCCGTGGACGAGTCATCTCTTTAATCGAGAAAAGTAATTTGAAGTCGGAATTTTCTCTCGCTGGTGAGAATCTTCACTATGATATCTTGGCCATCGAAGCGATCGCAGAGTACTTCGAATACCTAGAAAGATATAATTTGTCTGACTCTGACAGGCTGCTTTTGGCACTGATTAAATTCCTGAAGAATGTCATCAGCACATTCAAATGGCAACCGACGTCTACAAAATCTCAAGTTTTGTTCCTGTTGGCCAGTAATTCTCTTGAAACCAATGAGGAAAGCATTCGCCTATTGGATGGCGTAGTTCCGGACAAGTACAGAGACCGGATGGCCTTTGATCAGAGATTACTACACTCGTCGACCATTTCAATCGGAAAAGAAATTACAAACTTGGAGACTCTGCTGTATGTACTTGGGGAGCTATTCGTTGCTGGAGTCGACTTGGACTGGTCGTCTATCTACAGTCCACCTTCGAGATATGTCCACATTCCTACGTATCCCTTCAATAGACAAACTGTTTGGTTTGCAGAGAGGAAGCCCGTATACGATCATTCTCTGCTTGGAACGGAGACATCCGCCACTGAGCATCGAGTGGAGTTCGAGAACCAACTGTCTCCAAAGCGACATTCTGCCATATTCAAAAATGGTTTCGGGATAGGAGAAGCTGTCCTGTCAATTGTCGAAGCAGCGACAAGAGCTTTTGCTTCAAATTTCAAGATAACCCATCTGCAAGTCAATTCATTCAAACCGGAACAAGCCCTCTGGTTGACAACTACCGTGGAAAGAGGAGAACGATGTCAAGTCATTGGGAAATCGGGAACTGTTGAAATATTCCGATGTAATGTCAAGAAGACGTCCGCATCACCAATATCGGGTCTTCATTCTCCCACTCAAAGAGGCAAACATTTGTATTTCGGAGAGATTCCATCTACCATTGTGAGAGAATTTGAAGGGGCAACCACCGTACACGCCGTCTATGATTGTCCATACACTGCCCTCTTCAGAATTCTCGAAAGGAAAGGCTACATTTTTGAAAATATCGAGCTGGACCATTTCCTATCTCTGCCAAGAAAGTTTGAAATTAGAGACGAAAATGGAAGAGTGCAAATTGGAACAGAAGAAACCGTTTGTCTAGAGCTATTCCATCAGGAAATATCTCGACATACTCTTGAAAAAGTTGGAGAACTGCCGTCGATGATCGAGAAGACAAATGAAGAATCACAACCAGAAATAGCCAAGAAGGATACCGAGGAAGAAACCAAGAAGAAGTTGGTTATGGCTCTGAATGATGTTCTCTTGGAGGAGATTGGACTGGGTGACAGCCGGGGTTTTATGGAAATGGGAATGGACTCCCTGACATTGGTGGACTTTGTCAATCGGCTCAATGAGCGGTACTTTCCTCAAATGGAGATCAGCACAACAGATGTATTCGACCATCCGTCGGTGGCTGAACTGTCCAAATATTTGACCAAAGAAGAACATATCGAAGAATTGGTCGAGGAAAAACTAGCCAATCAACTTCCAGCAACACATGCGGCCATTGAACCTTTCAACGACGTCCAGGAAAGGATAAGGAAAGCCTTGGTGGATGTGCTTCCAGAAGAGCCGACAGATTTCACTCAGGGTTTTATGGAATTGGGTATGGACTCACTGACTTTGGTGGATTTTGTTAATCGCCTGAATGAGAAGTATTTCCCTGTAACTGAAGTATCCACGACCGATATTTTCGACCATCCCAGTTTGGAAGAACTCTCGCGTCATATGGCAAGTCTTCAAAGCAATAGCACCCAGGAGGAGACCCAACCAGAAGATGTCAAACCGGTGGCGGAGCTTCTCCTTGGAAAAGGAATGCTGGAGGAAGTAAAGAAGAAAATCTGTCTGGCATTGGCCGATGTCCTCCCCGAAGAGCCGGAAGACTATTCGGTCGGCTTCATGGAAATGGGCATGGATTCCCTTACCCTCGTGGACTTTGTGAACCGATTGAATGAGAAGTACTTCCCTCAGTTGGAAACAAGTACTACAGATGTCTTCGACAATCCGACCATGGCCGAGTTGAGTGCGAACATTCTCGGAAAAGTATCTGGATCGGAAGAGGCGCTGAAGGTCAACTTCGACAGTGGAGTCGGATGTTCGGGGGAGACGTCGCCAAAGCCGGAAGAAGAAGGAATGCTAGAAGATGCTTTCTTCTTTGTGGAGGCAGGAAAAGACACCAAGGCAGACTACAGAATGCTCTGCAGAGGTGGAAAATTAGTAATTTTCAATGAGAACAATGAGGTAATCGAGATGTCGAAGCTTTCGCCTGGAAAAATACTTGCAATCGAGTTGGACGATGGCCAAATCAACTCGGAGAGCCTCTTTCTCGGATTAATTGATTTCTGCAAACAACTGGAAAAAGCCAGATGTTCGACGAAGATAGTCTTACCTCCCATCTTCTCTAGTGCTCAATTCATGGCTAGAGCATTTATGAAGACAGCAGCCGCCGAGAAGCCTGACTTCATTTTGTATCAATGGAACGAACATCTGCAGAGGAAGAATATTTCCAAAATAGAACTACAAGGAAAGATCACTGGATTTTGGCTGATCACTGGCGGATTGTCTGGGATTGGATTGTCGACGGCAAAATGGCTAGTAGACGAGGGAGTCGAAGGAGTAGCCTTGGTCAGCAGAAGACAGCCGGATGGACTACTAAACAAAGAACTGGGAAAGATGAGAAAAAGAGCGAAAGTTGTGGTAATCAGTGCCGATGTTACAAACGAGGACAAAATGTCGATTGAACTGAAGAAATTGGGCAAAGTCGACGGCGTGATCCACTGTGCCGGCGTGTTACAGGTCTCTTAGCATCAGAATTACAAAGATGATTTGATATTTTTAGGATGGAAAAATGGAGAGACAGAATGCAACCAGCTTTAAAAAGGTTTTCGAACCAAAGGCTGGTGGATACGATGTCCTAGAGAGGGTACTCGACAAACTACGTCTCATACCGAGCACATTCATCGCGATGTCCAGTTTCACGTCGGCTTGTGGCAATGTTGGACAGCTAAACTACGGAGTGGCCAATGCCTATTTGGACTACAAAATGATGGAGAGAAGACGACGCGGACTCGCAGGAATCTCAATCCATTGGGGCAACTGGTTGGAAATCGGGATGGCTTCCAACAAAAACATTCACAAGATTCTCAGTGAGTACGGATTCCTTGGATTCTCGACGGATGAAGGGCTAAAGTATCTGAAATATGCCATTTTGAACAAGCCGGAGAGATTTATGGCAGCCAAGTTGGATTGGAAAGTGATTCTGGACAAAAGAAAGGACATCCGGACGGATTTGATCAAAGACGGATACTTCCAGTCCAAGAGGGAAAATATTATGGAAAGATCACTGGAAAGTTTTGAAGTAATTGAAGAAGACGATTTGGAATCTGAAGAGGAAGGAGAAGATATTCGACAAATCTTACTGGACATGGCTCAGGATCTGGTCAAGTCAAAAGTGAAGACCAACAAAAGTTTTATGGAAATAGGATTCACATCCCACGCTTTGACTGCGTTACTCGAGATGATCAAGCAGAGATTTAATGTGAAACTCACAGTTGCCGCTTTCTATGAATATCCGACACTTGATGAACTGGCTGAACATCTGGAGGAAGTCGTTGAGATGACAGAGAACCAGCCGAAGGCGGGAGATAAGATCCCCAGTAGTTACTGTGATTTACTGGCCATGAGTGTCTGGTATGACGACAAAGAAGACTTCAACGAGCAGAAAAAGAAGGCGAAGGAATTCCTTTCTGGAAAAACAGCCCAGATAAAAGGGGACGGAAAATATCTGCAACAAATTCAAGGATCATCTGTGCAAGAGGTTCTAAATCAGCTATCAAAACTGGAATACAAAGAGACAGAAAGGAAAGACACCGGGAAACTGGTGATGATGTTCTCCGGACAAGGAGCACAATACCCGTTGATGGGTGCCCAATTGGCAGAATCTCTCCCCGAATTCAAGCGGACATTTCATCGATGTCTAGCCATGTGTGATGATCATCTTCAAGGAGAGATATCCCTTCTGGAAATAGTCAATGATCCTAATCAACATCGACAGCTCCTCCTCACAAGCCACATGCAGCCGATCATGTTCAGTTTCTGTTACTCTCTCGGCCATTTATGGAAGTCTCTCGGTGTCGTCCCCAATTTTTACCTGGGACACAGTGTAGGAGAATTGGTTGCGGGTACACTAGCCGGAATAATGACACTGGAAGAGGGAATTCGTCTTATTGTGGCTAGAGCCAAAGCAATGGAAAGAATCAGAGGAAGAGGAGCAATGTTAGCCGTCGATAGCAGAGCAGTCGATGAAGTTCTCGCAAAATTTGACGTCTCACCAGCTGCTGTCAACAGTCCAAAACAATTGGTCGTAGCTGGAAAGAAGAAGATTCTGGACGAAGTCTTAAAATACGTCAAGGGTAAACAACTGCAAGCGACCTTTGTCAATGCGATGTATCCATTTCACTCGTCGTTGATAACAGAGGAAGATCTAGTCGACCTCAGACGAACACTAAATGATATCCAGTTCAAGACAGCCGAAGTTCCGATCGTGAGCAATGTGACAGGCAAACTGATCACAACCTTCGACGAGGAATATCTAATCCGCCATACTGTGTCTCCCGTCAAGTTTGTCGACTGTGTGAACACTTTGGTGAAAGAAGGAGTACACATGTGGCTGGAAGCCGGGCCATCTGCTACACTTTGTCAATTCTTGAAGAGGATTGTAGAGCCAAAAGAGCATTTGATCCTGCAGAGTATCCAAGACAAAGGCGACGATTGTTTAAAGTTTATCGAAACTGCAATGGAATTGGAACAAAATGGCAGCACACTACAATGGGAGGGAATATATTGTGAGATGGAAGAGAACGAGGAAAATCACCCTGTTATGTCCATCAGACGAGTTCACTTGGAAATCTCGGAGGAAGAAGCCCTAGTGGCTGGTGATCACAAGATGAATGGCGAAGTTATTGTCCCCGGAATGCTACAAATTGCTGCCCTATTGAATGAAGTCAACAAAGACTCCACAGAGGATTTCTTCACTCTTTCCAGTGTTCGACTGCCGTCTTCCTGGAAACCCGCCGAATCAAGAATGGCTGAAATGAGCCGGTCATTCGACAATCGGCTTGGCATGGAAGTAGCCGGGAGCAAGACATGTTTGGCTAATTTAAAATTGAGAAGGACTCCGTGGAAACAAGCACTGAAGGAGGATCTCTTCGGAGATTGTAACATTCCAGTCGACATACATAATTGGTATGTAGAGAGCGGAAAGAACGGATTGCACTACGGTCCACATTTCCAAGTACTGAGAGACGTAACACGAGATGATAAAAGAGCTATCGGAAAGGGAATTATCGAGGTAACTCACTCCTGAAAAGGGAAAAGACACCATTTTAGAAAAAAGCTTTCATTTGGCCTTTGATGGACGCTGCATTGCATCTGATCTGTTCAGTCGTCTATCATCGACGAGAACCAGAATATTACGTGCCTGTCTCGATCAACGACGTCTTCCTAGCCAAAGACATCGATTTCCGAGAAGGAGAGGAGGTCACCTCCTTTGCTGAACTGATCGCCGACAATAAGAAATTCATCCAATTCAATTCATGCCTGAAAATCGGTGACAGAGTGATCTTTGAAGCTCGGAATGCGACGTGTGTGGTATTTAAAGCTGAAAGGAGCTCTTTGGTGAGTTTAGGAAAGAAGATCAGACACATTTTTCCAGCAATTGCAGTCTGGTGACACCGATGGCTCAAAAATTGGGACAGGCATGGTTGGATCGGTACGATTGGAACCTCGAGGAACCAGTCCCTCAATGAAGTCTGGATCTCAAGCATTGACCGACCCATTTTCCAAAGAGAATAAGACAACTCAAGAGATTGTTCTGGTGGGTTCAGCTGGCTCTTTCTGTTTTGCTAGTGTAGATCTTCCCTCGCTTTGGCAACAGCTTCAGCTTGGAGTGTGTTCCCACAGATATTCCCATCGACATCCCATCATCAATCCGAATGTTTCTTTCCTCGACCAGGATATCACTCGCTGGGATCCAGAATTCTTTGGGATCAGTCCGAAAGAGGCCCAATACATCGACCCGATGCAACGACTGCTTATGGTCATGGTCTACAGAGCATTAGAAAGTGCTGGTCACCTCGAATTGCCTGTGAATACGGGTGTGTACGTGGGGCAAAGCGGGATGGATTTTATCCAAATGGTATACAAGGAGAGCAGCAAAGAAATGGCCGGACATCTAGCTGGCGGGACTCATGGCAGTTGTCTCTCGGGGAGGATATCACATTGGCTCAAATTAGAAGGGCCGTCGGTCGTCGTCGAAACCGCCTGTTCCAGCTCCTTCACTGCACTTTCACTCGCAGCTGAGGCAATTTCCCAAGGAAAAATCGAAGTAGCTATTGTTGCTGGAATCCATTTGATCTTACACGATGTTGTCACCCAGGTTTTGACAAATGGCGGCATGTTGAGCACATACAGCAAAGTCTTCGACGCATCGGCTGATGGCTACAGACGGTCAGAAGCTGTTGGCGTAGTCATCCTATCCTCGAAGGAATTTGCCGTCGCCCGAGGTCTTTCCCAACTAATAAAATTGACTGGCTGGCACCTGAGCCATAATGGGAAGTCAGCAGCCATGCAGGTTCCAAACGGAAACTCTCAAGAAGACTGTATGAGGAGGGCTGGAGATGTCACAGATGAGGTGGAATTGCACGCGACGGGGACATCTTTGGGCGATCCGATAGAATCTTCCGCTGTTCTTCGCCTTGGAACTGCCACCGTCAGCAGTATCAAGTGTCATTTGGGGCACGCAGAAGGAGCTTCTGGTATGGCTTCCCTCCTCCCCGTTATCCTTCAAATGGAGAACGAGTATCGTCTTCCCCAGTTGCATTTGTCTTGCCCCAATCCGAAAATATCGAATATCACTACTCGGTTCGTGGGAGAAGAAGTCTCCTTCAATCGGATAAGAATGAACAACTTTGGGTTCAGTGGAAGCAATGTGTCAATGACTCTCGAGAAAATTCCTAGATGTTCGTCCGATGGCTTTGTTAGGATGTTCTACCTTATTCCCATCTCGGCCAAATCTAAGGAATCTCTTCAAATAATGAGCAAGCAGATAAAGGAAGCATTACTTGACAGTGATGTCCCCCTCTCTGCTTTTGCTGGTTTCTACCAAAGTCAGCCTCAATATCGGTATCGAGAAGTGTTTCTGGCAGATTACCGTCGTCGACTGGTAGACGAAGAGTCGTCTGAAGGATCAGTGGACTATTGTTCAGAAGAATTGCTGTCTTTTCTCTATGGTGAAGGAGTCTCATCAGCCCCTGGAGATGTTTTATCGAAGATACAACATATTCTCTACGAGGCAGGTGTCGTCTCTCTACCCACTGAAATGCCTTCTCCTCGGGACTTCTTCAAAATAATAAGGAGAGAATTCCTCAGAGGGACTACGATCAGTTGGAAAGCTTTGGACAATTTTCAATTGAGCCGACCTGTGAATCTACCCGGCTATCATTTCAACGACAGAAGATTTTGGTGTTTGGAAAACCATGGAAAAGACGAAAGGACAATCCTAAACGAAGACATTTACTTCGAGAGTAAACTCATTGAGAAAACGACATCCGGAAATACAAAAAAGAGAACTGTCCAATCAGTTCACGGGGATGCCTTCTCTTATCCTCGAATAAAATTGGCCGATGTAAGCAATCACAATGGGACGGTCTTCCTCTTTCATCCTACGGACAGTTCATATTCTGAAGCTATTCGACTCTGCCGATTTTGGGAAACCGTGGAAGAAGATCAGCAAAACATCATCGTGGTAGCTTGTTTGGACAATGGGTCATCCTTTTTGGAATGGACAGCTCTTCTGAAGAGTCTTGCAGCCGAGAAACTACTTGAATACTCTTTCGTTTCATACCAGACAGAGCAGCAGTTGAAGCAGGAGATGAAGCACTTGGAAATCTTTGAATCTGTGTATTATCGAGAAGGAAAGCGACTGGTTGAGAGACTTCTACGAGTTACTCCCAGGCTCAAGAAGCGATCTGTCGAACACTTGGTAATATCTGGCGGTAATGGTGGAATAGGAAAAGAGATTACGCGACATCTCAGCCCCAAACAAATGACCAATTTGAGCAGATCGACTGGCTATGATCTCTCCAGCCCCACTGTCAAGTTACCAAGTCTCAGTGGAGTGGATCTTGTGATACACGCTGCAGGAAGAGTGGGCAATGCTCTAATGGCAAACCAGACAGAAGAGAAGTTCAAATCGGTTGGAGATGTCAAAATCAACGGATTCCATGCTCTATCCCAACTTCAGTCGAAAGAAATCGTTCTGATCTCTTCATCTGCGGCTATTTTTGGGTCAGTTGGACAATCAAATTATGCCTTTGCCAATGGAAAAATGGTTTCTGAAGCGGAAAAGAGCGGCAAATCATTTCGTGCTATCCATTATGGACCATGGAATAATGTCGGAATGCTGGCTGGGAGAGAATTATCGACAATTCGAAAACAAATTGAAGAAAATGGTTGGAACTTCTTGGATCCTTCAGTAGCTGCCACAGCCGCTGAAGCAGATGGGTCATTCGTTGTCTTCAGCGGAAATTTCGAGAGGATCTTGGACAAAAACGGACATTTGAGAAATTTCTTGGAAATGATTGTACAACAGCCATCTGAACCGAAAGTTGCGGAAAGGAATCCAAGAGTTGGGAACGAGAAGACAATAAGAGAGCTGTTGAGAGAGATATCGGGGCTGACCAATCTGGAAGAAGAGAGAAACACCCCACTGATGCAATTGGGATTGGACTCATTGATGATGGAAGAACTACGAACAAAAATCAGAAAAGACATAGGGGTGAAGTTATCTTCTGCTGACATTTACGACAATTGCACTCTGGCTCTTTTGGAAGCACTTGTAGACAGGAAAAAGAAATGGAGTTCTCCTGAAAGGTCGCTGGAGATGAAGAAACTAGTTCAGGAAGATCATAAGATTGCCGTAATCGCAGCCAGTGGCGTTTTCTCAAATTCGAGGAATATCGAGGAATACTGGGAGAACTTGATGGCTGGAAAAGACTGCATAACGAGGGAAGACGCGTTCCCCGGTTTTGTATCGGCAGCAGGAATTGCTCCCGATGTGGGAATGTTCGATTATAAATTCTTCAAAATGACAAAGAAGGAGGCGGATGCTCTCGACCCACAGGTTCGAGTCTTCGTCCAACTCGCGTACAACGCCCTCGAGGCATCGGGCTATGTCCAAAAGAGGAGAACACTTCGAGTGGCTGTCTTTGCAGGAGCAGAACCAAGCGAATACACCGGATTAGAAGAGGAACCAGAAGGATCGTTACAGAGGATGTTCCGTGGAAATATGAAAGATTTTGTGGCTACGATGACAGCACACGCCTTGGATTTGAATGGCCCCGCTGTCGGCGTCTACTCGGCCTGTTCCACGGCTCTCCTTGCCCTTCAACAAGCAGCCAACTCCATTCGATTGGGACAGGCCGATATTGCAATAGTCGGAGCAATATCTCTGGTACTGCCTGGTGAAACAACCCATGAATTTCAAGAAGGAATGGTTCTATCCATAACAGGGCAATGTCGACCATTTGATGTGTCAGCCGATGGAACTGTTAGAGGATCAGCTGGCGGCTGTCTGATATTGAAAGGATATCGAAAAGCTGTGGAGGATAATGACCACATACTGGCCGTGATCCATGCCATTGGAACAAGCAATGATGGGGCAATCAAGGCCAGTTTCATGGCACCGAATACCAAAGGACAAGCAGGCTGTATTCAAGAAGGCCTACGACAATTGAACGAGGAAGAACGGGAAAGGATAGAATACGTCGAGTGCCACGGAACGGGGACCCTTGTTGGAGACGAGATTGAATTAAAAGCTCTGCGAGAAGTATACAAGCGACGGCTGATTCTTGGATCGGTGAAGGCTAACATTGGACACGGATTCGCTGGAGCTGGAATGGCAGCAATGATCAAAGCCATCCTAATGCTGGAAACGGGATGGATACCTCCACAAATCAACTTCGACAGCCCGATTGAAGGTGGAGGACATTTCGAATTCTCAATAAAAGGAGCCAAACTACAGGAGAATGCCCTGATTGGGGTCAGTTCATTTGGTATTGGAGGCACTAATGGACACGTCATTCTTGGGAGAGGACCGAAAAAAGTAGAGAAAGAACCACTAAATCTACCAGTAATCATTCCTCTTTCTGCAAATAGCCAACAATCTCTGGCCAATATGAAAGAAGACGTCAAGAAATATCTCATAGCTCATCCGGAAAAAGCAGCTGCAGTTGCGTCTACTTTCCAACAGAATCGCGAAACTTATCAACACCGAAGCAGTCTAATCTTTGTTAACCCGACGACTCTCTGGGAGACTCCTGATCTCACTCAATTGGGAGCTCTCTCTCCTTCAAATTTGGCTTTCTTCTTCACTCCTCAAGGTGTCCAATACTCGAATATGGAGAAAGGATTGTTTGAACAAAATTCCACCTTCTCGAGGAGAACAAAAGAACTATGTCACCTGGCATCGGAAATCACTGGAATAAACTTCGAAGACGTTATGTATCCGACATCTTCTTCTGATGAAACACTGATCATGCAGCCGGATCTCGCTCAAGTAGCTGTTTTTATCGTAAATATGGCTACGATAACTCAGTTAGAAGAGTGGGGAATCGGAGCAGACCGTTTACTGGGCCACAGCGTTGGGGAATACGCCGCCCTGGTCTACGCTGGAGCATTATCTGAGGAAGAAGCTGTTCAGCTGCTTTATCGACGAGGAAAACTCTGTTACCGTACACCGGAAGCTGCTATGATCGCCATTGAAGGAGACCTCCCGTCGACGTTTCCACAAGGAGTCGAGATCTCGGCAATTCTCTCCGAGAAACTTCATTGCGTTGTGGGACCACCAGAAAGCATTCTAATTCTCAAAAATGAACTTCGCTCACGGAGAATCGAATTCCGCGATTTGAGAACGGAAAGAGGATTTCACAGCTACATGCTGGATGACATTCTGGGCGAATTTCAACAAGAGGCAAGCCGCATCGAATACCATCCTCCAAAGAAAAAGATAATTTCTGGCATGGACGGAAAGGAGCTAGCTGAAATAACCCCACAATATTTGAGTGATCACATGCGGCAGCCAGTAAACCTGAAGGATTCTCTGCAAACGTTACTTTTGGATGGTACAGTCAAAGTTCTCGTCGAAATAGGACCTGCTGGTGTATTGGGAAACCTTCTCCTGGAAAAGTATCCACATGTACCTCATGTCAACACAGTTCCTTCGAAGAAGAAGACTGGAAGTATGTGGGAATGTCTAGCTGTGATGTGGTCACTTGGATATCCAATTAATTGGAGTCAAATCTACCATTTGGACGGCAATGATCCATGGTGTCCAGGATACAATTTCGAGAAGACATTGTGCTGGAAAGAAAGAATTCCTCTCCAGCGGCATCAGTTCTACTCGATGTCTTGGATACCTTTGACCGATCAGAGGATGACTGCTTCTTCAGAAATTGTGGTCATAGTCTCGGATAAGAGAAATGAGACGAATCAACTGCTGCCGAAAAAGCTCTCGACCTGGGATAAACCGTTAGGAGAAGTCCTTGTTTACCTGCCATCAGGCAGCGAGGATTCCTTCCATGAGATCCAAGAAACTCTAGGAAATATCTTGAATTTTAAAGCCAGAAAATTGCTAATTGTAAGCCAAGGAAATCCGTTGGACTGGCAGGTGCTTGGCCCATGCAGAGAGTTCCAATTGTTGCACACTGAACCTCGGTGTCAATTCGTCTACAATCCAGACAATCTTCCAGTTCAAGAGGTTGCAGACAAAACAGCCGGAATAGAAGAAGAAATTCTTTTGATCACTCGCCATGGTCTGTACAAGATGGGTTATTCTCAGGTCGACTGCGATCATTCTGAAATTTCACATTCAATTTCTGGAGTAGTCGCCATCTTCGGCGGAACAGGAGCACTTGGTTCGGCGTATGTGTCCGTTTTAAAAAGAATACCAACTGTGAAGAAGATTGTTGTAATTGGAAGAAGGATGAGAACGACGACAGGAGATGGAGTTGACTACGAACAAGGAGACATCACATCGCCGGAACAAGTGGCAAACATCCTCTCACGGGTTATCCACGAGAATGGCCAATTGGATGTCGTCGTCAATTTGGCTGGAATAACCACGAGAAATTCATTATCGAAATCGAGAGAGGAGATGGAGAAAGTTCTACTGCCAAAAGTCAAAGGAACACAAAATGTCTTGTCTTTTCTGGAAAAGAACAATCGTCGACTTTCCTGGCTGATTCTGAGCAGCTCCCTCAGCAGTTATGTTCCCCTTCAAGGAAACAGCGACTATGCGGCCGCAAACTGTTATTTGGATGCATTGGCGATGAAAGGACATCCACTGGTGGAGAGAATACAGACGATTCAGTGGCCGCTTTGGAAGCAGAGTAAAATGGCCGTCGACTCTTCTGCAGTCATCAACTCTTTTCTCAATCGAGGTTCTATTTCTCAGGCACAAGGACAGCGTGCAATCTGGAACAGTCTCAGTTTGTCTGGACCCTTGGCTTACAGTCTCATCTCACCTGTTCAACTGAAGAGAGTCATCAAAACTGCCCAGCTAGGAAGCAGCCAAACTGTCGTTGCTTCAGAAATAAGAGACAAATTGGAACTGATCAAACAGGGCTGGAGAGAAACTCTTGGAGGCGAGATCACTGGGCGGAGCAATTTCTTCGATCTCGGAGGGAATTCCCTCAACGCAATGCGACTCGTTTGGTTCCTCAAAAATGCTGGAATTGACATTTCTGTCAATTATGTTTTTGCCTATCCGGTATTTGAAGATTTCTATGAAAACTTACCCAAAGAAAGGAGAAAAGAAGCGGAAGAAATGCTGGATGTCTTGTCTCCCCTGCCGCTGTCATATGCCCAGGAGAATATGATGTTGTTGAGGAAATTAGAACCCGGACCCCAGTACAATATTCTGTTTGTCATTGAATTTGGGCCAAACCTCGATCAGGCACGAATGACCGCAGCCGTCAGATGTCTCCTGTCAAGACAGACAGCGTTGAGAACCCGATTCAGAGAGATGAGAGGAATATTCAGCCAAGAAGTCCTTTCATTGACGGAAAGTTATCATCGACTGGATAGAAATAAAATGGAAGAAAAAGATTACGAGGCCGAGGTGGAAAAAGAGAAGAACAGATATTTCGACTTTGAAGATGTACCCTTGCGGATAAAATGGTTCGAGACTGCCTCAGGATGGAAACTTCTATTCAGCCAACATCACATTCTGACGGATGGATGGTCAATGAGTGTCCTCGCAAAAGAACTTACTCAATTGTATAAAAGAGGAGATGAATGTCTTCCTCTTCATGAAAATGTTGCTATTTTTGCACAAAACGATCGACGGAAAGATTTTGGACAAGAATTGGAGGAGACGAAGGGAAGACTAGAATGTTGTGGGACGACGGAGGTCATTCGAGATACCGACAGGGATCATCACGGGTACAAAAAGCTTGTCCGGACGCTTCCCTCTACAATTCTGTCGAGAATTAAGCAACTGGCCAGGGAATACAAGACAACAGACTTTATTATCTGCCTCAGCTCGTATCTTTTGACATTGAGAAAATGGAAAGCAGAAGTCGACGAGGATCGGATGGTCATAGGAATACCCGTCTCAGGCAGAAATGAACAGTCCCAAAATTTAATCGGCTACTTTCTCAACAATGCCGTGTTGGATGTGCAATTACGGGAAGACTACAGCCTGGAGGAAACTATTCCCCTGGTCGAGATGGCTTTCTCCGAAGCTAGAAAACGGGAAAATGTTCCATTTCACAAGCTGGTAGCAGCGATGAAAGTGGAGAGAAGGCGAGACGGACATCCCATCTTCCAGATGTACTTCAATTATCGGCACGCACTGGAATATCCCGAAATACAGATTGGCGGCACCATCTGTCGGGTGAGACAAATCTCAATGAACACCCTCTTCGACTTTTCGACGACGATCGACGAGACACCCAAGGGACTCAAATTCACTTTGGAATTTAATCGGAAATACTACGATGCGGATACGATCCAGCATTTTGTTTCGGACATGTTTACCGGCTTCCTTGGCCGAAAGAGAACGAGAAAAGTCGATGGAAAACGCCAAGATATACCGCTATGTCTAATTCCCGGATTGACAGAAACTGGAATAGAGAAAAGTCTTGAGCAGGAGTACATTTCGACACTGGGAATGGTGATTCGGGCGGATACAGTCGTCATCTTGGACATGTCTCCAAACTCGGCTGCGTGGATTATCCCTGCTGCCCTTCGAGTTGGAATGGCGTTTGCTCCAATTGATCCAACCTGGCCTTTGGAACGCAAGAGGAAGATCATCAGCAGCCTGAAGAATGCTCTACTTCTTGACGAGAACGCCTTATCGCGATTACGGAGAGGACATTTGAGTGGACGGGGCAAAGTTCTCCCAACTAACTTGGCGTATGTCATCCATACTAGTGGATCAACTGGAACACCGAAAGGAGTCGCGGTGACTCATCGGAACCTACTTTCTTTTCTGTCTCATGCCACAAGACAGATGCTCCTCCACCGGAGATCCAAAGTCTATCACTCGGTCAATACCGTTTTCGATGTTTCAATTGCCAATATCCTTGGTGCGGCCGTCAACTCCGCCCAACTTGTCTCACATACAAATCTCAATGACCAAATACGAGAAGCACAGAACTGTAGCTTTGTATTTCTGACTTCGGCTGTTTTTAATTCCCTTTCCCAAAGCCAGTTGGAGCAGTTAGTCGACGTGGAAAAGCTTTTTGTTGGAGGAGAGACAATCCAGGAGAGGAATCTGTTACGCGCCCTGGGGATGGGAATAGACGTCACCCAAATATACGGACCGACGGAGACGACCATCTGGAGTTTGACAAACAGATGCAAACT
The DNA here is from genome assembly GCA_964036215.1 of Oscheius sp. DF5033. NCBI lineage: Eukaryota > Metazoa > Nematoda > Chromadorea > Rhabditida > Rhabditidae > Oscheius > Oscheius sp. DF5033. Next base: position 4,838,602 of record CAXIWN010000006.1, read on the forward strand.
GGAGTCCGGTGTCGGAAACAATATTGGACATCCGATGGACAATGAAACTGCTTATGCAGACGGAGGCGGAGGAAGAGGAGAACTCGTACTGGAGGGACCGAAAGTGGCTCGGGGATATCTACATGGAGAATCCTTCCATGGCGTCTACAAGACAAAAGATTTAGTTCGCCTCAAAAGTAGGAAATTCCTCTACAAGGGAAGATTAGACGGGCAAGTCAAAATCAGAGGAAATCGAGTGGAACTCGGAGAAGTCGAGAAATATCTCCTTGACTGCTCAGGAGCTCGAAATGTTGCAGTTTTGAAGAGTGGAGAGAGTCTGGTCGCATTTCTTGTGGATCCTGAAGAGTCGTCGCCCCGTCGGTTGCAATCTTTGCTTGGCGAGCTTCTGCCTGCTTACAGCATCCCTTCTGCTTTTATTTCAGTTGCTGAAATTTCTCGAAATTCTAATGGAAAAATAGATAAAACAAAGCTTTTACAGGAGTTTAACCAACAGCAAAGGAAAGTGCCGAACACCGGATCCGGGGAGACTCGAGACATTGTCAATTCCGTCGAGGAGAGAATGTTCCGAGTTTTTGGGAAGACTCTCGACATGGAAGTGACCCGTCTGGAAGAGAACTTCTTTGACCTGGGAGGACATTCCCTTCTTCTTTTATCTCTTCAACAAAATATCAAAGACGAATTTGGAGTTGAGCTGCTTGTCTCCGACCTTTTCGCTCGCCCGACGGTCGAGGGAGCCGCTGCCTTCGTGATGGATGCTCTCAAGCCGTCTTTACAGGAGACCGACATCAGCATCATAACCAAACTTCGCGAAGCACCCAATCCGAAATTCAATGCGTATCTCATCCATGCCGTCGGCGGTGCCATCTTCCCTTACTACGCCTTTCTCCAGATGTTCCCAAAAGACGTCAGTGTCTATGCCATCGAATATCAACTGGAATACCCGGCTGACAGTTTGAAAGAGCTGGCTGCCCTCTATGCCAAGACGGTATGCCTGGGTTTTGACTAAAAACATATTGGGTTTCAGGTTGCTGCTCATACAAAGACGATCCGTCCATTTGTATTGGGTCATTCAATGGGAGGAACTATCAGCCGAGAGATGATTCCCGACTTGAAGATGTGGGGATGGGAGGTACGTGTTATTTTGGATTATAAACAAATTTTATAGATACCGTTTATTGTTATGTTCGACTCGTGGGTTCTACGTCCGGAGCAGCTAAAAGTCGAGAAAATTAGAGAATTCATGGAGGTTATCAATTTTATTCATTTTCTGACCATTTTATAGACTGTTTTTGCTCCTCTTCCCAATGCGGCAGTCCGTGTGGAGCGAGCTGTGAAATTGGGAACAATGTTGAAAGGACACAAAGTGACCAAGTCTCACACAAAAGTTTTCTTGTTCAAGAGCAAGGAGCTGGGAGTTGCCGCTTTTAGAGAAGCTGTCAGGTGAGCAGAAAAATTGCCGGAAAACGGACAATTAGACCCGACCTCAATGAAGAACTTTCCCGTTCTCTCGTAGCCAATGGATTTGATCGTGTCAGCTACAAACCAGTCACCACTTGGATGGTAGGAGATTTTGTCAGTTAAAACACAAAAAGACTTCAGATCAATGGCGATCACGAATCTTGTCTGAAGGTCGAGAATCTGAAGACTCGTCAGAAGGAATTCGTATCCATTTTCAATGAATATCTCTAGTAAATCTTTATTAGATAAAATTACAGTAGTTAACCCGTAAACATCTATTTATCAGAAGATACGTAAGATGAAAACTGTGATCCGGTTTCATCGCTATAGGTGACTTCCTTTCCAGAAGGATGATAGGACATTACAGAATCTGATGGGACATAAATATTAGTCGGATTACGGGGTCGCACAACATCGGGTTGAGAATACATGAAAGAACTTGGGGAAGACGGCTGACGAGTCATCATAGTGTCAATTTTGTCTTTATCGGGTGTTTCTTCACGAGACCGGGCATCGCGCCGTGGAGTTTCAGTACTGCTAAAAAATAATTCTAATAAAATATTGAAGTGGGACTTACAAGGCATGGTAGAATACCTGGAAAAAGGACACAATCATAAAACAAAGAAAATATACGAGAGCGATCCGCCTAAAGAAATAAATTACGGATTCCTTAGTAACAAACCTAACAAGTTCCCATCCTTGATAAACTCTTCGTTGTTGATTGCCAGCGTTAGGTCCAAATCGAAATTCCCATTTAAATGAACCAGGAGGGCCATCAGGATATCTAAAAATATTATTTATTTTATTAATCCGAAAGTAGCTGACCTTTGATGAAAGGCTTGCCATCTTTCAGCTCTTCGCTTTGCGTATTCCATCCACAGCCGTTGCTTTTCGTATTCCATTCTCTGATCATATGTTTCCCTTTGGTTTCGCATTCTGTTGAATTCATTCCATATCTTAAAAGTATTATATTTCAGATATTATCATCAATACTCTTTCAAATTCTTCTTGACTAAATTGTTTATTGTGAAACGGATTGCCACTCTGATACTGGAAGCCCTGTCTTTGTCGAAATTGAAAGGGATCTGAATTATCACCAGGATACCGTCCACCTCTGCCTGACATTTGATTATCATATGCGCGTCTTCTATAAATGTAAATAGTTACAGAAATACTAGTGCCTTACCTTTCAGGATCTCTCAAACAATCATACGCTTCTGTAATCTCTAGAAATTTTGTTGCGGCATTAGCGCTGTTACCAGCTACATCAGGATGATACTGGAAGCGAAGAAATATACGTCCACTTTTATAAGATACCTTTTTAGATAATTGAAAATAGGCAGATTTGATCTCCCTTTGAGTTGCATCTTTCTTCACACCTAAGGTTTCATAGAAATTCGCCGATTGAAAATGACTTCTGGTAGTATGCAAATTCCTCAACGAGTTCCTAGAAAAAATGTGAATATATGATTAAAATTACAACTAACCAATTTTTACTATAATTAGTGATTGATTTAGGATAATGAATCTTGATTAACCATATTCTCGTAAAAATCATACAGTCTATAATGAATTAGGCAAAATATTAATTATAATATGAGAAAATTAATCGGAAAACGAAAAGACTTCATGTAAAGATGTTATACAAATAAATTTATTGCCTAAAATGTGTATGAAAAATAAAACCTATCAACAGCCCTCTAGCCAAAATCTCTGGCCAACGGGATATTTTGATGTATTAGTTTCTGTGATGAATCCTTTTTCTATTACCAAATTTGTTCCATCTTTTTCAAATGTGAATTTCGGCGTCTTGCCAAACACCCAATCAAAACAAACTAGATCATAATAATTCTTCGCAATTTCTTCGTTTTCTGACATTTCCGATAATACATTCACTTCCTCTACAGGACACTCCTTCAAAAAAAAACTTTTATAATAATAGCGAACAGAGCTTACCTCAAATAAAGAAATATAATTGTCGACTATTTTTTGTTTAACAATCTGTACATCAGCATTTTTGTCATCTTGTTTTAAAAAGCCAACAGCAGATGCTCTAACGCTGGGCGTTGCGTTCGATTTTATGTGAGGCTACAACAACATAATAAAAAATAAATAAAAACTTACAATAAATGGCGATTTCAACGATGTGCTTAATTTCCTCAGATCTGCTTCTACCAGAAGTGTTAGATGATGATAAGCTTTCCCTCTCGATATTCGAGCAGCAGTCCCAGAACATTTTCTATCTCCCGGTTGCAAATCCATGTCATCACGTTTGTTAGGAACTACCTGCTTTTTGGATAATAAACGTTGTACTCTGAGAAATCGAACCTACATTCACTTTGAAATTGGCATTGATTGCCTTAGCGAGTATTTGAAGATTCCGTGGACGGCAGTGAGATTTGTGAGAAGTGAGAAAAGATATATTCAAATTACCTGTACAAATATCAATTATCTACAGAGTAATTCAATTACCCATATCATGATAAACAGTTCCACCACCGCTGTGTCGTCTTGCCAAATCTATTCCGCTTTTTCTTAGAAATGGTAAGTTAACTTCGACCCATGGATTTTGGTGTCTTCCAATAACTACTGCTGGCTTATTGCTGAGATACAAAAATAACAATAAAATAATAGCTAAATACCTCCAAATAATCATAACATCGCCGTCCTTTTCAATGTCATGTTTACGAAATAAAAATTCTTCAAAAGCTAAATTTTCATATATGCATCTCGATGAAGAAAGATATACTCGTCCTAAGGCCTTCTTTACTATTTCACACATTTCTGGCATTGAATTATTTCCTGTAGTTACTTCATCTGAATAGGATATGAATATGATTAGAAACATGATTTAAAAATTACAAGGATACAGAATGAGAATTTATTGTAAGCAAAATACATTATCAAGATCAATAAATCCGTACCACGAAGACCAATAAACATGAGGACAGTTGAGATCAGGATTTAGGCGGTTTCTCCAAGATAAATACGTTTATCACTAGAAGCTGACAATACTGAAACACGATAGATAATCAGAAAATTAGGTATTCCTACGGATAGGTTCCAATGGATGGAAATCGGTGGCATTAACCGATCCGTGATGTCCCGGCAATTTATATAGCATCTTTTTGGTAGAAACCTCCCACACGTAAACAAATCTATCGCTAGAACCAGCGGTGATTCTAGTACCATCGGGGGACCAGCCACACTTCAACAGGTTCTTTTCGAAATTATGTTGATGGCCATAGAATGTCTTCACAAGGCGATTTGCAGGAGCGAAAGGGCGTACATCCCACATTTTAGCTGAAAAAAAGGCATTAAACAAATATATAACAGCCTAACCTGAGCAATCCATTGAATTCGAGATTATATGATTTCCGTTAGGGCTCAAAGAAATTCCAGTTACAGTATCGGCGTGTCCTCTCAACACGTAAGTGACATCATCACGTCGAATATCCCACACCTAGATAATTGGCGTTCGTTTAACAAGAATAAAAGAACCTTTATGTCATTATCTATACCGCCAACAATAATTTGATCTCCCATATCATTCCAGGTAATAGAAGTTTGTTGAAATTTACTCTCGTAGCTTTTCACTGGATCTTTCTGCCTGATGTCGTGAATTTTCACGCTTCCATCGTCACTTGCAGAACACACCAGTAAAGGACCCCTTCTGATAGGATGACAAGCATTTACAATATCGCTGTGGGATTTGTATCTTCTCGTACAAGCTCCAGTTTGCATATCCCATACACGGACAGTTTTATCTGTTCCACATGTAAAAAGAAGACTGAAAAATAATAATCAAAATTATATAATACAAAACGAACCTCGAGTCTGTATTAAAGTTTAAATCCATAACCGCACCATTATGCCCTCGTAATGTTGAGAAGTTTTCGCATTCTCCATAAACATTCCACAGAAAGATTTTCTGATCAAATCCACCAGATGCTAGACAAGTTCCATCAGTACTAAATCTAGCAGAATATATCTCCCCCTCATGACCATGAAGTAACATGATGGGTGCCTAGAATGGAATAGACATAAATTTAATGCCATTTACTTGGAGGTTTGAAAGACGAGGAGTAGATTGCGCACCAGGACCGGAGGCTACTAAGGCTGTATTATCTTGATATCTACCTCTTTTAGCTGAAACAGTTTTATGAAAATAATTACGGTGTTACATACTTGGAACAAGATCCATTGGAAGAGCTGGTCGTTTGAAACCATCTACTGCAGCCATTCTAAACAATAATAATTCAAAAACATTCACTTAAATAAGATATGGAAATGGATGGCTACACAACCAAACAGTTTCGTGTTTTAAAATATACAAAGTAAAATTTATACAATAGAGATCACTGTAATTCCAGCTGAGGTCGAAGAAGTTTTGCTTTCACTTCATTCGTTGCAGCAAATCCAGTACCTATAATATTACTACGATGAGAAAAAAAAACATTTACAAACCTCCTCGCTGAAGTTCAATAATATCGTCTTCAGTCATTTTTTCTTGAGAAATTGGGTCAATCCAGTCTTTCTTTATGAGTTTTTCAACGACATCATAAGATACTATACTCTTTCTGAATAAATGGTACAGATGTGAACATCGAACGTACGACTTCTTCAAATAAGCAGATTTCGTCGTATTTGTAAGGGCATCATGAGTCACAGGACACATATATCGTACCAACTTCTTGTTAGGATTTTTTAAATCTTCAGGATCTTGAGGCATTGTAGTAAATTTTACGTCCATCAAATCTTTGAGCTTAATTGCTTTTCCAGAAACGGGGCAACGAACTTTTTGATCCTAAAAGTGCGATAAAAATATACAATAAGCAATAAATAATAAGAAATAAAAAAAGACGAATATTTAAAAACTTACTGGTTTTTCTAGTTTTGATGCATTGGCTGAAGGATTCAGTTCGGGAATCCAAAAACTCGGCAACTGCTTACTCCTGTAAAAAAAATATTTTTTATAACTGAAAAAATAACAACGATGTGGCAAATACTATTAATATATTAATTTAAAAGCCTGACCTGTCCCCTTTCATATTAGAAATATCGCCTTCAGCTCCATGTGCTTTTACCTTTTCTGCTGGTTCACCAACCAAACCACCACTTCCAACGAATGGTCTTTTCTATAAAAAAATATGTAAAAGAAATATTTTGCGAAATCACCAAGGACTGTTTATCCGGTGTATCAAATTGTGATAAATCTACTTTTGCCCCAGGATGTGCTGGGGTTCCTTCTAGCGCAGCAAACTTTTTCACTTTGCGATCGTGGATCTCTGCGACGCTCTAAATATTCCATTAGAGAACGAAACCGATAAATAAACAACCTTTTTAGCATCGTCTTGTTCTTTTTGGCATTGTTTCTCCCATTCTTTGGTTCTTTTAGCAATCATTTTTTTCTGTGCGAGAATATATTCCAAAATTGCCTGGCGATCAAATATGTACCCATTAGGGGTAACAACAGGATCCCTAAATCTCAATAATAATGTACTTCTATGACAAATAAATAATAAAACATACCGGCAAGGTTGTAATGTGAGTGAACAGCAGTCAAATTCTTTTATGGAATCTGCACCTAGACGTGCATGAAGAGTACCGTATCCACTTGCTTTAGCATCTCTTTGCCTCTCGTGGTACGAATATACAGCTGAAGCTGTGCAATTCTTGCCGTGTCTCGTCATCAAAAAAACTGAAAACTCTTCGAAAGCGTAGTGAAACAATAAAGAGTTCGCTTTGGGGCGCGAATAAATCGCGTGAGCATGTCGCAGAATTACCCGCCCGCTTGTAGATAACACTAATTGGAAGTAACAAACTAATAAAAAAATAAGATTTATAACAAAATCCATTTATTGTAACAAATAACAAGAGGTTTACTTCGCTTTCTTTGCCTTGATCTTACGAAGGTAGAATTCAAGCTCTTTTCCTTCTAGGATGTATCCATCAGCGCGGCCGATTTGTCCAGGTCTGGAAGAGATACGAGCAAGCAGACGGCCAGCTTGGAACTGTTCGAGGAGATTCTGGTCAACGGTGGCATCCTTCTGACGTTCGGTGTACTTGGCTTGATTGGTTGGGTTACTGAAAATTTTTTGGTAAGAAAAATCGGAAGAGAAGATTTAAAAAAAAGCCGATGCAACTGTTTACTAACCGCTTCTTGTTGATGATCGCGTTATCTTCCTCAGAGAGCTTGGCTCCCTTCTTTCTAGCAAGGGGGAGCGAGTAGTGAGCCTCATACCATTGACGGAAAGGAGCAGCATCGATCGTAATGACGGCACCCTTCACCAGAGTCTTTGTACGTACCAACTCGTTGTTGCTGGCATTGTACACGGTGTCGACAATACGGGTTCTGCGGGTGATTTCTAAACGAAGATATTTAGTAAAAAAATAAATAGTCTAATTTAGACGTTTAACAAAGTTAGGTCATAGAAAGCTTTTAATTCTTATAGCTTCTAAGAAATAACTAGTATTTAATGTTGTTATGTATAGTACCGCTTACTTTCTGAAGCCCAGGAATAATTTCCAGCGTCCAAGCGAAGTGCTCGGTACTTCAGGTTTCCTCCACGAACACGAACAACATGTACACGGCTTCCTCCAATCTGACAAGGACTATTTAGAAAAAAAATATAAAATACCAACCTTGGTGTTAGCGGCGGGACGACCAAGTTCGAACTTCCTCTTCTTATGGGGTACAGGCCGAGTAGCTCCAGTCTTATAGCGCTTATGCCACTGATCGCGCGAGATACCCATTCTGAAGAAATAAAAATAAAATAACTTTTCCGAAGCAGAGTTTTTGCAACAAATCAAGAAAACACAAGGAAGATCGTCGAGGATTTCAATTCTGCTTATTCGTCAGCATACATTTTCGGCTTAACAGTTCCATAAACGTGTAAACTTTATTGCAGAAAAAAAAAACTTGTGGGCCAGAGTAAAACAAAAATCGCAATCCAAAATCGACCTTAGAGACGGTAGAAAATTTTCCGCTCCGAGATGCATCGCGTTGGGATGCCCCACTCGGCAGTTAGACCTTTATTTTTTTAGGCGCGAAAATTCGAATTTTAAGCAAAATCTCCAAGACTAACGAAAAATGAAAGGAGCTTCCATATTAGGCGCAATTATTTCTTTCCTACTTCTAACTATTGAAGTTTCTCAAAAACACATTATTTTTAGGATGTCAGCTTATGGAACTGCAGGACTAGTGGATGAACAAGCAGAGCTACGAAGCCGCGAGATCACATCGGACTACCTCAATTTCCTAGATGACTCGGTAACTCTACTGTGCTTACTTAATATTCTAGATTTTCTTTCAGACTGGCGAGAAGATCTATGTACAAAAAATTGATGAAATGCTGCAGGATGGCGAGAATCGGCTGATTGTGAATATGAGCGATGTCTTCAAAAAAGCACCTCAGCGGGCGACAGGGTTAGTATATTTTTTTCTAGTCGTTACCGTTATTGATTTAGGCTTATTCGAAACTTTGTAGAAGAGATTTTATGTCTTGAACATGCAACAAAAGATTTCATTTCTCGCATTAATACGGACTATGTAAAAACACGGTATTATAAGCAAGTAGATATTTATTTGGATCAATTCAGTGAAATTCATGTAGGATTTGAGGGCAGTTTTGGGGATCGTCATGTAAATCCTCGAACATTAAAATCTAATTTCTTAGGAAATATGGTTTGTTGCGAGGGAATTGTGACTAAATGTAATTAAAGCTCATAGATGTTTTAATTAGGAAGATTTAGGCTCGAGCGTTCGTCCTAAAGTCGTTGAAAGTATTCACTATTGCCCTGCAACTACTAAAACTCTGCGAAAACATTACTCGGATCTAACATCTTATGAAGGGGTAACGACAGGCAATGCTTATCCTACTGAGGTTCGTAATTAATTTCAACAAACATTTCGTTTTTCAGGATGAAAGTAAAAACCCCTTGGAAACCGAATTTGGTTTGAGCACGTACAAAGATCATCAGACTTTTTCTATACAAGAATTGCCAGAATCTGCTCCTGCGGGTCAGTTGCCTCGGTCCGTTGATGTCATTGCCGACGACGACTTGGCTGATCGTGTGAAACCTGGTGATCGTGTTCGCGTCATTGGATTGTACCGTGTTCTGCCCAATAAACAAAATGGTGTTTCTAGTGGATCATTCAGGTAGGAATTGTAATATTTTTCCATAATATTTTATTTAGGTCGATTCTCATTGCTAATAATATTTTATTGATGTCGAAGGAGGTCACCCCTGACTTGGATCCAGAAGATGTTAAAAATATCCGCAAACTTAGTAAACGATCAGATGTAGTTATTGGTGTTGCCGGCTGTAATATTTTTTTGCAGGTGTTCGAGCTTCTTTCCCGATCATTAGCACCATCTATATGCGGCCATGAAGAAGTCAAAAAAGCCATTCTCTGTCTGCTCATGGGTGGCAGTGAGAAAATATTGGATAATGGAAGTCGTCTTCGCGGTGATATCAACGTTCTGTTTATAGGAGATCCATCAGTTGCCAAATCCCAACTACTCAGGTTTGTCTATACATGCACTATATATTTATATGGCTAGATATGTTCTGCATACAGCTCCTCGTGCCATTGCTACTACTGGTCGAGGTTCTTCCGGTGTTGGTCTTACTGCTGCCGTGACTACTGACTCGGATACAGGAGAAAGACGATTAGAAGCTGGTGCAATGGTTTTAGCCGATCGTGGCATTGTTTGTATCGACGAATTTGATAAGGTTATTTAGCAGTGTAAAATATAAAACAGTGCTATAGATGTCTGACATGGATCGCACAGCTATTCACGAAGTCATGGAGCAAGGCCGCGTCACTATTGCCAAAGCTGGAATACATGCTAAATTAAATGCAAGATGTTCTGTATTGGCTGCTGCTAATCCGCTTTATGGACGGTATGATCCATTTAAGACGCCTATGGAAAATATCAACATGCAAGACTCCTTACTTTCCCGTTTTGATCTAATTTTTGTTCTGTTGGATGAGGTTGGCTTTTCCTCATTTTTTACTGCTCTTTTTAGCATGATGCTGAACGTGACAAAAGAGTTGCTGAACATGTATTAAAGCTTCATCAATACCGTACTCCTGGTGAGGCAGATGGTACTGTGTTGCCAATGGGGGCAGGAGTAGAGACAATGAGTACTTTGGATTTGGACAACCAGCAAAAAGGCAGTGATGTCTATGAAAAAAATACTTCATGGGCAGCTAATGAAAATAAGTGCGTCATTTTTATGAGCTGATTTACACATTTTTTCAGTGAAAAAATTTTGTCGATAGATTTCGTAAAGAAATATGTTCATTTGGCTCGTGGAATTAAACCAAAACTAACAAATGAAGCTACTGGTTTTATTTCTGAAGTTTATGCAGAAATCCGATCCTTTGACACTTCCAAGACTGAACGAGAACGAGTAATTTTTTATTTTGTCAGTATTTTTTTTTGTTTTTAGACCATGCCAGTAACCGCACGGCAACTGGAGACATTAATTCGTCTATCGACGGCTATCGCTAAAACCCGTTTTTCTAAAACAGTAGATCGTGTAGATGCTGAAAAAGCTTATAATCTTCTTCATTTCGCATGCTTCAAAGAAATTCCTAAAATTCGGCTCGCATATGAAATGTCGAAGAAAAACCGAGATATAACTGAAGATGGCGATGAAAACGATGGAATGGAAGTTGATGAGGAAGACCAAGAAAATATTCGACCTACTCGTACACCAGGACGCGGTACTAGGCGGCGTCCAGCAAATGAAGATGAGGAAATGGATGCTCAGGATGAAATTATCGAGCCGGCCGCAAAGAAAACACGTGCGGAGCCCTCCTCTATTAGTGTTGATCGGTATTATTATTATCTAAACAGTATAGGTCGACTTTTAGATACAAACAATTCAAAAGATACGTTCGTCAGGCATATGATTCATTAGGAGGCGCTGATTTGGTTGAAGTAGCTTCCATTACAGACAGTTAGTTTTTTCTGTTGAATATCTATCGATGTATAGGCGTACAAAAACTTGCCGGTAATCTTACCTTCTCCGATGGCGAGCTGACAGCAGGCTATGAACAGCTCTGCAACGAAAACGCGGCTATGCTCGTTGATGACAAAATCACCTTCATGTAATTGACTTGTGTATCATTGGTATCATCTCGGTTACTCACCTACAGATCTCTTCTTTCCTGTTTTTATGCATTGTACTTTTGTAGTTTACTAAATTTTTTCTATCGATAATAAAACGATTTTCATATTTCTATAAGCGGTAGGGTACAAAAGATAAATGAGGAAACGTAAACTGACAGTTGATGTGTGCCTTTATTGCACAACACATTCGAATTCACTTCACTTTACATAATCATAAATCGCTCCGTACAAAAGCGAGTTAGGGCTTGGGAACACCAAAGGTCTGAATGACTTTTACCAGGAGCTCCTCTTCCAAGAAGAATTTATCCGATGGGGATAACTTGGTTACTAAATCGAAATTTACTCAATTCTTAAATTATCTCTTCTGTCGGTTTGTCGCTCCCTTTTTTCTCTTATTTTCTCACAGAGGCGATCTCGCCAAGCAGAAGCTCACTGCCCAGCCAGTCCCTCTCAAGTTGTTATTTCGCTATTCAACTCGAGCTGATCATATCCTCCTCTTTATTGGTGTCATTGCTGCCAGTCTCAGTGGAATGACCCAGGTTTGTCCTCAGTCTCCGTCTGCCCAACTTCCTCCTAGCCGTTCCTGGCTATTCTGGCTGGTCGATTCTTCAATACTCTTCTCCTCACACCCCCGGAAAGTGATCAGTTTGTCTATGAGGCGACCCTCTACACCAGTCTCTATCTTGGTTCCTTCTTCGTTTGTGTCGCCATCAACCTTACCCAGGTATCGTACCTTCTTCAAATGATCTTCTCTTCTACAGTTCCTCTGTTTTCAAAGAGTCTGCGCTCGTCAAATAGCTCGCATTCGACACGAGTTTGTCCGATCCATTCTGAGACAAGAAGCCGGCTGGTTCGATTCGACTTCCTGTGGAACTTTGACGACACAACTCAACGAGTGGGTCAATTTTTTGTAAAGGCTTATAGTGTCTGGGGATGGCAGAGGGGAATAATCCTATTAGGGCAGGGTATGGGGTAATCCCGACACAGAACACAAAACGGTCACAATGTTCTGTGTCTTACAGAACTGATTACAGCTTTTTAAAAATTTGAAATCTGTCCGTCAAATGAGCAATTGCCCAAAGAACTTTATCCATAAATTTTTCTGGGAAATGTGGATTTTGTTTGACGACACTTGGGCGTGCAGAGCTCTTTGAGGTGAACAAAGCGGTGTCCTCAGTTTCACAAAAGATAAGTTCTCAAAATTGACAGACACGCGAGAAGCAGTCTCGTAGTTAGGGAAAAGTGGTGTTCAGGGATGTCATTCTAAGTAAAATTTCCTTTGATGTGCTGCTGCATGGCATTTTAGCAACGTCGAACGAATCCGCGATGGTATCGGCGACAAGTTAGGCCTGCTGATTCGAGGCTTTGTCATGTTCGTCGCTTCACTCGGTGTGTCGCTCTTTTTTGAATGGCGTGTTGCTCTCTTTATGGCTCCAGTGGCTCCTCTCACATGTGCGTGTATGAATTTAATGAATAGGGTTTGTATAGTTCTTCTGGAAATGAAAAAAAAATTCAGAAAATAGCCAAGGCGACATCTAAAGAGTTGAGCAATATAGGAAATGCTGGATCAGTGGCCGAAGAGGCTATCTTGGGCGTACGGACAGTCCAGTCATTGAACGGACAAGAAGAAATGGTCAGTCGCTATGAGAGCGAACTATCCAAAGGAATGGAATACGCCGCGTCAAAGGCCATCTGGAGTGGGTTCCTTGGCGGCGTCTTCTTCTTTCTGCTGTTCTTTTTTATGGCCGGAGGAATGCTGTAAGTATTGGAGAATACTACCCGACCCTGTACATTTCAGACTCGGCGGCCATCTGCTTAAAGAGGGGATAATCCAAAGTGGAGGAGATATCATGACTGCCGTGTGAGGCTGTTTTTTTTATTGTTTGAAATATCTTCCAGGCTGTCAATGTTGATTTCTGCCTACTTCTTAGGAATGATCAGCCCTCAATTAGTCGTAATCTTGAACAGTCGGGTAGCCGCTGCCGTCATTTATAAAACAATCGATAGAGTTTGTCTCCATTTTAAAGAGAGCGCAGATTTTAGGTCCCAACCATCGATGCCTATGAAGAAACGGGCCAAGTTCTCCCGGAGGTTGTGGGCGAAGTGGAATTCCGAAATTGTTGCTTCCGATATCCGTCGAGGAAGGATGTCATTGTACTCGATGGCTTCTGCCTCAAAGTAGCCACAGGCAAAACACTTGCTTTAGTTGGTCATTCGGGAAGTGGAAAGTCGACAGCTATCGGTCTATTAAGCCGGCTCTATGAGGTCGAATCAGGAAATGTCTTCATCGACGGGGTTGACGTTCGAGAGATTCGACTTTCTTGTCTTCGAAAGATCATCGGCGTTGTTGAGCAACAACCTGCTCTATTTAATGACACCATAAAGGTAGAAAAAGGGTGAAAATAAAGAAAGAAATCGTTCATAGGAAAATATTCGATTGGGACGAGAGGACATCTCGGACGAGGACATGAAACGCGTCTGTCGAATGGCCAATGCTCATGAATTCATCAGCAAACTGCCCAAAGTATTCAACTCATTTGAAGGTAACCAGATATATTCAGGGATATGACACAATAATCGGAGATGGTGGGGTCCAACTGTCAGGTGGACAAAAGCAAAGAGTGGCCATCGCTCGAACTCTGTCAAGAAATCCAAAGATTCTTTTGTTAGACGAGGCGACATCGGCCCTCGACGGCCACAGTGAAACCGTCGTACAACAGGCTCTGGAAAATGCGATGAAGGATAGAACAACCATAGTCATAGCACATCGCCTGGTGTGTTCAATACTGGCAAAAGCAAGGTCAAATTCAGGCTACTGTAGTCAAGGCCGATATGATAGTTGTCATGGAGAAAGGGAAAATTGTGGAGACGGGAGTGCACAAAGATTTGATGGCAGCTGGGGGAAAATATGCCGCTTTGGCCAAAGCACAGCTGATGAATAAAGTTGAAGTTCGGCCAAGACAAATTTCAACTACAGAAATCTCTGGTCCCGATGCTTTTAGAAGAGGCGTCTCCGCCGAAAGTTCGATAAGGTGATTGTTCGATAATACTTGCGGATCTGCTGTTTCAGAGGAAGTTTTATGAGTACTGGAGACATCGAATGTTTCTCGGATGACAGAGCCCCTGAAGAGGAGAAAGTGGACAAGAACGCGGCGGGAATAATCGACCTCTACAAGGAGGCCGGAGCATTTCGAACTTCTCTTATTGGTGCATTTTTTGCTGCTGTTTTGAGAGGACTTGAGATGCCAGTTAACACCATCAGCTGGGGAATTGTTCGTATTTTTATTGATTCAAAAACGTCTCAATTCAGCTATTGGCCGCCTTCAAAGATGTAAATGATCCGGATATGATGGTTCACGTTCGATTGGCTGTCTTCCTTATGCTCGCCAATGGAGTCATCATGTGTGTTGCCCAGACCATCGGGGTACGCCTTCTTTTGCTTCTCACGAGTATTGAAACTTACTTCAGACCTCGTTATTTGGAAAGGTGGCCGAGAAATTAATCTTATCCCTTCGAGTTCGGGCATTCCGGAATGTCCTCCACCAAGATGCCGCCTTCTTTGACATGCCCGAACATTCCCCAGGAAAAATAATTACTCGTCTGGCCACGGATGGTCCGAATACGAAGGCTGCCGTCGATAGTCGAATGTTCCATGTCGCCTATTATTGCAGTGCATGGGCCATCAGTCTCGGAGTGTCGACGTACAATTGCTGGCCACTGGGCCTAGTCGGTTTCTTTCTCAGTGTTTTCTTGTTCTGGTTCCTCACTCGACTGGCCAAAAAGATACAGAAGAGAAATGTGCGCATGTCAAAACACAATCCAGCCGGAAAAGTAGAAGTGCAGAGAGCAAATCCATGCATCATTTCAGCTCTCGGTGGAGATTGTCGAAAATGTTCGTACGATTCAACTGTTGACGAGGGAGGAGCGATTCTTCGAAAAGTACCGCGAGGCATCCCACGCCTTGAAACATACCGAAGTCAAGAATGGCTATTTGGATGGTGCGTTGTCCATTTTCAAGCAATCCAACCTTCTTCAGCTATAAACTTCGGCGTGTCGCAGTCGTACATCTTCTTCTCTATTGGGATCGCCTACGGCCTCTGCGCTTATTTCATTCGACGTGGTTACTTTCCCATTGTCGAGGCCTACGAGGGTATGTTGGCCTCTTTCCTGTATGTTTTTCTGTTTTCTTCTTAAATTTCTCCACACAGAGCCAGTATCTGCACCATGCTGGCTTCGGCCTTTTATTCGGAATTTACAAAAGCTCAGACGGCCATAGGCTTGGTTTTCAAGATGATCAGACGGGAGACAGCCACGGGTGATGTCGAGAAAGGAGACAAGCCTGTTAGTGGTCATTTCCTGGCAATTTCTAATCCTCTATGACAGATTTTAAATGGAGATATTGAATTCGACGAGGTGCATTTCGTCTATCCACAACGGTCATTGCACCCCGTCATGAAAGGTTTGTCTCTGTCGGTCAAACGAGGTAACACTTAACACTCCCTTCGACAGCAGATTTCCCAGGTCAGACAATAGCTTTGGTTGGTCCTTCTGGCTCCGGGAAAAGTACAATTATATCAATGCTGGAGAGATTCTACGACACAACTCTGGGAACTGTTGTAAGAGAATAGTTTGAAAAAAATAGAATTTGACAGAAATTCGACGGACACGAGCTGAAGAAACTGTCGCTGCGCCATCTACGAACTCAGATGTCACTGGTCGGGCAGGAGCCCCGGCTCTTTTCCGGGTCCATCAAGGAGAATGTCTGCTTCGGAATGGGCAATGTCGACGACGCTCGGATACGGAAAGCACTCGATATGGCAAACGCCTCAAATTTCGTCTTTGCTCTTCCACAAGTAACACCCCCTTCGACAGCAGATTTCGCGTTTTTAGGGACTGGATACAGAAGTCGGCGAGAAGGGGACACAGTTATCGGGCGGGCAGAAACAAAGAGTGGCCATTGCTAGGTTAATTATTGTAAAAATGTACAATATGACTCCTTTTAGAGCACTGATCAGAGAACCCGTGGTATTGCTACTGGACGAGGCCACGTCGGCACTCGACTCACAAGCGGAGAAAGCTGTCCAAGAAGCTTTGGAGGTGGCGAGGAAAGGACGAACTGTGGTGGCTGTGGCACATCGGCTGAGTAGTATCCAGAATGCCGATGAGATACTTTTTATAAGTGATGGAAAAGTCCGGTAGATATATTGCCAAGATCCAGATGGTCGAATTGCAGGGAACGAGGAACACATGAGGACCTGATGCGACAGAGAGGCCACTACTATGAGCTGGTGTTGAAACAAGATTTGGAGAGGAACCGCGACGACGATTAGAGTCCCCCCCTGTGTGAATAAACTGTGTTTAAATCGACTGTAAACAACAATGATTCGAACCATTTGCATTTCAAAAGACGCGTCATTCTCTCGCGTTGACGCTGGGATGGGCAACCCGTGTCCCAGTCCAGTTAGCCAAATCGATCGGCAGTGGTCACGTTAGACGCCGACGACTCTTTACCGTTTCCACAATAACTTTTCCTTTTTCAGAGAAATGTCCGCGGCTCCTTACAATTATTCTTATATATTTAAATATATAATTATCGGGGATATGGGTGTCGGCAAGTCGTGTCTTCTCCACCAATTTACAGAGAAAAAATGTTGGTTTTTATTGTTTTTTCTTGGTGACCTCGTTTACAGTTATGGCCGACTGTCCCCATACAATAGGAGTCGAATTCGGTACTCGTATCATCGAAGTCAGTGGTCAAAAGATCAAATTACAAATTTGGGACACGGCCGGCCAGGAAAGGTAAGACCTATCACTCCGGCCAGCAATCCCGCTCCGTTTATAGATTCCGCGCCGTGACGAGGTCATACTACCGAGGGGCAGCCGGGGCATTGATGGTTTATGACATCACCAGAAGGAGCACTTATAATCATCTGAGCAGTTGGCTTACAGATGCTCGTAACCTCACCAATCCCAATACTGTAAGTTAATATACTGAATTCTGGTTGATGACTACTCTCTAGGCTATTTTCCTTATCGGAAACAAATCAGACCTCGAAGCACAGAGGGATGTCCCCTACGAGGAGGCCAAGGCTTTCGCCGAGGAAAATGGACTGACTTTCCTTGAATGCTCGGCTAAAACGTTGGTTATTTCCCTTTTTCTATTCTTGTCAATTTTTAGTGGTGATAATGTGGAAGACGCATTTTTGGAAACGGCACGAAAAATTTACCAAAATATTCTCGACGGCAGGTAGTCGGATCGATATTTTTTAAAATTTAATTGTTGATTTAGTTTGGATTTAAATGCAGCTGATACCGGTGTCCAGCCAAAACAGGCCCTTCCTCGTTCGACCGCCGCTTCCACTCAAGAGAAAAAGGATTGCAACTGCTAAATTGCATTCTATTCGTGTCTTTGACTATCTGTGAAATAGAGCTGACTTCTCCCATTCCCTTGTATATTTATGTGAGCCTTTTTGCTAAGGGGTGCGAATCAGATTTTTTATATTCTCACATTGCATAAATCTTTCCCTGTGATGATTCCTATACGCCATCTTTTGTACATTTTCCTCAAAAAAAGTAAACGATTTTTAACTTGCAAACTTTATTGAGTATTGCACGTAAACACAAATTAAGAAAACAATTACAAGAATGAGATCAACGTAAATACCAGCCATGAAAATTTGAAAAAAAGTAGGCTGCTTTATGAATCAGCATCCTATTCCATTTTCGTATCAACTTGACTTGGCTGATTGGATAGTGGTCGTTTACCAACATTGTTCTAAATTTTGCCTATTTTATAGGAAAGCTTCTTACCTTTTTAAGTTTCGATTTGGTCAATTGAGAAACATAACTTTTAATTTTAGCCATTCGAGTAGGCCGCGTAGGATTGATCGGGTCCTTAAGAATAAATGTTTATTTTTACTTGAAATTCTAACCCGATTTTCATTTCCCTTAGTCGATTCAGATTCTTCCTCAGCTGCAGCAGATGAAATGCTGCTTTCGACTAAATCATCGTTGCCATCCGAATATTTTTCAATATTTTCTTGCGATTTTAAATCATCGTCGCCATGCGACTCTTTTTTGATATTCTCCAGTGATTTCATTACAGGATCTTCGTTCTGAGATAAAAATTATAATAAATTACAGTAAAGCTTACAGCTTCATCCATTAATTTCACACGTTTATTAACACCATTTTTCCCAACAAGAACACGTTTCTTGCGAGCTAAATTAAGTGTATAAAGTCTTACTAAAACAATTAACATACGCTTGATACCTTCGACAGGTTTTCTGTTTCCACTGCCTACTTTTCCCATTTTGCCAGTACACGTGCTGTTTCCACAAAGGCAATCCGGAAGTTGGCTACCTGGTTGTTCCGCCATGCGATAATTGAAACAAAGCTCTTCATCGGGTTTTATGTCGCGTGCAGCAATAATAGCTACGCGATCATCCATCTATGAAATTAATGGTGAGTAAAAATATTTTAAGTTGGTCACATACAGAAAACACAAGAATGATTATAAAAATGCAAAAAAAAAACTCACTTTGTATTTTTTGTTTTTGCCCCTATTTATCGTTTCAACGTGAATTTTGACAATTGTCGTAGTACAGTTCGGCTCACAGGAATGATTAATAAATCTTCAATGGGACATAATAAATATTACTGATAAAATAGCAAACCGTCCAATATTTCCTTTGTTTTTGCAATCGATAGTTCTGTGGGCATCCAAATCCATCATGTAATGATGTTCATCGTTATTAGCGTTTCTCTGAGTAGTCTCAATTCTTCTCTGCTTCTCACTACTACTGATTAACTCTCCTGCATATTCAGCTATAACTGAGCCCTATATTAACATTTAAAATTAAAATCTCGTTGTTATACCTTCATAATTTTTTTCGTAGCAAAAACACCATATCCTTTCAATCCAGAATGTTTTTTTACAATACCATCAGCAATTTTGCGCGTAGTGATGGATCTGTTGTTACATATTCTAGAATTAGTTTCACATTCCTAAAAATTTTTAATTTTGAAAAGAAAAATTCTAACCTCCGGACATTCCCAGCCCGAAAGACGAGTGTGACAGTTATCTGTGCCGCAACGATTTATGTCATCCTCTGAACAGTTACAAAAAACATCCTCTTCGTCAAGAAATGTAAATCTAGGGGCACACCCAGGAGCATACACAGAAGTCTAAAAAACTTGTAAAGAACAATCCAATCGTACTTCAATTGCGGAATATTGGCAAGTGGGAGGCACCGCTTTGCGAAAAGGTGGCTCTTTGGACATTTCATAAAAAGCTGTAACACTATTTGAAAAAAAATAGTTATCAGCTAACCTTCTTTATAATGCGGATTCTTAATTTTATTTTTCCCATACTTTTCATATGCTCCACAAAACATTGGAATAACTTGGGTTATCGGTAAACAAGCGAAGTAATTATCACAGCCTCCCCATTGAACCACGACAAAGCCTGGCTTACCGAGATAACGTCCATAACGGTCTCTGAATTATATATTATGTGTAAAAGAGGTGAATTTAACTGACTGCTTTCTAGACCCGATAGGATAGCTAGAAGTATCTACTGTAGTACATGCATAGAACCTAAAGACCCACTTTCGAAAGTAAATTAATCCTTACGAATTATCATTATATCTGGCGATCGCTACAGATTTGTGACGGACAAAATCTCCAATCAAGCAGGACTCACACAAGCTACGTGCATTTATATTTGAATCCTTCCCTATGAAATATAATAAAATTTTGCATAAACGACACGTACCCATTACTTTTTGGAATCTGTGGCATTTCGGATGATATGCCCGGATACAGTTTGAACAATACATCATATCTCCTTCTGAATAGCAGATGATTCGAATTAGTGTATTTAAAACTACCTGTTTCTTCGCATTCTGTGCAAATGTTAAGATGAAATTTTTGCTTCTTTTTAAAATTACTCGAAGCAAAATCCGGGAATCTCTTCGCATCATATTTTTCGATTTCCACAGCATGTTGTGGACAGATACATGTTTTGCTCTGTATTTCAATAAACGAATAAGCGAGAAACATACTTTTGATTTTGGATTTCCTTGGATTAACATTTTTATCTCCACAGATGAACCAGCCGGTCGACAACATTCGTGGAAAGATTGAAGACATTTTTCGCACGAAACAATATTCTGTTCTGGAGCATCAAAATAGACAGCTGTGGATTTGAGCCGATTTTGAAAGCAGTAAGAACAATGATGTAGAGGACATGACCGCTTTTCTTCCTTTTTCAGCAAGTAATCGTAAGAGAACATACCAGCATTGTATGACTAAAATAGGTAGAATCCAATACATTACTTCTTACTCGAACACATTTCTCATGGAACACTATGGGACATGGCATTGCACCAATCCGTCTTTCACAAGAAACAATTTTTCCAGCTTGCTTATTACAGACGAAACAAGTTTGATCCGATGGCCAAGGAGCGTGCATGTATATGACTGAAAAAAAATTAAAGATAAATAAAGTACAATGATAAGTTGCACAGCACACTTTACAATATGATAACTCACATTGCTAAAGTGATATTCTGTTATATTACAGCTTAAAAAATTGCATAATAATTAAGAAATCTTACTTTGATCATCACCCCAGACAGTTTCCTCACACGATACATTGGAAGATGCTTCTGTGTTCATATCATTTTCTGTGTGTTCATCGCGGACGCCATCATCTATTTTTTCCTTTTCTTTGTCTTCAGTGTCATTGTTCAGCCTAAAAATATTAAAATTGTTGAACAAACAAGTTAAATATTCTGTACATTTCTTATTGTTCACCACTAGTAAAATGTCGTGTCTGTACTGCTTAAAAATATTTGGGTACATAACCATCATAGGTAACAAATATAATACGTTCCTGTATAATAATTTTAGCGGGATCTATATTATATGCGGCTATGCCTTGGATTATTTTTCAAAATTTCGGGTTAACATTTTGTTTATTTGAAATACACCCATTCCAGCAATGAACTGAATTTGACCGAAGGAATACGCCAACAGAAAAACATTTTTAAGTTTTTGGCAAATTGTCATTTAATCTATTGGAGCCAATGGAAAAAATGCGCCAAAAATAAGATGGTATTAATTCATCGCTCTAAAAAAACTTTTTTTGAGTGTCGCAGCTTAATTTCACCATGTTTGCAAACGGGACAACATGATTATGCTCCAGAGACATGCTCAAAATGTCATCACTCCCATATCAACGGGTTTTCACAGATAGATTTGCAAATAAATAACCAGGTGAGGATATTAAATTTTACAAATTAATAACGAATTTCTTGATTTAGACGCTTTCAAGATGGATTATTAAATATCCTGCAGTATTATATTTTACTGAAGAATTCTCGTTTGTGGACTTTAATAAAAGTAATAGATAAAATTTACTTGTTTGAAAATGGCATAGCATCGCCTGATTGAGGGATATCCTTTTTTCCGCTATTAACTAACGTAGACATTATGCCTTCTTTCTGTTTATCAGATTCCTCTTCCTACAAATAGACTAAAAACAAAACTAGAAGCTTTACCTCTCCTTCCAAAGACTCCGTATTCAATGTTTGTATTCTATTTGCTACCATTTACCTGAAATGCTTCTATTATGATATTAAGCTAAAGTCAAGAGAAGCGAACAAGTAATGAAACAGGACCTCAAGATGGGATGGCGCCAAAACGCTTTTAAACGAGGTTTTGTTGTGGTAAACAGCGCGACAATACACCACCCAGATGATTAAAAACATGATAAAATACATTAGACAGAGAGAATTATGTTAATATTCTAAACTACGTTAGAGCCATTTGAGCTCATAAGTGCATCGAGTAAATTTTGCAAGAAATTTGAGATGCTAATGACAATCAACCTAAAAATGTTCCTCGCCAGGGCCTACTTTTTTTTTCAATAAAATGCCATTTTATATTTCCCTCACAAAAACAAATTGATAGACACGATGTCTTCATGTTTCCACAAGGTTACTATGGAAACGCCCAGTTTGCGAATGTTTGGCTATGGAGAGCCATTTGCTTTTTGATTTAGTCTCACACTTTATAACAATTTACAGTTACGATTTTAGAAAGAAATCTACAAATGGTGAATGGAATAGAAGAGCGAACAAGGATGAAGAGAAAATTTCACGTAGTTTATCTTGTGATTAAAAAAAGAGACATTTAGGTTACCACCTCCTCACTACAAAATTACATAGAAAACAGCAAACTAGTGCATTGGCTAAAACGAATATCAGACAGTAGCACTAATTCGGTAGGTGATAGAATAAAAATGACTTAGAATACAAAATGCCAAACAAGCAGCTTGTTACAAGCTAACAACAAGCTTGTTATAAATAAAATCATAAATAAAATCATCAATGTACAAACTTCATCTCAAAATCTATCAATGCATGCAATTCTTGGTGGCAACGGCGGTAAGATTGAAAACTGAAATGAAGCTGCAATATAGGGGGTGACAATAATCGAAAAAAAAGCGGCTTTGAACGCAGGAAAAAAATAGTTGTTTATCTTGATCGCATGTTTCTGTCATTTTATTGGTTACTAGACTTTTTCTATATATATATGGAGTAGTGGCATGAAATCTCTATTAGTCTGCTCACAGTTCCACTAAAAATAATTAGTACCTTGACAATTTGCTTTTCTTATGCTTAGTGTTTTCAATGCTTTTACCTTCAATTATAGCATTTTTAGGATATGCGGATACCTATTATGGACCTGAGTGATATTGAATCGTCCGCTGTCAATTCTCCGCTGTGTAAGTGCTGCGGTAGCTTTATGTAAATGGTTAGAATTCAGTTAGACCGCCGGCAAGCCCTAGAAGATATGGAGAATCGCCCAGAGATCATTCAACCCCTAAGAAGAGCCCAAGATTCTTTACTCCCGACTCTCATTGGCCTTTGTCGCCAGTAACACTAGTAAGTCTTTTCAATTCTTGTTGCAATATTTTCGGTCGTGCCACATTACAAATTACGAAAACAGCCTTTCTAATAGGTACACGTGTTCGCACCGCCGCTCTCAATTGAGACCTTATTTCTCGTATCTTCAGTGTAAAGTTGAACGGCTAGGTCTGCGTGTGTGTCCTAATTCCTCATTTCCAATTTTTGACCAAACTCTTCAGGGCATATAATGTGCCGAATTGTCCACTTTTTTTTTGTCCAGACTGTCTGATTCATCACCAATCACTTCAATCGGAAAAATATTTTGAAGCTGTGATATTATCCGTGAGCATCGAAAGGTGAAGGATACCTCATATTAACAGCGATGATGCTCGGCCTCTGACAACGTAAACGGGCACCCTGCGGTGGATCGCCCTGGGCACGCTGTAACAATACCCGATAGCAATGGACGCACGAGAGGCAAGCCATTCCCGTAAAGCTCAATTTTAAATTCCATCGGTTTTATGTATTCTACGCCTATCCTTCTATAAAAACATAGATATATACTGTTAAATCAGTCGATATTCTTTGAAAGGCTTTTTGAATCTATCTTTCTGCATCTAAAATCTTCGAAATATTTTTGTTCTCCTCATTTCTAGGAATCCTAATTTTAACCTTTCACCCCGCAATCTTCAGTTAGGGAAAACGCAAACGTAAACTCTTCTTTACTTCAGAAATTTTCCTATGCAATCATTCCCTTGAAATAGTCGAAGTAGTCTTGTTTCGACTTGCATTTTTAACTGTTAAATAAATTTATAAATTGAAAATGATTTAGAAGATTGAATTTTGGGGGGAGATTTTGGTAGTACCCAATACGAAATTTGTTTCTCCGGAGTATTTTCTTTATTATGTTTTTAAAAAGTTGTTGACCAGATGTTCCGTTAGATTTTTTACCTCAAACCCAATCTCTCTAACTCTCGACGAGTGTTTGAATTTCCTCGGCGTTTTTGATCCTCTGCACAAACTCTGTGCTATGAAAGCAATTTCCTCTTGTTTCTCCGCAGCTCAACCCTTATTGATCTTCTACTTCATTCACTCGCAATGTTTCAGTTAAATGCATCGGCAAATCGGAGTTTATGACGCACCGCCTAGTCCTTCGCGAATGGTATTTCCTTCTGAAGTACGTCAGGACGGTGGCGTCAATTTTGGAAATGCCGAATCATCATTTTCGCACTTAAATGGATATTCAAAAAGTGGCTTTCCAACTAATGTCTACGACTACGAAGAGTATTTTCCTTCATCTTCACGAGAACTCCAGGAGCGAGTTCCATCTGCTGCTCCTCAGTCGCAGTTTAATAGTCCCGCCCACAATTTCACACAGCACCTGAGGGAGCGCTCACCGTCCAGCAGTTCTGCCCTTTTGAATCTTCTTCAACGATATCCATCAGCACGACAAAGCGTTTACAGTGGACGCATATACGAGGCCGAATCGCGCCCCGTTGATCGTCAATTATTTCGACCAGCCGATGCTTCTACCGGATATCCCCTTGTAGAAGTGGCTGTCCCAAAACAAACAGCGGCTGAGATACAACACTCTTTCTCTGACGCGTCTGATCATCATTTTCCCACTTATTTTGACGGCTACTCTACAGAACCACGACCTATTTCTAATTATTCCTCTAATTTTACTCAAAATTCTCGCGAGGGATACGGAAGAACGTTCCCCAGAAGTGGATCAGGTTTTGGTTCCAAGACTTCAGAACTTCCGTATACTCACAGCAATTACAACGGCTCGAGACTTGACGACACGCATTTGTTGCAACGTAATAACTGGCCAGAGGAATTGGACATTGACTCGCTCTTTGGTGAAGACGCAATGAACAAGTCAACCGCCGAATGGAAGAACAGTTTTGCTCAGATGCAGGATCGTTTTCGGCAAAAGGCAGAAGAAGCGGAAGGCACAGTTTTTCACGGATTTGCCAGCTCGGGAGGGCAAGCACGCGGAATATTGACCAAGTCGTCCAGTCACAATGAAATCCATGACAAATCGCTATTGGGACATGCTATTTCAAGAGCCCAGGAAGCGCCGGAATTCCGACGTTCGGGTGCTTTGGATAACTTTTGGTCAACTACCGTAAATAATCGACCTTGTTCTCCATCTGTTCAAAGAATACCGTCAAATCTTACGGCTGCTGAACGGCTTCAGCTTCTTCAAGAACCAGTTGATGCTCCTAATCGTTTTTCTGCCCCTGTCGTTCCTCAGAGAATAGGAAGTACAACCGCTTTGGCTGCTAGACGTGACCAATATCTCAACGAAGCGACTTCCCCAGCTCCCATTATTCGAGGATACCCTCCGACGAATGTGCCTCGATCGACTCCAAATTTTAGTGATTTGGACAATGCGGTTCAAGAATTACAAAGTGGAATTCGTCAAACAAGCTACAGCCAAGGTGCTAGAAGATTAGGAGGCTGTGGAAGATTCCCCACCGAGGATACTAATTTGAGCCCACCGAGAATAGTAAGCAGAAAATATACACCTAGCCCTACGGATACAAACAGTGAGGCTTCTTCTGTATATCAAGTGCCGAATGGTCTTCCTCATCCGAAGCCAAAGCATAACATCAAGGAGCAAATCTATCAAGCTGGTATTCAAAGTAATTTCTTCCCTCGAATGGGCCTTCGAACGAATACTAACTTTCCTGTTCCTTCTACTGGTAGTGTTGCCTCTAGAATTACGGAATTCGAAAGAAGACCTGGCACACCAACTCTTCATATTGCGAATAATCACAAACAAGTATTCGATTCTGGCCCTATGAGCCCTAGAAGTACTGTCTTTCGTTCTAAGCCTGTAATTCACGTTGATATTGGGTCGACTCATCACAGACCATCCCAGCAAGCTACTACGGTTTTCAGTTTTGAGTCGGTGAGTAATCATACTAACAGCTGAGAGATAGAAGTATGGAAGGTTTTCTTTTTTTTATTAACGTTAAGAACCCGTCCTGCGCTTGATTATCGACGGCTTTCACCTCTATCGCTTACAACATAACCAGTTCTGTCATCGCCAGTATGTTAGTCGGCGTTTCCTTGGCTACCTTTTTTGGGGAAGCGATCCATTCCATTTCGTATAATCTTTGATTATATAGGCCGTACTTATCTATAATAATGAGATCAAGATCAGATCAGATATTGTTTTTCTAGAGGAAAAAATTGAGCAATTATTAGCAATTAGTAGTTCACATACGGGCAATTGCGCTACACTTTATTTTCGACCACCAATAATCGTGTAAATGCGTTTATTTCAATTTTCAATGTTATTTTTGACATAATTTTTTTCTTAAAAAAGTGCTACATTTTGACACAAGATCATCTAGCCGCGTTAGTTTACGAGAGAGCAAGCTTGCGCACACACTAATGTTTGTTCGTCCTGTCTCCTGTTCTAGTCTTCCTCAACCTTTATTGAAGCTGTCTTGTTTCATTCCGTGCATATTTTGTTAATTTTCCCAATAGATTCTCAATTGTTTATATCCTATTTCTCTATTCTTCCGCTTCTTGCCATAATCTGCCGATATAGCCAAAATCCTCTCTATCCAGTAAAATATTAAAACGGAAGAATTCACTGTCTATACAAATTCCTTCTGAAAATAACATTGACGACTTCCATACCTCCTTGTGCGCCATAACCTTTTTTCTGGCAATGCGACATTAGAACATGTATTTTATGTAGCAATTGTTGTAATTTCATTATTGAGTTAGTTTATCCTTTGAAATCAGGCCAGTGCGTATTTTCGTCTGCTTATTAGCATAAGAATCATTACGGTTCTGAGCAAATACGGAGCGTTTGCGGACAGCCGGTTGTCTTAACCAATAGTCGCCACCCTAGTGAGCCCCATTTCTTTTCCTGCCATTAATTTCCTTGAAACTATGAAACCCATTTTAATGCACTCAATATTCTGAAAAATTCTTCTCATTCTCCGATATTTGAATAAAATAATTTCTTAGCTTTCGGCTCTCCGAAAGACGACATTCCTGTGGGGGATTCCTTTACCATGAAGGATTCTACTATTCGTCCACCTGATGCGGCTTTGTGTGAATGTTCACTTCTTGCTGCACGCCGACCGTCTCATTTTCATAAACGAAAAGTAGCGGATCGAAAGCGTCGATTTTTAGATCGTTTGCTCGGCAATATAGTTAGAAAAGTTTTTGATTCGCAGAGGATTAGGAAAGATGTGAGTAATTTTTTGTGAGAGAAAGGAAAGAGCGATATTGACCACAGTAGCATAACCGAACTTCCCTAGCAACGTTTTAATTTTTCTAATTGTTTTCTGTTTTCAGAATGCAACAACGGATGACTTGCAAGATCGATTTGAAGCTTTGTCTCTGCACACTCCAACAAGACAAAGGTAAATTTATTTATTTATTTTTATAATAAGATTTAACCTTCTTTTGAAAATTCTGTAGGTGTTGTGGGCTGTGCGGAGTAGTGATTTTCGACGCCCCCGGGCTCAGCGAGAGCCTGACAAATGTCGTCACAGCCTCCCCCATGAAAACATACATTAAACTGAACGAGCTCTCGGTGCACATCCACTGTGTGCTTGATACTTTTGCCAACGGCGTTTATTCTCTATTTTATCTGTTTACCCTATTGACCGTATGTGACACTAAGACCGCTGGAAGCTGGCGAAGACGGCTAACAAAGTGGTTCACTATCTAAAATATCAACGCCGCGCCTATCGCCAGAAAGTTCAGCAGATTCGAGAATGTAGAACCGCGGCTGTCGCAAGTTGCCGCCCCCCGCCCTATGCTAATTATCTACCCACTACAAGCTATTTTTCTTACTCCATAAATTCTAATGACACAGATGTATTCGCAAAAGTGTCAATTCCCTCAAGCCGGTATGTATTTAATAAAATAATAACAAAATGCATATCATATGATAATTATTTTTCAGAGTACAACCCAAGCTTGTATTTGATCTTTCTACAAATGCATCCGATACCTCCAATTCGAGCACTGATTCTAACGGTGCTCTCCATGGCCTGTCGTTCAACAGAACTCTTCGAGGAATTCAAAATGAAGAGTTTGTGATAATTTTTCTTGTTTTATTTCCGTCTTTTTAGAGAGCTAATTGCTTCGCCCATCATATCAAAGAAAGAGAGATTTCATCCACCTCCTCCAAAATTTTATTTTCCACAAGGCGTACCAGTTTCTCAAGCCGATAATGATGCTGCACTACGACGTGGTTGTGATGTTTTTAGAGCTCTTCCTGGACAAAAGGTATGAGCATTCTTTTTTCATCTAGAAACATTTTCGAATAGGCTAATGTTTGAATGTATAGTGAATAATGTTTCAGTGTCGTTATGAAGATATGGATAAACTGTGTGCGGCAGTGGGACTACCACTTTATTGGAAGAAGCCGATTTATAGATGTATGAATCCTCATGGTGACACCCCTATATCTGTGACTGATTTTACTGCTTATTGGAGAGCGATGACCAGTGTTGCACATGATGAAGCTGCCAGGTACACCCGTCAATAATTTTATCGATATTTAATTCTAGATTTGTCTACACTTTGACCCAGGGTAATAAAACAGAAGTGACGCGTGATCTTTTCCGGCCGCTTATACTTGATGTTATCCATACTCATCCGGGACTAGCCTTCTATCGCTCTTCAACTGAATTCCATGATAAATACTGCGACGTGGTTAGTTGAAAATTATTTTACCTATCATATATCCATGTAGGTCGTCACGCGTATATTTTGGAATCACGTAAAAGCATGGGCGGATACTCTTACAGTCCAAGATATTCGACGAGGAGATTTTCTCGAGAAAATTAGAGACCTGGAAGAGGCAGAAGACATCAATCAAAATCTCAGATATTTCAGGTGCGTTGCTTTACACTTAGCTGCACAATAAAAAACTTTTTTAGCTATGAACATTTTTACGTTATATATTGTTTATTCTGGGAAATCGATACAGATCATGATTTAAAAATTAAACGGGAAGATCTTCAACGTCATATGAAAGGAGGTATTCAGTTTTATTTTCTATAATAATTCTTTTAGCCGTACCTAAAATGGTAGTTGAGAGGATATTTAGTAGAGCCGTATGCAAACACAAAGGAAATAGAAAGATAGTTGATATAGGACTGGTTGAATTTACTCAATTCCTCCTGGCGGATGAAGATAAACAACACCCGTCAAGGTTTTACCGCGTGATATAGTGTAACTTTTAAAAATTTAGCATTGAATACTGGTTCCGAATTATTGATGAAGATGGTGATGGAATTATTACTTTGTATGATATGGAGAATTATTATAAAGGAATACAAGAAAAGTTGGCTGAAGAAAGCATTGACTGCATGAAATTTAGTGATGTCGCTTGTCATGTGAGTTTACATATTAGCATCATTATTTATGTTGTATTCAGTTAATAGATGCTATTCAACCAAAACAGGAAAATTTATTTCGAAGAAGTGATCTCAAAAATAATAAATTGGCTCCACGATTTTTTAATTCTTTTGTAAATTGGAGGAAATTCTTTACCCAAGAGACAACAGAAGGTATATTTTAAATAACAATTAAAACTTGCCTGCAGGATCTGAACCCACTGTTAAAGATGAGAACGGCCAGGAATTAACAGATTGGGATCGTTTCTGTGTTGAGGAATATGAAGCTTTAATGGAGGCACAATCAGATGGGGAGAATGTAGACTGCTAGTATGTTTTTCACACATTTTTTGGACAACCGTCTGTTATTTTTTACAATTTGATATTTAGCGATTTATATCTCGATGACGATGAAGAAAGTCGTTCTGCCACAGTTTCGTACAATCAGCTTCTTTGAATCTTAGTCTCTTCTTTTGCATATCCAATTTCTACGGTCCATCTACGGTGCTCATCATGCTCAGGTCATTCTTTCATTTTGTGTTATTATTTATTTCTTTTATTTTTTTTCTGCCCGACACTTGTCAATTGTGCTCAGTATGTTTATCTTTTTGTGATTTGCTGGCTTCCTGTAATTTTTTCACCCTACTAATGTATTACTCAAATTTTTAAAACTTTTATTTTTTATAAAATTTTTACAAATAAACATGTAAGTAATTTGAGCAACCTGTTCGGGGATTATTGGAGAGCAGTAACTGGAACGGCTTCAGGTGGCGGCGATGAATTAACCCAGTGTATTAGCTGAATTTAATAGTAATTTTTATTTATTCGGCTCCTTACTCCAACACTATTGATACCCAATGATACCAATAGGAATGTGAAGAGAAATACAAGAAATGTACATCTTTCAATGACAGTTGCCACCTGTAAACGGCGAGATTACTACCAATAGATCAATTATATTCACCCAGTCGTATTCAATCCGAGCTAATCGGCGTGTTGACGGCAGTGTACTGAAACTATTTATATCCGTCGGTTCCTCGACCCACGTTCTTTCTCCTTCGCCTGTTTCGCTTTGCGTCGACTTCATTCTCGATCGAAATTCATGACTACAAAAAAATCCCATAAAATATTTCATTTTTAGTACCTATTTTCATTTTTCTCGGGAATATCTTCCATTGGCTGGCGGCCATCTTTTCGCTTATTGAAAGTGTCTGACGGAGGGCAGCAGTTGCCGCTAGCGGCGGGCGGAGGATAGCCCTGAAATGAGACACCTGACACCCAGCCGACTGGACGAGAGAAGGAACACCGCCCGAGGGAGGAACACGGGGGACTGACCTCCGTGCCAGCGGTGAAGACAAACTTGGCAAATTGAGTAATTGTACTCTTACGGCTGGCAGAATCAAATTCGCCGAATTTAAAAGTCTGAAATGGGAAGATTTTATAAGAAAATAGAAAAAGATGCGGGGAATGGACAGACAAAAACGGGACAGGCAAACGAGATGAGACAAACGAACACGTGCGGAACAAACCTCCGGGCTTATGCCATAAAGCCTAGCGAACTGGAATATGGCTTATTAGAAAAAAAGACACTATGGGATAGTGGACATACTTCGAGTAATTTGTCGTTTGGTTGAAGATGGTCGGGAATTCGGGTAAGCGACAAAGAACTGAAGAGACGGGTGATGACGACAGCTCGTGGAGGAAGCCTCTGTCCAACCGAACCGAATTTTTGGACACTAAAATAAGGGGGTAATCATTGAAAGGGGGAAACGGCTACCTGATGACAAAAGAAGCAGCCAAAGCGCCCACAGAAATGATAACAATTGCACACATATAAAACCAGCCTGAATTTCCAGTTATTCTCAACGGAATCCGGCTGCCGAGCGAAGGCGCGCCCGCCCTCGTACAATCTCGGCAGCAGATGCAATCGACCCCAAGCGGCGTCTAATTTTCGACATCTACAGTCAGGTAAAAGTCTGATCTGCTGATCATATGATGATTCCGGGCAATGATTCAAAGTGAATTAGAAAGCACGGCCTCTCAGGTTTGCAACGCCTAAGGGCAGCCCGATCTGACACAAAGCAGATTCAGCCAAAAAATGGTTTTACTTGGAAACCTCCTCCTGATAATAACGTTTATTTTTTTCACTTTCAATATTTTTATTTTGTTGGTCTATGCGAATTTTCTGTTGCCGTGCGGAGCGGCCTTTTTTGTTTTATGGAAAACGGAAAATTAACAGGAAACTTACTTATCAAAGGAATAAAAGTGGAAGTGCTTGGCATTTGGTCACTTATCATGAGCATAAGAATTGACCTGGAAAGAATTTTACTTCGTCTGTCATATAAATGGATTCTGAAGGGCCAGATTGAGGTTCTGCCTCTCTTTGGTTTTTTCTTTGCTGGAGACGCCAAAATGAAGCAGATATCCCCAATTGAACAAGCTTTCGCCCACTGAAATGAACTGCAAAATCAAGTTCAATTTTGTAAAATTCGCCCTAAAATTTCTCCCCTATCCCTTTCTCGTGCCCAAGGTAACCCGGAAATAAGACATTTTAAGATAATTTCTCACATGCTCAACAGGGTGCTGATACAAAGGCTAATCTTTTCAACACGAACGCCAGATGCCGAGCTGAAAAAGGATTGTTTTTGTGTTAGAAACGATACCTCGTGGTAAAGAAACCCGTGATGGCAATCAAAGTTATTATGAAAGTTGGAATGACCAGATTGACTAAATAGAAAAGAGGACGACGTCTGGAAATCACACTGACCCTTTGAATTGGTTTTCTGACCTCAAATAAAGGGTGAAATCAAGGAGAGTGTAATTATAAGCACAGCAGACATATTTGACGACATTTCTCTGGGCTGAAATTGATGTCATCCTAATGGATTTCGATTATGTCGATAGTTATCCGTGGTTAGAACACAGCAGGTGCTGTTGGCGATGGGAATTGGGCCAAGCAACAAAACGAAAAGGTTAGAAAAGCGGGCAGAAGCTCACGATGTTACGGTCTCACCACTTATCCCAAGCAATTGCCACTCGTCATTTGGAACATAACTGTTTGTGCCGACGGCGGCCTCTGCCAGCACATCTTCGACTCGTTTCAATTTAAAATAAAATGATAGCCCACCCGACGTGCCCTGCAGACTCCAACCCTCGTTTGGCATATAATTTGATGTCCCGATTTCCTGCTTCAAAGAGAAATAGTCGATGTCCCGATTGTCTAATTTCACATTCGACCGGAGAAGAAGGCAACTTACCGCTGGTCCAACTGCCAAAAATCATTTTACACGTCTGGGAATCGAACGGGAAGAACTGAAAGACAGTCGAGGATGAAGTAATCCACATTACCTGAAGGTAGAGACGACAATAAAACTTGTAAATGGCCGGATAGAGAAATTCGACCAGAGCTCGTTTATTGGCGTAATCAGTTGTCAATTTGACGTGTTGCGGCCGTCGCTGCTCGTCGTCTTTCATCAGTAATCTGTAATTTGTCCTTCCTCCCCTGATAATTTCCCACGTATTGTAGAGGGTCGTGTCTGGTATCCACAGCTGAGTGTAGTGCAACTTCGTCTCGGAGATGTTGTCATATTCTTCAGGATTCCAGTACAACAACTCGTCGTACCATCGCTCGATGACCCAAACCGAGACCGTCACGTATTGTTGTCTCTCGTTCTGTAACCGAAAGTCGTTCTTTTGATCCCCCAAGGGAACACCCATAATCCTTGATGTCTTGTGAATTGGTGGAAGTTGAATTGGGGCAATGTTCTTTAACAAAACGCAACATTCCGGGGACGCTGTGGGG
Source organism: Oscheius sp. DF5033 (assembly GCA_964036215.1). Lineage (NCBI taxonomy): Eukaryota > Metazoa > Nematoda > Chromadorea > Rhabditida > Rhabditidae > Oscheius > Oscheius sp. DF5033. Next base: position 4,872,314 of record CAXIWN010000006.1, read on the forward strand.
GCAGAACAAACTGACCAATTCAATGATTTGATAGAGTTCGACTTTGAATTTGACATCTACGGGAAGAGAGCCATTTCTCTTGGGCTTGACAATGTCGGGTCCCCGTCGACGGATGAGATATCGCTGAAGACGTTGAGTTGCCGTTGGGGCGAAGTCGACTGAAAGATGCACGGTCACCATAATGAGACTATCACCGACAGGGCTCGTCGACGTCGATCCAACCATCTGTGAAGGTGGACGAGACGACGGTCACCAGGAAGACGAACACAGTCAGGAGAATCATCTGCCGCTCATTTACTTCTGCTGACGGACGTCGATCAGAACAACAAAATTTAATTAAAAGGAATGACGACAAAGTTCTTGATTGGAAGAAGACCAAAAAGAGACAAAGGGCGGGGGACATGGATCAGGGGAAGCGAATAAAGAGTTCGAGAATTTCTAATGAATTAGCCAGATTGGTCATTCACAAGCGGGGGCCGACAATTTTTTTTGGAAGAGATTGGCACTCAATCAGAACGGGGAACAATCCCGCCATCCCAAGAGGAATCACTGACGATTGTTGACATGGCCAAAAACGAAAAATGAATTAAAAGCAGAATTCTTGCTTTCGGAGAGACGAAGCTAATGTGTGAGGAGAAGGAGGTGGGCTCGGTCATTAGGATAACGGGGAAATAGAGTGCTCTCAAATGGATCTTTTTGTCATCCCGAGAACCGAGAATGATGCGCCTTGTTGTCCTCGCGCGGGCCAGGAGGATTATTCACAGGGTTCAAATATTCGAACCTTCTTTCTCATAGCGAGAAAAACAAGTCGGAAGATAAAAGGAGGGAAATAACCATTCGAATTGCAGAAAAGCATCTGGGAAGAGCCCGCTGGATTAGATATCCTCGAAGGGTTCACTGAAAACTAAATAGAAGTCACGCCTGAATGAATAGATGACAACTCGAGAAAACCTTCTGTCTTCTGTTATTTTATTTTTATTGAAGTTCCATATTTTTCTAGAAAAAGTTCAAAGCCCGAGAAATCCAGTTGTAAGCCCGCCTGACCCCAATCAGGGATTGCTATCATTTCCCATGCTGCTGTTGTTTCTCTTCCTTTCTGTTTCTGCCCGACAATCACCTGTAATCCAATCACTTTCACCATCAAATCCAACTCTTATAAGCGGGCAAGATTGGGAGCCAATTTCAAGAAGAAAAAGAGAAGTCGAAGGAGATTCAAGCGAAGAAGAGGATGAAGAGACTGATGACGAGGACAGAGACAAGCGGAAATCTTCTCCCTATTACGAATATCTCTACAAATGGATGAAAGAAGATGCTAAAGTGAAAACAAAAAAGAGACCCTTTGCCGATGTATACAAGATACCCGGGCCACAAGAGCCTCTCCCCGGAAGGAGTCACACCGGCGATTATTGGCCCGTCTTCCCGTTTCAGAACCAATTCTCCGGTGGTCTTGACTTGGATCCTTCAATTTCTCGGGTAGGTTCGGGTCGCCTCTATTCTAACTCTCCCTTCTCCAGCATATCGGAGGCGATCTGAACTTGGCTGTGCCTTCTTGGGGAATGTTGGACATCTATGGCCGCTTCTTTAACAGGTTATTTTACTTGTCGAATAAAACCTCGCGATATCTCCAGAATTCGAGATACCACGACCAAGTTTGGATATTTGAATCACCCGGTGAACATGCTCGACCTCGACAGAAATGATTTTGTCAAATTGATGTCGGATCCTTCGCTTCATTGGAACAGAAGTCTGTTTTGACTTGACCTCATGATTATAGTTTTCAGATGGCCAGCCGCGTCTTCCTCTTGGCAAATTGGCTCGTACTTATGTTCCTCTCAATTGTAAACCGCCTCTTTGTAATCCATATTCGATGACATTTGGTCTCGGAGTTAGTTTCCTCGAATAATTGGTTTGATATCTTTAGATTGAACACGATTACGGAGGCAACGATGGAGTTGAAGGAGATATCGACGTGCCGATTCCCATTTCGAAAGGTGTCGCGTACAGGCTTCCATTCTCTGGAAAGATCTACTACGGTTCGGGCAGTCTTTATTGAAAATAGCAGCCCCTTCAGCTCTGGAGAATATTACAATTACCTACGGGCAGAATCTGGCTCCAATTGATCCGATGCACAGTATGTTTGACTATCAATATACCCGAGATCCTAACTTGGCCATTCCGCGAGATCGACGAGACACCAGCCGGTCGAATAAGGTGGGTTAGCCGACTGTCCATTGCTAATCCAATTCCAGGTCTGGCAGAGTGAACCTGAGGCTAAGACTTTTGCTGATCATATGGCTGGAAAGGGTAAAACAGGGCCATTCAGGACGAGGATATCCGGACAAACCTCGTCGAAATACCACAAAGGAGAGCAAGTCACCCGCACTGTTGCCGTTCCCCATTTCATTCCTGATTATCAACCTTATCCCATGTTCCCCGTCTATCCTCAATATTCGGCACCATTCTTTCAATCATCGCCTTTCCAAAGACAACTTCCGTGGTCTCCATTTTTATTTGAGTATGGTTCAAGTCTCCCAATTGACGGATTTTCTTTTCCACAATTTTATCCCCCTGTTCAAAGGTTTGGAATTCTTCCAGAGCTTCCTCCTAATCTGTGGGACCCGGGTTTTCAACCATATTTATTGTCGTAATAATTGCCAACTAATAATTTTAATGGGAAATTTCATTTTCTTCCATTGCTCTTTTTGTCCCCCGTTGCGTCAAAAAGAAGTTGGACTGTAGAATTTAGGTAATTAGGACCCAAGAAGAGATTGTCATATCAAAAGATTGTGGTTGCCCCAGGGTCAATGTGACGTGTTATGCGAGAGTTTACGATGGTGTTGTCTTTGTTGTTGGCTGTTGTGTTTCTCGTCGACCGGTTCCACTCCTTTGCCAAGAGCCATTGCTACGTCGGCTAAGCCTCGATTTTCGGATTGGCAGAAAGCTTGATCGTGCCCCGAGGACATATTCTGGTGGTTACAGTCACGGGCAATACAATAGAGACGAGGGGAATCTTGTTGACTGAAGGGCAGCTACAGACGATGCACAGGCAACAGTAGCCAGTAACATGGTTCTTTCTGTTCCAGTGAATTCCAAAGATAGAACAATTAGTGGAAATAAATGAACAGACAGAGTATATTGAGTGTAGGCTGTACAACAGTAGTGGTCCTCCTCTTGTCCCTTAGTCAGCCCCCCGACGACCTTGCCAACGGGTCTCTTTTCTTCTACTTCTTCTCTGACTCATGCCGCATTACATCTGCCCGCCCTTTCGCTATAAAAGAACTCTCAGCTAGAGCTTATACTCCGAAACATTCCCCTCTCTTCTGTCTGGTTTTTAAATCGCCTTTTCTTCCTTCCTTCTTCCCGTCTCGATTGTCTATTTTCAGAATGAATTCTCTTCTGCTCCTTCTTCTTTGCCTGGTTCCTGTCTCTTTTGCCTGTTTTGCTTCAGGAGTCTGTGGAGGAGGCTGCGCTCCACCTCCCCCGCCTGTTTGTGCAGGAGGTTGTGGTGCTGGCTATGGTTAAATTAGTAAAATTAGGAATTTTTAATTCCGAAATTGCAGGTTGCGGGCAATATGGATGTTACAGTATGCGGGCGAGAGCTCGTTCAGCAAAGACAATCTCAATTGGATCAAGGACCGAGGTTTGTCTTCTGAAGGCAGCTAATCTCCAATATTCAGAGCCAAGCCCGTAGCCCTGACGAGCGTTTCATGGAATGTTGTCAGGAGCGAAACTTGCCCGACTCTTGCCTTACCAAATGTTCATACCGGACATACACCAAAGCCGCTCTTCAAGCCATGTACTTCAAACAAGACTCTTGTCCCATGCAGGTACTCTTCCCCCAAAAAACTTGACTTATCGCCGATTTCCAGGCAGCTGCCGATATCCAATTCTGTGCGGCCCAGGGACGTGACCATACCGACTGTTGTGTGAGAAATGGAGTGGCCACTACTCTCGCCGGCTCGAAATGTCTCACTTTCTGTGATCAGAGACCAGGAAATGTCACACAATTGGATCTCACATACATTGCCTGCTATGATCGCTTCGAGAATATGAAGGCCTGTTTCTGGCAAGGGGCCTCGGCCCAGTTGAGCAACAGTTTCTCCCAAGACGAGAGCCCCGCTTCTCTTCCCCAAGCCAGACGTCTCTCATCCGCCAGAACATTCCACTCATTCAACTAGACGTCTGAAGGAGAGGACAATCTCTGTTGTATGTACGAGTCGATTGTAATTATTCGATAAAATTTTTACGGCTATATACATTAATACACATATTAAATCTGATGTAATCCATTATATACAGGACAAGGTAAGAGCTGATATGGCATAGATTTCACCGTTCTGCCCCCAAATAGCGAGGATATTTCACTTTGAGATGTCTGCTGTTCAGGCGAATCACGAGATTTTAAATTAGAAGGATTGCGTCGTGGCTGATCCAAGAGCATTTTCTGGTGGAATATGTACAATTCGAATTGTCGGCCGAGGAAAGGAATTGCCGGCTTGGAGATCAATTCATCTCGAAGCGAGCTCAAGTCAAGAGGATGACAGAAATTGACAAATTCGAAGAAGAGTGGGGCAATACTGTCAACACAGATTGGATTGTCACAAAGACAAAGAGGATGACGGGAGAGTTTTCGAAAAATGGCAATTCCGGGGATTAAAGGGGCAGGTTGAGGGCTGAATGTGTAAATCAGAAGGCCGTAGATGTGATGTCCATCTTCTGACAAATAAGATCGAATTAACGACGACTGCATAGTTACTTCCTAAATGTTCCGAATAAGTTTCGTCTATAAATAACCGACAGTTCTCTCGACCGACTCTCCCATTGTGTGTAAATTCTCAAGTTTTCCATTGAAGAATTCGGTAATTAGCGGTCAATTGAGCTGGGGCTTCTCCAAATGTTCTTGTTTTGACTTCGAGGAATTCGAGAGGACCTGTCCCATTTTGCCATTCCTAAAGAACTGCATATAAAACGGAAGATACTAGCTAACCTGTAAAATTTCATTGAATACGGCGAATGTAGACCTAATCTGAGGACATGTGATAGAACAACTTGGCGGCGGCGACATTAGGAACAAATTAATTTTGAACCGACCGGCTCAATCGATGGGCATGCATGCCCTTTTCTGGCTGACGGTGGCACATTTAAAGTAGCCGAAAAAAGGAGCTCAGTTTATTTATTGTTACAATTTTTAGGGATGACAATTAGAATCAGGGAAAAATAGAACTTTGACAATTAGTTAGGCGCAGTCTTCTAATCGTTTCATAGAAAGAAATACGAGTTGTCTATCAATATATCTGACGAGGGCCGCTCCCAAATCACTGACACCAGAAGTTTCAAGCAGTTCTTCATAAAGAGTGCCCAGGGTTATGGGATAACAGCCGTCGACAAAACAGGGAAACAGAACGGCAATAGACTCAGAGCAAGCGGGATTGTCACAATAGCAATCGGGACTCCGGATGAGCTTTCGGAATGTGACCACGGTTGATCGCTGTCGATCATTGTCCTTTTCATATATGAGCAGGCCATAGACTGGAAGTCCATCTTCCATTTTACGACAACGGATGAGCCAAGATGTCATTTCAATCGACTGAAATCGTGTTATTCTCGACGAATAAGAGCGTCGATTACCGATTCCGTGCCGAGTTCTCCCCCATATCCGTTTCGACTGTGTTTCGCATGGGCAAAATGTTTCTTTTTCCCGTTGATAAAAGGAATCGTCTCCAGTGAGTCGACAATGGTTTCCGGGGCCAGTGGCACTTCGACGTTCAATTTCAAAAATTCAATAGAGGACTGTCCTTTTTGCCAAGCCTCAATATTTTCATCTATTAGTTTTAAAAAGAAGAAAACCTTGAGCACTCGGTTGAGTTCGTTCCAGTCCGCTGCTGTCAATGTCCCGCCGATATCTACCCGTTGTCGGTCGACACAAAAGTCGAAGAGTCCGTCCAATGTGTGGTTCGAGTAGTCCATCTCAACTTCTTTGATCCCCTGCAATATTTCCTATTAAAAAAAGTAAAATCAATACCTGGAGAGTAATATTAATGTCCGGGAAACTGAAAGCACTTTGAAGTTTGACTCCTTCTGGATTACAGATCCTCGTCGAGATCTCCAAGGCTTTTTGATTTGAATATTGAAAGACCATTTCTTCGCACTTGGGTACACCGACGGTAATGATTCCTTGCAAGGCTTCCAAGACGCCTTCTATCTTCTCCGCATGGTTCGATCCTCTGTTGCGTGTCCGGAGGAAAACCGATGAATTGGCACGGTGCATAAGCTGAAATCTTCGCCAGCACAATCCTCGCAAGGCGGCGGCCAGATTTTCAGTTGTCATTGTGCCAGTCTCTGACTCCAACAAGTTCAGAATCATCGCCGAGTTTATACAATCCATAGGGATTCCTCTATGCGACCATTCGATATGTTTCCCGATGACCCAGCTGTATTTCCCATCATCTTCACAATAATCGATGACGATGTTGTCGACAACTCGAACAGAATACAACTGGGGAGAGTCGGATACCAAACTGGCGACATCTTTACAAGTCTGTTGGATTCGGACGAAGGAGATATAGTCCAGCTGCAAAGAAAAAGAGATTTGACAGAGTGGATACGGGTTACCTTCTGTAATATTTTGGCGATGTCCGTTTTCGAGAGAATATTCAAAGAGAACATTATACTGAAGACTAGGAGAATGGGCGATAAACTAAAATAGACGCGTCGATTTAAAAGCTGAGGTCAGAAGATGTCATCCTCCGCACCGATTTCATAATCCTGTCCCGTATTGATTTTCTGATTTTTTTCTGATTTTAATTGATTACGTAGATATCATTTCCTGGAATAGCAAATTGATCTCTTGGATTCATTTGAACTCAGCCAAGCGACGAAGTCACAAACAAACTAGTCTAGGCCACTACAAATCACTGTTTACTGAATTGAGAGGGCATACGTGACAATATATACAGGGAACTAATTAATTTAATGGGAGGAGGAGGGGGATATTCGGGGAAGCGTAAGCCCTGTCTGGACTAGTTGTTGGAATGGGCACTTTGATTTGTAAACAATATTGTGGTCGAGTTATTCTGACGGAAGATCGACCGCTTGATACGGAGACGAAGATTGGTAGAACAGAAGACGAGAATGTACGGGGAGAGAAGAGTCAAAGCATCTGATGCCCAAGGAAGAAGACGAGTGTAGATGTGGTCGACAATGGCTGCTTCTGTAGCGAAGTAGGCTGTCAACTGCAATGTATTTGTAGACAAAATAGACGAATTCCTTTACCATCAGAATCGTCCCTGCTAATTCAGCAAAGAAATTGACAAGTGAATGGGCAAGCAGCTTCAATTCCGTGGTGAATTTACGAGAACGGACTTTTTTCTCTTTCTGAGTCTGCAGCTTTATGGAGACAAGTCATGTGGCTTACCAGAAAAAGAATAAGAACTGTGCCAATATTGAAGAAGACACTGAGAATGGTGGAAATGGAGATGGTCCCAATTGTCATCAGCATCCGTCGAGCGGCGTCCTAAAGATGGGCGTTTACGGCACGCGAAAAACCTAACAGTTTCTGTCTTATAACTGAAAGAGTCGGTGGCATTGTTGTAGTACCAATAAGCTGGATAAATGAGTATATCGACGGCGCTTATAATGGGCAAGACGACGACGATTATCACAATTGGCCAGACAAGTTTTCGCCAGATCTGAAGTTTCGAATTTTCTGACATATCACTGGAACTAACCTTGTCGTATTTGAGAGGTGTGATGACGGCAGAGAAACGGTTTAGAGTGAGGGCCAGGCTCATGAGATATTGTCCTCGACCAAGCGAAGATATCCCCATGATGGAAACTCGTTCAAAGCCCCAGAAAGTACCACGAGAGTAAATTGAAGCCAAGAGACAATCCTTGCATGTAACAGCCGGCAATTTCAAAGAGATGTAACCATCCAGAATGATGCTCACATTCTATACAAAATCCTTGTTTTGTGAATAAATTTCTGGATCTCACCACGAAAGCCGAGAGCAGAAATAACTTGTAATAGGAAGAAGAAAACTCAGCACTTCGAAATTTGATGATGAGAGCGGAGAGGATAAGATAGACGACAAGAGTGATCATGTTAAAGGCTAATGTCAACCAGAAGGCGACGTTCATATTTTGATTAGGAGAACCAAGGACGGAAGAATTGGAAGAAGTCTCGTTGAGAGAAGTACCGTTAAGTAATGAGGTCAGGTCAGTCGTCTCATTTGTAGGAACAGAAGAAGGCGTTGCTGGAAAGTACAGACATTGCGGGGATATCAGGCGGATGGGGAAATCTCGACGGCCCTGTACTTGGCTCGTGTCAAATAGAAAAAGATTATCCAAGGTTAGGGGGTGGATGTCTATTAAAAGGCCAGCTATGGTTGAGTTGCTCGACTGATTATTATCTGCAAGCTGTCTATTCACATTAAATAGAGACAGAGGGACCACCCAGAAGAGGAAGTGGTGGAAGACAAGAAGCTTACCTGTCGACGGCATGGCAGAACTCATGATGGCAGCTGATTCCAATTGTCAGCTATTAAATCCAAAAAAGGACCCTATTAAGCTGAGACGGCCAGAATAGACGAGGAAGGAACACCGGCGAGTGACGACGGAGAGACGAAGCAAAAATATGGCAGCATGGCAAACGAAGAGTCGAATGATGAAGGCCCTGTAATAAAGCGAGAATCTCAATGGGAGGGAGATCTTTCCACGAACAAGCTCATCAGGAAGAGTTCATTCGTCGATCAAAGAGAACGACGCCAAATTCTGTTTGCATCTTTCTGTTTCTGCAATTGTTGCTATTCACGATGGAGGCATCAAAAAGACATCTTATTTTTGTAAATACTCGTAATTGACTGCCCTTACTCTATTTGTCACTTGAACATTACAAGATACATGATCACATTTGCACGAGATGGGTGGGCGCGATGTTTCAAACCTACAATATTCGTCGGAAGAAGATACTTGTGGATAAAACAGAGACTACTAATTCTTATAGAAGAAAAACAATTCCTTGAAGGAGACAAAGGCGGAGATCTACCTACCAATTTACTTGGAAAATGGATAGAAAAAGAAGTTGAACTTGAGCATTTTAATGAGGGAAATTCGACTTACGTGCAGTTATGAAGCTGTGCGGAGTCCCAAATGAGGAACAGTTTTGAAATAACAAAGCGGTAGAAAAGCCGAGGAATGTGATACGACCCAATTAAAACGGAACCTTATGTTGTTTTTATGAATTTTATGAAGGATTTATGAAAAATTGCCTGTAGAGCAAAGAATTGACGTGGCGAGAGATCAACAGAACCATCCAAACAGCCCATTTTCAAAATTTCTTGTCTATTAATTAAAGTGGGTCACGTCTCCTTGCAAGAAAAGGTGAGAGCACAATGCACAAATGACACAAGCTGCAAATGTTTCGAAGAAGTCGACGGCGAGGGAAGTGAAGAATCTCAAAATTTGTAGGGGATCTCCGTCGTTCCATCCGGTGTTCCTCGGTCTCTGATTTGCACCTGCTCTGTCCACTTTAATGATCATAGCCCGGTCATCGTAAAATGATTCGAAAGAAGAGTTAGAGGCTGCCAGCGGTGGCTTTGATCGGGAGGTGTCAAACTCCGCCTCCCCTACGAGAACCGGCACTCCACCAGCACTTTCACAGGCGTCTCATCTATTTTTATCCGATCCTCTGATCTTTTTTCGAATTTTATCACTATCAAAATTGGGTCAATTGTCCTCCTTTTCCCATTGGCATTGTCGCCTTCTTTTGTCTTTCGCAAATCGTCGCTTTTTTTCTCCTTCAGCCCACAGAAATCTCGCCCTCTCAATGTTGCTCTTTTGTATTGTTTCTCTCGGCTGGCTGTCAACCTCAACTAATCGGTCAATCTCCTCCAGTCCAGATAAAAAAGCCATTTCCGTGGTGATCCGTCTTCTTCGTAGTTTTGGCTGTGCTCAATATCCATCGATTGACCGCTTGCTCTCTTCAAATTAATGGCTTCGGGGGGAAGAGTGGTTCCAGCCAATTCGCACTGCACAAATCATGTGCTTAACGCCACCGGGGTGCAGATGACTCCGAATCTTCCGGCGACATTCAACAGAAGGATCAGGCCACCCGCCTTTTTACTTCTTGTCCTCTAGTCATTGTACTTCTTGGACTTTTGTTATGACAGCTGGTCTCCTCCTCTCCTCCTCCATCTTTCCTCTTATTCTTCTTATTCTTTTTCAGCTCGCCACCAATGCGATATCTGTGGTGGCTGGCCTTCCTGGGCCTGGCCGCCACCATTTTCGGTGAAATCGGCCGGAGCTCAGCCGATGACCCCACTGGAAAGGTACTCGTCGTCTTTTTCTTCTCTCCTAATATTTCCTCTTCAGAGCAGTCTTACATTTGTCTTCGATATTACGGGTTCGATGTTCGACGACTTGGTCCAAGTCCGAGATGGAGCTCGAAAAATCTTCCAGACGGTCATGTCCCAGAGAGAGAAACTCATCTACAATTACATAATGGTACCATTCCATGATCCCCGTGAGTTATTTTTTAATTGTTTCCTCTGCTGGAGACGGTGGCCTATAAATCAGACGGGTGTAAAACGAGACGAAAGGCTGTGGGCCTGAGTCAGCGAGACACGAACGTCGGGCACAATGAGCCATAATCAGAATGTGACCGAGTCATTGGAGGGATACACTCCCAGACACGAAAAAACCAGCGATATTTTCAGATCTCGGAGATATCATCAATACCACAGACTCGACATATTTCATGCGACAGCTGAATAAAGTCTACGTCCATGGTGGTGGCGACTGTCCCGAGAAGACGCTGACTGGTTAGTTTCGACCATTTTCCCTTACAATTGGCAACATTCGTCATGGCCAGTTAGACAGCCCGTGATAACCAGGCCGTTCTCAAATTATCGCAATATCTTCGGGGAAAGATGACACCGGATAGTTTGTAATCTCGTGGCTGCTGACTATCATCGAATATCCTCGTCGTCCTTCTGATCTAACGTTTGTTGGCGGATTGTAACGGGATACTTTTTAAAGCAACTCCCTCGAAGTGTTCCGTTTGAGAAGGGGCAATGTTATGACAAGTTTGAATAGCCGCCCGATTGTGCACGTCGTTGGCGGGGTCGTAAAAGCGTAGGGGAGATGGCCACTGGGCAGTCGACCGGGGACCTGAGAAATTCCCTCATTTTCTAGGTATCCTCAAGGCATTGGAGATCTCCCTACCCAGTTCGTTTATATACGTCTTCACCGATGCCCGATCGAAGGATTATCACTTGGAGGACGAGGTTCTGAACATGATCCAAGAGAAACAATCTTCGGTCAGTGAGGGCAATGTCCAGAATAATAGAAAGATGGGTTTAGGTGGTTTTTGTGATGACTGGCGACTGTGGAAACAGAACACATCCCGGATTCAGGACTTATGAGAAGATTGCCGCCGCCTCTTTTGGACAGGTCATATTCAGTCGAAACCCAGACTATCAAATCGTTTTAGGTGTTTCATTTGGAGAAAAGCGACGTCAGCACAGTTCTCGAGTACGTCAGACACGCTGTCAAACAGAAAAAGGCATAAGAAAACAGCTCAATCCAGTATGACTGTTAATTTTAGGTTCATGTAATGTACGAAGTTCGCGATCGTGGAGGTACGGTAGTTCGAAATATTCCCGTGGATAAGCACATGTCCGAGCTGACTCTCTCGCTTTCCGGAGACAAAGACGATGAGGAAATCCTGGATATAACACTAAAAGATCCACACGGTGGGTGCCATCCATCAGTTAAGAATGAAACCGAGAGGTTCTTTTTGTGGTGACCAACTGACTGTCGTCTATCATCCAAGCGACATGAGGCGCGGGAGGTTTCTCGCTAGCGATGACGGATAAAAAAGACATCTGAGGAGATAAACAACTCAAAGGATTTCAGGAAGATCTGTTGATAAAAATACATACAGCCGGGAGGGAGGAACCATCGATCTGAAAAATGTCAAACTTATTCGATTGAAGGATCCGGAACCCGGAAACTGGCAGGTAGGTGGCCCGGGAGGCCACGACTAAAAGACATCTTCAGGTCATCACGAATTCCCGTCTCAAACACACCATCCGAATCTTTGGACACGGATCAATCGACTTCAAATATGGATTCGCCACTAGGCCATTGGACAAAATCGAATTGGTACAATTCTTTTCAATACCGAATGCATCGTTATGTTAGGCTCGTCCTCGCCCTGTCGCCAATCAAAACACGTACCTCTTGATCAACATGACCGGGCTCATCCCACCGGGCACTTTGACAGAGATCGCCCTCCTCGACTACTATGGAAATGTCATGTACTCCAACTCGGCCACACCTCAACGAGACAACCCGCACATGTATTTTACCGGGCCCTTCATCCCACCAAAAGGACTCTTCTTTGTCAGAATCAAGGGTGTCGACGAGGAGGTAGAGCAATTTGATTTCAATGAAAGCAGAATTATAGGATTATGAATATCAGCGAATCGCCCCGACGGCTATTGGATCCGTCTCTGTCGGCGGTCCTCGAGCATACATGCAACCCCAAATGACTGCCTTCGCTTCGAAGGATGTCAATCTGACCTGCTCTGTGGAGTCGGCCTCGCCCTTTACTTTGTATTGGATGAAAGGTGCGGAGAGAATTGGTGGGCCACTCTTCTACCAAATGACGGATACCTCGATCTGGACAATACCGGAGATTACAATGAAAGACAGAGGAGAGTACGCTTGCCATGTTGTCAGCGACAACGGAAATCACACTGCAAAGACATTCGTTGAAACTCGAGGTTTGTCATTAATTTTGCTGGTCAGTGTAGTCTGTAGAATCTCCCCCATACATTATTGGACTGCGGAATGAGTCTGTGCCTCTCGGTCATCCGGCTTTCCTTCATTGTCAAACCCAGTCCACCAGCAGAGCTGAGATCCGTTGGCTTCGACACGGCGTCTCAGTCCTCAGCGGCGTCAATCACGTAAAAGGATAAAATAACAGAAACAACAACAATTTAGATGATTTATCCCAATGGAACATTGAGAATTCACGTCACGTCGAGAGCCGACAGCGGTGTCTATGAGTGTCAGGCGAGGAATTCGGGAGGAATGACTAGCCAATCTCTGTTGCTCAAGGTTCCTGCCTTCTTTTAGTATGAAAACTGGCTTTTAAGACTATGGAACTGCCAAAGGCATCTGTATCTCCGGACACAATCCATTTTGTCCCCCATGTCAGTTTCAACATTTCCTGCATCGTTCAAGGAGATCCGAAACCCGAAGCTCATTGGTTCTTCAACGGCCGTCGTATTTCCCCGGATCACAATTATTACATCAATTTCAAGAGTATTTATCGGCCCAGCTCTTCTTTTATGTAAATTTAGACGATCTTCTCTTGAGAGATCCGAATTTCTACCACGTCGGACAATACGAATGTCGAGCTGTCTCTCCTGCTGGCGTTGCTATTGCAACTGCCAATGCTCAAATTGCAACTCCTCCTAAAGTTGAATTGACACAGTCGAAGAAAATGGTCGGCAGAGGAGATGACATCAGTTTCGAGTGTCGTATCCTCGATGGAATACCCACTCCCAAGATCCAATGGTTCAGAAATGGAAGAGAATTGCTTCGAGAAAGTCACGAGTACATCAGAATCAAGGGTCGCTTCCTCAACATTACTGTAAGTTTTGACAGATTCCGGTGATATAGCAAGTTTAGGGAGCACAAGATGCTGACGGAGGAGCATATTCTTGCGTGGCTGAGAACATTGCTGGTCGATCAATTGAAGTTGTCCAGTTGACTGTTGGAAGTGAGCAATTTTGTTGATAGAATAATCCTCTTTAGGCATGCCTTCGATTATCCCGACCCCTGATACCGTTCGTGTCAACATCGAAAGAGAGATCACACTCCACTGTCGGGCTATCGGTCATCCTACTCCCACCGTCGAATGGATGAAGGAAAATATGCCCGTCAGCGAGTTAGACAATCCTCGGTACCAGCTGCTGAAGGATGGAAATCTTCACATTACAAGTAGCAGCAGCGCCATATTCCAGAAAAAGAATATTCAGATGCTCAAATGGAAGATCAGACTCGGTTTACGTGTATTGCAAGAAATGAGTACGGCCAGCAGTCGAAGACCACAACTGTCATGGTAACTGGTCTCATTTCGCCTGTTCTGGGACACGTACCCCCGGAAGAGCAGCTGATCGAAGGAGAAGATCTCCGCCTCTCTTGTATCGTCGTCCTTGGAACTCCCAAACCGACAATTCAATGGTTCAAGGATGGAGAGCCACTGCAGCAAAGTCCTACAGTAACGGTGTGTTCCCATTGAGAAAGATTCTATTCATTCCGTCTAGATTGAAGGAGGAGGTACCTCGTTGTTATTGAGGAATGGTAATCCCCAAGACGAAGGTCGCTATACTTGTGCAGCCATCTCGCCGGCGGGAAACACGACAATCAACGTGAATGTGCAGTTAATAAGTGAGTTTGTGTGGCCGCCTGCGGTTGCAGTGGACAGTCCTCGTCTGCATGTTCTCGTGTTCAGAGAAGCCAGTTATCAACGTCGATCCGGAGAGCGACATTCCCATTGGAAAGGAGCTTCACATCAAAGAGGGCAACTCAATCGTCCTTCCTTGTCCCGTCAGTGGTACTCCGCCGCCGGCCGTCACCTGGTCTATCGATGGTCGTCCCGTGGTTACTGCCCTGAAAGACTTCCAAATCAGAGTAAGGCTGCCTTATTCAAGTACACAATCGTTTAGGAGGATTATACTCTCGAGATCTTCAATGCCGACAAGGCTATCTCTGGAAAATACACTTGTACAGCCATCAATCCGGCTGGAGAAACAGAAATGAGCACGATGGTTTCCGTCATCCAACAACCCGTGATTGCCCCTGGACAGAGTTCTTACAATCTTGTCTACGGAAAACAACAACAAATGGTTCGCATTCCGTGCTACGTCAACACAGAACCAATGCCCGAGATTACCTGGTAAAAACTGAAAAAATTCTGTGAAAAAGGTTATTTAGGTATTTGAATGGGGAAGTATTTAACGAAGGACACGTCGACGAGGACGGCTCTCTCGTACTAGACGAAGTCAAAGAATCCTACCGTGGACAGTTGAGATGTGTGGCTAAGAATGAAGCAGGAGAAGACGAGAAGATGGTGACATTAACTGTCCATACTCAGCCGATTATTGACGGAAACGAAGAGACTATCGAGAGGAAGGTTCACGTGAACGACTCAGTGACTCTTCCTTGTCCGGCCACAGCTCTGCCTCCTCCTACCAGAATCTGGAGCTATGAAGGACAGAAACTCGAAAACCTTGGCCTTGGAATCAACGTCAGTTTTGTCTAAAATAGCTCATTATGTCGTCTGATTTCAGTACAGAATCGATAGCAATGGATCCCTCATTCTTCCAGCTGTTGAATTGGACTACACCGGTACATACACCTGTCTCGTGTCTAATTTGGCCGGTGATGACTCCATCAACTATTCTTTGGATGTCTTTGAGAAGCCGAAAATCATTTCCGAAGTGCCGGGAACCATCGACGCTGTCAAAGGTCACACTGTCGAGATTCCCTGTAAGGCCACGGGTATTCCTGATCCCGACAGAACCTGGGAAAAGGACGGAATTCGGGTACAGTCGCGTTTTATTTTCAAATTAAGGTCATTTTTAGCTGTCTAACAATATGGTCGATTCTGCCGGTACTCTTCGTATTCCGAATGCCCAGCCGAGAGACGCTGGGCAATATCAATGTATTGTTATGAATGACATGGGCGATGACAGCCAAGTGACCAACGTCGTCATCCAAGAACCGCCAGTTATCCTCGGAACAACCCTGACTAATTACACTTCGGTTGTGGGAGATTCCGTCGAAATTCGCTGTGATGTACAAGCCTATCCGCCAGCCTCGATCCAATGGTCACGAAAAGGCGTTCCCGTCACGGAAAGTACTCCCGGAGTCCGCGTCGAACCAGATGGTACTCTGGTTATTGACGAGGTGAAAAAGGAAGATGCCACCTTCTATACTTGTCGCGCCTCAAATCCGGCTGGAAAAGCAGAGAAACCCATTTTCCTCTCTGTTATAAGTAAATTGATTCGATCGCTATAAATGTCTTTTATTCAGCTGCCCCTGAAATCCCTGACTCCGATATTGTCATGAAGGAAATCATCAAGCTGGATTCTCCATTCAGTCTTTACTGTCCCATTCTCAGCGTTCCAATGCCTACCGTAAGAACACTTTCTAATTGTAGTGGATTGTTTTAGATCACATGGTACCTCAACGATGAGCCTCTCCCCGAAATTGATGCCAATGTCAAATTCTCTGATGACAAGAGGCGTCTCCTCGTGGAAAGAGCAAGAACAACAGATGCTGGAGCGTACAAATGTGTGGCTAGGAATAGTGCTGGCGAGAGCAGTAAGACCTGGGATGTCGAGATCGTCGGTAAGACCACTTTTATATTTCCCTTGGATAGCCTTTTCAGTTCCTTTGAATGTGGACGAGAGGGAGTGGAAGACTAGGATGACAGTAAGGGAAGGAGAAGAATCCGAAATGGGCTGCCCAGTAAGCGGACAACCACCACCGATCATCTCTTGGGTCGTTGACGGACATTTGATGAGAAGAGGAGACAATGTCAGAGGAGTCTCTCTGAGTGATACCAATACCGTAACTTTGTTTGTTTCCTGTGGTCTCTTACTTTATTTAGCTTGTGTTTGAAAGCCCTGCCTTCCATCATACGGGAATCTATACTTGTATGGCTTCAAACAAAGTGTCAAACATTGACGTCGACGTATCTTTGACTGTGCTGGCTACTCCAAAACTTGGGCCAGACGAGACGCTGGAAGTTGTCGTTGGAAAGTCCGTGACTCTTACCTGCGACTATCCACAAGATGGAACCGACACCCACACCATTTCTTGGAGAGCTGTGAGATATTGAAAACTAGACGACACTCATTCTCTTTTAGAATAATTCGGAAGTTCTCCCAGCCAATGTCCAGGTACCATTTGAGGGAACTCGTGTCTTCATGGTTGATATTGTTCCTGGCAATGCTGGCGTCTATACTTGTGTCGTGAGAAATTCAGCGGGCGAGTCGCAGAAACAGATCACTGTAAAAGTATTGGGTATGACAGCCATCCCCTCTTTTGCCAATATGAATTTCAGAGCCCCCTGATTTCATCGAAAAGCAATACACGCAAAACGTCCAGGTTATTTCCGGAAATGCAATAACTTTGACGTGTGATGTTACTGGAAGCCCACGACCTTTGATTGAATGGAGAAAAGATGGCGAAACCGTGATCGACACCAGCAGAATAACCCACGATGGACAGCGTCTTCTCGTCAATGATATATCCATCGGAACCAGCAGATACACATGTCTTGTGTCTAACAAAGCCGGTGGTACTTCTCGCGACTTCTTCGTTCAAGGAATAGCGCCCCCTCAAATCGCTCACGGAGAGGACAGATCAATTATTGAGGTCATGGAAGGACAGACTGTCAGTTTGGATTGTTCCGTGGTTGGAGCCGACGTTGACATGGAATGGATGAGGGCAGGAAGAATCATCAACCCCACACAGGCGGTGTTTACCGTCGACAAGACGAAGCTTGTCTTGGTCAGTGCTCAACGGGAACATGCCGATTTATACACCTGTAAAGCGAAGAACAGCGCTGGCGAAGCCACCAGAGAATTTGAAGTCCGTGTGCTCGTTCCTCCAAGACTCAAAGGATCACTCATTGAGAATGTGGACATCGTCGAAGGAGCTGAAATGAAACTCGACTGCGACTTTGACGGAGTTCCCGAGCCAGAGGTCGCGTGGTCAAAGGATAAAGGCTTTATCAGTGCTCGTGGACAATACCTCAATGACAATAAAACGTATCTCTTGTCGGGAGTTGAGGTGGATAATGGCGGTGTCTATCGCTGTTCGATCTCTTCTCGAGCAGGAAGTGCCGAAAAGACATTCAATGTCCGTGTCATTGAGCGACCTTTCATCGTCGACAACGAGAAACCGACTACCCTCAAGGTTTTGCATATCTTGAATCAGTGATCATTCTTTTCTAGGTGAATGTAACCCGCCCAATTACTCTGGAATGTCCTGTAAAGGATCCAATTGGCGTAGACATCGCTTGGTTCAAGAAAGAATATCCGGTAGTTCAAGGATTGGATGGTATTCAGGTAATGATTCAGCCAGAAGTGAATTAGAGGTTTTAGATGCTGTCGGGTGGGCGACATCTGCACATTCCCTCTGCCAGAATCGAAGACGAAGGTTCGTTCAGATGTGTCGTGACGAACGAAGCTGGAGAAGCCACAAAAGACTACAATGTCATTGTTCAAGGTATGTGCAAATCTTCGAATTTAGATGAAAACAACTTCAGTTCCACCTACAATTATTACGGATGGAGGACCGGTCAATGTGGTCGAGAACAACTCTCTCGTTTTGTCTTGTGAGGTCACAGGAACACCAAAACCGACGATAATTTGGAAGAAGGACGGATCTGAAGTCAAGGACTTGAAATCGGTGAAAATTCTTTCCGAGGGGCAGGCATTTAAAATTGTCCATGCGGAGACCGTCCACCGTGGATCGTATGTCTGTGTAGCCAAGAATGACATCGGAAGTGCGGAGATTGGATTCGAAGTCGATGTTATCAGTTAGTTTCCAGTGTTTACATGCAAAAATTATCTTCAGCTCGTCCCACTTACATGAAGAATATCAAAGATATCGTAGAAGTTATCCAGAATCAGACGGCAGTGTTCAAGTGTCCGATTGAGGATGCCAACTTCAAAGGCGATATCACCTGGCTCTACGATGTCAAACCCATTGCCATCTCCGACAGAATCATCCAATCAAATAACAACAAACGACTCAATGTACACATGTAGGAGTGACTTCTGTGCTGTATAAAAGAAAAATTTAGGGCTGATTTGAAAGATGAAGGAGCCTACAGCTGTAAAGTCAAGAATTCCGCCGGTGAATCGCAGTTCGACTTCAGACTCGTCGTACTTTACCCACCCAAGATTGTTATGCATCCCAGTCAAAAGAACATGTAAGTAGACCCACAATTAAATTTACAAAATGGGGTTCAGTACGGTGGTTGAGAATTCAACTGTGACGCTATCTTGTCCCACAGAAGGAAAACCAGAACCACAAATCATCTGGTCAAAGGATGGGCAAATCCTCTTCCCTCACAATATTACAAGAGTTGTTCGATCTGCCGAAATGATTGGTAATGAAATCAAGATTGTCAGAGTAAAGGTATGATTCGAGCTCGCAATTTTAAACTAGTTTTTTAGTCCGAAGATTCGGGAAGATTCACCTGCGAGGCTATCAATAAAGTTGGCGCAGCGGAACAAGATATTATCCTCAATGTGCAAAGTATGTTTCTTGACTACGAATTCTCTAATTTTCTATTTAGCTCCTCCAAAGATTCTACGTGAAGGAATTCCGACAGAGCATAATCTGACACCTCAACAGGATATTGCCATCTCCTGTCCAGTCCTTGGCAAGCCAATGCCAACTGTTTCTTGGCTCAAAGGAGGCAAACCTCTCAATGATTCGCATCTACGTGTATCTGCCAATGGACAGAGACTATATTTCAAAAACCCAGGACCGACAGATGCCGACCGATACACATGTGTGGCCACAAATCCTGCCGGTTTGGATAAGAGAGATTTCGTAGTCAAATTACTTGGTGAGTTGGAAGCCGGATTGAAAAGCAAACACATTCCAGAGGCACCAACGTTCGAAGGACCTAATTTAGTTAGAAGAACCCAAGTCAACGAAGGAAAGCCGTCGGTCATCAATTGTCCGGCCAGCGGCTCTCCTCCTCCAGCTATCACATGGCTCAAAGACGGCCTTCCACTTTTCCCATCTGCTCGTTTCGTCTTCTTGGATGCTGGTCGACAATTGCAGATCAGTAATACCAAACCGGAGGACAAGGGTCGATATACTTGTATTGCAACGAACAATGTCGGAACTGCTGATTTGGAAACGTCGCTGGATGTCGTCTCTCCTCCTATGATCAACGGAGAAAAGTTGGAGAAGGTTGAAGTCATCGAGACACACAGGGTCGATCTCAATTGCGAGGTAAAAAGTTTATTATACAAAAAATGCTAGCACAGGTCAATGATACAACTTCGGTTGACATCGAATGGCAAAAGGGCGGACAGACCATCAGCGTCGAAGATCTTCGAGAAGATGCTTTCGTCCAGTTACAGTCCAATGGCAGACGCCTTCATTTCCTCAGTTCTCGACAATCCGACGGCGCTAGGTAATCCTTCCTATGTTTTAACTTATTTATCTCATGCCTAGATATTCATGCATTGTGAGAAATCCTGCCGGAGAAGCCAGAAAGACTTTTGATCTAAAAGTATTGGTGCCACCGACGATTCTCGATTTGCATACTTCCGATGCCTTGTACACGGTGGTTCCAGGTTCTCGACTTGTTTTGACATGCGAAGCAGAAGGATCACCTCCTCCCGAGGTTAGTTCCCACTTGAATTGGCCCTTTGTTGTCGGAGAACAAAGCCGTCGACCCTCCATGGAATTCCATCGCCGAGTAGTCTTGAAGATAATACGAATATTTTCAGATAACATGGACGCATCACGGAAAACTGATCGAGGAGGGCGATGCTCAGTATACGATGTCCAATCGGAATCAAGCTCTAATGATCAATGGAGTACAAGAAGATGACGCCGGTGACTACGCCTGTATTGCCAGCAACAAGGCCGGCAGTCTCTCTCGACCATTCGTTGTCCGACTCTCGGGTCCTCCGGTAATCGACAAGGGAGAAGAGCAGATGGATGTGACCATCGGATCGAGTATCTCCTTGACTTGTAATGTGCTCTCTGGTACCGGCAACATCTCCGTCTCCTGGTTAATTGATGGCAAACCCGTCGACAATGGACAGTACTCTCCCACGGTTCAGGTTAGTGATGTAATTTTAGAGGAAGTCATGGTTTGCAGGTTGTTGACAGACGAGTTCAAGTAACCGATGCTCGGGTGAGCGACAGTGGAAAATATATCTGCGTTGTGAAAAATGAAGCGGGTGAAGCCCGGAAGACATTTGATCTGTCAGTTTTGGGTAATCACTCGACTGCAGAACGGCTTTAAATAGAAAAATTGTAGAGCCACCTCGATTCATTGACATGACCAATATCAATCCGTCGATTATCATCGGCCGTCCCCAGACGCTGGATTGCTCCGTCACCGGAAGTCCTCGTCCCACCATCACTTGGATGAAGGTCAGTTCAAATATTTATTGTCTTGGGTGGATTCTCCCACCCGTCAATTGGCGCATATTCATTGTATTTATACGGCAAGTGGAAAGTGCAATAGTACCCGGATTGATAAGTCACAGTCAAAAATTGTGGAAAGGCGATCACCAGAAACCCCTGAGGAGCAATAATGGCACGTAGAAGGCAGCGGAGCTGAGCAAGGCCGAAGCCCCACAGACACCGTACTTGTTGCAAGTCTAAAAGAAAGCTATTATGACCAGTGAATGAGCTTACTTTGCCACCGGCACATTCGATTCCAACCCGAAAGATTGGCTTTTGAAATTGGTCGGTTATTTTATACTTGCGATAGGCATTTTGACATCGTCGGCTGGCTGGTTTCTGGAATATTTCAAGATGGAGGATGGAAGGATTGAATTGGCCATCTCGGACCCGGATTGATGGCCCCTTTCCCCGGATTGAGCTCATCTCAGCCGAATGAGGTGGCGGCCTAATGGCTTATTGCCCCCGTAGCTGCTTGTTTTCCGGGAGGAGGACCTTTCAAAGAGGCAAAATATTCTGCCTACCAAATGTCGACTTGACATGAAAAAGTAACCAACCAGATTGAAGTCGTAGCAGCACAGCTGACAGCGATCTTCTGACGCGAACCCGGTGTCTTGGTCAATGGCTGGACATTCACAAACCATCAGATGCGGAGCGAATCGAGCACATGGATTCTCGCATGTGTTGTCTACACAGAGCTTTTCCATTCTGAAAAATGTGTCTCTCGCTTAGAAATTAATGGCCCGGACGTCGTCTTCTTTGTTTATTGGAGCAGTTTTCAAAGTCTTTACCAATTTTCTTGGGGTAATTCCATTTCTTCGGCCAGATTGCTACCAAATTACCCGGTTCATTCCCTCCTGGACCCACGTTAATTGAACACTTTGGAGGTCGGCTTAAAGGCGAGCGATTGCAAATGGAGCCATGAGGATTAGGCAACGGAGTGACCCGAGTTCGGTGACTTTTTTCGTGGAGATCAACATGTTTTTGACGAAAAGGTCTGTAGGTGTAGGACCGGAAACGGCTTAGTTCGAATGACCGCCGTCTGCCACTGAAGGCCCTAATTGCCCGGATTTGCGGACCCAAAGAAAAGTGGCTCGTAATGGGCCATTTTTAACAAATTCAAAGGGTAATAGCCCTCTGGACACAAAAAGTCCAATACCCCGGGGAATTTGGTGGATTTGTGATCATTTCGGGGAGCAAACTCACTTTCTGTCGCAAAAGCTGCCGGCTGTCTTGGTATGGCAGACGGAATTTGAGCATTTTCCATTGATACAAAGTCTGGCCGGATCTGTGTCATCACATGGTAGTCCCTCTAATTCGGCTCCGTGCATTCGACATCGGCCACAGGCTTCTCGCTCCCATCTCTCGCCGTTTGGTCTAAACTTCTGGTCAGTTCCTGCTTTTTGGAATAATTCAGTTAACGACGGGCGCCCTTCTAGAATAATTCAGCCGTTTCTAACCCCAGAAGCCTCTCTCTTCTCTTGGAAAAGGACTCCGCATACATCAGTAGACCCGGGGGACCAGACGAGAGTGTGACAACTTTTAAAAGGGACTCCTCGTCTGATTTACGAGCCGCTTCTTGTCCATAAATCGAGCAATTCCCCGCCTCGTCAGTTGTTTCAAGTGTTCTCTCCCCATCGAGTGCAGCTCATAGTTTATGTTCGACCCTTTCAGTCGCCCAGCTGGGTGTATCTGATTCATCCCCGGCCACATAAAAGAATCCTTTCATACCTGAGGATGGAGTGATGGTGGGCGGCCAGGCATTGGTGGCGGGAATTGCCACAGCAAAGATAACAATAGTTGTCCTCCTCGACGTCACACTGACATTCTTGCATACCGCGAAGGGAACAAGCCGAGACACATCTGAATTTAGAGGATGATTTGTCGTCTCTCATAATGTTTTGATAACCCCTCCCAACTTCTCTTCCAGTCGTCCATCGATCCGGGGTCACATCCCCCAAAGGAACTGACTCCCCGCTCGAATTATCACCAATACGCCTCTCTGCCCCTACTGGCCCCCTCAATTAGACGAGAAAAATACAACCAGGTGTGGTGCTAGTCACGTACTGTGATTCAAACCCCAGAAAAGACGTCTCTTCCTCCGGTAATCGAATTTCCGTGGCTCATAACTCGGGGTGCCCGCTTTCAACTTTTTCGATTTCGAAGATGACAAGCCGTGTCGGTTAGTCATCAGACAAAATGGTCACACGGGTATCGGGTTACCGGGAAGGAAGACAGAAAGAATAACTAACGAGCTGTTGAAGAACTTTTATGAAATTTTGAATTTGATCTCAAAAGGGGTATCCCATTTCAGAGGGGGGCTTATCCGAGGCCAAGTGAGTAATTGATACGGCTCATTTTCCACCATCTTCAAAAAAAATAAGGAAATTAAAGAATATGTGGCCACCTTGAGGCGGCTGGTCGACGCCAGCTGGTCGTGCCGATGAGTGATTACGATGCGGCTGGAGGAGGCAAAACAAAACCCAGCGGAACATGTACTTGTTGCCACGGGGACAGGATATCCTTTTCGACGCGAGAAAGCCCGTGATTAGAAAGAGAAAGACATGCAATTCTAGTCGGCTCAATCTGCTGTAAAAGCCGTGGTGTGGAAAAAGAGTTATTGACAAGCCCGGTGTGAATCTCGCTGGCCCCCCGCCGAAAGGAACAATAAACATTAATAGTCGACGGGAGGGAAAAGAGAGACCAAATCCAACACTGAGCTTATAAGGGCAAGAGGACGACATTCGGAAGAGAAAGAGAGGAAAGGGTGCGAATGGGAAAGGAAAGTGACTTACGTCCCGTTGCGACAGATTGTGGCGCTGTACTCGGAACAAATGTCGCCCTCACGACATCCGGAAACGACTACGACGACAGTCACTGTCAAAAGAATAACTGTCCGTAGTCGTGGGGGTGGCCACGGAGTCATTGCATAGCCGCTTCTCGGACTCTCTTTTCGGAGGAACTCCGACGACTGGCTCCACCCCCGAGACCCCGCCTCCCTCTGGACCCCCGATTGACGCTAATAGAGCTATCAGCACATCCGAGGTGACACGTCTACTACGCGGAAAAGACCTTTCTTTACTCTTTGATAGATATTGAGGGAGATGTCCGAGGATGAGCCCAGTTTTATTGGCCATTGGTATGCAAGACCACGCCGTGTGTACCTCATTTGCAGTGTCATTATACTCATAGGGAACGAATGGCGAATGTAATTGAAGATGGCGGGTCTCCTTGTTGGTTGAGATGCGATTTTTGGAGGTTATCTCCTCTTACGCAGGTCGCGTGATACTCGAAATTATTCCAAACGTGGGAATGGCTGATGTCTCTAATGATTGTACTCTGTGAACTGATCCCAGGAGGACTTCTGAACTTATTTTATTTGACTACCGTAGTCTATCTTCCTTTACTGGCCATAAAATGGCTTACATAATGGCCAAATCTCCTAGGCGAAAATCCATCAAGAGGCTCTCTCTGGATTTAGTGGCCGAATTTACTGAAAAACGGAACTGAGACATGTGGCGGAGACCTCCCAGTCAGAAAACTATTGTTGTCTGGTTTATAAAATAAGTTATGGAGGCTGTGTTCTCATCAGGGGGAAATTGACTTCATTCTATATTTGCCTGGGGCATACCGCGAGACAAAAACAGAAAATAAAAGAGACAAGTAATTTATTAGCTTCTTTTTTTCAGAATGGAGTACGACTCAATGACTCGGAACTCGTCTTCCTCAATGACCGTCAACAATTGCTCATCGAAGAAGCCAAGGTAAGTTGCGGGAGGCAGCCCCTTGTCACTTCGACGCTTGTCCAACACGAATAATTCATGTATCAGCCGGGGCTTGCTTGCCGCACCACTGACCTTCCCCTCACTGGCCAATTTTCAATGAGTCAATGGTTCGAAAAAGATTTCCGGAAGCTGCTCCCCGGGGACTCGAGTTCGAAACCTTGCAATTCTTGTGTCCGGTCGAGCAGCTCCCGCTAAAACAACAAAAAGTTCTCACGTTGGAAGCAGAATTCACAAAACGGGGGCACTCTCAAGGATGGGAAGGGAAAGTCCAAGCCAAACACCTACAACTCGGGGGAATCACCCCGATCAAGCGACACTGTCCACGAGGTGTCCTGCCGTTGTCCATCACCCACACCTGACTACCAGAGGGGAGAAGAAGAAGACGGACTATCACTACTAATAATCTACCCCACCCCATTCCTCGGGGACTGGGCTCAGTCAATGTTCCTGAAAAGTCTTTGGATTTCAGTCATCTGACGCAGGAAGATACACATGTTTGGCAGAAAATAAGCCGGGACGGGCCGAGAAGGATCTCATCGTGGCAATTCTTCGTAAGATTCTCTGATCTCTCGACCAACTGCCATTTCAGAACCGCCTGTGGTGCCGGGCTATTTGAGTACGAGAGAAGTGCAGCAGGGCGGCCAATTGATCCTCGAATGCCCTATTCAGGTAATCTGTCTGAGACCCGGTGGACAATGGCCATTTCTCAGGATCAAACAGTAGAGTACATGTGGACCAAGAATGGCATTCCTGTGACGACGTCTGACCGCCTACAGACTTCGGTGTCTCGGGATAAGTTGTATGTGGTCAACGCCGATCAGTCAGATAGTGCCCAATATGTTTGTATTGCCAAGAATAATGCTGGCCAGGCACAGGCTCCATTTGATGCCATAGTCAACGGTAAGGGGGGCTCTTGTTTTGGCCAATGAATCGACTCTAATGAATAGGTTAGGTGTATTCAGGATGGGCGAAAACAGCCGGATTAACACAAGTTGATCCTCTCGAGGCGCAGTAGTCGGAATACTCGAACAATTGGAGGCTTACAAAACAAAGCAGCGGCTCAGCTAAACAATTTCAGAAGCTCCGAAGATTGCCGGACCCTCATTCAAGTCACAAGATGTCATCCTTGACCAGACACTGCAACTCAATTGTGATGCCACGGGCACACCACAGCCAACATTGTCGTGGTATTTGGATGGAAGACCTTTGACAATGGCAGACAACATCGAGGTGGGTCGACACCAAATCACACACATCCCATTTAGACCCTCGAGGGTGGTCGTTCGCTGGTAATTACCGGAATTCAAGCGAACCAGGAGGGAAGGTTTACGTGTAAAGCAGAGAACAAAGCAGGCAAAACCGAGTCCGACACCTACATTCAAGTTATTTCTCCTCCTCGAGTAGCCATGCAATCCGAGGAGATAAAGGTCGTCGCTGGGCGAGGAGCCACCATTCGATGCGAAGTATTCGGAAATCCGACTCCGCAGGTCGAATGGCTCAAGAACGGACAACCCTTCAAATCGGATCTTATCCAGTCGACGACAAATCTCGAATATCTCCATTTGCGAGAGGCAAAGGTCGAGGATTCAGCCAAGTACACTTGTATTGCCACCAACCGAGCAGGGGAACAACGTGCCAGTACTCAACTCCAGGTGTTGGTCATCCCTGTGATCGAAGACGGAGAAAGAGTCATCCAAGTCAAAGAAGGCAATGACCTCAACATCGACTGCTCTACTACCGGTATTCCTCCTCCGACTATTGCCTGGAAGAGAGATGGACATCTTCTTGAAGGTGTCGAAGGCCCCAGATTATCCATTCCTTCGGCTAACATTTCTCATGCAGGCAGATACACCTGTATTGCAACTAACGAAGCTGGCAGAGCGACTGCCGACTTTGCTGTGGACGTCTTCTCCAAGCCAAGATTTAAAGAAACGCAAACTGATATTAAAGTGTTGGACGGGGAGAGGGCGAGACTCGAATGCAAGACGGAAGGACACCCAACACCGACCATCAGATGGTTCAAGGGGGGACGACCTATTGACGACTTCAGCAATATGATTTTATCCCCGAGAGGAGAGACACTTCTCATTTTGAATACAAGGAGAATGGATGCTGGCAGTTATTCTTGTTTGGCGAAGAACTTGGCCGGAGAATCACAGGCAGACTACATGGTACATATGGATAGACAGTAAAAACTCCGAATATTTAGGTATCCGTGTTGACGATGCCATATATCGACGAGGCGCTTGACCAGAACCCCAGAATTGTTCAGGGCAAAACGCTTTTGTTCCATTGTCCCGTCATGGGAAATCCACCACCGGCCGTCGAATGGAAAAAGGACAATGTCTCCCTGTCACCCGATTCGAGAATCAAAATCATCGATGGACAGGATTTGATGATTGAAGATGCTACTGTAAGTCTAATTCGGATTTAAAAAATCCATCTATTTAGAAAGCTGATGAAGGACGGTACAGTTGCGTGGCCACCAATGACGCCGGTGTCCTTACCACGGACTACAAGCCAGAGATCATTGGTATTGTCCTTTATTCAAGTTGATAATAATGAGTTCAGCTCCTCCCAAATTCCAAATGACTGGAGACACAATCATCGAGGCGGTTGAGACTACCACTGCCGTCCTCAATTGCAATGTTGACACCCAGCCGAAACCCGAAATTACCTGGTATCGGGCCGGAGATGCTTTGTACCTGTCGAAGAACATGGCTCTCTCTGCGGATGGAACGGTATCTTCCAGATATTTTATATAATGCAAAAGGATTTAGCAATTAACAATCAAAAATGTGAACATCACGGACCAAGGAAAGTACACCTGTCAAGCCAGCAATGAGGCAGGAACCAGCAACATCGACCTCCTTCTCAAGGTTTACGTTCCCCCAAGAATCGACACCTCCAATATTGTCGGCAGTCCATTGGGTATTATGGGCAGGAAGATCTATTTGGAGTGTCCAATTCTGATTGGTATTCCTCATCCCTCCGTCACTTGGACCAAGGATGGCAAACCCATTGATCTGTCCGATTCACGGCTTATCCTGGCGCAGGTTCGCTTGTAATTTTTTTATCCCCATGACTTTCTTGTGTTCAGAACAACCAGACATTTGGAATTGAAGGAATTACCGCCGCTGATCAGGCGAGATACACTTGTAATGCGACAAACAAAGGAGGCAGTCATGTACTCGATTTCCAACTGGAAGTACTCTGTAAATTTGCCAGCTTTATTGGCAGAATAAAATAATTTCAGCTCCTCCTCAATTGGAAACACTGGAGACCCAAGAATTGACCAAACGAGAAGGTGACAGTCTGTCGTTGACTTGTCCGGTCAAGCCAATGCTGGATGCCAATACTCCGATCTCGGATGTATCTTGGACTAAAGACGGAAAACCTATTGATCCTAAAAATCCTGGCACTTTCATAGTATCCGCTGGGATTATTCTTCTCTAAATGTTTTTTCTTAGATTTCACCTGATGGTCGTCGTCTAACTCATCCCAACTCAACTATGGCAGAGGCTGGCGTTTACAGCTGCGTCGCTTCGAATCGAGCTGGAGAAACTGATCTGGACTTCAGAGTGTCCATACTGTGTACGAATCTAGCATCCCAGAAGTGCCGTGATTTGGAAAATGCTTACCTTAGTAGACAGCGCGCCCATCCCCGGCGTCGGGTTCATCTTAGAGCCAACCCTCGTTTTGCGATATATCCGCCCGTCCAGACAACCACCACTCCAGAACCTTTTATTATTTATTCCCATCCTGTAGAATCAGAAGAATCCCCAGAAAGTAGCTATGAGTTAAATAGGAGAAAATATGAAGAAGATCTGAGAAAACGGGAACAAGAAAAGAGGAGAAGGGATGAGGAATACGCCAAAAGACTGGCCGACTATGTTACCGAAATCAACCGGCGGCGGACAGAAGACGAAACAAAAAGGACGAATTATCTGAGGGCCATGAGGGTCCGGGTATCCCAGACGGAAGACCCGGTCCCAACAAAACCACCCGAAAAAATGCCCGGGGATACGGTTAGAGCCCTTAGAATAAAAGCCGCAGGTCGTAGGCGACGACGACACCGGGGGCATTACAGGTGTCGACTCGAATGGGTACGCCACGCGCCATGATTCCTTTCCCGAATAACCTCATTCCAACCGAATCTCATTTTCAGTTTATTGGCTTTGTCCTGTGCCTTGTTTTGCCGTGTATACTAACCTGTGATCCCAAACTAATAAATGTGTTACTGCCTCTGTTGCATGGTGTGGACAGGCGTCTTACCTAGAGCCGCTCTCTTTTAGCTCCGCCGACTATCGACACCAGCAAAGATGAACAGACTTCGACTGTCGTCGAAGGACGGCCTCTCGTCCTCAAGTGTACCGTCAGTGGACATCCTTTCCCCACCATCACTTGGATCAAAAATGGACAGCCTGTGACGGGTATGGGTCATCTTTCTAGTCGGCAAGTTCTTCATTTAGCCAGCGATGAGATCGCCTTCATCGATGGCGGACAACAAATTGAGATTCATACTGCCAACCGAGGCCATGCTGGTGTTTGGACTTGTTCCGCTGAAAATGACGCCGGAGTTAAGGAAATGGAATATCTTCTCGATGTTTATAGTAGGTTTCCTCTAAGCCAAAAAATACTCTTTCCAGCCGCTCCAACGGTCCAAGTCACCTCAGAAAATCCGACAAAGAATCTCCAGGAGACAGTGACATTGTTCTGTAATGCGACTGGAAATCCTTACCCAACATTGAACTGGACCAAAGCTGGCTTGTCGATTGTCCATAGCGTTGAGGGAATAAGAATCAGTAACAAGGGCGCCCGTTTGGATATTCCTCATCTGAGCAAAGACGACGTCGGCGACTACACGTGTCGAGCTGTCAACCCGGCCGGATCGGCAGATGCCAGTATCCATGTGGACGTCTTGGTACCGCCTGTGATCAACCGAGACAAGGTCGAAATGTCACCGACTCTCCCAACCGGACAAAGTTTGAAACTTTATTGTAAAGCAGAAGGAAAACCACCACCGACTTACAAGTGGTACGTGAATGACACGGAGATTACGGAATCGACGGAAGGCATCACATTGGGCAAGAACAACGAGAACATACAGGTATTCGGGGGGATGCAAATACTTTATCTTTGTAGATCAACAATGTCACCCTGCAAGACCACGGCCATTACAAATGTGTGGTGAATAACGTTGCCGGTGCGGATACCCTCGACTATGATGTCAATGTTGTCCGTATGTAGTTGGCCCAATCTCATGTACTTTTCAAATGTTCAGAAGCTCCAATTATTAGCAATGGAGGTGGAAGCCACCGGGTGATTGAAGGAGAACTTGCAAAGATTGAATGCCTCGCTGAGGGACACCCACAACCACAGATCTCTTGGCTTCGAAATGGAATGTTTGTCGAAACTGGGGTCCAGGGCGTTCGATACATCGCCGAAGGAAAGTTCCTTATGGTCGTCGAGGCTCGATCCTCTGACTCGGGTATCTACGTCTGTTCAGCTACAAATGAAGCCGGAACATCTCAGCAGGCTTACACTCTCGATGTCTTGGGTAATTGACACCAATACAGTAAATGAGTCTTTTGCAGTTGCCCCCCGAATTGCCACAAATCAAAGTACCGAACAACACGTGGTTGCTGGAGCTGCCTTTTCCCTCAAATGTAAAGTCACCAAGAGTTATCCTGACCCGGTCATCAGCTGGACGTTGAATGAAGAACCTTTGGAGGAAGGCTTCAGAGGGCACTCTATTGGTATGTTTCCATTCTACCTTTATTCAGAGCAAATTCAGGACCGGATGGTACATTGAGCGTAGAAGCGGCCACAGATCGAATGGCCATCTATCGCTGTATTGCTAAGAATGACGCAGGCAGCGACAACATCGAATATACAGTTCATACCATCAGTCCACCCATCGTCAGCGAAAACGGCGACACAAAAGTGAATGGGACTCAGGGGGAGCCAGTTACACTCGAATGTACAATTGAAGGAGATGATTCCAAGATCTCCTGGCAGAAGGTATTTATGACTTTATAGTTCCACTAACGAGATTTTCAGAATGGAATGAATCTGCTGCCCACGGCAACCATCAGCTTCACGGAAGATTTAAAAAATGTTCGGATCCAGAGTGTGACTCTCTCCGATGAGGGTGTCTACACCTGTACGGCGTCAAATTCTGCCGGCAATGCCACACAAAAGATTACTTTGATAGTCGGAGGTTTGTGACGTAATTTATTATGTTACATCTAACCACAGAGAGAGAGGAGCATTTGTAGTGATAACAACATGAGATCGAGTGGGCTTATTTCTTAGAACATTCTAAAGAAGCGACTCTTAACTTTGGGGAAGATGTGAGGGCGAAGGGAGAGGGGCAGGACGACAGGGATGTGTGGCTCGTCCGTAGGCAAGACGACTGCCGGCTCGTCTTCGGGAACATCGGGAAAGTCTCTCTCCAAACGGCGGAATGAGTCCAAAACGTCGTCGTAGAGATCGGGGCTCATTTTAAAGTCGAAATCAGCAAAAGCCCTGTTGTTACTGTAGACATCCGCCATAATGGCATCAGGGTCCAGGCGACGCTTCTCTGCTAAAATGTATTCAACAGGAAAGGGAGTAGAACATACCTGTGGGTTGGGAAAAGACACAGGAGACAAAGAAAAGAGTCACGATCACTGGTTGCATCCTGGAATTTGTTTGATAAATAATGGCAAATGATGAGAGAAGAGGTCAAACAGCGTAATGACTATTTGGACTCGGTAAAGGAAAGAAAACAGGAAAATGTGGCGAGAGAAACATTATGACATAAAATTGGACAAATGAAAAAAAGAATGAAGGCTTTCCGGGGAGATGTATAACGGGATCGAGGCTAATTAACCCAACATACATCAATCTCAGGAAACGCGTCATTATTGGCGTGGCTTCTTTTAAAGAACATTTTTCAGTGCCTGCTCGGATTGTGAATGAAAATGACTCGACGAAAGTCGTCGTAGCCGGAGAGACGGCCACCCTTTGGTAGGTGTTTGTTCATTAGTAGTTCGGGATTACAGGGGGATTTGCACCAGCAAGGAATAAGACAATATTCTAGGTGCGAGGTGGGAGGAGTACCGACACCGACCATCAAGTGGTACAAGGACAACGAGCTCATCAATAACAGTAAGTCGATGTGGAGAAAAAGAAATAAAAGACCGATTACAGCAGCCGTCGACAGTGAGGGCAGCTCACCAAAGAAGTCAATCGTCTTTGGAACAGTCGCTCAAGAGGATGCCGGTATCTACACCTGCAAGGCGGAAAATTGGCCTGGAATGGTCAGCAAGGACTTCTCGTTGATTGTTTTGAGTAAGTATTCGAATACTAATAAGCACATTCCAATGAAACGTAGGAGTCATTTTTGAACAGACAAAATGAGGAAAAAAACAACGACTAATTATTAGAGTGGGAGAGACAACACCAACCGGACTCATTCCCCAGATGATCCCAAATATTTCAGCCAAGCCACAAGTCCATCCGGCAGAAGAAGAAGTTGTCGGAAATCTCCGAGACAAGGCGATTCTCACTTGCAATGCTACCGGAAACCCGGAGCCGATTATTACATGGAGAAGAATGCCCGGAGATGAGCCACTCCAATTATCCGAAAGTGAGCCCAATTGGGAGAGCAACGGTCCGTATTTTCAGAGTACCAATTCTTGGGCACATCGCTTGCTGTTCGAAATCTTTTGGAAGAAGACGAAGGATATTACCATTGCATTGCAAAGAGTGATGCTGGACATTTCCTGGCCAAGAGAAAATTGACAATAAACAGTAAACAATTAGATAGAATTAATTCTAGATCCCTTTTATAGAACCGACTAAAAAAGTCAAGAAAACTGTCTGGAATTATTGTGACGAGAACAATCGGCCATTGAAGGAAGCCTACGTACTGCCGAGAGGAGATGTCCCCGATGTCCCAGGAACACTTTTGCATTGGAACGACAGCGTAGATCCTACCGTCATCGAGAACGAGGACACTATCATCCACTGTATTCCGGCTACAAGAACTTCTCGAAGAGTCGGACTTCATGTGGCTCCAAAGATTGTCGTCGCCCCGCGTGACAACAAAGTCCCTCTAGGATCAGTGGTCGAGTTCAGTTGCAGGTAAGAGAAAGTGCAGACACGTGGAGAGAGCGGCTCATTTAGCGCCATTGGACCGCCAACGCCACACATCCTTTGGTTTAAAGATAACGTCGAGATTGCTGATCGAGGTGACTCGGGCACGTCAAAACTGGTGATTCATGTCCGTAATGAGAGCGACTTGGGCACGTATACTTGCGTCGCTTTGAATAGCGTCGGTATTACTACGGTAGGAGGATACTGTAGCGCAATAGAGACAGGACTTATAGGCATCGGCAAAAATGGAAATAGACAACAATCCAACATTTGCGCCAACACCGACGACATCTCAAAGAAATGTGACTGTCTTGACTTGTTTCGAGAAGGGACATCCTATCAAAGTCGGCGTCATTTGGGAATATCACAATCAACCAGTGGGACAACTCGTCGGAATGCATCAAATGAACAACGGAACGCTTGTTCTGCTCGACTCACATCCTCAGGCAAAGGACTACAGTAATCGAATAAGAGAACAAATTTAGGCAGATGAATTGAAAAAGTACCGATGCAAGTCGAGAAACAGAATACGGCAGAACAGCGCTGACTTGGTAAAAATAAAAGATCGCAGTGAAAACTGGATATTACAGATGCAAGTGGAAGACGAAGCTCCCGTTGTTGAGACGACCCTCGATAAAGTTAGAGTAACCCCAGAGGGCGGCGTCACGTTGAAATGCAAGATTCTCAAGGGAAATCCACTGACCACCCAGATTGTATGGACAAGAAATGACCAGAAAATCCTGGCTGATGAAGTCACACACATCTTGGTAAGAAATGGGGAAATATGGAAAAAGGATGTGGAAATGACCGAGGCGGAGTTCTCTGGTCTGACTCTTTTGCTCACTTTTGAAATTACGTGAGATTGACACGATCTCGTCGAATGGAGGGCTGATTGTATGGGGCGGATGACGGTAGTGAGAGAAAAAAGTTCCGAGTCCAAACCAACACAGGTGAAAAAGAGAATGTTTTCAGCCAAACAACAGCCTCCAAATTGAGTCGGTCGAGGAATTTGACAAAGGAACATACAAATGTGTAGTGGCCAATGCTCTCGGAAAAGCTTATGACACAACAGAACTCGTGGTCGAAGGTACGCCGGAAATTGAAGATGGGGGAGGATTATATTTATAGTAGGGCGGCAGATGTTTAGAATTCTTGCAATAGGCTAGATGGCTCGCCCTTGACAATCCCTTTGATGGAAAGGGAGCCGTGGCCTTTTATGAATTTGTTGTCTGAAGGGCAGCAAAGAGATCAGCTCTCGTTGACCCTTCCCAAAAATTCTCTGAAATTCGAGAATTTGCGCAAACTTTAACGCGAGAATTTGTTTTTCTCGTAACTTCCAAAAAGTTGTGAATTTTTAGGAAGATCTCTTTTTAAACCAAGGGCAATAGCGTGGGAAGACGCCGCTAATTATTTAGAATCTGCCCATGACAGGCGACAATAATACCCGTAAAAATACGAGCCGATTACGTGGCAATTTTAGATGGAAGCAGTCGGGACGAGGATGTCGACAACGAGACGACGCTACTGTCATCAAGTAAGTTTCGAGGAAGACGGCTGTGAGATTTTGTGCCGGGTCGTAAAAAACGAATAGGATGTTGATTGTACTGACGTTGAGAGGGTAAAAAATGAATAGAACTGATTGGAAATAGGACGGTAATGAGAGCTCGGAACTACTCTCGGCGGCCTCTTAGAATAACACGACAATGACCATCCACCACCTTTTAGCAACTGCTGAACCCACTACAACCAGTACCAGCACAACAACTACAAGCACTACGACGACTCCGGCACCCACAACTACGACGACAACCCCGTCGACTACCACGACGTCGACCACAACGACAACGACAACTGTTGCAACTCCAAAACCAACGGAAACTATCCTGACTGTGGATATCCTCAGCTCACATTCGTCTCAATTGCCAGTGGACTACGACGGAGATGAAGGAAGTGGAGACGATGACGGAGTCGGCTCTGTTTGTGCCGAAGGATATGAGAGCATAAATGGCGTCTGTGTGGCTGTGGAACCACACGACGTGAAGGCGGTGACGAATGACCAAAACCGATGTCCCGAGGGATATGTCTGGGTGAATGGAGTCTGTGAAGGTAGACTCAAGTTCATCCCACGCCAATTTATTTTGTAGACTTTGACGAATGTTCATTCGACCATCCATGTGAATACGAATGTATTAATACTCTTGGCTCTTTTGAATGCAACTGTCCAGAAGGATATGAACTGATCCATGGAGATTGCATGGGTAGGATTAATGTAGACAGCGAGTGATGAGAGAGAGAAATATTCAGATATTGACGAGTGTCCGACTATTATGTGTAACAACAGTCTCGTCTGTTTCAACAAACTCGGATCGTATGATTGTATCGAGGATCCCTGTCCAGCCAACTATTCCATCGAAGACGGCAGGTAAGCGAATAACCACGTCATTTATTATTTACCCACAATGACATGTTTTGTGGCTAATAATATCCGATTCCAGAATGTGTGTTCCTGACTGCATCGAATGTGACGATCCCCCAATCCAGCTGCAGATGCTCGCCGTCCCAGGAGGACTACCCGCCGGTACTCCTCTCGCTCGGTTGACGGCCTATGATAAGACCAGTCGAGTACTTCAAAACACACACTATTCCATCTCAACCACGGAAGAAGGACTCGCCTTGAGTATGCCCCTTTATTTTTATCTATGCACAGTAGTTCTTTAGGGAGACAACGGTCTGGTCCCTTCTCAATCAGAGAGGAGAGAGGCCATGCGACCGTAGCCACGAACAAAGTGTTGCCATCAGGAGCCAAGCACAGAATAAGAGTCCGAGCAGAGAGCGACGGCCGCCATTCCCACAGAGAAACACATTTCCTTCTTCTTATCGACGTCGGGCGATATCCTTTCTAATCCAGTCATCCTTTTGTTGTGTTATAAATATTTGTATCCTATGCATAAACCTTCTGACCTTTGTGTTTGTGTATGTACTTGAGTGGTCGGGTTGCTCAGTCGTCGATGTCTCTCCACTTAGACTTGCCCGAACATCTGCTTATTTCTATTCTGAAAAAGGTCTCGTACTTCCTTTTCTTGGACACGAATCATTTCAGTTGGATGCAGTTTCATTCAGTCGACTACTTCGAGCATCCAAATGGCTGTACGATAGAGCTGCCAAGTATAGAAAAAGTATCAAAATACACGTGAAGCATCTTGACTATGAAGTCACCGTACGTGGTTTGGGGATCCGTAGTCAATTTCAGATTTCAGCCACCCAGTCGCCGTCGACAGATGGTTTTCATTTACACTTCAGACGATGAAAAACAGAAAATAATTTTCCCGAAGAATTTTTCGGTGTTCTTGGAGCAGACCATCCCCGATCTGGGTTACTTCCATTTTGGTAGAATTATCTTCTCTCACAGACATTCCGAATGGGTTGGGCTGTCTTACAATTTTTATCGACCACTTTTAGGACAAGGAACTGATGGTCGAAATGTTGGCAGCCATGAAATTAAATGGATTTTCTTGTCAGCTGTTGGTCAATGAAGTGCCCATTATGCTCGAGGAAACGATCCTTTCTCTGCGCCCCGTGGAATTGGCAACACTTCGACCCTATGACATTGTGGGAAATGTAAAGGAGCCCGTTTTAAAAACCGTTGTAGGCTGTGAAACTATTCCATAAAAAATAAGTTTAGCGGTCGATTGAATGTGTCCCATGTGGCACAGAGAATATTCTCGAAACTATTTCTACTCTGATGAGATTCTGTGCAAATACAACAATCTGGGCACACAACATTGAGGAGGACGAGCTCAAGGAACAACTCATTCCCGGGCTGGCTGGTCACTTGCGAGAGGTCAGAAAATAATGTGGAAAACAACAGAAATATTCAGGCGAGGTCGAGAAATGTCGGACAACTGAATCTGTACGCCTCGAATGTCAAAAGCGACTTGTTTGTGGAAATGATGAGCAAGTTGGGAGAACGGATGTTCAAGAACGAAACCCAGACGACTCTTGTCTTTCTGCCCTCGGATACTGTGGAAAAACTGGCCGTGATATTATTCGAAGACTTCAACGACGTACCGTACACCATGTTTCACTATAAAATGGTTGGTGGATTCGAAGAATTCAAAGAATTCTATAATGAAATTGTTCGAGAAGACGCAGAATCCGACTTTTGGATGGATATAAATTCCTATTTTTCACAATAAACCGTTCTCGATTTGAATAGATCCCGAAGTAATCCTTTCTCACTCGTCGTAATAGTTTGCAAATGATCATTCTGGTTTGTACTATTTCTTTTCCCCATGAATACCAGTTGTGCCATCTTTTATGTTACGCCAGGTTTGGAAACTACGACATTTCCATTGTTCCTAGAAATAGGAAGAGACATGTGAAAGTGTTTAAAAAAGGGGAGACCTTTTGGAGAACTTCTTTCAATCCGTTGAGATTGTCCACCTGTAGGTCGTCGGGTCCACTGGCCGTCGTCTGGTTGAAGGTATTCTGCTCGTCCCGCTGTCTGCGTTGTCGCTGACTGAGCACAGCTAACTTCTCGGATAACT
Organism: Oscheius sp. DF5033; assembly: GCA_964036215.1. Lineage (NCBI taxonomy): Eukaryota > Metazoa > Nematoda > Chromadorea > Rhabditida > Rhabditidae > Oscheius > Oscheius sp. DF5033. Next base: position 4,910,043 of record CAXIWN010000006.1, read on the forward strand.
TTGACAGATTGGTGGTGACATCCCCGGTATGGGCTGGTGTATGGGGCAGACTGCCGGAGCCTTGAGAATTACCATGTACCTGAAGTATTGATTTGAATAGGCTGATAGAAAGCAACTTACAGATACAGTGTCATTTACATGGGTCAAACCGGCGGCGATGCTGACGGCCTGGTGCATGGAAGCGGTCTTCGAGTCGGGTAGGATCTCTTCCGCCACCTCGGCATTTTCATAAAAATCCATACCCATCTGAATCAGCCATTAAATCGGAAGAAACTGCGTTCCAACCAGTTCCGCGACCTCTGTCGGACAGTCCTCTGTCTCATGTTGGTCGAAAATCTCACAGATGTCGCAGTACATCCGTTTTGGGACTTCTTTCTTCTTTGGGGTCACCATTTCCAGAAGTGCGCCAGGGCTCAGAGCCAGTTCTTTTTCTTGCGCCGCCTCTTCAGACATCAAACTATTCCCATGAGACAAGATTTTTTGTTCCAGCTGCTCGCTTTTCTCCATCGCCAGTTCCCTAGAAATTTTATCTTCGAAAATATCGAACTTACATCTTTCTCTTAGCTTCGGCCGCTTCTAGAGATGCGTCGAGAGCTTCTTTTCGGATAGCGAGCACTTCGATCCCAAGTCGCGACAGCTCCTCCTTTGCCGTTTGCATCTCTTCCACAGCTTGCGCCTTCTCCTCGCCCAGCTGACGGATCTTCTCCAGGGCCTCCATAAACTCCGTTGTCATCTGAATCAATCATTAAAAAAATTAAAAGAAACTACGATCCAACCTGTTCCGAATGGGCATCGACTTCTCTTCCCTTTCCTTTGAGCAAGTCCATTTCAATCTGCATTTTTCGTATCACCTCTCTCATCTGTTGATGTTCTTTTTCTCGTGTTGCCAAAGCGGCCTCCTTCTCTTCCAAACTCGTTCTCATTTCATTTACCTATGTATCTGTCCTAGGATAAATCTGAATGCATACCTCCAAATTCTTTTCTGTCAATTCTTTCCCGAGATTGATCATGTTACTCTTTCTCTCTTCCAGTTTTTGTTCCAATACAGTACTGTGTTCTTTCATCTTCTTCAATTCTGTCTCCCTCTCTTGCAATTGATTCTTTAAACTCGCGACCTATAATTACTTGTGTATAACATCGTTTAATCTAATTTTACCTCCTCCTCGACCTGCTTCTTCTCCTTCATCATATCGTCCTTCGTTCTAGTCGCCTAAACCCAGTCTTTTAGTGTCTCCTTCCCAGTCTACCTCTTCATTTCTCGTCTCATTCACCTGGTTCTTCTCCTTCGCTAATCTTTTCCGCCAATAAACTTCGAACGGGCTGGGATCGGGTGACAAAAGTCGCTTCCTAGATATAGTCATTCTAAAAATTTAAAAATACACAACAAGACTATGGGAAAAGGTATTGATTGCGATACTATGAACAGTTACAAACAAATTGAAAACGGTTTATATTATAAGAAATTAAACAGAGCATAATATACATTCATATTTCAATCATCGTCTTTATCTGCCCAATTTAATCAAATCCATTCTCCCGATATGATTCACCAATAGCTCATAGATATTTTTTGTATATGACAGAAATCCATCAGTACCAATAATGTTTAACCAATTCGAAGAGTGGGTCTTACTCGCTACTAGAACTGTTTGCGTAAGAGTAACTGCGCCACTGTAACACAAGTAGATACTATTGGATACGAAGAATGTTTTACCTATCTGATATATGAGATAGATCGCGGTAAATGTTTCCAATTGTCAAACCCGGCAGATGGAAATGTGAAAGAAAGTTTACAGCCACTTGAAATCCAGAAACTAGAATGAGAATATCTTCTTCATTTTTTAGGGACTCCTTTATGACATTGAGATGCTCACCAAATGATAGTAAGCCCTGAAAAATTAAACGGGAAATTAGGAAATAGTTGATTATTCACTTCGGGCATCTCCACGATTATCCAATATTTATCACGAGCAGAGCGTCGACGGAAAATAGCAGCTGTTAGAAGGTGCGTGGCAATTGACTCAGGGACTTTTTCCTCCTCGAAAACCGTAGTCTTCTTTGGGATCCTTATTTTAATAGGGTCAACTTTGTTATCTACAATAATTTTTGATGAAAATAACAAGAACAATATCTTCTAACAAACATTGTCGAAAGGTGGAAAGAGAGAATGGCAATCAGTGTTGCACATGAACCACCACAATGGGGATAGAGGGGGCGCAACTTGGATTTTGGACAGACGTCGTCACCTGGGGCAGCGGGCCATTTTTTGGCGATCCCCTATTTTTACACAAAAGCGGTAACAAGAGAGTGCCCCCTTATGATTTTTACGGAGTTTGGAGACCCCCTATAATGGGACGAAATTTGCAAATAAGACGTTTTTTCCCAGGTCGTTGACTAATTAGGCGAAATATTCGTTGTATCCGAAGTTTTCAGCGGGATTTTCCGAAAAAAATCGCGCACCCGTACATATCCGACAGCACGCTCTTATGACCTTTTTGACTCACAATTTCACATTTTCGCCTGATAGAAGGCAGGAAAAGGCTAATTTTCAAGGCTCGCTCCGCTCGCCGATGGCGACCTCCTGCTTAACATCCCCATTTGGCGACCCTCTCTGGGGCAGCCCTTTCCCCCGGTGTCGACGTCTGATTTTGGATGCGCAAATTCTGGTAGGTAACAGAATAGCAGCCCTATGGCACGCTTATGTAAAGTTGAAAAAGCAGAATCCCGGAAAATAGGGGGGCGTGATTGGACGTCTAGGGAGGGGGCGCTCCGGACCCCGGTGGGGGATAATGTGCTACACTGATGGCAATATACCTGGTGTAGACTGAGTATTTCCTATGGCTTCATCTATTTCCATAGTCTCTTCGGTAGCCTGTTGTGATTCGTCTTCAATTTCCGTGTTTCCTTGACAGGCAACATCATCCATTATCGGGCTCCGACTAACCGACTCCGGCTATTATCGGACCCTTCATTCTTGCGAGTAGAGATCGTCTTCTTTATATACTATAAAAATTCACACTAGGTTGAATGACAACACGCTCACTTCTACAAGGTTGTCCGTTGATCCAATTCTCTCAATATCGCCTCCAATAAGAGATTCCAACAATTCTATCATGTGAGGCAACACATGATGTTTTACTCTAGCCTTTATCGTTTGAAAAACGAATTTGCCACAATAATTGGCAAATGTAGTGCCCATATCTGTCTAAAAAAATAATGAAAAACGAGTGATGAGAGAGAGAAATATTAGATACTACTTCAATTCGGAGAACAAAATAAATTGGATTAAACAAGGAAGAAATAAAGAAAAATGCAAAAAAAAGAGGAAAGTAGTTTCTTCGATGTGAACTTGCTTCCTATGTTCGTTTTGAGTCAATTTAGCTTCTGTAAAGTGTTTATTATTGTAAAGCAGCACGTAAAGCTACTTTAGCCACTCAATAAAATAAACAAAAACGTTGGAAAATAGCGAAATAGTAGCAAAAACGAAAATGCAACCATTTTGCTTGCGCGGAATTTCAAATTTTGCGCGCAATCTGTCACACGCTGTCACACCTGTGAGACGGTTCCTTTAAGGAACAACTCATTCCCGGGCTGGCTGGTCACATGCGAGAGGTCAGAAAATAATGAGGAAAACAACAGAAATATTCAGGCGAGGTCGAGAAATGTCGGACAACTGAATCTGTACGCCTCGAATGTCAAAAGCGACTTGTTTGTGGAAATGATGAGCAAGTTGGGAGAACGGATGTTCAAGAACGAAACCCAGACGACTCTTGTCTTTCTGCCCTCGGATACTGTGGAAAAACTGGCCGTGATATTATTCGAAGACTTCAACGACGTACCGTACACCATGTTTCACTATAAAATGGTTGGTGGATTCGAAGAATTCAAAGAATTCTATAATGAAATTGTTCGAGAAGACGCAGAATCCGACTTTTGGATGGATATAAATTCCTATTTTTCACAATAAACCGTTCTCGATTTGAATAGATCCCGAAGTAATCCTTTCTCACTCGTCGTAATAGTTTGCAAATGATCATTCTGGTTTGTACTATTTCTTTTCCCCATGAATCAGCGAGTCATTTGATGTTTACTACCGTTTAAATCGTTGTAACATCCCCCACTTTGACCATGTGTCCTCATCTTTGACCTCGTTTCAAAATATATCACAAAATGAAACAGTTGGCCCCTGTTGGACCCGATAAAAAGGATGTTTTCGTCTCCGATTGCACTCTCTTGTTACCGTATCCGAGATGCAACCAGGAAGATGCAATGTGTCTGTAATGTTGTTTTTCATCTATCTCAATCTATTACACTGAGATAATATTGTCTTGCTCGATACAACTGTTGTTTTTTCCTCTGTTCCGTCTACTTATCCACTATCCATTTATTTGTGGCAGTAGAATAACAGTGTCAGTCTTCCTGGCTCCAGCTGCTGTGCTCGGTTGCGATTTTTCCTAATACTATTATTTCCCGGGGTCTGCTTTCCATAAGGGTTACAATATAGAATGGCGTATTCAGAAGAAGGAGTGGCTCCTATAAGGGGATATGGCTGATGATAAATGTCCCATGTTTGTGCAAAGCTTCTTGCCAATGCTGATAATGATGACCTGAAATCAATCTTTCCGATAATTCGAATACCACCCACATCGTGTATCCAATTCCATTCTTCATGACTAATGTCTTATTTTCTCGTGACACCAGTTGTCCATCAACAAAAAAAAGCGTAAAATAGTGCAAGCGAGCTCTCTTTCGGTGTAACATCAATTGCCAGCTTGCGGCCAACTCATTCCCCTCTTCATCATTAGAATGTCCTCTAAGATAAGGTAAATTACCGTCTTTTTCTGTTTTCTCGAGTGTTTTCAACTTTTCCTCGCGTTTTTTCAGTAACATGTCAGCTCAAATCCGTCTAATGAACATCCACGATGTTGGAAAAAAGAAAGGACTCGACGTGTGGAGAGTGAATAAATTCGAATTGGAAGAAGTTCCCAGAGAAGAATATGGAGTATTCTATTCGGGTGACTGTTATGTCCTTCTCAATGTATGAGTGTCTTCAAAAGAGAAACAAAGTCAGCTGTTTTAGACGAAGAGCCTCGATCAGTGGGATATCCACTTCTGGCTGGGAAAGGACTGCAGCGGTGATGAGCGTGGTGTGGCAGCAATTATGGCAGTTCACATTGACAATGCCCTGGGTGGATTCCCTGTCGAGTATCGAGAAGTACAAGGACACGAGTCTTCCCTCTTCTTGTCGTATTTTCCCGACGGCATTAGATATATGGGAGGCGGCTACGAGTCGGGATATCGACACGTCGAAGATATGTTCGTCAATTGGAAACCGCAACTATTCCATTGCAAAGGAAAGAGGAACATCCGCTGTTTCCAGGTGACATTTGGTCTTTTGACCGAATACTTCCGGGTTCAGGTCGACTGCAAAAAAGAGTCGCTGAACATGGGAGATGTATTCCTCTTGGATCTGGGAAGAAACATTTACGTGTGGATGCCACCAAAGTCCGGTCGATTGGAGAGAATCAAAGCCATGGCCAGGGCCAAAAACATGGCTCAAGTCGAAAGACAAGGCGAAAGCAACGTCCACATTATCGGTGAGATTTGGGTTGTTACTTCTTATTGAGAATGACAGACGAGGAATGGAAGACTCACGGCCTGTTCTGGTCGTATTTTGGAGGGAAAGAATCCATTAGTTGGATCAAAGGACACAAAGAAGACGATGAAAATTATTGGGGAAATGAAAATAATTCTGTTACACTTTGGAGGTGAGCGGTGTCGGTGAAGGGGAGAAAACGCCTTTACAGAGTATCTGACTCAACCGGAGCCATGAAGATCTCCCAAATAGATTCTGGTAATCTTCACACGAAAATGTTGGACTCCCAGGACGCCTTCATTCTCGACGCCGGAAAAGGAGGCGTCTTCGTCTGGATTGGCAAAGATTGTACCAGCGACGAGAGGGAAAAAGCCATGGAGACTGGAGCCAAATACTTAAATCAGAGAGTGGGCTAAATTTATTTTGTAATGGAAGAGTTCAGAAACTGCCGGATTTCACCGTCTTGACAAGAGTCCTCGAAACAGCCGAGCCCAGCTCATTTACCCAATGGTTTGACACGCTCCTGAGGTTCTAAAAAGCCCATTTAGGTTCGGTGACTGGGAGCAGAAAAAATCGAAACGAAACTACGAGCCACGTCTTTACCAGGTGTCAGATGAAACTGGAAAATTGGAGACGGAGGAAATTGAACAATACGACCAGCTGTGCCTTGATGGGGACGATGTGATGATTTTGGATACGATGTCAATAATTTATGTCTGGGTCGGGGCCGACGCCAACAAAAACGAGCGGGACTCTGCCGAAAAAATGGCCAAGAAATTCTTGGAGGAGAGTCAAATTCCCAGAGGAAAAACACCTAAAACTGAAGTCATTTTCCAGGTGGGGTCCCCTGAAGAACTAGAGAATAGGCGAGCATTTTAGGGACAAGAACCACCCACCTTTAAGAAATTCTTCCCGGAATGGGACGAGAAACTCTTCAAAAATGTGAGGATTTGAACTTTCTAAAAAGACCCAGTTTAGAATGCGCGTTCAGTGGCCAATATGAGGAAGATTCTCTTCAAGTAGAGTCTAAGATTTTTGAATAAAATGTCGTCTAGTGTTTGTGTGTCGAAGGGTGTCCAGCGGATCAGATAAAAGACCGGAAGAGCCAGCAGAAACTCAGCTTGTTTATAAAATTGCCATTTTTTGAGCCAAATGAGAGTGTGTCGACCTTCGATAGACGAGTTCAAGTCGAGACGAGAAGGCCATGCTCTTACAGCGCGAACGGGTCGAGAGCAGACGACGGGCTGACCTCCGACGGAGGCGGGGGATTTCCTCCGTCGACCGGTCCTTACCACAGATCGTACTCCAGATAGAGAGACGGCTTGTCCTTCCTTCGTTCCGACTCCCTCCTCCCCCTGTTGCACTTTCACCCGGGGCATCGCCGGTTGCCGTCTGTTGCATCTAGATAAGCTCCTTTATAGCTCCAAAAACTTCTTAGTTGTCGTCGTCGTCACATGGTCGCCTCCCTCTCTCATCCGTTCGTGGTCGTCTTTTCAGATGTTCCTCGGAACAGGATTCATTTCTATCAAAACAGGCTGTGATCTCTGTCAAAATATCCACTTCTCTGATCTCTTCGTCCCTCCCTTCCCAAATCAAAAGATTACCCTCCCCTCCTGTATCCCAAGTTGTCCCCCGACATCTCTCTGGTCAACTCCTCTCTCTTTCTCCTTCGACCAACTGGTTCTCCGTAGCCACTCGTTTCAGATGGATTTCTCTCCGAGTCAATTGCTGGCCATGTATGTCTCGAATCTGCCGTGGAATCTTTTTCTCACTTCTACCGCCCTCCATGCCATCGCCCTTATCACCAGTCCCCTGTATGTTCTCTCCTTCCCTCTTTTCATTGTCATCTTTTCAGCCAAGCCGTCTACAAATGGTGGCGTCGACAGAGCAGCGACAGTGACACCTGTGTTCCGTATGTCTGTGCCGTCATTGGTTCCAGTCTTTGGTGGCGTTATTCCGTCTTTCTTCGCGACACGAAACTCATTCTTCTTCAGTCTTATGCTCTGTTTATGCAATGTTTCTTCCTCGTTTCCCTCCTCTACTATCGGTCAAAAAAGGTCTGTTCTATTCAATTTCTTCAATTATAAACTGTCTTCAGAGGCGTCTTACCCGTCTTGTATCTGCCGTCATCCTCGCTCTTCTTCTTCTTTTCTATTATGTCGGAAATATGAGCGAAGAAGATGGCAAAGAATTGACGGGTCAAATGGCGTCGACGGCCCAAATTGCCGGCTCCTTCGTCTGTCCCTGGCTGATAGTTCGTTTTTCTCCGGCCTTCCCCGAGAATGTGTCCATTTCAGTACAAGGCGGTAACTTCTCGTTGTATCGACTTTGTCCCAATGGCACCCGTCGCTTTTACTTGGGTGATGGAGATCCACGCGATAATTTATTCTGTCGGAATTGACGATTTCTATATGATGGTTTGTCATTTCTTCTGAAAATAAAAAAATGGTTTTCAGCTGGCAAATACGATATTTTTCTGCATGGATGGTTCTCTGCTGTCCATGTTTTTTATTTTTCCCCGAGAGAAACCAGAAAAGACAAATGTGCTAGTCCAATAAGATCTTTTTCCCCACTTGATAACCATATCATTCCATGATCTTGCTCAAATAAAGCTTTAAATTTTCTACTGCGCTTTTCAAGATGTCATTATCGGAACCTCATAAATAGAACAAAATAATACTCTCCGCATACTTTTATGTACAAGTATCACAGACATAGGGACAATCTTATGCGAGGACGGCAATTTACAAATATAAACATCTCGAAAGTCTTCATTATTGTTGTTGAGGCTGGGCTGGAGCGGCATATTGTTGATAGTTGTACTGCTGTTGTGGGAGTTGATAATTCACCTGGCCAGGGTGATACTGTGGATAATGATTCTGTTGCTGATTGACTGGCTAAAAAGAATTACATAAATAAAGAAGACAATTATACCATAGCAGTCTGCTGAGCTCCTGGATAATGATGAGCATAAGGAGGTTGTCCGGCGACTTGGTGTGTTGCTGGAGGTTGAGCATTCATCATATTTGGAGCATAGCCTTGATTCTAAATAAAAAAATTAAAAAAAAAACATATCAAAAACAAACTTGATATGGGTTTGTCTGTTGCACGGCACTATCATATAATGCGAGAACATCACGAATAGCAATGTCTACTTGAGCTAAAGCATTGCTCTGCTTGTCGATGGCGGCAAGTCGATTGTCAATAAGAGGTCCTTGTGTCAAAGAAGCAGCTTCTGCCTAAATAGTTTACATTGTGATACATGCATAAAAATAAAGGATTTAAAATTCCAATAAAATTACTTGTTTCAGTTCTGCTGAGTCAGGTACTTCGCCGGTAGGATCACAGTCTTCTAGCAATTGAATACATTTTAACAAAACAGCTTCATCAATAACAGCAGCAGGCTTCTCTACAGCAACAGTTTTTGTTGGCTCTGGCTGAATAATCAAAATTAAAGGCATATACCGTAAATTCTCTATTATAGCCCCCGGGGCTTATATTTTTTCGTGACCCCTCTAAGGGGGGGCTTATAATAGAGGGGGGGCTTTTATTGGAGGGGGGGCTTATATATTTCGCGACGAATTTGTCAGAAATTAGCAGAAAAAATGCATTTTTTTGCGAAATTTTCAGAAATTTTCGAAAAATTTTCCTAATTTTTTGTCATTTTCGCCTCATTTTCATAGAAAATCTTAGCAAATTCGGAATAGAAAATTGTGAATCGCTGAAATGTTTTTTGTTAACAGCCCACAAGGAAGGATTTGTGCTGTCGGTAGATCAATTTCTTTCCTTTTCTAGCAATTTTATATATTTACTTGCCGTATTCGGTCTTCTGCATTGAGGAAATCAACAGTTTTCTTAACTTGCTCGTCTCGATCTCTGCTCAAAACTTTGAAACAGAATCGAGAATGTAAATCAGAACGGAGCGAACTGCTCAGTGCGGTTCGAGAAACTGTTGAATCCAGGCCGATCCAATCCTGAATCAACCTGAGAATCCCCGATATCTCTGGTCCGAGCCCGAACGTACTGGGAAAAAAAGAGGTAGCTTTTACAGTAGCCGGTCAATCACATTTCAGACGGTCAGTCCACAGTTTAGTCGGCCAATCGTTCCGGAGATTCACATTCTTTAGGTTGTACAACAGTCCGCGCAAACAAACCCGTCTAGGAACGACGGAAAGCTTGTTGACCGGCCAAACTGTGGATTGGTCAGCTGAAATGCCATCGACCGGCTAAAATGCAAAAAAAAAATCAAGAGAGCGACGAGCACCAAACCGCAAGTTCATGTTCAAACGCTTGGCTTGATGAAACCAAGCCAATTCAAGCGAAGCCCAAACGCTCATACCATCCGACCTAAGGTAGTATATTAGGGACCATCAATTTAGTACACCGTGCTCGATTATTCTCCGAAAAAACATTACATTTGACGGTGGAAGCTTTGAAAAGCTTAAAAATGCTCGAAAAATGAGCCTAAAAATAGCTGGTCCAAGAAAAAAACCCAGTTTAGGGGGGGGCTTATATTAGAGGGGGGGCTTATATTTTTTTTTCGGGCCCTCTAGGGGGGGGGGGGGGCTTATAATAGAGAATTTACGGTATAGTCTGTCAAGAAAAAAGACAACTAATAAAGGTCTCTGGTTTTTACAATGGAGCACAAAAACCGACCATTTTTCCCAAATTTTGCTTTATGGATGAGCTGTATTTTTGCCCCATTGCAAGAAAACGGAGACCTTTATTTGTCGTCTTTTTTCTTGACAGACTATAATTAAATCTCACCTTGACTTCTGATAAATCCGATGTGACAAAGCTGGAAGGAAAAAGACCCTGTTGAACACCAATTCGACCGCGCCACCAGTTAGGATTACTAAAACGAGAAACTAATATGAAAAAAAAATAAAACATACGAATCATCCGTTACAGTAATTAAATCTCCAGTCACAAAAGAGAGCTCATTATCTTCAGCAGCTTCAAAATCGTACAATGCTCGAACAGTTCGCTCGTTCAATTGAGTTGTAGTCTGTTGCCTGAAAAATAATATAAAAGTCTTTCGAACAAAAACAGAAACAAATAATTAAAACAGACACTCACAAAACACAGTTAGACAGTTTAACAACATCATTAGAGGAGCGGGTGTTTACGGGTGCACTGATCAAACTAATGCTTGAAGGGGTAGGCGAAGTCACATCAAATTGGACTTTCTTCAGGATGGGTTTTAATGGCAGAGACGTGGACAAAGAAGGGTAAACCATTCTAAGAGTGCAACATGCAATTTAAAAAAAAACAAAGGTAAATAATAAAACATGCATAAGGCAGAAATAAATAAAACTTACTTTGCGCCACCAGCCATTCCATTATTCATACCATTTGCAGAGGGATACATTGAAGTTTTCGGTTTCTTTTCCGATTCTTCAAGTGACAATGCGATAGCCTTAGCAATGGCTTTTTCCTCTTCTTCAGAATTCACCTATAAAATCGTATATGAATAAAAAACTGCTAGAAATTTACCACATTGGGATCATTACTTACAGCAACTTTCTTCTTGGGTTCAGAACTTTCAAAACTAAATCCTTCTTCTACCAAATTTCTGAAATGAAAAATATAAGCTTCAACTAAAATTAACTTACTTGTACAGATATTCAATCAAAGAAAGGCTAGGATCAGATTTGCATTCGTTATCAACCCATTTCTTGATCATAAGACGAGTTTTTTCTCCAATTTGTCGAGTGCTCTGTAAAATTAATTTTTCAAAAAAAAAGTTATGAATTCGTTTCGTACAAAAAATAAAATACTTACATGTTGTGCTTTTGCCATCAACTCGTTAATAAAACTGTTAGAAGATACTTCCTTTCTAAAAGTTTGTCCACAATTGCTCCAACATGAGTCCAACAAAGATAAAGCTAGAATGATGACATGAGGATCACGATTGTTCAATCTAAATTTTATTGTTACAAGTTAACAAGGTTACTTTACCTTTTTCTGATCGAGGTCAAAGCTAATTTTGGATGTTTCGGATCAGAGTTGATTTTATCACAAATATCAAGAATAAGAGCCCAGTTCTCGGAAGATTGGTGTTCGGCTGTCACTTTTTCAATAACGTCATCAAAGGGAGAATTCGACTCTCCAAAAATTCCCATCTGCAAAAAGAGATATTGGTAATGAAACGTAATTTTATATCTAAAAATGTTTCAAAAAGTAGCTGTGTAAGATGAAATGAATTGATGATGAGTCAATGAAGCGAACTTGAAATCGACCAGTTTCAGCGTCAGGGAAAACGCAAGACGCAAAGTTCGTTTTTTTGAGAAATGTAAAAAGTATTCTCGACTGGTAGAAGATTTAATCTACGTTTTCATGCGACTATTGCATTGAAACTCACATTTATAGATTTTACAATTCCTGTTAAACCCATTACAGCTGATGGAAGCAAAATAAATCGACAACGTGGCCGAGTATTGAAATTAGAAATGATTTTTGATGGAAACAGACAAAAAAAACTGACAACACAAGATAAAACGAGAAAAAACTAGTCGAGAGAAAAAGTGAAAAAGATGAGCGCAAAATTAAACAAGAAACGAGCAACTTGAGCGCAGTTTTGGCCGTTGCTTTTGAGTAGACTACTCAGAGTAGTAAACTATTGAAAAAAGTCTGTGAAAATGGGATGAATCCAGAAAATACGATAAAAACCTGAAATGAACACGCGCCTGCACCCGTAAATTCTCGGCAGTACCCTTCTATGATAACTTGTGAAAAAGTTCAGTTGCCCTCGATCGGGAATGACTCAAACCTACCCGTTTCATATGTGTTTCATATGCTTTACAGGCGTCTTTTAGTGAATGATATTCTTCATTTTCTGAAGTAGACGGCTTCTTTTCCTTTCGTTCTTTCTTCTTTCCATCGCGTTTACCAAAAACCATCGCAGCTGAAATATATTGAATGAGATGCCGTTTCCAGGGGGACGAATAACGAGTCCATCCGGCGGTGCTCGATAATATTCATTGCGCTAGTCACAATCGGCAGACTCTTCCCCAAACAAAACATTCTGTTACAAAAAAGGAAAAATATTTATTGGAACAAATATTCTAAAGATATATCGAGTCAAATTCAATTATTTGTATTCTCTTCAGCATTGTGGACCGTAGGCTTCGGCTGATTCTGCATGGCACTTCTGAAACCAGATTTTTTTTTGTGATATCAAAATATCAATTTGAGCATGCGTCAAATAACTCACGACTGAATGAACGAAGGCATTTGTCCGGTCATCAGGGGATTGATCATCATCGGATGACGAATACCGGCGGCCATCTGCAAAATTGACAACTCTCCGACCTTCGCAGATAAAAATACCATAGGATGGACATGGAAAGGAGCCTTGAAAGGATCGACCGGATTCAGAGGCAAATGTTGGGTCATCATCGGCTGAACCTAAAATTTATCGACAGGATACAGTCATCGCCTGACCAAGGACATAGGGATAGGCTCAGCTGGTTTATTAGTCGACTGCGTGGCCTTTTTTCCAGTGGAGCTGCCTTTCTTCTGTTTTTGAGTGGAATTCTCATTGCCGAGGTGAGTCAGACGGACCTCGACCCAAGCTTCCATCATCTCCTGTCAATAGGCTCGACGACAAATTTAACTTACAATACTGGGAAATCCCATGTATCGGGAAAGAGCGTCCTGAATAGCCTGGCAGGCGAGTTGCTCCTGAACCAGACGATATTTGAATGTTTTCGTAGAAATACTCACGGATTTGGTTTCACTTCCCTGAATGAAAGTGACAAACTTCAACCAAAGAGCAGCATTCTAAATAAATAAAACTATCAAATGAAAATAACCTGACCAATGGTTGCAAAGCTTCGGTAAATGCCTGATAATGGCTGTGACCCTGGTCGAGGCTTTTCTTGAAATTCTGGAGGAAAAAGAGTTTCCTCTGTTGCTGGCCGACAAATTCCATGACAGCCGAATTGTTGGGAAGAGCCATCTGAAATAAGGCGGTAGGGGAGACAGGCAGAATGAGTCGAGATGTGATTGTATCGATTTGTGTATATAAATGACCACTGGGGCGGCTGGGTGGGTGGATGTCGGGGACTGTCTGACACCTCGAAATAATCACAGCAGGCGAAAGCTGTAATAGAAAATAATTAGGGTCTTCTGATGGAGGGAGAGACCATAAAAGTCACTGGGGACTCTCCCCAGTCGACACAATCTCTCACATTCACATCTACCCGGGCAGATGTTCCCCCGAAAAAAGCCTTTTTTTAATCAAACAAATGTTTATTAATCAGAGATATATAACCGGGTAAAAGGAATAAGAATTTCAACTGGAGGTGTTCCTTCCTTCTGAGGGATACACAACAGGAGGCGATGATTCAATCTCCTAAACTGTCTACATTCCTCTTTCATTCTCTGCCTTTTCTACCGCAAGTCCCAATCTTTTCCTCAACAATTTCCCACATTCGGCAGCCAGCCGCACTTGCTGTCTCGGTATCAGCTCGTTGTATTTGTTCAAGAATTCAACTGCGTTTTGCTGAAGTCTCTGAGATTTTGTATTCTGGTCAAAATACCAGTTCCTTCTTTTTTCGTCTTTCGTGTGCTTGTAGCGGTGTTTCAATGATGTACGGCCCAGGAACAAAAGGAGGAACATACAGCTGATAGATGGAAGAGATTGATTATAAAGCGAGACTGGCACCTTTTTCTGTATTCCTTTTCGAGAGGATATCGTCGATTTGGGCAAACTTCGAGGGACGACAAGGGGCTGTGAGCTTGTTCGACGGTGTCGCTCTTCCTACAATTTCCCTCATTGACATTGATTGTTCCCCACCTGTTCCTGTAATAATTTCTTCCATAACTGCTCTTCTTTGGCTCGAAGTGCCCTGTTCAGAATAACGGGGTTGTCAGTTTGAGCCGGTGGCACAGTCTTCTTGACAGGTGGCGGAGCAAAAGGGCCAATATTGGGGAAACATGCACTCTATTAGATAAAATCAATCGTTTTATGATCAACACTTACAAGGATAATTTGGGTCTGAAGAAGTTGTTGCAAAGTCAAGAAATCGGTAATGGTGGATGGAAGCTGAACGGGAGGATAGGCGGATGATTGTAAGGAGGAGACCGTGGCCGACTTTTGCGACGTTTCCTTCGAAGATGGCGTTTCCATAATGCAATCGAGGAGGGTAGGTATTCAATCAGTCAATCGAGGCGAGGAGACACGTCCTCATGTAGCCATAAAATTGGAGGGATATCACACAAATAATGCAACTCCGAGACAATAGACCGTGGGAGGAATCGGATAGTCTCTCTCTCAAGAACAAACGAGGACATCTCTCTCTCTATTTCGAGGGACTATTAGTAGGTACAAATAAAGCCATCTTTAATACTCCGTGCAATCCCTGAATCAGTGTGTTTAGCAGAAGTTCCCTTCTTTTTTTTTCTCCCCCATTGACGGAGGCCCTCAATGTCACCTGACTAAGCTTGTGTCATCATAAAAAAGCCCCCCTTGATTAATTATGTTGTTCTGAGGTTTAAAAACTCGATGATAAATATGTTTATGGCAAAAAGTACGAGAATCAAAACAACAAATCACAGAAGATCAAAGACAACCGATGAGATTCCGGGGAATGGGGCTTCGCCTTACGTCAAACTCTGCTTTGCCAGTTCCGCCTAAACAAGGCCGATTTCGCTTGTGGGATGATTCACAAACCTCCAATTTGTTGACAAGATGGCGTAATTTTTTGTTTTCTTCTTTGATTGTTCGGTAAGAGTCAAGACTGTTTCTCGGAAGAGACTTTTGCATCAATCTTTTGGGATCCCGAACGACGAAAACGTCATCGACAAGGTGGGAAAGCACCTGGACAGACACGCGTACGCCAAATGAAGGAGAATATTTACCGCTGGATCAGAAGGGGGAGGGAGAGGATCTGTACTGTTCTCCTTACAACTGGAAGCGGACAACTCCAAAGCCTAAAAAGACTTCTTATTCCCGTCTGTCTAGTCGCTGCACCTTCTCTTGGGTAAATTTCAGAAGTTTTTCCAGAGTGTCAAATGCATGGGAACATCCATTTACTGGGGTGGATGAACAGTTGGTCTGTTGAAGAAAGAAATTAAAAGAAACAATACGAAAACTCACCTGTTTCTCAGAATTGACCTTTGTGCTGTTAATACGAGGCTTTGTTTTCCCCGGCGGGGACCCGGTCAAGAACCTCTTTTGAGCTTCCTAAAAATGTCTCAATTATAAGGAAGATGATGGAAATACCTCAATTCGAAGAGGAAGAAGATCTTGGAACATTTTGAGAGATTTGATACGAGCATCTTTGGGGGATACACCCTTCAAATGAAAGTGGCTGACGAAAGAGCAACGACTAACCAGGTTAATGAGCCCTTGGTGAAGGGCCTCAATGGTCAGAGAGACTTCCGTCCAATGGATGGCTGAGTACAAAAAGAAATTACATTGGATAGCCTCGGTTGTAAAGGGAAGAATCTCGGGGAGATTGAGAGCCAACATCTTCTGGATAAACTTCTCGTATTCCAACATATCTGAATAGAAATGATCGTGGGGAGAAAAGAAGAAAGTGATTACACCCGGGTGACGACATGGGAAAAGGGGAGGGAAGGGGCCGGAGCAAAAACAACACACACGTAGGCCGAGGAGGAAAATGCTGACTGCCTCGCATAAACAACTTTTTTAGTATTTTCAGCGATTGCCATTTCCGGAGGCGAGACCTTGCAACCGCTGCGAGAAAAACGGGGAAAACAAGGAAGAGACTTCACAGAGAAAAAGATTCTTGTAAAGCAGATGGGCATGTCCTTGCGAGCGGCAGCTGCTCGCCCTTTTCCCTTTTTTCCAAATTTTTCTGAGGGTGACAGATGGAGATGGCTACTCTTCTCTATAGTCGGTTATGAAAAATGGAACTCGACTATTTGAATGACAGATTTTATTTGAACAAATATCACAAATATTTTGAGTAAATAAATATCTTCTTTTTTTCGAAGTTGACCAACCGACGACATTTTATTGATGAGAATTGAACCATTCCTAAATTCGCTCAAGTGTAAGATCGGAGAATGGCTAACCTTCATGAAATTCTGTGAGTCACGGCGACCATTCTCATTGGTTTCCTGTCCATTCTGAATATCAATGATGTTTTGGCCGACAATCACGGCGGATACCTGGTTTTTGGCTCGCTTTCCTTCTTCAATTACTTCAACCAATGACGACTGTCCATCCCAACTCCACATTCGCTGAGTCTTACGTGGATGCATCTGAAATGACAATTTGTTTCGAGGTCGCAGTCCCACAACCTGTGTCTCAGCTTGTTCCATCTGAGTTGCAGACTGAAATTGTGTACATATCAAGAGGGCAGATAACTTACTCGTTTGGAAGAGCCTTGGGAACGAGGAGAGGCTGCGCTGCTAAGCGAACAAGCCTGCGAAGGAGTTGGGTAGTCAATTCTCCTGTCCTTGCATTGATTCAAGTGGATACAAATCGAGCCACTGCCATTGGAAAAAAGAGTGACAGGAACCTTGATCGAAATCTGCTCCAATTTCTTCATCGTAGCCATAGACATCGATGCAACGGGTACAATGGGAGTGCGAGGAGGAACATCTTCTTGAGCAGCATCTTCTCCATCAGACAAGCCAACAGATTCAGGCGACGGTGCGTCTTCTTGCATAATGATTGAAAGTTCAGCAGATGTCTCGATTGGAGTTGGAATTCGGTCGTCAACAGGGCAGTCATCAATTGGCTTCGGTACAATGGCGCTCTCGGATGTCTCTTCTTCTTCACGCGACTCTTCTGCCGTTTCTGGTCCAACCTGAGCTTTAGGAATTTCTTCCGACTTTTCGATTTCATTGTCTTCTTCTTGATTTTCGACGATTACATGTGGTTCTTCAGCCGCTTCTTCGGTTGTGGGCTCTTCCACAATCACCAAACCAGGGGTTGATTCTGCTTCATCAATTTCAAGGATTTCAAGATCTCCTGCTTGTTCCAATTCTTTTGAAGATTCGTCAATTTCCAGAGGTTGTTCTTCTGTCTCCTTGGGTCCGTCGTCCATTGTAATATCCTCTGCCACTGGCTGTTCTCCAGTCGTCTCTGCTTCCTGATTCGTCACTGCAACATCAGCATCCATCACAGTGTTTGGTTGGGCAACAGCACTGAATTTATCAATTCATTTTCTTTTTCGAAATAACTCACTTTCTTCCTTGTTCTTCATTTTTCTTCTGTGTTCCTGCGATACCACGAAGAAGTTGTACCATTTCATCGTTGATCTGAAAAAATTGTCTTTATTTCGGGTGATATAAGTTTCACCTTTATGCACAACTCGTAACAGTTGCACAGATACTTAAAAGCATCTCCCCATTCCTGTGCCAGATGGACGTAGAGGTTACCAGACATCCACTTGCTATGAGGTAAGTTAAAGGGTGGGTCCGAAGAAGTTCGCTCCTGAAGTCAGCCTGTGTTGCGAATGCCGCTCCTTCACTTACCCTGGAGAGATACGAATGGAAGCTTGACAGAATACTACCCGGTGGCACAAACTTTCTCATATAAGCGAAGAAGTGCGGTGGACAACCGCAAGTTGCTGCGAGAGCCCGAATTCTGTCTTCTTGAGTTTCACTATCCCTTGGACAGCGGATGTCGGGGGGAGGAATTACGACGGGAGGAGATGGATGATGGCAAGCTGTTGGGCGAATGATCTGAAGTACGATACTGTAGAAAAGGAAAGAAACGTACTCCTCCGTCAATTTGCACGATACCTGGCATAAGTGGAACGGGAGGAACAGCCTAGATGGACTATTTCAAGTAAACATCATACGACTTACACCCGGATTTGTAGTCGGTTGATTGGGGGTCGGAAAGCCGGGCTGCATGCTGAAATGAAGGCGAGTCTATTGTATACGATTGGGGAGAGAATAGATCTGATTATACAGGAGAAAGACATGATTTCCGGTTGAAAAAGGAGAGACGACGCGAGAATAAATGACAGTATGCTGGATGATGACAAAAATCGAATGGAAAGATTGCAGACGGTAATTGGGAGAGGCGTCTCTCGCCAAAATCAGAGAAGAATAATTAATAAACAGGCGTCAGGAAAGGACATTCCAGGTGAGGGCAGATAGAGAGATGAATGGAAAGATTGGGAAAACAGGGAAAGCAGCTACTGCCAGAGACAATTTGGATAAAGTCCCGCCCTTCTCTACAGTGCCGATCGTAATTCGTCCGTTTTTTGTTAAACAGACAGGGCTCTCTCGCCTTCATTGATGACGAATTATCCGCGATTCACTATTTATTCTCATACAGTCATCACTGCATCAGACAAGAGAGAAACGAACAAATCAGCAACAAAACAGCCGTCGTTGTTTTCCGGATTCACCATAAAATGAGCATGTAAATCAAAGGATACGTGTAATTAGAGAACGACGAACATTTGGAGATGTCGTTGGGATTATGGCCATTCTCGAGACAACAAAAGAGATAAATGACAAGAAATCCAGCCGCGCCACAAATCTACAGGTCGACCCCGTGGGTGGGACTCTATAAACAAATGACACAGAATTAATAAACTGACAACAAATAATGGGAACGAGCCAATTCTTCCTTCTCTTCAAAATACCAGCAAATGTGCAATCGATAGACCGATAGTGCACCTTGGATATTCTATTTTCTTTCTGGATTCCCGAGAGGATTGATAGACTGGTGCCTGATAATTATTCGAGTATAATTTTTACCTGATTCAATATGAAAAAGTCACGGGACCGGCCAGGTTGGCTAATCTCCAAAATTGTACTTATTGACTGGAGCCTAACCTGCCTCTTTTACTCTCAGCTTTCATCAACAGCAAAAACTCTTGTTATTCTCTAATTATCACCTAGTTTATTAAGGATTTTGGTGTCGTTATTCGAATATGGAAAGACCCAGTGTGATAGTGAAGACTGACGGGTAAGCATTGGGATTTGACTCAACAATCGACACAGATACTGTGATTATATGGCTGAAGACGCCATACGAGAGGACCAGGTAGGATTCTTTAGCAAGTTGGCTGCTCTCTTCATTCTACACTTTTCCCAGGTAAAGGAAAGTCCTGGGAGAGGACCACCGAGGTCTCAAAAAAGTCCACAAATTTACAGAAAGAAGACAAGAATTGGGCGGCAAATTTCGGATGTTGTTTAGCTTACGAAATGATTTGCCGGGTACAATCAGGGTCGATTTGAATAAACATCAGATTTAGGAGAATTACAAAGAGCGTTTGGCCGAAGAAGAGAAGATTATGGAGTCAATGCCAGTATTGGAGAGGGAATCGTCTTATCCTCCTCCAGACGGGATACCTTCCGATATTACGGAATATGCCCGCTCATCCTCGGGGACTCCTCCTCCCTCCGTCCGGAAAAAAGCGAAGAATTTTCTCTATAGGAAGAGAAAAATCGAGAGAATCCTCTATGTAAGAGAATGATAACTAACAGATGTGTCAGGAATATCTTCAGTTGAAAAGACAATTACGAACAAACGCGGCAAAGATGTTGATTGGACTCGTGATACACAACACTGGCTCGCCCTGCACTATTCCAATGATACACAACTTTTTCGAGTAAGATTATTGGATTGAAACACGTAAGCATTTCAGGGCGTATTACACAGGATTCATTGATTGTTATCACTCTGCCCAGTCATGGAAATACAGTATCGAAAAAGCTTTGGATCAAGGTTGTGAAATGGGAATTATCGAGAAAGTCAACTGGCCGAAAGGAAGCGTCGCCTACACGACTGGATCCCTTTTCGACATCTTCCACCGGCAGTGGAAACGCAAAATGACGATACTCGAGCCATATCTGACGGGCAAAGGTATAAAACACACGACTTATATAAAAATGATTCAGGGCGAGTGGATCAGATATTCTTTGGAACGATGGAAAAAAGGGAAATTTTACAGTTGTACAAGGTGGGCGGGAACAGCGGAGCGTGGTTGAACAGATTCGAAAGGACCATTCCCAGAAAATATCCACGGAAAAATGGCTAAACTTCTTTCTCTTTATCCTCCCAATAATAGTATTCTATCCAAAAATGAACAGACCCTGTCCTCATAATTCCCTTGTGTACTTCTTCAATGTTGCTCCCTTGATGTACTTTTGCATTTGTTGTCGGATTCTTCCCCGATTGTAACCCTCATTTTTCCATTGTAATCATTTTAGGCCCGATAAGGTGGCCGTCTACTCTGATCCGCTTAGATAGGAAAGATCTCCCCTCGTCGAAACGCAACACCATTGCTCTTGTTCCAGTCTGTTATTTTACGACTCGCTTCTGATAATTCTACTGATAAAAAATACGAACACTCTTCTTTTTTTGGCTCAGGTTTATTCTATAAAAATAAAAGGAGAAAAAAATGGAGAAATCTGGGATGAGATCAAGGATGTCCGGCAAGAAGAAGCGGATGGTTGAATTCGCCACCCGTGCCCACAGTAATCTTCAGACGACGTTTGCCAGCCTTGAATGTCACAGCTGAAAGAGGGACAGTTGACAAGAATAGAATAGACAAACTTCGAAAACCATTGGCGTGTCCGACAGTCGACTGGACGCGATGTCCATAGTGGACAGACAGACGGGCGACTTCCGCCGATGCACCGGGTGCACTAGTGAACGCATGGAAAAATGACACAAGATTGCCGATCATAAACTGCTTGAGAGTGTTCTCGATAATCTTGAGATTCGGAAGTTCCTGGAGGATAACAAATTTTCCCATGAAGGACTTGTTCTTCCACGCCTCGTCAGATGTGTCCTCCCAATTCTCACCCATGAAACAAGCCTAAACATAAGCCGGTTGTTATCTCGAAAGTGGAATACCTTGTCAAGTGAAGGAACATCCTGCAAACGGAAAAAACAGTTCATCTGCATTCGGACAAAACCACATCGAATCGTCTTCAAAAAATGGTCGAAAATAGATGGGGTCACCGACGACGGAAGACGCTTCTTGACTTCGAGAGTGACGCCGCCAAATCTCATCTTGGAGAAGAGTTCCATCGCGGCTAACATCGTCAGCTCGATGTCATCCTATATTAGAATGAGCTAAAAAAAGAGAAAGATCACAACCTCGAGGACAATGATCGCCTTGACGTTACGGACATTGATGGGAATGGAGAAGAACGCATCGGCCGGGATTCCCTTCAACACTTGCCGGTCAGAAAACCAAGAACCGCGAAACTGAACAAATCAAATCTATGCGGATTATAGGAAAATAGTACCAGTCCTTTGGGACGATGGATGAAGAAAAGATGAGGATAGGCTGTCGAGATGTCCATTGAGCAGTGGTGGAAGAGAATGGAATGGGATCGGCGAGATGTCAGCGCCAGGTTTATAAACTCCTCCGGCGAAAGCTAAGTTTGTGAGGTAAACAGTAGAAATAGAAGACTCTTACATAGATGACAATCATTCGAATGATCTCGGGAGGGAGGCGGAATAGACAAGACGACGAGTCGACTAAAGGCTGCGGACAGTCTCCTCCAGCAGTTACAGCTCGATCTGAAATTGGCTCTGCGGCTGCCCAAAAAAGTCAAGTAACCTTTACTTTTGGAGAAGAATTGTGGCGGCAGGACGAGCATTGTGGTATTCGGCAGTGGCCCCCGTTTCTTCTTTTCCAGGGAACCACGACCTCTAGCCAGCATCGAAGAGAAATGACTGATCCATTCTGGCCGGATTTATTTCGATCATGGATTTTCATGTCGAAGATTTTGATAATTCCCTAACAGGACGGATGAATCACAAAGGGCGACGCCTTTTGAATATGGAAAGTGATAAGGTATTCAGACTGATAACATAGAACCATTCCTCCCGGAGTCCATGTCCAAGCTAATCGCCTTCACCGCCTGTAAGTTGCCCTTTTTGTCCGGTTCAACAAAGTACAAATTCCAGTCGCGGTGGTGGTGGCCGTCGGTGTGGCAATTGCTTCGCTTGTCCTCAATATCATTATCCTCACCAAATCGAATACCATCAACAGTAACACCAATGTGAGTCGATTTCCGTCTTCTTGAAACTCTTCCAGGCTATTCAAACTGCCCTCAAACCGAGTACTCCCTCAAATCCGAACCCAGCTCCGTGTCAATCCATGGGAGCTGTCAGTAACTCGGAGGGATGGCAGAATGCTTCCAATTATTTGGTCAGCGGATTAGACGACACAGTCAATCCTTGTGATGATTTCTATGCCTTTACTTGCAACAAGGTCAGCTAGCTTTTATTCTTTTATACTTTTGTTTCAGTACTTGGCTTCGATTAATTTGGATGCCTTGGGTTTGCCTCGAAAGGGAACTTACGACGACTCGCAAGTTCTGGTGAACACATTCATTGCTGCTCAATTGGCTGGTGTCGATTACCAGGATACAAAGGTCTCTCTGACGGAAAGAATCACAAAACACGCCTTGGATTCGTGTGTTTACAGTCAGAACAGTCAGACCCAGCTCGACTATACAAAGGCAATTTACGACGAGATCAACGGCTGGTTCGGAGGAGTGCCCTTCCTCGGCGGAAACTTGAGCACTGATATCGACTTCTTCAAAATTGCTGCAAATTTGGAAAGGACCCACGCCTTGGGAACTTTGATGTTCTCGTGGTCTTCTGTTGACTACGAACAGGTCAGCCAAAATGCCCTCTACGTATCGCAGCCGGATCTCGATCTTCCCCACGACTATTTTGTCAAGCCTCAATTCACCGATAAGTTGACTCAAGAACAGGAGGTTCTTTTCGGCGTTATGAAAGCCTTTGCCACTGCCAACAAGATTACAGCCAGCGATGCACAGCTAGAACAAGCTGCCATGGATATCGTCAGCTTCGAAGTTTTGATCGCCATGGCTTCGTGGCCCGATGATCTCATGAGAAATTACAAACTCCAGTATAATAAATTCAACTTGGCCAGTCTCAAAGTGGCCTATCCGAACATCAACTGGGACAGCTATCTCGACTATTTGTTGAAGGATGTTCAAAATCCGACTGTTATCGCTAAGGATGGCGTCGTCATCACCCAGCCATCCTATTTTGCCTGGCTCGACAGCGTCTTCCAACAAGGAGCTAATGTGGTCACTCCACAGACTATCGCCAATTACATGATTGTCCAGTTGTTGCAAGATGATGGAGGATTCTGGGGAGGACAGATGAAGGCTCTTGTGAGACAGAAGAATTACATTCCTTATATTCATCGTCGAGGACGAGGAGTCCGCCGAATCGGTCGACGTCACTTCAGAAGATTCGACGATGAACCGCCAGAGATCGGTTGCATCGACACTATTATGAATTACATGCCTTATGGACCCGGTTACACTTATGTGAAAGGGCAGGGAGATATGAGAAACACCGTGGCTGCCAATGTCACTGTCCAGACAGAACTTATCATTGAGAATTTCCAAGGAATGATGAAGACTTTGCCCTGGATGAGCAACCAAAGTCTCGCTATGGCCATCGACAAATGTTTGTTCCTTTTTATAAAAGAAATAATTCCAATTTTTAGCCAACAAACTCATCAAGAACTACGGCTGGCCGACGAGTCTTTTCGGCGATTTTGTCAACACCTCGACCATCGATGGATATCATCAGGTCAGGTCGACGGGATCGACATTTTAATGCGAATTTAGGACTATACAGACATCTTAAAATATAATGTATCTGACTTCTACAATATATTGAAAGTTCTGAAGCAAGGATCTGAAAATCGCGAAGCATTCCGTCTTTTGAATCCGGATGACAACAAAGTTTGGGGAAATCTTCGAACGAACTTCCTCGCCTCGCCGGCCGAAGTAAATGCCTGGTATCTCTGAATATTTTCAATATTAAAGTGACATTTCTAGGTATCAACCGGAGAGAAATAGTATTACATTCCCTTATGCCGCCTGGAATCCGCCTTATTTCGGGTAACCTCGAATTCATCCCAGAAAAGTATAATTTTCAGATTCTACTATCCTCAGGCTTATAACTTTGCCGGCCAAGGAGGAACTGGAGGACATGAACTGACCCACGGTTTCGATGACGAGGGAGTTCAATTCGGAGCCGATGGATCAATGACCAACTGTGGTTATACGTGCGGATGGATGGACTCGAGCAGTAGGTTCAATTTCTGATCAAAACACGAATTATTTGAGGTAACAGTGGTTTCCAGTCGATGGCCCAATGTGTTGTATCGCAATTCAGGTAAACCGTTTCCTAAATCGCCCAATAGTTTCTTTTTCAGTTCTCAATGTTGTCCACTAAAGACAGGAAATGTTCATTGTGCCAACGGCGCGAGTACCCAAGGAGAAAATATTGCGGATCTGGGAGGACAGGTATAAAATGGCCATGTGTGGAGGGGTTCTTGATTTTTAGCAAGCAGCATATTTGGCATATCGTCAGTACATCGAACAACAAGGTCAAGAAGAGCCGAGATTGCCCGGTCTTAGTCAATACACACCCAATCAGATCTTCTGGATTACGTACGGATTTTCTTGGTGCATGAAACAAACTGATGCCAATATGGTCAAACAACTTTTGACCAATCCCCATGCACCTGCAGAATGTCGGGTTAATAATGTCATGCAGGTTTGGATCTGGAATTCTCTTATAACAATTTCTTTAGGATATTCCGAGTTTTGGAAAAGATTTCAATTGTAAAGCTGGCGATCCAATGTATCCTCTGCCTGACCAAAGATGTAAAGTC
Organism: Oscheius sp. DF5033; assembly: GCA_964036215.1. Lineage (NCBI taxonomy): Eukaryota > Metazoa > Nematoda > Chromadorea > Rhabditida > Rhabditidae > Oscheius > Oscheius sp. DF5033. The sequence continues at coordinate 4,935,276 of CAXIWN010000006.1, forward strand.
TGGGTTGGCTACTAATATTTATTGTTCTGTTTTGTTTACAATGATCTGCATAAGAATAAACTAAATTACACCGTAAATAAAAGATATCACAAGCGATATGGCTAGAAAAAGGCAAATCTATAACTTAGCTTTGTACGAATATAATTCAAATCCAATTTTTTCAACAGTTCCATCTTTTACCAACTTATTCAATACAAGTTTTACATTATTAAGCGCTGCCAGTCGAACAGACAGGGGTGTGCCCTAAAAAAATAAAATAATCACAGTAAGAATTAAATTACCTCATAAACTGCATTTGTAATATCCATTGATGATATTGATTCATTTTTCTTGAGAACTTCAACAATTTCATTTTCCCTTTTCTCTCTGTGGCCAATGTATTCATCTACCTTTTCGGTTACTTTTTCGATTACTGGACCGTGCCCTGCATTTATTCTAAGTAAAAAAAGTAACACATTTAATTTCTTACCAGGATAAATACGCGTAGCTTCAAGTCCTCTAATCTTTTTTAATGAATCCATGTAAGAGTGTAAATCCTCAAATACTGTAGTTCCTTCTCCCAAAATACAATCGCCACTAAAAACAAAATGTAATTTATGATTTTTTAGAGAAAAATTACCTGAACAGAGCGTTTTCTTCTTCGAGCCATAGAGCACTATGGTCAATAGTATGGCCAGGAGTATAAATAAATCTGAACTTAAAATAATTTAAAAAATAAAAGTTACAAACCTGAGAGTGGCTCCGTCAACGCTGATAGTTTTTCCGTCTTCAACATAATCAAATAAACTAGTATCTTCACCATTTCCTGTCCTTTTTACTTTATATACAGGCACCTAAAAATTCAAGAAAAAGTTTAGAAATAATCGTCTAAAAATACTTTTTGCCCTACAACATCTTTTATTACTCCAGGAATGCCGCCAGTATGATCGTGATGCCAATGTGTGATTACAATATATTCTATTGTAGCTCCCTGAAAATATTTTTATAATAAAAAAAAATGTGTGTATATTTTAGGCTTTGTAAATAAACAAACAACTTGCATCTAATGCAGTCGATAACTCCGATAAATATTTTTCAATATTCGGCTCACCAGTATCGATTAAAATTCTTCTAAAAAGGCAAAAATTTAGAAAAGAAGAAACGAACTTTTTGCCATTTCCGACAATATAAGTGTTAGTTCCTTGCAATGTAAAAGGCCCCGGATTTTGTCCCAAAACTCGTATTACAAGAGGGCTAAGCCGCGTGATTGAATCCAAATGTGTCAAAGTTGGCATTGCTCTGTAAGATAAAAAATTAATTTTATTATAAAAAATAAAATGCATGGTTCGGCTGTCTCTTCGCACGCACGGTCTTCCACTACACGCCCTAGATGGCGAAAGATGCGAGAGATAATAACACCGAGACAATGCCTGTTTTCGGAGAGAATAACCAGTTGGTCGTGGCGGATGAATTGAAGTTAATTTGAATGTTTTCTATAAGAAAAATACACAAAATAGCTTACTTATGTCCTTTCGAAGCAACCATATATGCAGCTGCGGAAATAGCATAATCCTTAAAAAATCGGAGAGTTGAAAAGGCTGAACTGACATATGATGACATCCAATAGTTATCCTGAAAGTAAGATCAACTTATTATCCCAATGACAGAAGTAAAACAAAAAGACGCACCATCCTGAACGTGAAGCAGGTACAAAAGACAGTTCAGGTGATGCGGGGGGCGATAACATGCCGGACATTAGACCGTAATGTTGTGGGCTCAATGAATGCTTCAAATAGCTTGTTTATGAGAATATGACAGCATAAAAACAATCAATTTTGTTTGAAAGTAAAACGTGGAGAATAGCCAAACAAGGCGCCAGCCAACTCACATTCCGCCGCAAAAAAAATCAAAGTGCTCATTTGCCTCTTGCTTCAAAAACGCTCTTGTTTTGATACTTTTTTGTTCGTTTATCTTTTTTCCACAATAATTTGTCACCGGGGGTTTAGTTCTAAAAGGCAACGTTTTCGCAATACTATTACATCAGATTGGAGAGGCAAGCGCAAGCTGAGGGATGACTTGAGAAAAACATTCAAATACATTGAGAATTCCATATATTTCCATTTCGTACAACAGATTGTTGGCTCATTGGGAGCTGTTTTTTCAATCTACTGTGAGTTGTTTTGAAGGGTCCAAAATTTATAAATGTTAGTGTGATGTAAAACAAGCTGATCCATTTGTATTTCGTTTTACATTTGTTTCTTTATTTTTTGTGTAAAATGAGAAGAATTCTCGCTACTTTTCTTAGTCACTTGTATGTTGAGCAACCTCGGTCTCGCGGCGCGTTTTCACATCATTGTGACGGGCTCCGCAGGTGCCACCACTTTTCTCCAACTTAGATTATAAATTTCTTTTGAAGCCTGTCCATTTCTTCAATTTTATTATTTCAGGGTAACAAACGTTAGCAAAACGTTTGCTGTACGGTCTATTACACGAATAGCTAAACGTAGCATTCCAAATCTAAGGCTTTACTGTTCTGCAATGCCTCAAGTACAGGAAAATGCATCAAACAAGGTCTATTTTTACATAATCTGTTATATTTCTTTTATTTAGGCTTATGCCATGGCCCCATCTGACATGAAACCATGGCCAAAGTTCATTCAAGATCGAATGGATCTCTGGGATAAACTGATGGAAGAATACAAAGCTGAGATAGCAGCAAAAGTTTGTTTTTATAAGTTTTAATGAATTTACTTAATTTAGGATCCTACGCCGATTAAAATAACTTTGCCGGATGGAAAACAATTTGATGGGCAAGCTTGGCGTACTAAGCCAATTGAGATTGCCGAGAAAATTTCTAAAGGATTGGCAGATAATGCGGTTATTGCTAAAGTAAACGGTGAAGTATGGGATTTGGATCGACCATTTGAAGCAGATGCTACACTTCAAGTTTTAAAATTCGATGATGATGAAGCAAAAGCAGTGAGTATTTTATTTTTTTTCTCCCTTTTTAATCGTGTAGAAATAGTTTTTCATTAACATTCCAGGTTTTCTGGCACAGTTCAGCCCATATTCTAGGAGAGGCTATGGAACGTTATTGTGGTGGACACCTTTGTTATGGCCCCCCTATTGACGAAGGTTTTTATTACGATATGTTTTTGAAAGACAAGACAATCAACCAGGATGATTTCCCCAAATTGGAAGAACTTGTTAAATGTGCTGTGAAGGTGTGCCCATAAATTAACAGTTATCTTATATTTTTTCAGGATAAACAAAATTTTGAGCGTTTGGAAGTCAGCAAGGAGAATCTGCTGAAAATGTTCGAATATAATGAGTTTAAGGTATGGTTTTTTAATAAAACTAACATTTTCCTCTAGGTGCGTATCTTGAATGAGAAGGTTAAAACTCCAACGACGACGGTGTACCGTTGCGGTCCCTTGATTGATCTTTGCCGGGGTCCTCATGTGCGTCACACTGGAAAAATCAAGGTATTTTGCATCTAACTCGGTTAATTACGTTTGCTCAAGGCATTGCAAGTCACGAAAGCGTCTGCATCGTATTGGGAAGGCAAAAATGATGCCGAATCTCTTCAGAGAGTATACGGAATTTCTTTCCCCGACGCTAAACAACTAAAAGAGTGGCAGAAATTCCAGGTTCTCATCATTTTTTTTTACTTTTATGTGAGGATTTAGGAAGAAGCCGCCAAGCGAGATCATCGAAAAATTGGACGAGAACAGGAGCTTTACTTCTTCCATCCTTTATCTCCTGGCAGCGCTTTCTGGTTCCCAAAAGGTGCTCATATTTACAATCAGCTTCAGACTTTTATTAAAAAGCAATACAGAAAACGAGGATTCTCCGAGGTAATTCCTTGTTTTTTTTATTAAAAATATTATTATCGTAGGTTGTATCGCCGAATATGTACAACAGTAGATTATGGGAAACGTCTGGCCATTGGCAACATTATGCTGAAGATATGTTCCGATTCGAAGTGGAGAAGGAGCAGTTTGCGTTGAAACCCATGAATTGTCCCGGGCACTGTCTTATGTTTGATCATGCTCCCCGTGCTTATAATACTCTGCCAATTCGCTTTGCTGATTTTGGAGTACTTCACCGGTAAGATTTGAAGATCAATTTTGTAAACTTCTTTAATTAGAACGACCCCTTTAAAGGGACAATAAGGCAGGATTTGAATTTGCTGGAATTGCGCGCTTTGCTTAGCTGTAGCTATTTGCAAAAATTATCAGCAAGCATTATTATCGTTTTTTATTGTTTTGTAGTGTTTTGCCAGCATCGAATTACTACTAAAATTACTAAAACAAAAAAGAAATAAGCGAAAAGTAGCAGGATAGAAAAGATACAAAAATTTCGTGCAAAATTAGCTTTTTGGGTATAAAATAATATTTTGGCGATTTGCGAAGTCGTTCATATATCAAAATGTTTCTAAAAATTATCTGAGTCGATTGCAATGGAAATCAGATCATGAAATATTACAGTTTCAAAGAAAAACGCAATTTTTCATTTCGAATTCGCAAAATATGTGCATGATGTTTACGCGTACTCTGTGAATCAGCGGGAATCCAGCTGAATTCAAATCCTGCCTTACCGTCCCTTTAATAGAACGACCTCCTCTAATAGAACGACCCTTTTCCGAGATAGCTACTTTTTACCCTATTTTCCTGCCTTACAGTTCAAACCAAATGCGCAATATCTAACCGATAGAGCCATTTTTTTCGCATTATTAGTGCCTTTTTATGGTGTCAATAGACGAATGGGTGCTTACCCCTTGTCTTGATAAGCTGTCTGACGAATCTAGGAAAACTTTCTACTGATCGTACTGGTGTGGGATAGAACCCAGCACCGTCTATTGTTCTTGCAGCGTGAGCTATCGTACTACGAGTCTTATCTTATTCTTGATACCAAAGCTAAATCGAAAATAGAAGGGAAATGGGTGTAAGGTGAACATTTTCGTCTCTAAAACAATTCCTGAGCAATTCATCGGGTTAGATTCACCAGCTAAAAAGTGGATTTGTGCTGATTTTTAACATAAAACACATAAAATAAAATTTGAGCAGAAATGGAGAAATTTTTGGAAATTTTCGAGGGAAACTCTTCAAAAAAGGTAGAATTTTTGCCTCCCGTTGTCGGAAAAGCCAAGTGAGAAATAAATCGACCTCCCTCTAATAAACCGACCTCTGATATAACGACCGGTTCAGAGGGGTATCGAAAAAATACAACGACCGGGCGTTCTAATTCAAGAAATACCGTACAATTTTTAGAAATGAAAAATCTGGAGCTTTGACGGGGCTTACTCGTGTACGTCGCTTCCAACAAGATGATGCTCATATTTTCTGCCGTAAAGATCAAATCGCTTCTGAGATCACCGCTTGTCTGGATTTCTTGACGTTCTGTTACGAGCAAGTATTTGGATTCACGTTTGCTTTAAATCTCTCTACGAGACCTGAAGGATTTTTGGGAGATATTGAAACGTGGGATCAGGCGGAAGCAGATCTTACGCAAGCGTTGAATGCCAGTGGACGAAAATGGAAATTGAATCCGGGAGATGGGGCATTTTATGGGCCTAAAGTTAGTTAATTTTATTAATTAAATAAAACAAGATTATAGATCGATATTACTATTCAAGATGCATTGAGAAGAAATCATCAGTGTGCTACGATTCAGTTGGATTTCCAGCTTCCTCAGCGATTTGATTTGCATTACCTTGATGAAAAACAGGAAAAACAGCGTCCAGTTATGATCCATCGAGCAGTATTGGGTTCTCTTGAGAGAATGACGGCTATTCTTACCGAAAGTTTTGCTGGAAAATGGCCATTCTGGCTGTCGCCCCGCCAAGTATGTCGATCTTTTGTAACTTAATTATTTTTTGAAAATATAGGCCAAGATTATTACGGTGCACGAAAGCTGCAATGAATATGCGAAAAGTGTAAAGGACAAAATTTTTGAAGCCGGTTTCGAGGTTTGAATTTTTGTTTTTATTAATGAGAGAATATTTAGGTTGAATATGATATGAATTGCCCAGATACTCTTAACAAGCAAATCAGAAATGCTCAATTGGCTCAGTTTAATTTTATTCTTGTTATTGGTGCAAGAGAAATGGAAAACGGAACTGTAAACGTTCGCACGAGAGATAATGCGGTAAGATTTATTTAGGCAAATTATTTTTATGTTTGCAGGTCCGTGGAGAAGTGAAAGTGGATGATATAATTGTTAAATTCCGCCGTTTTTGTGAAGAATATACAAAGGACACGGAAAATGCTGAAGAATTTGCCCAATAATTTTTCTACTGGATTTTTTTCCGGCAATGTTGTTATCTAATTTTATTGTTGTTGTTTCGGTTTTTTATTCTTCTTTTAATGGATCGCTTCCCAAATTGTTGGTTAGTTTGTCTTATAAATATTCCGGTTTCCTTTACATGCAAATGATGCGAATTTGACACCCAAAGGAGCAATCGAGGAAGGGTCAATCAATAGAGACACTCTCTATCAGTCAGCCAATCCTTGTTAGCAAAACGTTTGCTGTACGGTCTATTACACGAATAGCTAAACGTAGCATTCCAAATCTAAGGCTTTACTGTTCTGCAATGCCTCAAGTACAGGAAAATGCATCAAACAAGGTCTATTTTTACATAATCTGTTATATTTCTTTTATTTAGGCTTATGCCATGGCCCCATCTGACATGAAACCATGGCCAAAGTTCATTCAAGATCGAATGGATCTCTGGGATAAACTGATGGAAGAATACAAAGCTGAGATAGCAGCAAAAGTTTGTTTTTATAAGTTTTAATGAATTTACTTAATTTAGGATCCTACGCCGATTAAAATAACTTTGCCGGATGGAAAACAATTTGATGGGCAAGCTTGGCGTACTAAGCCAATTGAGATTGCCGAGAAAATTTCTAAAGGATTGGCAGATAATGCGGTTATTGCTAAAGTAAACGGTGAAGTATGGGATTTGGATCGACCATTTGAAGCAGATGCTACACTTCAAGTTTTAAAATTCGATGATGATGAAGCAAAAGCAGTGAGTATTTTATTTTTTTTCTCCCTTTTTAATCGTGTAGAAATAGTTTTTCATTAACATTCCAGGTTTTCTGGCACAGTTCAGCCCATATTCTAGGAGAGGCTATGGAACGTTATTGTGGTGGACACCTTTGTTATGGCCCCCCTATTGACGAAGGTTTTTATTACGATATGTTTTTGAAAGACAAGACAATCAACCAGGATGATTTCCCCAAATTGGAAGAACTTGTTAAATGTGCTGTGAAGGTGTGCCCATAAATTAACAGTTATCTTATATTTTTTCAGGATAAACAAAATTTTGAGCGTTTGGAAGTCAGCAAGGAGAATCTGCTGAAAATGTTCGAATATAATGAGTTTAAGGTATGGTTTTTCTAATAAAACTAACATTTTCCTCTAGGTGCGTATCTTGAATGAGAAGGTTAAAACTCCGACGACGACGGTGTACCGTTGCGGTCCCTTGATTGATCTTTGCCGGGGTCCTCATGTGCGTCACACTGGCAAAATCAAGGTATTTTGCATCTAACTCGGTTAATTACTTTTGCTCAAGGCATTGCAAGTCACGAAAGCGTCTGCCTCGTATTGGGAAGGCAAAAATGACGCCGAATCTCTTCAGAGAGTATACGGAATTTCTTTCCCCGACGCTAAACAACTAAAAGAGTGGCAGAAATTCCAGGTTCTCATCATTTTTTTTACTTTTATGTGAGGATTTAGGAAGAAGCCGCCAAGCGTGATCATCGAAAAATTGGACGAGAACAGGAGCTTTACTTCTTCCATCCTTTATCTCCTGGCAGCGCTTTCTGGTTCCCAAAAGGTGCTCATATTTACAATCAGCTTCAGACTTTTATTAAAAAGCAATACAGAAAACGAGGATTCTCCGAGGTAATTCCTTGTTTTTTTTATTAAAAATATTATTATCGTAGGTTGTATCGCCGAATATGTACAACAGTAGATTATGGGAAACGTCTGGCCATTGGCAACATTATGCTGAAGATATGTTCCGATTCGAAGTGGAGAAGGAGCAGTTTGCGTTGAAACCCATGAATTGTCCCGGGCACTGTCTTATGTTTGATCATGCTCCCCGTGCTTATAATACTCTGCCAATTCGCTTTGCTGATTTTGGAGTAATTCACCGGTAAAATATTAAGATAAGTTTTTTATACAATTTTTAGAAATGAAAAATCTGGAGCTTTGACGGGGCTTACTCGTGTACGTCGCTTCCAAATAGATGATGCCCATATTTTCTGCCGTAAAGATCAAATCGCTTCTGAGATCACCGCTTGTCTGGATTTCTTGACGTTCTGTTACGAGCAAGTATTTGGATTCACGTTTGCTTTAAATCTCTCTACGAGACCTGAAGGATTTTTGGGAGATATTGAAACGTGGGATCAGGCGGAAGCAGATCTTACGCAAGCGTTGAATGCCAGTGGACGAAAATGGAAATTGAATCCGGGAGATGGGGCATTTTATGGGCCTAAAGTTAGTTAATTTTATTAATTAAATAAAACAAGATTATAGATCGATATTACTATTCAAGATGCATTGAGAAGAAATCATCAGTGTGCTACGATTCAGTTGGATTTCCAGCTTCCTCAGCGATTTGATTTGCATTACCTTGATGAAAAACAGGAAAAACAGCGTCCAGTTATGATCCATCGAGCAGTATTGGGTTCTCTTGAGAGAATGACGGCTATTCTTACCGAAAGTTTTGCTGGAAAATGGCCATTCTGGCTGTCGCCCCGCCAGGTATGTCGATATTTTATAACTTAATTTTTTTTTTGATAATTTAGGCGAAGATTATTACGGTGCACGAAAGCTGCAATGAATATGCGAAAAGTGTAAAGGACAAAATTTTTGAAGCCGGTTTCGAGGTTTGAATTTTTGTTTTTATTAATGAGAGAATATTTAGGTTGAATATGATATGAATTGCCCAGATACTCTTAACAAGCAAATCAGAAATGCTCAATTGGCTCAGTTTAATTTTATTCTTGTTATTGGTGCAAGAGAAATGGAAAACGGAACTGTAAACGTTCGCACGAGAGATAATGCGGTAAGATTTATTTAGGCAAATTATTTTTATGTTTGCAGGTCCGTGGAGAAGTGAAAGTGGATGATATAATTGTTAAATTCCGCCGTTTTTGTGAAGAATATACAAAGGACACGGAAAATGCTGAAGAATTTGCCCAATAATTTTTCTACTGGATTTTTTTCCGGCAATGTTGTTATCTAATTTTATTGTTGTTGTTTCGGTTTTTTATTCTTCTTTTAATGGATCGCTTCCCAAATTGTTGGTTAGTTTGTCTTATAAATATTCCGGTTTCTTTTATTAATTTCAAGTCTTTTACTATCCTCAGTTTCTGATACAATCGGCTCAATGTCATCCTCTTGGCCAGCTTCAAAAAACTCGCGGTCAGCCTGTGTAATACAAATAGTCTGAAGATTATCCAATTAGAGTCATATTTGTACAAGTAATCATCTCACATGGTGTATCTATGTATTTGGAGTATCTCCTTCTATTCGAGAATAAGTTGGTTCCGTCGGTGAGGTGTCGATATTGCGCCATTCGGGATGAAGAGGCGGAAAGGAAGCCGCCTATTCACAGGGTAATTGGCTGGTTAGACGCAACCAGAGAAAGATATCATCAACTGGCCCTTATTATTATTATATTCTGTAGTGTATTTATGTGTTGGATAACATTGTCGAGGTTCCCATGAAGTTCAGCTGTGTTTGTCCTGCTGCCCGCCGTTAGCGGCACAATCAAAGCACTAATCCCCGGGGCAGCCACCCTCGAGTAGGGGAAAGTATCCCGGGTTCCCAGTGGATTAACTCCTTCTGATATTATGAAACGGAGATAAGCAATTTTCCCATTCTCAATTGGATAATATTGGCGCCTCAATTAAAGTTATGAGATGGCCATCAGGTGTCCGATTGTTGCCTGACCTGTGCTCAACAAAGAATCTTATTGTCTAACATCGATCACTCGACCACCCAAGAACAACTTAATGATGAGCTAATCGCCTTAGACAAAGCAAGATTTACACCTGAAACAGCTGGATAGCCTGCTGGTGGGAAGATGGAGCTGTCACGACACTACGCAACAGGGCCATGGGAGGATTACAAGAGAGATCGACACACTTGCAGAGGAGATATCAGATCTAAGAGATAATAAAAAGGAAGGCAGGATCAAAGGAAAACCTCGAGAGGAGCCAACATGGGAAGTCAAATGATTTTTGGACTGACGTCAATGATACAGTAATCAGGAGTTTTGGGTAATTTGTTATCGATTGACGGAGGTCCGCCCAGGTCTTTCGCTTTTGAATATTCTCCATGTCCACCGGTCATATCTCTATTGTTTTCGATTAAAACCAAAAGTAATTGAGTCTTGTTCCCCGCGGGTCGGCCCTCCGTTCTCCCGGGTCATGTCATCCTCCGGTCCCACCTCCTACCTGACCCCTTGTAATCGATACAAACAGCCGTAAAGACAACAGTTCTGCCCAAAAGTTTTTGTCCATCCGGACTGTCTATTATCTCAAGCAAAGGTCTCTCTTTTGAATCAGTCCCGTTCTCTTTCAATACGGTGGTCAGGGGGTGAGATGGGCGGCGGAAGACCCCGCCCCTCTCCTTGCCAGAGGTTTTCTTCTTCTTCTTACTCGACCATCCTCTCATCTGTTTATTATCACCTAGAAAAAAACCTAATAATTTCAGGAATCCATGATATGACCCGAGAGATCAACATGTTTCGAACTATTCTACTTCTAGCCTTATTTATTCCGTTTTCCTCAGCAGTCTTCCATCCAGGTAAAGCTTTCTTCATTTTGTTTCCGTGGAAAACCCTTAAAACTTATCACAACTTAGTTGTTTTTGTTGTTTTTTGAGCCCTCTCTTTTTTGTAGATGAGTTTCGACACTTTTCCTAAGAAGAGGTTAAAAACAGACCCTCTCTCTCTCTCTTTCTGACAAACTGTAGTCGCTTCTTTTCCAAATTTTAAACTACACGTTGGCCCCCCGTCAAAAAAAAAGAAACAAAAATGTCTAATGTATGTTGCAGGTAGTTGTGGTGAGGACTCATGCGACCACGGCGAATGCATCACCACCAGCGGTCATCACGGAGCGAGCAAGCACTGGTGTCTGTGAGTTGTTTCTCTTTACACCTGGGTGACAATATCTCTACTTGTTATCCTTGACCAAATCTTGCCACATCCGGGGATTATCTTGTCACCTCCGTTCGACCCTCTCTCGCCTCACTGGCCTCTGGGTGGTCCGTCTGATAAGATTGTCCTTTTTTGGGAATAGAGAGGGTCCTGTCGATTGATCAGACCCAGGTGGTCGATTTTTTCATCCATGGGAAAGGGTACGTCGAGCGAGAGAAACACGCACTATCCCCCCCGGCCGTCCTTTTTGAACCGGGTCTATCTCCATGTTCCCAGAGACATTTTTTGGTCAAAATTAACGACTCGTAAGAAGGAGAAAATAGAACAAACACTCGGAGGGCTAACACCTCTCGGAGGGCATTGTCAGCCAGCAGCTTTTGAACTGTGCCGCGCGTGATTCCCGTTTCCGGAGGAGACAGCCGACCGATATTTGAATGGGACAGATGGTGTTAGACATGAGCTGGCCTTCATGGGAATGTGCCTTGGGCAAATGCAACAATCAAAATTGTTATTTCAGGTGTCGAGATGGTTATACGGGACCAAGATGTTCTACTCCTCCTTGTCCAAATGTCTGCTGGAATGGCGGCAACTGTACTCGAACTGACGACGACTATCTCTGTTCTTGTCCGCTTGGTAAGTTTCAAAAAAGCGGGTCCCCAGAGTGACCTTTGGCTACTCCGTTTACTCGTAAGCCCCCCGTCGAGCATCCATCACTTTTGTTTCGACTTACGAGCGTAGTGGGGGGATGTCGTCGTCGTGCCGGGATGATTCGTCACTTGGCACCCGCCGGCCGTTTTTTTGGCTAACCATTGCCCAGGGTAACAGAGCTTTCTCCCGTAAATTATAACAGTCGACCGGTCGTATGGAAGAGGCGAAGATTTATGGGACATGGGGTGCGCGAACTGAATGAGCCTAATGAATAGAGAGAGGAGACTGTGGCCCAGCTGGAGACGAGCTTCGGCTGACAGATAGACACGGCCCTGTGAAATATTTCTACCAAATAGCCAACCAAAAACAGAAAGAAAGAACATGTCATTTTCGAGGCGCCTGAGGTCATCGGATCAAAGTGGCCGCCTAGTCGGAATGTCTCATGGAGGCAGCTCTCCCCATAACAACCAGGCGGTAGTTCTATCCAAGTAGCAGACCTTTCCCGCAACCATCTGGGATGATGAATTGTGTGAATACGTGTCGCATCTGGCCGAGTAACTTGGCCACATTTGATGAGTTATGTACTGCTCTGACACCTGTTCACCACCCAAAACGACCGGATAATGAGATTTTTCAGGATTCGAAGGACGGTACTGTGAAAAGGAGAAGTCATCCATTTGTAGTCGAGAAAAGCCATGTGGCGAGAATGGAAACTGTGTGTTGACGACATCACTCGACGATTATGTCTGCCATTGTAAGCGTGGCTTTTCTGGTAAGTCATCTTATGTTTGGCTATCCCACGCCAGCTTTCTGTCCAAACAGGGCACATAATGTGTTTGTCCCGGCTGTCTGTAAAGGGTCTTCCTCCTCGATCTACGGGCCAGTATTAGCATGCAAATGGTGCGAATCTGACACCCAAAAGGGCAACCGAGGAGGGGTCAATCAATAGAGACACTCTCTCTATCAGTCAGCCAATTCTCCTCAAAAAAAAAAAGAGACCTGATGATCAAATACGCGATCTCCATAAACTTTGGCGGCCATTTTTTCTACCCGAATGACTTGTTTTTGTAGACATTTTTTTCGACATGGGAACGTGGCTGGGATGCTTTTTGGATAGCCGCGCGACTCGCTCCACGACCACACTGTTGGTTATTTCGGAGAAACTTTACGACGTTCGAGATTTACCGCTATGGTTCGCTTTTCACAGCGGGTTCCTCCCGGGTCGGTGTTCCGTTTTGGACAGCGGACAGAAGCCCTTACTCATACACGGATCTCTTTTGAAAAGAGGGAACCGTATAAAAAACAAAAGTGACAGGATCAAAGAGAGAAAAGATGTTCCCACATCAATTGGTTTGGCAATTAACAATCACAGAAACTACGCGTGTCCGATGGACCGATGAGATACGGCCAGACGCGACATAACAAAAGTAGCCGACGCGTATGGTACGACGACTAATTGAGAGGCGCTCGTTTTGACTTGGTCAGAGAAATTGGGTGATAGCCACGACAGCTGGGAACTCTGTTTGAACGTAGGTCGAGTGATTGATGACCGCTTGTATCCTCCTTCGGCACGCGAGTCGGTCTCTTTTTCGGCCACAATGATACATGACTGCCTTGATTTTTATCTTTTTGACTTGAAAATAGACAATACCTCCAGGTGCCAATGAATAGAGGATATAAATCTGGGGAAAGGACCACGAAACAGCGGCCATTTATCTAGACAGGCGGCCAGCTCGAGAGATGGCTCTCACCTCGTTAGTGGCGCCTTTTAATTGGCGATTTCAAAGGGGTTAATCGCTCGCTTAGACTACCGTATCCCCCGAGGGAATTGAGGAGTTTTGGGAAAGGAAAGAGCGACAGTTCCCACACTTTTCTTGCCGGACAAAGTGGCCTTGCGGAACGGCAATTTGTCAGAAGGTAACGAAAGAACATATTCCGCGGCACAGGTAAGAGGCCGGCTAATGACGACGATTTAAACTTTGAGGGTTCTAATTAACGAATTAAATGGATACTGTAATTTAAACGGCTATTATAGGTGTAAATTGCTCGATAGCTGAGATCTGTCCAGCCGGATTCTGTGTCCACGGCTCGTGTAATCCGGACGGTTCCTGTCGATGTCCTCAAAATTATCAAGGAAAAAGATGTGACGAAGATGTCGACGAGTGTGCCGCTGATGAAAACCCCTGTCTCCACGGAACTTGCCAAAATACCGTGAGTTTGCATGTCTCCCCGTTTTTTTCCACTGTTGCGTATCTGTTTCCTTAGGGGACTGCCGCCAGTCGGGGCCAACTCAAAGAGATTTTTTCATCGGATTGCGTGACAACAGACTTCGGTTTCAGGTCGGCAGTTTCTTTTGCGAATGTGACAATGGTTATTTGGGAGAGAGATGTGAGTTCGAGGAAAAGCTCATCGAAGCCAATTGCACAATTGATGGTCGGATCCCTTGTAAAAATGGAGGAGTTTGTCGTCTAGACAAGAACGGCATACCCGGCTGTATCTGCCCTCCGTCATACCAAGGTGAGTCAAGTTTCGAAAAAGGGCAACTGACCTTACCTGCCTGACTACCGTAATCCCCTGACGCAAATTGTTTGCTTTCGGGATGTGCTACAGTAGGATTAACTGTATAATCGAGGACGAGCTCTTGTTTCTCCCGTTGCGCCATTTCCGGTCGACTAAAATGGTGGTCGTTTAGGGGCTCACTGCGAGTTGGATGTCGACGAATGCACCAATCCGACTTCTTGCTCCGGACGTGGCCATTGTATCAATAATTGGGGTAGTTTCAAATGTATCTGTGACGGTGGATACGGGGGAGAGCAATGTGAAAAGAAGACAGACTACTGCGCCCACAATCCCTGTCTCAATCACGGAATCTGTCTGAACCACGGCGATAATTTCATCTGTCGATGTCCTCCTGGACGCGTTGGTCAGTTTCTTTTCTCCTCCTATCTCAAATATATCTTCAGGGAGGTTTTGTGAATTGTATGATCCCTGTATCTACGAAAATCCCTGCCACAATGGCAAGTGTCAATCCATTATGGCTACTGGCGACTTCCAATGCGAGTGTACCGAAGGTTTCGAGGTATTATTTGACAGTTTTCTTTTTCTAATAAGGCATTTAGGGAGCGTTCTGTGAGAAGGATATAGATGAATGTGCCCTGGATAATACTTGCTTCAACGGTGGACAGTGTATCAACAAGGACGGCGGTTTTAGATGCGAGTGCAAGAGACGTTCGTTTTTCTCCTCTTGCCTTTGACCCAACCATTTTTTAGCTTTTGGCGGGAAACATTGCGACGAAGTTGTTCCTCTTTGCCAAAAAGACACATGTGCAAATGGGGGACTCTGTATAGAAAAGGGCGACAACTTCGTGTGTGTCTGTCCAGCCGGTCTACATGGAGAAAGATGTGAGCTGCCTTTGAATGAGTGTCCTAATTTGGTCTGTTACAACGGAGGAAACTGCACCAATGGAATCTGCAACTGTCCACAGGTATTGAATCCACCCTGCCACCCAAAGAACCTCTTCTAGGGTATCCATGGCAAGCTGTGTGAATTGGCTATCCCGAAGAAGTTAGAAAAATGCCATACGAATCCTTGTCTGCATGGTCAGTGTCATGAGGTCGGAGGCGACTATAGATGCGAGTGTCGTCCTGGATACAGCGGACGAAACTGTGAGAATAATGCCGACGACTGTCGCCCGGGGTAAGTGATAATTCGCCAGTAGCACCTGTAGGTTGCCTAATATAGTTGCGCAATACGTGTGCCTCCAGTTTCCCAGGGTTGTAAAATACTAAGACAACAGACCACCGACTCATAAATAGACGAAAGAGGCAAAAAAACCTCGTCGACCCTTCGGCTGAACAAGTGATAAGGCAAGAGTCATGGGAGCGCAGTCATTGCTTAATTAGCAATTGACTGATATCGACTCGGCTTGATCCTATCACAAAGAGGGACCATCCGCCCGACATTTCCCATGGTTTTTCCCTCAGCCACAGATGTCTTGATATTGACACTTGCAGCTGTGTTTCTGGCCAGTAAGCAAAGTGCGCGAAAAAGTGTTGACTCGAGTACAGCTGGCCTGATGACTTTGCCCGTGTCCATATGTTTTTTCTGCTTCGAAATCATGACGGGGTCAAACTCAGCGGGATGGCACGCTCCCAGCCTTGTCAAGAGACGCGTGCCACCTGCAACCACCACGACGGTCACACGCGATGCGCGAGAGATAATTGACAGACGATTGGAGGGACTTCTCGCCTTTTTTATGGTAATCTAACGGGGTGGGAGGGCACTTGACGCCGGGGGATACTGTAGTTTGTTTAGAGGATTATCCGGAGGAGTGCCTCCCAGTCCGGGAATATATTTGTTAAGAAGGGGATCAGTGGTCTGGATTGGCCTAAGAAGACAACTTTTAGACTCTGCTTAAACGAGGGATACTGTATCGATGGCGAGGACAGCTACACTTGTGCTTGCAAGCGAGGATTCAACGGCAAACATTGTGAACATGAAATAGATTTGGACCATTTCAATGAGACTTTGAGGTATAACTCTAATTAGAAAAGAGAACAAAGCTCATTTAGAAAGGATCTGTTGAGATGTCAGAAGATGCAATGCCAAACCGTAGCTGGAAACGGGGTCTGTAATCAGGAATGCAATCATTTTGCCTGTGGATTTGATGGAGGAGATTGCTCTGCCAGGGCTCTTCCTTATGAAAAATGCCCACAGGCCGCTTTCTGCTCGAGGGCATTCCGCGACGGAACTTGTGACTCCGTAAGATGGACCCCTTCCCCTTATAAACCAAAAAATGTTTCAGATGTGCAACAGTGAGGAATGTCTATTCGACGGTTTCGACTGCGACGGATCCAACTCGACCTGCCAGATTGCCGACCACTGTCTCAAACGGTTCAACAACGGTTTCTGTGACACCGAATGTAATAACAGTGCCTGTGGATACGACGGAGGAGATTGCGAAAAGAGCGTCGAAACAACGGTGAGTACAAGCGATGGGCCACCCAGAAAATGGCTTCTCCATGTTAATTTATGGCCAGTTCACGCGTTAACTTCCTTCCGCTTGCACGCGTATCGTTTGATGAACAACAGACTTTGCAAATTTAAGCAAAAAACATTAGGCTTCAAAAGAAGAATTGTAGGAGATTGATGTTATATTGTCCTAATTGTTATCCCGTTTTAGCTGTCTGGCCATGTCGTCATGGTACTCGAAGTATCCCCGGAGGAGTTCTTACCTCGACTCAACTCCTTCCTTATGTTTCTCAGTGCTGATCTTCGCTCAGAAGTTCGTCTTCGTCAGGATTCCGAGGGTCCGATGATATTCCGTTGGAAGAATGGCGAACAAGGAGGTCGAATCCCCGTGTCGAGGGATCAGGTAAGCCTTAACTCTGTCGCCCCGCCTCATTCCCTTGTTCAGGCTCTGTCCGTCCGTTTCGTACCCAGTTCGCCTCGCCAGAAAAGGAGTCTACAGGAGTCGTCGAGAGTCAAGAGAGAAAATGCCCAAGAAGGAGTCCTCGTCTGGCTTACAGTAGACGTCACCAATTGCGAAAAGGACTGCTTCAGTACTATCGACACGGTCGTCTCATTCCTCGGGAGGGCAGCTGCCAAAAAGGTTAGTCAGCGTATCCGAATCACGTACGGGGGTTGTTACATTTTTATCTTTATTCACCCATGCCTACATTATCAACAAGAATTCGTATATGAGCGGGTTCCCGGGTAATTTTTGGTTAAATTGAATTCTTTTATCTGAGAATTTTAGTTAGCTCGTAAACCTATTGTGCTCTCTAATTTCACCTGGATTAGCCATAGTCAGTTTACCTACTTTACCGCACTAGAACTCCCCTGTTGTTCTCATTATTTCTTGCCTCAAAAAAGTCCTATCTTTTCAGGATCTTGATAAACTCGGTTTGAAAGTACTTGAAGTCCAAGCTCGAGTAGCCGATCCCCCAGCTGTCGACCCTTCCAGTGGACTGTTGTTTTACATTGGAGGCGTCGCCTTTTTCATTATCCTCGCCACTGTGACGATGAAGATCATAACTGCCAACAAAGAGAGAACTCGAAAGAGACGAATGATCCGGGCAACGACATGGTTTCCACCAACCGATCAACAATGTAAGTCGACGGCAGCCAGTGAGGAAAGGAGGGTAAAGTCCAAGGTATCGTATCCCCTCGGGTGCGCTTTCCCATGGCTCTCTGGCAACGCGTGTAATGTCCTCCTCTTTGTCTGCTGTGAATCACATCCTCTTTTTCCGTGTTTGAGCTACCTATGGGAAACCTCAAGACTCCGAATTTTTGCAGATAAGATGATGCAGGCACAACAGGCAGAATATAATCGACACCAAAGTATCCAGAACAGTATGCAGAGTCTGTATTCAGCCTGTGGATCGGATATGTACAGCATCAAAAGAAGCCGTCTGGACAATCCACCGATGACCAATTATGCCGCATTCAATGGCCCTTATCAAGTTCCAGTGCCACAGTCAGTTGCCCTTCTTTTTCAACACATGTTGCCTATTTCAGAGTGTTTAACAAGCCTCTTCCTCCCCAGATCTATCCCGACTACTCTCCTCTTCATGATGCCGCCATGTCCGAAGATCTCATCCCTTTGCCCATTGAGAAGACGTTGGTCAATGCCAGACACGGACCAGGAGGATGGACACCTCTTCTGCTTCTTGTGAGAAACAACAAGAAATCGACGGACAAGATTCTGGTCGACATGGATAATCTCTTCAAAGCGGGAGCCTTCGTGGATGTTCAAGACGATGAGGAAGAAACTCCGCTCTTTTATTGTGCCAGAGCCGGAAAAGTGGAACTGGTCAAGCAGCTGATTGAGATGGCAGCCGACCCGACCAAAATGAACATCAACGACTCAACTCCTCTCCATCAAGCAGCTCACAACGGACATGTCGCTATGGCCAAAGAACTTTTGAAGCATGAGAAAGTTAAGAAAGACATCAATGAAGTCGACAAAAACGGGAGGACCGCTCTGATGATTTGCGCACTTTACGATCCATTGAGTACGGCAGTCGCCCGCCTGATTGTCGAAGCCGGGGCTGATCCATCCTATCAGGGAGACAAGAGTTCGCTGACTTATAAAGGACGCACCGCATTACACTACGCAGCTCAATGCGACAACATCAAGATGATCCATTTCTTGTTGGAAAAAGAAGTCAACAAAGATGCCCAAGACTACCAGGTTTGTCACCTTTCCCAATGAGACCAAAGAAAAATTTCAGGATGCGACACCACTTCTTTTGGCGGTCAAAGCTGGGAGCAGAAAAGCCGTAGAAGTATTGGTGGAAGCCGGTGCTAGTATCGAGATATCAGACCAGACTGACTGCTCACCGATGAGTGTGGCCAGGGATGAAAATATGGAGGACATTCTGGAGATATTGGAGGCAAAAAAGGCGGCTGATCTGTGTATCCCACTTCCGGACACCAAGCCACGATTTGCCACAACAGCTCGGGCTATCAAGGTACAGGTTTCCTTCCAGTGCCAGTAACCGTGGATATTTCAGAGAACAGCGCAGAAACGACGTGCAGCCGGTCAGACTCATCCGTTGACTCCTCCTCATTCGGATGGAACAAGTACACCACCGGACAATTATCAAACAAACAAACCGCTGCTGAATTCGACCAACACGACTTTGGATTCCCCGCATAGCGAAAGCAATGCTTCGAATAAAACCGCCTCCCCAAACTATCCAAACCCTGTAAGTTCTTCAATTTTTATTGAACAAAGGCGATCATTTCAGTTAGGAGCATCCAGCTTCGTCCAATGTTCTCCTCCGTACGGGGAAAGATATCCCGAATGGAGCAACGGGGCAATGAACCAGCTTGAGACCCAGATGAATCTGAATAGTCAACTGCCACCGGCAATGGATCGAACTCTTTTCTTTCCCCAATACATGCAGAATACCTTCACATCGGTCAGTTACTGTGGTTGATCAGAGATAACGCGATGTTTTAGGATTATCACTCGGCTAACACGACATTCGACACCACGTCCGGGAGCAGTTACCACCAGCTGGGAGCCGAACCGAGCCATCCAAACGGCTGGAATTAAAGTCTTTCCTCCCTGTCCATCCCGGTGATGTCTTTTCTTGTCATTCTCCCCCCTTCTCATGTATCTACGGTTCTTTTCCTCCCATTTTCTCCCATTTTACGGGTCTTTTTCCATGTACACACATATAAATAGAGAAAATAAAGGATATTCATTATAGGACACGATTTATAGAGTTATATTTGACCAGCAAAGAAATAGACAATTTGTGATACAAAAGACTAGATAAAAGACCCGGGTGGAGAGAGAGAGAGACCTTATTTCAGAGCGTGGAGCTCGTCCTCTTGCTCGTCTTCTGACTCGCTGGGACCCGCGTAACGACAGCTCTTTTCGGATGACGTCGAGAGGAAAGTACGATAGCAATTGGCATTGGTTAGACAATCCGGAAGAGAACCAAGGAAAGAAGGTAAAATTACGAGACCATGAACAGCACCCCATGAGACGACCAAAAAGATGGAAGCCACGAAGACAGAGGGAGAATAACTCTGGAATTTCGAGATAAGACGAGAAAGAAGCGGACGACTAACCGCGAGACCTAGTAAAGGAAGGATACAACAAATAGTCGACACGCCGGCTTGAATCATCGGCCATCCGACGGCTTCCAAAGTGTGCTCCAATTTCTCTTGTGGTCCTCGGACTGGCAATTTGATGACTTTTCCATTTCGGATGATCTTCTTGTTGGTCAGCTGATAATGGTAGGCCACGTGGGCTATGAAGTCGACACTATAAGAAGAAATTAATGATTCGCTTGCTTCTGGTTGACTCACCTCATACCAATAGTCATGAGGACGGCAGCCATTACAACAGGATCCAAGTTAAAACTCCACCAGGAGAGGAAACCCATGACTCCGAGAGAAATCGAAGCAATGGAAACGGAGGCGGTGATGACGGAACACGGATTCGGGATGAATATTGCACAGACCACAGCCATACAAACCAATGTTAGAATTATTGTCTACAACAGAAAAGCTGTTCGACAACAGAATAAGGAATACCTGCATGGCGACAGTCTTCAAACTGAGCATCTGATCGACAAACATCCCGTTGGGTTCCCAGACAGTGGCATTGAGGTCCGGATATTTGGCGGCAACCTCGCGCCATTCACACATCAAGTCGATCCTTGTCTCCCAGCTGGATGTATTCGCATATGCGACATTCAACCAAAATCGATCTATTACGGGTCCGTCACTAAAGAGAATAAAATGTAAACCAGAAAAAGATAATACCTGGTGTTTCTAATCTTCATGAAAGTTTTCCAATGTTGGTAAAAGGGCGATCGAAGGAACGAGGACAACTTTTCAGCCGTCAAATTGGCCTTGTAGGGGTCGATGACTGGCTCGGATCTTTCCGATTTGACTCCAAATAGACTGGCCATCAAGTCGTATGGTTCTCCATAATAGGAAAAGTGGATGTAGTCACGGAGCCAGATTAATGACGAGGTGTTAGCTGTAAATCCAATCCATGAATCTACGATAGAAAGCAACCAACCCTTGGCATTTGGCAGTCCTTCAAATTCATGTATCATCTGCCAGAATCGGGTGGTCTGGGATCTGTTGGAGACGTCAAAAGGAGTATTAACCAAAATGGTCACCGGATGATATTCATTCCAAACTAAATTTGATAGCTATTGGAAGAAATCTAAGATACTCACCAATATCCGTCAAAATATGATTTGGCCGTTGTAGTGGTGAATTTTTAGGCAAAATCTTTACGGCATCCAAGCGAGTTTGCATGTTGAGGAGGCCAACAGCGGCAATGTACCAGTAGACACACGTGAGAAAGACAATACTGACGGTAAAGGCACGATGACCAATCAGCCGGCAGTAGAGACGAAGCACCTTCTGGGAACATTTGTCCACGACGGCACGCCATCCAGTTGGAGGAGTCTCTTCTTGTGTTTGAGACTCGGCATGCTCATATCGGGTAGCCACGGCCAAGACCGGGCCGAACAAGACAATTTGGAAAATGTACGTCAATGCCATGGCGAGGGCAGTGGCAAAACAGAAGAGACGAATTTCTAGAAAAAGGATGAATAGAAGAGAAAAATAGGAAAAAGTACCGGGAGTCGGTGTAAGAGCTCCTATTCCAAAAGACAAAAAATTGGTCAAAGAAGTGATGGTGATACTGGGCCCGGCTTCCTCGTAAACCATTCCCATTCTCTCGACTACGGTATACCCGTATCGACTCATCCGTTGCCATGAATGGATCATCAAAAATGAATCATCGACTCCTATTCCCATTATGAGGAAGGGCATTACAAGCATGAATGAGTTGACCCGCCATCCGATGTAGGAGACAATCCCGTATGTCGAGGCGATGGCCAAAATCGGACATAGGGTAGCCCCAATACCCACCAGTCTAAAATATTCTATGATTGACAATAAACGGTTGACGACTTACACTTTTCCCCTATCGACTGAATTATAATAGACGGCGCTTCCGTAGACACAGATGCTCACAAAGCTGATCATAAATCCGAACCCTAAATCAGCTGATTATTGTCGTACAGCGAGGTGTCTACCAGCTGCGAAGAATGGAGTCATCCGTCGACCGTCCCTGATCATCTCGGCGTCGAGGATGTCTGTTCCGACGATCATCAACTCGATGTCACTGCTGTTGTACTGTTTCAGACTCCAGTCATAGGCAGCCAATTCCCATGTCGAGAACTGTGCTTCCCTCAAGGCATCGCCCTTGTCTCCGCGGAAAATAAACAGCAGACATTTTACGTAGTCCATATTAGTGATCTTCGATTCGACCGACGTATAGTTCTTTCCTCGCTCTTGTAGTTTCACTCCAAACAGCGACCGTTCTAAATGAACTTCGAATCCGCTGACATCGGCCACAGGATAGGTCAGTTCGAGGTTAGCCGGCAGAGTCTTGTTCTCCTTGGCTAGCCGATAAGCTTTGTCATAGCCACTTTTGAATATTTCGAAGACTTTGTTCATATTACAATACGGCTCGCACATCTCCGAAAACCTAGACTTATTTTGTTCGTCTCATAAAAAAGCCGAGATACCTGAGAGTGACCCCATCGTGTTGGGCGGTGAAGTTGTGTGACAAGAAATGTACTACCCGTTCGGCCTCGTCCATCTGTTCCTTTCGAAGGAGAGAGCCGCCATCCTTTGACATAACTATCAATATTGTCATCATCGGATCACCTGAAATTTCTCCTTCGAAAATGGTTCTTATTTGCTCACACTACACTCTCGTGTGTGCCGGATCAAACGGTCACAGAGTACAGTCTGACTTACCGGTAGAATTCCAAAATTCTCGAATTACATCGGTCTCGTATCGACTGGGCGCATTTACCGGCGTGTAACCGTCTCGAATACGGTCCTTCATTACCATTTTGTACATTCCACTGGCCGTTGTGGCCACGAGCAAGGCAACGACCAGGTAAGCGGCTGGATTGCCACCGACTGTCCTTCCAACGAGATGGAAAAAACCTCGGAGAGTGAAGTAACCCCATAGGGACATCAATTTCCGCCGGGATTTTTCTGTAATCCCACATTTAAATTAGAAAGAAAGACGCATACTCTTTGGACTGGATGGAAGATCATCGTCACAATTGTCCAAGTTGAGACGGGGGATAGATGAAGGCACGAGATTCTTGGTCTCGGCCATAATAATTTCCGGAGAACATCCTTCGCCTGTCCGTTCCTCCTCTGTCATCTCATCACATTTCACGGGCTAAAACGTAGTCAATTATGACAGTGGATTGGCGGACAAGGCGAAATAATAAAAAGTGCAGGATAATATTTACCGAATAGAGAATTGTAGCTGTTTTTCGCATGTTCGTTCGCCCACGGGAAAGAGAAAAAGGAAATGATTGTGAGATTAAGGCGGAAGAGACAAGACTTTACCTGGCATAGACGAGTCAATGCCCCGGGCGGAATGGAGATCAACCCGGGGAGATGGAATAGCCACCGCATCCACGTGGGAACACTGATTTCCAAAACTACTTGGGTCAGCAGAGCACACGATTGTCACTGCTTAGCAGATTCGAGAAAGAAGGCGGACTACAAAGTTCAGAACACCCGAACTTTTATTTGACTAGGGAAGTCGAGGAGACACGTGAGGTCTATCTGGGACTATCATTCCAAACCGCAAAAAAGACGTGCCCGAAAGGAGGAAGAAGGTAAACAGCGAGACAGCGTAACTGTTGTTCGGAGAGGAGAGAGCGAGCAGAAGGGCAGACCCCCGATGACGGCTTTCTGTTTGCTGAGCTGGGAAAGCGGACTGATGACCACACGAACAGATATCTCAATTAGGCATCAATTTCATATGAAGAAGGGTCTAATTTCAGGAAGAAGACAAGGAAGAAGAGTCTGGGACCATTTAAAGGGGCTCATTGTTGTGTAGAAGCGTGGGAAACAAACGGAAATGATTGTATATTTTTGTTCGAATGATTATAAACATTTCCTTATCCATCAACGGCAATGGCGAAATGATTGACATCAAGTCAGACGATGAGTCAGTGGACCACCAAGAATTTACTGTAACACCCACCTGCATCCGAAGAAAGAAAGAGAGTAATTGTGAACAGCTGGGAGTGTGTCTCCCAGGAGACGACGGATATTGTACTGATATAAATGAACCCGTTGCTGGGAGCCGGATGAACGTAGGTGGGGGACACAGGTGCTTATTACCGGCAAGACAATGTATATCAGCAGACAGAAATCAACACTAATGTCGACTGTTTTTACAGTGACATCATTCATCCATCTTATCCTTTTTGTCTGCTGAAAAGTTCGCTAGATGGGCGACGGGCCTTCGATTTCTGCCAGATTTATGGAGGAGGAAGTGAAATTGGTGGAGCGGGCCCTCAATTGGCATGAAATTGCCCCCCTCACAGATAAGAGGAAAGGCTGCTCTGAGCAAAGAATAACCGGGGGGACAGCCTGGAGGGATAATGAGAGTCAGCTGTGAGAGAGCTCTCGTTCGGGTAAGCGAGAGCCGTTGTTTTGACTGGAGGGTCAACGGACATCGATCTGGACACTACAAACAGACGACGGTCTGCCTGTCTCACCCCCAGGGTCTTCTCGGTTCCTCATAACTGGAGAGTAATAAGGAAGGTATGACTAGTCAGCCAGCTGCTGAGACACCTGTAGTCGGAGTTGGTTCACGTGTCCAATAGGTAAGAGCAAGTAGCGTGGGTGAGGGGGCTTCACAAGAGAACGCATATTGGTTGGCTGGCTGTCACTCATTGGACATACGGGCCTCTCTTTCTTTTTTTTTATCTTCTTTTATATCCACTCAAATCATGTGTAAATGTACGCGGTGAATCGATGTATAATTAACGTGGAAAGGGCTCGAATAATCAACTGCCGAAGCGTAGATGACATGTGAGAGAATTCCTTTTGAGGAATCGAAAAACTAGGAACAAAACCCAAAGCAAACAGGAGGAATGGAGGCTTTTATTATGACTGACACAGATGTGCCAAGAGAAATCAAAAAGCATAAAGAGAGAAGAACGAAGCAATTAGAGAAGATGCTCGAGGCGGCAATATTCACCAAATTGCACATTCATGGATGATTCGATTGCAGCGTTCCCAAGTCCTCACGCAAGACCACCCCGGGGAAGGGCGACAGCCCGGAATGGCAAGAATGTCAATCGACGTCGACTGAGCTAAAGGTTCCATTTACAAATCAAGAAGAGAGATGTCCCAGACGGAGCGTGGGAAGGACCCCCGTCGAATCTGACGCTTCGCAGCCTTCGAATCGATTTCGCCTACTTCTAAACAACTCAACGACTCTTAACATCTTTTACTTTATCCATTTAACTGCTAGAAAGCGAAGATGATGGTGGACGACGGAACAGGAGAAGCCATAGAAAAAGGACGTCATCCGAGGATTATGCGGAGATGCGACGACGTCATTGTAGACATTATAGGGAGGATTTTATTACCCTCTAAAACATCGAATTATTCATGTGAAACAGAGCCTTTTTCTCTCTTTTAATCCATGAACTTCATTATGGATAACAAAACTTTATTACGGCAAACAATGGCCAGCGAAGGGACAAAGAGATTCGTTGAGTAACGAGAACACACGCAGCTATAGTTGTTGAGATTTTGTTGACTAGTACTGCAAGGGATATCCTTCGATGAAACTCTAGTGTAAGAGGCATAACACCCTCGGGCAACATATTCCAAGTTGTTCTAGGGTTCATTCTTCTTGGGTGTAGTCTGATTGTCTGACCATTTCCCTTCCGAGCGTCTCAACTTCCTAATGTGAGACCTGTTGGTATCATTGCGGGGGTTAATCGCGAAAGAAGTCGGCGATTTACGACCTCTACCCCACCCAGAAATGAAGAGAGCAAATAGTTTAATAGATCTATGACATTTGAATCTGTGATGGCACAAGGAGCCTTCTCGGGCGAAGACTCAACCAGTAGTTTGTTCATGATTAGAGCGCGGTGACCTGTTCTTCGACTTCTTCATCGTAATCTTCTTCAACGATGACTAGATCACCATCCGAGTAGAACAGTTCTTCGGATAGTTCTCGGCACAGCTTGTCTTCATGATACCCTAAATGTATCCGTCATCCATCATCTTCTCCGGCTATTACCGCTCTCGTCGGAGATCGAGTCAATTTCTGTCCGTCTCCGTCGCCTGTGATCTTCCTCTCCACAGACACTAGAAGGGCCCGATTCACAGGTGGGAAGGGTTTCTGAATCCGTCAATTTCTCATCGTGTGACCAGTCTGTCTGTACCTGTATCGTCTGATGAACCGGTAGGGGAGGACTCTGATCCGCAATATGAGGCTGTGGATGCACCATCAGGAGCCACTCGGTAGCAGATAGAATCGACGTCTGAGGCATAGTCTTCCTCCTGCAAAATAGATCCCTGTATTTTGTTGATTGGATTAGAAGGGGAACTGTCCACTGAACGGTAAACATGTCACATGAAATCGGACAGTTCTTTCGTAGCCACAAAACAAAAAAATTTCTCGGCAGGTTTTGATTTGCCGTGTGGCTAGAATTTAGGAGAACTCTGATCTGGCAGTTATTTAGGGCGAAAAGTTCCCTGTAAGAGACCTTTGTAGGCCATAAAAGGAAGCTGTTACTTGTGCTTTTACACCCTCGAACTGGTCTGATAAGGGACAGGGACATCTCTCTCCCCTTCATGCCAGTTTTATCACCGACCCGTCGATAGGCATACAACCGCCGAATGGGAAATCTCTTTCTCACCTCATCCTCCTCGTCGATGCTGCCTAGTCGAGGAGCCGAGCGGCTTCGACTGACAGGCGGTCGGAAGTTGAGGGATCCCGTTTGAAGAAGGAGCTTTCGCCGAGGACAACCCGCCGACCCCGTCAGTCTCGCGTTTTGGAGGGACAGCTTCTCTCGTTTGTACTCCTAAATGTCTCTTTTTATTAGGTTGATGGCCTCCATTACCTGAAGGGCTGCTTGGAGGAATTCCTGCAGTTTAGTGTGTAAAACCATAGGTTCTGTCGTCTTTTTACAAAGGACTGCATGGCAACGCAGCTCTGGCTTTAGCCGTTTCCCGTCGTGTTTGTAGATCCAGCAGAAAACCTTCGGGTACTGGGGAGGCGCTGCACTGAATGTTATCCGGTGCGCCCAGTATTCTGTTAAACCCTGTTGCTTGGTTTCTGCTTTGAGGCCGGATCTCGTCACCTAAACATTTCTCTTGTTACTCGCTTTGTGCTGTTTGTTCTCACTTCAAGGGTCATATTTAAATCGTTCCTGTTCCGTGCACAATACGCTTTCCAAATCAGACTCAGCGGCTTCTCATAACAATTGTCACCGCGTGCCAAAACTGTCAAAACATTTCCCAAGTAGACCACATTCTGCGATTCATCCGGAGGATTTATTGTGTACCTAAATTTCCTTTATTTGATAACCCTTAATGAGGATAACCTTTGCTTTTTCCTCCTGAATGGAAGGGTAAAGAAATTGGATGACGAGGATGCAGACGAGCCGAGCAGCGGCATCTGAAAATATTCACTGGAAAAACGAAGAAGAATGAAAGAAATATAATGAAATCAGGCAGAGGAAGACGGATGTCCAGATGGTCGTTAGGTGGAGGAAATGGAAATACGGGGGAGGCAATAATAACCGGAGGGGGGATGAACCCATGAGTAATGTTTGCTTACTCGGTTGGATATTGGCTAGGTTTATGAAGTTTTTGATGCCTGGAGGGGGTGGCCATAAAGACAAGGGCAAAGGTTCACATCTGGACCCAACACGTGCAACTCGAAGTCGTTGAAATCTTGACGAAATGAACCACGGAACAGATTCCGAGACCACGAGAAGACAAAAGAAGTCAGCCGGACATTGTCCTCGGCATCTTCCTCTATGAGAATCGTAAATGGAGTAATAAGGAAATTGAAAGTTTCGATGGAAATGGGGTAGACACCCAGGAAGGCCAAATTGTCTGCAGGGATTGCATCCCAAGGATTACCGTAGCCCATAAGGAGCCTTGTGTGTTGACTGTCAGCCAAAAGGAAAGATCAAAGACCCGAAACTCAAAAGTAGCCAAGGTCCACGCCAAAATTGTAGCTAATTAGCCTGTGCAAACAAAAGAAAAGTCAAAAAGGGGGCGGGTCGACAAAAAAGAGTCCTGCTACCGATGCTCGAAATAGCCAAAAAGTCCTTTTGTTCCGTGCGTGTGCCGACTGTCGGGCTCAGTGAGCCTCTGTTGACTCTCGTTTCGTATGACAGCTCGGTTCGAAGGAGGAGAACGGACTCCGGTGCCGACTAAGGAAACCCGTTTCACAAAATATCCAACTGCAGAAGAGATGGCACGCCCCCGTACTGTAACTGATGATGACTGGTTTCATTTTTTGGTCTTTAAAGCAATCGGGAAGTAAATTCATAAAATGTCAGGTGATAGAAAAAGGAATAAGAAGGCGTTGAAATGGAATGAGAAGGGACACCGATTACCCCAAGAATAACAGGAGGTGAAGGTCGACGAGACGGGGAACACCGGGAAATTGTTACAAATAGAATTTTATGGAGAAGAAGAACTAGCTGTACTAAACGGAACAGGCAATGGCTGACTGACTGACAAGGCAGATCACGTCAGGCCCCGCGGAAGGTCGATCACCGGCAGGAAAGACGCACCCTTTCGTGTTTTCATCCGGATGATACAGGAGAAGGAGGAAGTGGACCAGGCAAGCCGCTTTTATGAAAAAGACTAATGAGGAAAGGAGATACTCTCTCTCCGGATGACGAGGCCAGCTACCACTCCAGATATCAAACGAACAAAGTCATTCGCCAAAGACATTAGAAAAAGCTGGACAAATGTTCACAAACCGAATCATAAAAGGAGCCTGACCTTGACTGTTAAAAGTCATTGTTTGAATATTGAAAGAGAGAGAGTAATCTAGTTACCGTACATGCTCCGAGAGAGAATCTCGGGTCCCATTTGGACACAAATGGCCCTCCAAATTGGAGAGAGTGGCAAAAAAGGCAACAGGGCCAATAAGCGATTCACGCGGATTCTTCAGCCGCCCTTCCAAAGTAATTGTCACAATTGGGGAAAGAGTCCTTCTTCTAAAAGAGGCGACAATCTCTGGTGGTTTACTTTTTTTTCGAGGGGAAAAGTGGGGGCGCCAAATTTCAGCTTGGAGGCCCATTTTCCAGGTGGGTGGATTGAGCTCGAATGCGTGAAATATCCAAATCGCCCGTTTAAATGACCAGAGGTCGAGTTTGCAGGAGATGATGTTAACAGGGGGACAAAGGAGGAGGCGACTTGTCTGAGAAGCCAAAAATCCTACACAGAAGACAATCTGAAGCTCAAACAAGGAGCGCGAAGAGAAAGACGACGACTGGAATGGACCCGACGATGCCCCGAGGAAACTGCCTGTCGCTACACTAATCCGCCAGATGGCAAAAGGGACAAACAGAAGATGGCCACCAGGAAATGTCTAGAAAAAGGGGCGAAGTAAGGTCGAAGTGTCCTTTTGAAATAAACAATAACTAATCCAAGGAAAGAATCTTTGGCAGAAAGTGAATACTTAAGCAGCTGAAATTGTTTATTCGAGAGGCCCTGTTCCGGGATTGTTGAATATTCAGAGGGTGTGACGGTCTTTGAGACATCGCCCATCAATATTATGGGAGGATAGGGAACAGGGAGAAAAATATCGAATGACAGTTCCTTTCTCTCGCTGTGTAAAGTTTTCTCGATTTTGATCAAAAAGAGAAGAGGATGACGAGGGCCCGGTCTCCCTCATTTACGAGGGTCCCCTTCTGCTGCAAAATGATGATGTTTTGCGCACATTAACGCCCCATCCAATTAGGACAAAGTTGGTCGAAGAAGAAAAATATTTGGGAGATATCCGGGTGGAGGTGAGCGGGGAGGGGAAAGATATCGCTGGCTTTTCTTCCGGATTTCTGAAGAGGAGGTGGCACACGGCGCGGCTACGGACAAATAAACCGACGCGGACACGTCGAAGAATAAGGTTTTCTCTTGTACAGGATCACGAGAGAAAGAGAGAGAGACAGTTATTTCCGGTTGGATAACATGGACGGCAGACGAGATCAAGAGGCAGAGAAGGTAAGTAAAAGACGGCGGAATTATAGAAATGTTGATTGTACTGCAACCTAAGACTTGTTTATTCAGTGGTGGTAGAAGGAGTACTTGAAGTCGGGAACTTGTCTTTTGCACAAAAAATGACAGACCGGGTCACTGATTAGGGGCAGTTAGCTCAGCAAAGGACATGGAATCGGATAAAGAAAAACGATCTCGACACTCCGATCGGCGCCAGTTCCGCGATCAAACTTCGTCCTCCGGCGGTACTGTCGGAAGACATCTAATCGCACGGAATGTTTTCTTTCTTTTAAAGAGTCTTTTGACTGTATTTTGTGACTAGAAAAGAGTCGAAGGTTCTCGACCCAACTCGATAGAAATAGACTGGAAGGTAGCCAACGAAGGCGCTTACGTTTGCAAGCAGGAGCTTAGTTCGTGTGAAAAGCAGTTGCCGAGACTTTTTCGACGGACGGCCGTCACTGTCCATTAGGACAGGCAGGGCTAACTGCCCGATGAAAAAGAAGAGAGTTACGTTATGAATGAAGACCATTTAATTGCCGGTCCGAGGGGTAATTCCCGGCAACTGTACAGATCGACCAAGGACGGTGGCAGGATGCATGCCGGACTGACTCACAAAAAAAGAGGACTACACGTCAGTTTTGTTATTTCGGGATGTGGACAGTGACTACTAGCTGACCAGACAACACAAAAAAAGAACATATAATTCGGGATTATCGGCAAGAGCTCGTTGAGAAAGCCCACACGTGGGGGAAATCATTTGAAATTCCGGGGAAGACAATGGGCAAAGTCGAAATATATTTTGTGGAAGGCGCCAAGAGAGAACTGGTTGGATCTGGCAAAAGAATGAATAGAAGAAGTATCGGTGGACTGTACTAGTCGAAAAGATGCTGTATAAGAGGATTAGTCAGTCGCGACCTCAAAATATCAACAGGAGAGGCGGGAAAAGGGACGATCAGCTGGGAGGCAAAGAAGATGGCGGTGTCGATCAATGTTGGCTACCTGGGTCGACTGACCACTGCGCGAGACAGTGCATAGATCGCAGAGGTGGCCGACATCCTATGCAAATTTGAGACTGGAATGCGCCACTACACTGACCGTCCGTTGCGCAAGCAGGGCCGAAACGTCATCCTTAATTTGAACTGACTATACGAAGAAAAATAACTGGATAAGATAGGGCAGTGGGCGGATACGAGGAGGATAAGGTCGGCCACTACGGGACAGGTCAAGTGGCTGACTCATTTGGGGCTGGGCCATCAGAGGTGAGGGATTGATAGTGGATGTCCAGGTCATGTCCTTCGGTTATTCTCCCTTCCAAAGGAGTTCTCCCTCCTCCTTCCTCCGTTCTCTGTCTCAACTCAACTAAACAACAAATATTCGTCATGTGAGCATCTAAAATGGTAACAAACTCGGCCGACGGTGACGATCAGGCGGAAATGAGGTGCGATTGAAGTTGCAAAGAACTCGGAAAGTCAAATTTCCGGTTGCAAAGTTGCTCAAACACCTAGATACCCTGACAAATATTTGGAGGGAAGAGTTCAACTTGTAGAGGGACAGATAAACAAACTGACAGAGGGGTTAAATGAGACGGGAAAGGGATCCGTTCTAAGAATAAGAAAGCCATTTGGACAAGGACAGGGAGATGTGAGTCAGAGGGGGAAAGAAAGGGACGAATGAGTCAGAAATGAAGCCAATACAGAACAACAATGGACAAAAACTAGATGACGAGATGAGAGCCAATTAGAACTGGACACGATACTCCGGGATAAAAGACGAGAGCTGATAATTAGCCAGGGCCAAAGTGTTAGATTACTAATGGCCGAGTCAACGTCACCGATTCTAGTAATTCACATAAAGTGACTGCCCTCTCGACTTAACCTTGACTTGGGAACTTTGTTTACCCGAAAAATAACAAATCAATTTTGATGTGTTCGGCAAACTTCGGAACACTGTCCACCCACTAGCCGCCGTCGAATAAGCTCGGACAAACAAGTACATCGAGATAGGTCCGGCTGGCCAAGAGAGATATTATCAGAACTCGACGACGAGGACAACCAGTACGAGAGAGACAGTCAACAGAAGAAAGATCTATATTTATTGTGTTATGGACGAAGAAATCAAAAGAGCCGGAGACTAATCGGTTGTCTGCTGATGGAAAAAAATGGAAGAGGAAGGGAGATAGCCCTACTTATATGGGAAAAATTAATAGCCATCAAAGAGTCAAAAGGGGAAATGATGGATAGATAGCCCATCGGATCAGGAAACAACCAAAAAAAGATATGCAAAAATTAAAGAAAATGAACATGAAGTGAAGACACGAGACACAAGACGGCAAGGCAAATAAACAGGCAACTCGTACGGGCGCCTCTCCGAAACGCAAACACAACGCAACGGAAGACGGATTTTCACCTAAAGACCGACAGAAAAGGACCGACAGACCGGACATTTCGTAAATGGACACTAGGCAACCAAGACCGGTGGCTACTTTTGCTCTCTCAAAGGGGCCTATTCCGCTTTTTTCGTGACGATTGGATTCTTTCTAGAAATGAATCATCTTTTGCAACAATGGATCGCCGATAACTTCTTCGTTGTTGTGTAATTGTACTTTTACATAAAAATTACTGTATTATTATTATTATTCTTCCTTATCAATACGTAGGACTATTGATGTTCACCGACAAGTTCTGGGGTACACGAATGAACGTGAAGTCCAGGTCAACACAGGGAAAGAAATTCTTTTCTAATGAGCTACCTTCCGATTTTTTGTCGTATTCTCAGAACAGTGTGATTTCTTTTCTGAGCAGACAATAGGAAAATATATAAAAATTCCGACATCATAGCTCGATCTCTGTTGGAGCACTTCTCGGTATTTTTGGCGGCGTCTGTATCTTGAATCTGTTGATTCTCTTCGACCTATGCATTTCTGTCTGTTTCACTTCATCTGCTGCCAATCCGGATGGCTGAGTTTTGAACTGAAATAACAGATATCTCATAATTTGTCATCACAAATTTCGGCATCGGGTACAACTTCCCGTACAAAGAGATTCACCAGACCGTAGTCTCTATTTCCTCCTCCTCCTGCTTATGCGATTAAGATGACATTTCCTAAGTCACGGGGTGTTGCCGTACTATCATCGTCGACATTCGAGTATCCTTCGATCTTCGTGTTTGAGAGCTGCTCGCCCGGTCTTCTGGCTCGGTTGTTCTATACGGTCGCTAATTTGCAACGTTTCTCTTCTTTTATTATACCGAGTACGTGAGACATGATCAGGCTAGAAAATAGTTAAAGAATACCTTTCAATCTAGTCAGCCAGCTTTCAATTTAGTCAGTCTTTTCTTCTTGGTAAACACATGGATTTTCCACTTTGTTTTTTTATTAGTCGCGGTCAAATTTAGCGTTTTCTTCTATTTATTTCTTCTCTTCTTCCGTTCTTCTGTTTCAATCATTCGATTCCAGATTCTGCGACTATGAAGATTACTCAACTGGTTACGTTGTGTTCTGGCTCTATTGCCCTTCTTCTCAATCTCATCCTTCTCCCAATAATATTCCTCAAATCTTCGGATAAAATAGGTCGGTATAAATATTTCCTAATGGCGTACACCACCAATGCCGCTATCTTCTGTTTCTCCCAAGCCTCTGTCCTTCCGGTATATTGACTTTTTCCCCTCCAATTTCCCTTTATCAGGCGTGGTATATTCCCAACAATGGTTATCTGTTTGTCTCTACCGTGCCCTTCTTTCCCCGATGGTTTCAACAGAGTCAAATCCTGACATTTGTCATTTGTTATACTTTCAATGCAAT
Source organism: Oscheius sp. DF5033 (assembly GCA_964036215.1). Classification (NCBI taxonomy): domain Eukaryota; kingdom Metazoa; phylum Nematoda; class Chromadorea; order Rhabditida; family Rhabditidae; genus Oscheius; species Oscheius sp. DF5033. The sequence goes on from CAXIWN010000006.1 coordinate 4,969,461, forward strand.
GATTCTTATGTGGAGTTTCATCTATCGCCTGAAAACTCTTGAAAAGTAAGGATCACCGAGTGCATTCCATTGTTTATTTACAGTTCTCAACAATTGGGAATGAGCAGGCAGAATTTAAGTATTACTCTTGTGGTCTCCCTCGTCCTTGCATGTGCCATGATCGCCACAGTCCAAAATATTCTGCCATCTGACGAAGCAGAATTTCTCTTCCAAGAGGAGGTCCGCAATGGGATCGGTGTGGAAATGACCGAAATAGGTTACATCGGAGGAGAGATTACGGTAAGGACAGGCTCCGGAGAACAATAATCCAACTTTATTAGATAAATGGAAATATAAATGTCGGTATGGCTGTTTGTCTCGGGACATACGTTCTTTTTATCCAAACAGCCTGTGTCGTCATCCTTTTTTGCTGGTTCAAAATTGGAAAGAAACTTTCCGAGCTGCGAGCCCTCGGTAGTTCTCAATACAAATTCCAATACAAGTTATTCGTCCTTCTTACCCTCCAGGTTCTCCCTTTTGTCGACATCTCAAATCCCATTTTCAGACCATCTTGCCCATCGTGTTCAATATCCTTCCCGGTTTTATCATTTTCGTCCTTTCCCTCTCCAAAAATTCCATCGGTGATGCTGCTCTTTTCTTTGGAGCAATCGTCACATTCGCTCAAATTGCTGATCCGCTGTGTACTGTCTTCCTCGTTCAAGATTACAAGGACTTTATTCTGCGTAAGAAAAGGGTAAGTTCGTCCATTCTTTCCTTGATTGGATTTCAGTCTGCTCAATGGAAAGTGGCCAGCATCCCTACCGGCAGTAATCCTGCCGAAGCCTCCACCTAACCGATCTGTAAACTAATCAATAAACTGTAATTCCTTTGTCCATACATCGGGGTCAATTGGCAGGAGTTGCTCGCTTTCCTCTTGCTTTCTTCGATTTGACCAAGTCGGCCATTGTCAATCTGCAATGCAGCTTCCTTTGGAAAAGGTCCATAAAAAGGATCTCGTCAAAATAACCAAAAAAGTCAGTCCTTCTCTTTCTCTTACTTTTTTCTAGCTTCCTTCAATAGCTTATGCTAGACTCCGACAGTCTTGTCGATATTTTGATGATTTCGCGGAAAGTAGTCGAGATCACGTGATCTACTCCTTCAAAAGTATCAACATTTTCTTCAACGTGGCCACAAACTGTCTGGTTTGCCGTTTTTTTTATTATAAACAATAGGAACTCTAGGAAAATGACATAGATTATATCCAATTGCCGACTAAATGGGCCAATATCTTTAGAAGTTACAGCGTGGATGAGTTTGACTTCGACAAATTCATCGGAGCTACTCATTTCAGAAAAATTACTATGGTATCTCCCAGTTTAAATTTTTTAATTTTCTTCTTTCCAGACAATTGACACTGTCAACAACCGCACCGTCTTTCAACATTTCCTCTCTCGTATTCCGTTCAAATGTCAAATGCTGACTCTCAATATTCTGGCTGACGTCGATCTGACCGAGTTGATCAGAAATCTTGAGCCACAGAAGTTGTGTCTCTGTTATCCGGTTTGTTTTTCTTTTGGAAGTACAAATTGACTCTTTCTTTTCAGCTGAAGGGCTCCAATTCAATGCGCTATCCTTCGATCGGCCAGAATAACAGACGGATCGAAGAAGTCGAGCTTCTGACTGACTGTCTCCTCCCAGTTGTTGTCCTCAACCGATTCTCTGGCGTCAAGAGGATGATTCTCCGCCCTCGACATTACCCAAACGGCGAATATGAGAGATACATGGATTGGATCAAACGGATTCTGATGGTATTATTCGTTTCAACTGAACCTGGAAGAATTTCAGAATAGCGGTCATTTCGAACATTTTGTACTGGAAGTGAGGCATGCACTCTCCCAATTGTTGAACAAGACGAACAACTACAGTCTGATAGTGCAAGGATGTATGTATCGAGATGACCCGGAGGCGGAGCCGATTTATGAAGAGACAACTAGAGGAGGGCAGGTTTGGACTGGCAACCGGCCCTCTTGAATGAAAACCTTTAGATATTGAGAAAGTCAGACGTCATTTTGGAAAACGATGGAGTACTCGGGATAATGTACTGTCAAGGATCCCTGGGAGACACGAAAGCCTTCGTACATTATCTTCCCAATTCGACGGAGAGATTGCCGTGGTCTCTTCAAGAAATACCCAAACATTCCGACAGCATATTCTGTTTCGAATAAAAATTGTTTATTGTCGACGGCGTCGGTATGGGTTGCCAGGAAGAGTGCGACCCGTGTTCTGCCCCGTTACTACCCAGGTGTCTCCAATACTATTAACACGAGCCATACTTCGAGTACACATCGCCCCCGTTCATTAGCCATCCTCGTAGAGTGTTCCTCCTCCTCTTCCTCTTGGAGATAATTGGTTTCAGTTTGAGTCGCTGTTGTTTTCCTAAACAGGAAAAGTGTCTAATGGCCATTGGCACTCACCTGTTCACTCGTTGCTGTAATCAAACAACACGGCTTTTTGCTCCTCTTGCACATAAAATAGCCGCCGCTCAGCTGCCTATCCCCACCTCAAACGTAGCTTTGATTGATGCCTTTTACACAAGATATTTTCAGATTTACGCCACTCAAAATGTCCGCCCTCAGGTTTAATCAAACTAATTGTTGTCTGCTGTTTTTCTCTTCGGTCACACAAATCAACAATAATCTTTGCTTCGGTTGCACGTATTCTTAGCTGCTGACTCCCTCAATCTGCGATGTACATCCGCCTTATGAGTTGACGTGTGTCATGGGGCAAAACAATCTCTCGGGGACAAGTAGGCCTCCTTCTTGCTCTTTCGTGGATCAGCGCCGTCAAAAGGGAAAAAAGACGAGGACGGAACCCCCTGCGGCGATGGTGGACAAAGGAGGTCCGGGCAATCTCCTCTCGACTAACTACATTTCTTTCATTTTTGGAGTATTTCTTCTTCTTGAATCTCTTTGTCCGATCATCTAGTAGTCTCACATTTCTTTTTTTGTCTCTATAAGAGGCTGTCATCCTAAGCCGTCACACTTTTGCATTGAGATCATTGTCCCCTTCCCAGTCCAAAGTGGCCATTTATTCTCTCTGGATAATAAAATGATTTAGTGTGTAATTTATGGCGAAAAACTGGAGACTACCCGTGGTCATCTGCTCCACAGTTGGAGTCACTCCGCGCGGCCGCCCAGTTGTAACACTTGGCCGGCTGCTGACCAAATGAATATGCCAAAACGAATTCGCAGTCGTTTTGTCGAGTGTAAAGCTCGCGACATTCGAGCACATTTTAATCACTTGGCAGGCCAGCTGCTGACGGATCCTGCCCGTTTTGCTTCTTTTCTTTTTGGGTAGTCAAACATTTCGTAGATTTTTGGAGGAACATATGGCCCGCCCGCTAGTCAGCTCACCTGCATTGATCTCTCCTACTTCGCGATCAGCCATTGATCCAGTTCGTCAACAAACTCTTGACATTCCCGGAGACATCTCCTCAATAACCCTCTTAACTGCTAATTCACACCCTCCGCTTTGTCTTCTCTTTCTCTCCCAAAAAGCTCTCCCACCCAGTAAAAGTCACAGGTGACAAATGTTGCGGTGTCTTTTATGAAGTGTCCGTCAGTCCTCTTTTGCCCCTGGGGATGACACTTCCCAATCATTTCCGTCAGCTGTCTTTCCTTTCTCATCCAATTTCATTATCACCTCCGGTCATATTCCCTCATCTACTTAAGACGTATTGATTGAATTGACGGGTGATTCAGATGTGACCTGCCCTCCTGCTGGCACACGGCCATTGTCTTGCTCTGTCTAATTGCAACAACTCCCGCGTCCCCCTTCCTCTGTCCACTTTTTTGACCTCGTATTAGTTTGATTTACTTTAAAGGGCCTTCCTGTATGTCCACTAAGGTTGAATGAACAATCCGTGACCAGGTCGGGTAACAGAATCAGTGGGTTCCACTGGCCAGGAGGGTACCGCCTAGGCAAACAAGGCTAACGATGCCAATTGGGGATTGGTCCACCTACTCTCTCTTCCTCCTTCGACTTCTATACAAACTTATATGTTTATTCAACCAATGGATAATTGATTACTCTTGATTTTTCTTTTGTCTCGACTTCCGAGCAGCTGTTTTGTCCGCCGCCTGACCCACCAAGAACACAAGTAGCCATTTGTCACGAGCTTGTACATTCCATCCAGAATGGGTCCTCTCCCACCACCGTCTCCGTCCGTCTCGTATAAACATAGATAGTCAACATAATTTGATTAGAACTTGAGCCTTCTTCTCTTCTCCTCACAATCCAATTGTTCCCTCTGGACTACCAATCTTCAAGTTGCGGATTTCGTAGAAGTGTTCAACGACCTCCTCATTCATCGCTTGTTTGAACGCTTTTTAGTGGCATGAGTTATACGCGAAATCTCCCGGGAGAGCGAGGCCGCCACAGTCGGTTATTCTCTCCACCTGCATCTTCCTCGCCTGTCCGCATCTTCTTCCTCTTCCCAGTAATCGGATCCTATGTGCCCAATTTGTGTTTGTGTTATACTAATTGAGGCCGTCTAATCTTATCAGACGTCCGTCTTTCTTTTTTCTCTCTTCTGACTCCTCTCTCACGGAAAATGTCATTTTAGATGGGCAGTGGGCCCTCCTCTGCCCACCATCAACCTCACGACATGATGGAAGGACACCAATATCCCGACATGAATGTTATTTTTCGTGGTATTCCCAAGGTTATGCAGGTATCTCCCATTTTCTATTTCTTTAAATGGTGTCCCAGGTCGCAGAAGACATGCATCGCATGACAAACTACATTGAAGATCTCCGTAACCTGACCGTTTGTATGGCGGCAATAACAGCGATTGGCATGATTGGTAGGTCTTGTTTGACTCTTTGCGCCATACTGCCGCTTCCTTTGATTGTTGCGCAATAAAGATCCAATATTTACAGGCTTTTTGATCCTCAAATTCAGTACGAGGAATAGCAGACGACGAAAGAGGTCGATTCTGAGACAGGCAGAAGAAGGATATCGTGTACCGTACTACTACCAGTCACAGTATGCCCCAGAACCATGGGACAGGCCGAAGAGTACGTTCAGTCATCAGAGGTGAGTACTCTGGCCCGCGACTGGCATGTTTACAAGCGAGGCTGTGGCCACCATCGAGATTTATGTTGTTTCGGGGCTAGAGGCGATAACTGACAAGTACACTTTCAGCCAACCCGATCCAACAGAGAAAAAACCCATCGACAGTAGAAATAGTCCAGAGACGAAACCAAATGGCAATTTGCCATACAAGGTGAGTTGTCATCCCGCTGTCGTCTAACAATGTCTTGTCCTGTTCAGTCCCACACTAGCTTTAAGAAGACTTCCTCGCAACCGTCCTCCTTGCAGACTTCTCTCGAGGATAACTTCTCGCCAGAGCTGATCAAGAAAGCCCCATTGGCCAGTGTCGAAAATGATCGTCACTCGCGCCTTGCTCACAAAGTCTGATCTTTTTCCCAATGTTTATCTCTCTGGGGCCGGTCGATTTACAAAACAAATTAATTTCAGCGCTCGCTGGAACCGATCAAACTTTTAGTCGAGGATCTTCCGTACGCGGATACGACGTAAGAGATTGTGATTAGTACAGCTTTCGCTCTAATCTCACAGCCACTAACATTGGCTTACGCGTGTCGTTTCTTTTGTCTTTTGTCGATCGTCCGGCCCAACTAACCGTGCCTTTTACCAGTTGCTCAAATTTGTTTTGTCCAGAATATATATTTCCTTCATTCCGAGATCAAATAAAGAAAATAAAAAAACAGAATATGATAGATGGACATGGGAAGAGATCACACGGATCAAAAGGACTAGATACCTCGAATCGGGGTGGGGAGGATTAAACCATATAGTTGTGGACGAGACCTGACATCGAAAGCGACGTCGGCTGCATTGTGGTCATCGGCATGTACAATGTCTCTGTTCCCATATGCTGGCCCATAGGTTGGAATGCCTGGAACTTATCCTTCTTTTAAACAAATTGTCAGAGATGACTTACTCCCATTCCATCCATTCCAAGAAGAGCTCCAGCAGGGGCAAGGGTAAGTTCGGGACGAGGAAGGACAGCGTAGGTTTCCAAGTCTGTCACGGAACTGTTCAGATCGACTGGTTTGAACAGGCTTGTCGAGGAGTACGAGACCTCTGGCTGACGGTGTCCTTCTGTGTCGATTACTTGCTCATTATAACCTGAATATTTCGATAGAATAAATGTTTAAAGAATGGTCTACAATCGATAGGAGGGCCAGCGGGTGGCGGGTTGTATGGCGGTGACTGTCCGGTGATGCTGCCTGACGGAGAATTTGAGTCACTGTCGCCCTTCATCTGCCCTGTCCATCGTCGACCGGCATCCTTTTTCAGTCTCTTTTCTTTCGCTCGACGATTTTGAAACCACACCTGAAATCTCTTTCTCTTTTTCTCCTAATTATAAAGCGGAAATTGGCGCCTAATAGACAGCTACAGTAATCTTTTGTTGTCCTCATGGGTGCCCTTTGCAGTCAGGTGAAAGCTCCCCGGACCGGGGGATTATCAGCTGCGTTGCCGAGCAACTCGCCAGGCTAATCAACGCCGAATTCCCACCAATCGGCCATATTTTCGACGACCAACCGAGAGGCCAAGACAATACAACGGATTTAGCCTTGAGACAATCTTGGCTGACTTATTAGAAGCAGATTTAAGAGGGGGCAGGTGCCCTTAATCGGGAGGCAAATCCCAAATCAAGTGATTATCCTTTGATTAGATGCAGATAAAGGAAACGCCAATTTAACTGACCTGAACTACTCGCATATCAAGTCCAGTCTCGGCGGCCAGCTGCTCTCGAACATGGCGAGCCGGTTTGCTGCTCTGTTGATAAGCCTATAATTAGAGGGTTCAAAGGGTTCGATGGGAACCGACGACTACCTGTTTGAGGGTCTCCAATGATTTGGCTGAGATTGTGGTACGGGGACGTTTGTTGCCGGAATCCATCTCGGAGTCGCTGGCTGAAATGGCAAGGGTCAAGTGGGGTACAGGTGTGGCTGGGCGAGATCTTATGACCAGCTTGTACTGGTACTGGAATAGACTGAGACCAAGTTTGTAGTCAGCGGGGTCAGGCGCCTTCTGACGTCGAACTACAAAAGAGGTTGGTAGCCAGGCGCTACTCAATTCTCCGAATAACAAGAAACGGGAGATGGATGAGGGAGTTATATAAAAGGGCGGTAGTCGAACCGGAAGGGTCTTGTAAGGGTCAGATAAGTGACACCTGGAGGGGCGGCGACAGGTGCAAAGAAGACTATGGCTGGCAAACAGCCTGGATTTCGTGAGAAAAGTCTGAAGCCACACATTTCTACGAGATGTCTGGGTGAAGAACATGGAGACTACTCAGGACATCTAGGAGAAAAAGACAGCAGTAGGCACAATGAATCCCACGACCACGTCAGCCGGTGTGTCACAGTGTATGGCAGCGAGAGAGAGAGAGAAACATTCTACATGAACTGAACGAGACCCTTTGGGGTAATGGAAATTCCCGGGTCAGTCAGAAATAGAAATGGGTCTCGACACAATGGCCAGCAGCTGGTAGCCTGATGGGACTCAGTGCCAATTGCACCCGGGGCAGGTACCACCCTTAAAATGCTTAATTGAAGATTAACTGAACTGGCAGAGATCATCCTCAAAATATCAGGAGACCCCTTGATGAGGATAAGATTAGTTGTGGGAGGAGGATTAGACAGAAGACATAAAAAATACGAACTTTTGGTGGGTCTCGTCGCCGGTCATAAAGAGAGCCGAGAGAGGCTATCGGGCAGAATTTAATTAAATCTTGATCTGAACAGCTTCGGGATGACTGAATTGCCGCCGGAAAAACAACCACGATAAAACGTTTTTGCCCCGAGTTGGGATGAGCAAGCTGACAAAAAAAACAGACAGTCGGCGGGATGGAAAGTACGGTAGCAGATAATGAAAAAAATAACGGCCTCGGAAGTGGGAAAGTTATCGACGATCGAAGAAGAAAAAGTCGAGAGGATACGAGAACGGGGAGGAGGACAGTGCTGACCAGTGGGGGAGAGAGTTTAAATGAGACAGCTAGGGAAAAAAAGAGAAAAGGATGGATGACCGAGGTTGAAAAGGAGAGGACAACGGACAGATGGTCGACCAGGGGCAAGGGAACCGCCACAGATTATGGCCACGAAGGAAATTGGGCGGGGTCGCTACATGACGCAACAGCAGAAGAAAGGGGAAATTGGGAAGGTAAGCGAGGTAGGCCGTGGTCATGCATTACTGATGACATTTAGAAGAGCTGTTTTGTGGGTGGGTTAATTGGCAGCTTCGGGTATCTACGAAGAGTAGTCAGCCGACTGAGTCAGAGGATACAGCTGACTCAAAAGATGTCACTTTTTCATGACTGCACTTCAGTCCGGGCAAATACCAGAAAAAGAGAAGCGGGATGTTCACGAGGATAGGAAAAAGACGTCTCCCCAAAGGCTACAGTAATCTCTATTCCTCAGGTAGGAAAAAACTCACGTTTCTCTTTAGCCAGCTCGTAGTCCGATTTACAGACAAGTCGACCATCATCTGGGATTAAATAGAACTCTTCTCCTGTTTTCATCTCCCTCTTGCAGATTACACATTGAAAGCACTCGACGTGATAGATATGGCCTAAACAAGAGAGTACAGTCTCAGATTCGACCATGATGTCGCCTACCCGATGCCCTCCTCACCACTGAATCTGGTAGTATTCCATCACTACAAATCGTGCATTTTGTTCCAAATTGCCTGAATAGCATTATTCTTTTATCTCCAGATTATATTTACTTGTAAAAATGGTCTTTACAGAAGAGTTGATCGGAGCGAAGAAAACACGTCCGAGTGAGAAGCTGACTGCAGACAGAACATCGAAGACATTCGGTGTGATATGACCTGAACTCGTTGTCGTCGATCTGGCACTCTTCAGCTTGCCTGTCGAGAACCCTGTTGACGAACTTCTCTGTGATCAGGAGGTCACATACAGAGCAGTGTGGACAGCCGGCTGTAATGATGGATGCGTACTCTTATGAATTATTTTGTTCGTGAGTCGTCACGCTTCATTTCCACGGACCGACAGGATTTGGGAAGGGCGGCTGGAGGCAAAAGGAGAACCCAAATGGGCCTGACACCTAATACAACAGATGCGCCAGGGTTAACAGGTGAGATGAGGGACAAACATTAGGGGAGAGAGAGAGACAACCCCAAAAAGCTGGTAATTAGCCATTGGACTTACCCAGAGAAGGAGGACACGTCGTCTGCTGGATGGATGTCGACTCTTCGGTCGCAGACGTCGACGCCGGCTCCTCCGTCTTGGCTACTTCTCTCATTAGCTGACTAGGCGAAAAAGGCAGAATTCTGAAAGATGCAACACTGCAAAAGCTTGAATCTATTTGATAATATAAGGGAAGATGAACATAAGAGGGAAGAGAGTAGTTTTCCAAAGAAGAAAGAATAACACGGAGCAAGAAAAGCTACGGTGTCGAAAGAGGAACAGATTTCTGTCTGGAGTTTAGAAGAAACCTTGAGGTTTTTCCAAAAGATTAAGCTCAAAGATAATACGAATTTTGAGATTATCTTGATTTTGTTTCCTTTGATGGGAAACTGTAAGAGATTAGAAAGCCGACACGAAGCAGACAAGCTCATTTTAAAGATTAGGCAAAGTAGGCAGATTAAAAGTAGATCAATTGGTAAAAAAGGATATGATTAGCCGTAAGGATTCGTAGCGGTGGATGTGTGTGTAAATCAAGAAGCACCGAGCGGCGGCGGCCGAAGGGACTGAGCTGGGCGTCCCAGAGGCACTTAGCCTGATTGCATATCGCCTCGACGCTCAGCACAGAAATCGCCGGTGTTTCCCCACAAAAGAAAGGCTTCACTGGGGTCTTCAATGGGGTCACCCGGCTGACCGAAGGGGCTTCTCTAAAGCCGGGAACATCCGCATCCCGGACCGCCCCTCGGCCAAGGGGCCAATACGAGAGGGGACTCTCAAGGAGCAGCCGGCTGGATACCGTAGGATATCCGGAGATTAGAAGAGGCGTTTTGTAGAGATAAGCCTACGGATTACAGAGGTTTCAACAAGGACTAAACTGCCATGGGAAGGCAGCCGAAAAAATGTCACGTCTTTCGGGCTACGGTCGGCGGGAGCCTCCTATATCTTTTTTTTTGTTTTAATCATGGGAAACTGTATAGAGCTTGGATTGTCTGGAAAATTCTCTTTTGTATCATACAATAATTATTGTGTTTATATTCAAATTTATCATCCGAAGTGCAAAGTGTTTCAGTCTACTTATTGTAGTGGACCCTGCCCGTAAAAGTAGTCAAGTATTGTTTCCTGGAGCTGGCCATAACATGGAAGAGGGCCCATTTACCCTGCCCCGTTGCGCATCCTACTGTAATGAGCACTTCTTCGGATTGGCCTTCCCTCCCTAAGGAGCATCCACCGGCTGACCGAAGTCGAGTAATCTTTCTTGAGCATATGTGACTCAATTGGCTTCGTGCACATTTCGCTGCTCATCTGTCACGTCCTTCCTATGCAATTAAGTAATCAGACAATGCACCCAGTGCGCCAATATGGGCGGACGTAAAAATTATGACACATTAGCGACCACCTGCACTGTTGCCAGATTATCCGCTGAGAAGATGTCTTCTTCTGGGAAATACTGTAGACGTCGACGACAGCTACGGACGGATATTTACTCGCGAGGGACATTCCGTCAAAGCTTCTCTTGAAATAATTCATCTAAGACACAAATTAATAAGCATCCGATGGCAAAATAGACGTGAATAATGCAGTTGTCGCATCCCTCAAAGACCTCTTCCTTGTCAATTCTACCGTAAAGAGTCTCGAGGGCTACCGTATGTGACAGCTGGCAGCAGTCTCCCCTTTATGGCCCTCCCATGCTTTATGACACCTAACGTCTGATCGTAAACTTGTCAACGATCGATGTCTGCCACTGAGAGAGAGTCAAATTGTTCTGAAATAAGGAGATATGATGGGAAGAAGTCGGCAAATCAAAGGCATCACAATGGTTGTTCATTTTGGAAACAGTCGAGGGTCAAAACCGGCACCCTTTCGCCCAAATATGATATCCGTCGCTGATCTCACTTCGACATGCTGTTCCTTTTATTCATATGCGTATTTCCCTGCTTCGCCCTCAAAGGTCTTCATGTAAGAAATTTTTCCATTCTACTTTAAATAAAGGATTCAGTTGGGAACGGGAAGAGTCTTCCATTGGGACGACGCTACAGCAGATCCAAGTCCAGTCGAACGGCTTCGACTTGACGTTTCCAAAGCGAAGGCAGAGTACGTTTGGCCTCTCTATATAAATGATTTTCAGAGGAGCACGAAAAGATGTAATAGTCCATATTGTCCGCCTCCGGTGGACTCTACCCCACAACTGGAATGACAGCGGAGATAACGATAAGAGAGCTTTTTTGGTAATCTGTGAGGCTGAGGATAGAACAAAAGAGGTTAGCGGGTGGAAGCGATGAGACACAGATTTAGTCACTTTCTCTCATGGACGTGTCCGTTTCTGCCGATATCACTGCGATCCACGAAAGATACGTTTTCCCCGACATTCCGTTGTCAATTATTTGCGCCGTACGGGCAGTCAACTCTCAGGGAAAGAAGAGTCAGTGGAAGTGAGGGCGGTAGAAGACGGAAGACAATGATGTTTCAGATATTCGAAGCTATTTCTGCTGGGGACAAAATTGGAGATGAGCGAGAAAGAAAAGTCAACTGTTATCTTCACAAAGAGACAAGAAGAACATGTGGAGAAGGTGGAAGAGCAGGTACAGTTGGCTGGCTTGAAAAAACTGCTGGAGGAGTCGAACTTCATTGAAGAGCCATTCCCCACGTGGGTGAAGAGACCGATGTTACATCTGAATGGGACCGAGGTCGACGGGGTGGCTGAAAACAGCTATACCACAACAGAGATCACATCGAGAACAGCAGCAGCCACAACGGCTCATTATCAGTCAGAAGATCAAACAGCTGTAGTCGAAGAACCAGAAAGCACGACGGCTGCAGAAGAAACGACGACGACGACGACGACGACGGCGGCGTCTGAGGGTATAATTACCATGAATGCAATGACTGAGAACGTAGAGGAAATTATGAAGATTCTCCATGAAGTCGAATCGACGACAACCATTGTTCCGGAAAATTCCAAGGCCGATCAAATCCTTCGGGATCCCGATCTCTTCCTCAGAGGTTTGCTGCTAAAACCATCGGAATTGCCAGAGGAGAGCCACGAGGACGTCCAATTGCCGTTTAAATCGAGTGTCTTCGATACGGATGAAGGATTTCCTCGCCTGACCCAACAAGAAAAAGACGATTACGATTTGTTGGAAGCACGGCTTAGGGAGGCTGTCGGTCCCCATCGAGTTCTTTGAGTTGCTTGTTCTAATAAATTCTTTCTCCCAAAAATACTCACTTTCCGTTGCCACCAACGTCCAGTTGCCAAGGGTTTTGTTTAGGCGATGACTCGTGATGTTGGCTCTTTCGAACTTGGCGGGCTTCCCTGGGAATCGCTCGGTACCTGTTGATTCGTGGGGTTTCGTAACCGATTTTTTTGTGTCGGGCACACAGCATAGAATTTCAAATGTTGCCCACGTGTGTCGCCGTTCTGCTCACTGGTTGAGAGATCGTGTTCATTAGCAGCTTCCGTTCCCTGACAAACATTCTTTCTCCGGCTCCCCCAGGGCCTCTCTCTCCCCAATAAGTTAATCTGTGCTCTCAATTGTCGTGTGATTTTTTGCCACTTTCCCAAAAGTATCGCCTTCTATAACAACTTTGGCCGTGGACGTCATAGGTCGCCGGCTGCAAACATCCGTCGAGAAAGAAAGTCTGAGTCATGACTCACGATCGTAATGCTCGCTCGACCTACGGGGTCAACCATCATAACTTTTCTCTTCTTTTGCTCTGGGAATAGTGACAAGCCGTATGTCACATCTCGGAGACACTCACCCCGAGATGTTTCTCGTTATGGCCCATTCCTTCCTACTTCCGTATTCCCTCCATTGACCAGAAAACGCCAGTTGGCAGTAGATGAGTCATGTCACGGTTTGACCTTGTTCATACGTAAGAACATACCCTCCCCGAGCCAAAAAATTATACAAACAGGAGGGGCAGCTCCGTCGGTTGTATGTCAGTTGGATTACCAGCCTCTTCGGGTCAATGGCATTAGTTCTTCTCCAGCCTATCTGTCTTTCCTATGATTATCTTTTCTGAAGATCATAAGTAAATTGATGTTTTTGTTATTGACAGTGCCTCTTATCCGAAGAGATCGCACTGGACTCGGCACTTGTTTTCGCCGCCTTTCCAATTACGGACCTCTGTCTCGGATGGCTTCCACTCTCGGTGAATAACTCCACACAGGGGAAATTGAGTCTCCTCGTCCAATGTTTATGAGAACTTGCTCCTGTAGAGGACGAGGCCTAAACCTATTCACCTTTCCATCTGGCGGCTAATCGCAACAGATAATCATAAATAACAGAGGACGGGTGGGCTGCTGTAATTGACACCTCCCGAGATCCGACCTTCGGCCCGTATCTTTGAAAGGTCGAGTTTTCGTCTCCCATCTCATAGCTCCTTCCTTCTCCATTAATAATTACAACTTCCTCGTTTGGGCGATACTTCTCGTGGGAGACAGCGAACCCATCCTTCTCTCGCCCGCGCTTATCTCCCCCATGGCCTCCGATGACCCGTCGTCGTCATTCCAGGTCAAAGTGGGTCCTCCCGGCTTGATTCGGATCGCGTTTTCCTCATTTTCTCTGTCCTCTCTCCGAATTGCGCATACTTTCCTCGCTTGGCTGCCGCCGCCTTCAGGCCTTTCATGGCCAATGCAATTCCCTCCTGTTTTGTTCAAAAATTTTCCTTGTTTATTCTAAAAATCGAGACAATTCATCGATTTTTGTGTTCTATCAACTTTGAGTCAAGCAATATTCGAAAAATAAGTGACGGCGATCGAAACATAACACCTTTTCACGTAAATACAGCTGTTTCTTCACACATTTTCTCGCTCGTCCAACGTTCCGATTTGACCCTTTTACGGCCGCCCTTTTTTTGTAATGGGCTTACTCATTTCTTTTCCTTTCAATAGCGTATTCTTCTGGAATATGACCACTCGCTCAAATTTTACCACTTCCGCCAGATTATATCCACCCCCTCCAAAATTGATCTTTTCTCTTTTGCTTGGTTGAATTAGTTGACTAATAAGCCATGTCCTTGTCTTCTTCTTGTGCATTTGTGCCCATCCACCCCCATTTTCCTTCCGAGCTCTTCACGTGTGTGCACGTGGCACACTCCTCCTCGTAGTTCTCTTCCTGTCTGCGCAATTTCTCGCCTCTGTTCTGTTTGCCGTGGATCCTGCCGTTGCCTGATTCAGCGATCAAATATGAAGTGTTGCCCCGCTATCATCAGGGGGCGGTCCTTTTTCAATCAGAGCAAACTTTCTTCGCCTAACTAGTAGGCTCTTCTTCCCGGTATTCTGCAACATTTTGGTTCGTTTCTTTTTCATCTTTTTCGACAGAAAGAGGGGGCTCAGTAAACAGTCGAAAACCAGTTGTGAATTGATCTGACAAATCCGACAATCTTTTTCTTCTTTCGACCAAGAAGTCTCCCGCTGTCGGTTCTTCTTTTTCATTTTGTACTCTTCGGTCAAATTCAAAGTCAACAGTTCTTTTTTTAAGATGCGGTTCTTCTCCTGCGGGTTCTAAAGGCGACGACTCTACATAGCTTTTTTCTGTAAATGACGAGGTCTACGCTTTATAAGCTTCTCTTTCTTTTTGTACATATCCGTGAGTCGTTTGCTGTGTCCTCCTCCTCTTACACTCGTTTTATTTTAGTTTTTGCCTCCTCCGACTGTGTCACATACGACGTCTGCTTCCAAGGTCCGAATTACGCCAACTATTGTCCGGCCAACAACCACACCCGACATCCGCAGCCACTCGGTTCGGCTGACAGTCTCCTCCAACAAGAATTGGCCCAGAAATGTCCTCATCTCTTCACAGGTTCGTATCTTTTGCCCTTGCTGTTTGCCTACTTTTTGAACTCCATCCTAAATATTTTTGTCTTTTTTTCCAGGTGGAAATGACAAGCTGTGCTGTTCGGGATCACAGATCAAGTCATTGTTCGCCGGTATGGAGACGCCCATCCAGATATTTCAACGGTGTCCTGCTTGTCTCGACAATTTCTGGAAGAATTGGTGCGAGTATACGTGTTCGCCGAAACAATCCGATTTTGTCAAGGTTCGTAAAGTAACGAGCTCCCGGTTTATTTTGGCTGGCTCTTTTACTGTCGCTTCTTTTTCTTCTATTAGGCTTATCGTCTTTGTTGTGCCGGGCATTAATGTCCGATTTTTGGAGACATTATCTTATCGAAGGCCCAATACTATGCGTGAATCAGTCTCCCTTATGCGGTGACGTCGACACAATGGCGCCATATAATTATCTGAATCAGAGTGATATTTTAAGGTTGTGACTGTGGAAACAAATCCAAAGACGAATGACTCCTATGTGACCAGAGTACAGTATGACATTTCCCAAGAGTTTGCGGATTCCATGTTCAATTCCTGTAAAGATGTCCAAGGAACTGCGGGACGAGGCATTCTGTTGATGTGTGGCCGACTGAAGCCGAATGAGACGTGTACAGCTGAGAAATGGTTCCGTTTTATGGGTACAAGAAATCCCGTCTTGAGTGTACCCACCGACATCGACTACGTCTACCATAATGTCAGCCTCTTTTATTTCTTTTTGTTGATTGTATAGTTGTAGGCCTCCTCGACAGCCTCGTATATGCATGTAAATACGACTCGATGTGATCAAGCACCCCGGGCGGGCATGTCCAAGTGCGGTCGGACCGATTGTCCTCTAGTGCCCATCGTCCAGGACTTTTTCCCCGAAGACACCGGCACACAGGAGGCATGTCGTCTGTTAGGAATTGGCTGTACTGTCTACTTCCTCATCTTGGCTGTACTTGTGTTTGTGACCATTTTGGTCTGCGTCTTGGCGACCTATTGTTTCCGTGTGGGAAACGGAAGCATGGATAAAATCCGACGAAAGGTTGGCCACTTCTTTTTTTGTTTTTTATTTACACCATTTTTTAGGCTTCTGAATCCGATTGGGGAACATTGGGAAGTGTCGCCAATTGGATCCCGAAACAGGTCGAAGTCAATGCCGGTCTTTTTGGAGAGTTCTTGACCCGCCAGTCCTACCTGACGACTCTCTTCGGTGTCTTTTTGGCCGTCGTCTGCTGCTCTGGATTGGCCTTCTTGTCGGTCACAATGAATCCTGTCGACATGTGGGCTCCTCCTAATAGTCGAACGATCCAGGAAAAGAAATACTTTGACTCCCATTTTGGGTATGGCGAAACACCAGACGAGAAAGAGACTTGGATGTTCAGACAATTCTATCGAGTGCAACAGATCATCATGTATCCAAAGAAGGAAAACAGAGCCGGACTCGTCTTTGAAAAGGAATTCTTCGCCGAGGTTTATAACCTTTTTTTGGATTCTAAGAGTATTTCTAGGTATTCAACATTGTGAATCGAGTAAGGAATTTGACTGTCCGCCTGCCAGACAACAAGAAAGTCACCCTCGGCGACATCTGCCATCGACCAATGGGACCCGGCTACGACTGTCTCATCAACTCGCCCACTAATTATTTTATGGTAAGAGCTCTCTTTTCTTTCAGTTTTATTCTTATTGTGGTACTTATTCCGAATAGCCCCCCCCCAAACATCAGGATTTTTTTTTGAAAAATTATCGCTTTTTTCCTTTTTTTCTTTTTTCTTTTGAGTTTATCTATATTACAATGGCAAAAACATGTTATAATTTGGTTTTAATTGGTAGGACAAAACCGATGATGAATTTGTCTTATGGCTACAAGAATGTCAATTACTACACTCTGTGAGAAAATGTGATAATTGTGGTGGTAATATGAACTATCGATGGAAAAGTGGAAGGAATTACCCTTATTGGCGATGTACTACTAAAATTTGTCGAAAGGAATTGGGATTTTTTACCAATACATTCTAAAAAAAACTAAAAAAAAAAAAATCCCTATGGTTTGGGGGGGGGGGGGGGGGGGGGGGGGGGGCTATTCGGAATAAGTACCCTTATTGTAGCACAATCCCGCATGGCTCGATGTGGAATTCATACCCGAATCGAAACCGAAAGATGATGAAGACGTATTCGACTATTACGACTCGGCCAGCAATGTCGCCGTCGAGCCGAAGACATACATCGACCATCTGCACGACTGCATCGGCAATCCTTACACGACCCAGTCCTCCTTCAATACAACTTGTCTCGGTACTTTTGGTGGTCCCACTTTCCCCTATCTCGTGTTTGGAGGAGAAACGGAAGATTCTAAAGATGTAAGCAATTGGTTCATTTTAAGCATAATCACTCTTTTCAGTTTATGAACTCGTCAGCTGTGATCATTTCCATCCTCTTGAGTAGCCGAGCCAACATGAAGAAAATGCTCGCATGGGAGCAAGGATTTATCAATTTGATGAAGGACTACAAGCATGAAAATGTACAGATCTCGTTTATGGCGGAGAGGTCGATGCAAGATGAAATCCAACGAGAAAGTGTCTCTGATGCCTATACCGTCGTGATTGCCTGTGTCCTCATGGTGTGCCTTCCCCATTTTCTCCTTTACCAGTTCTCTTTCTCCAGGTCGTCTACATGATCTTTGCCTTGGGTCAGTACACCGTCGAGAACAACCGCCTGTCGACTATTTTTGTTCGTAAGTCCTTTCCTGCCTCTTTTTTTATTTTCTCCCTTACAGATTCGAAGATTATGGTCGGTTTGAGCGGTGTGTTGTCCATCACAGCGGCCGTCCTCAGCTCGATGGGTGTCCTCTCCCTCTACGGAATGAATGTCCCCTCGACAGCCATCGTCGTCCAATGTTTTGTCACTCTCTTCCTTGGCTCCAATCGAATGTTTCTCACTGTCCGGGCCATCCAATCCCAGCTGACATTCCCTGACGAGCCCATGACCGAGCGACTTTACCGGATCTGTAGCAATGTGATGCCCACAATGTTGACCTGTGCTGTCGCCCAAGTGGTCATCTTCTGTGTCGGCAAGCAATCTCCGTCTAACTTTATCGAACTTTTTCCATTTAGGAGCCTTCAATCCAGTGCCGGCCGTCCGTTCTTTCAGCTTAATGGCGGCTCTTTCGATCGCTTTCCAATTCGTCTTCCACTGTACAATCTTTCTCCCTGCCTGTGTTTTGGATTTGAAAAGAGAAGAGCAAGGTCGACCGGAGATCTTCTGCTGTGAGAGATATGGGACAGAGACGCCAGAGCCAGTCGATGGCAGAGGATACGTCGAGGAGGTGATGCACTTCATCGCTCCTCGTCTGATGTCGACCCCTGCTCGTATTATCATCGTCAGTCTTTTTTCCCTTGTACTTTTGATCGACTCGTTCAGATCGGCATTGTATTCCTTTCTTTTGTGTTATCGCCCATTGCATTCCCATGGATTGAACTCGGTCTAGACCAAAAGATGGCCGTCCCGGAAGATTCGTACATGTATGTTCACCTCAAAAATATGCACAAGTACATGAATGTCGGACCGCCGGTCTATTTCGTAATTCAAGGAGATATCGATTATAGTGACAAATACTGGCAGGTGAGGTCGAATATAGGAACCTGGTGAAAACAAGAATATTTAGGACAAAACATGTACTCTCGGCGGGTGTGCAGACGACTCGGTGGGGGCCATTCTGGCACAGGCTGTTGACAATCCAAAGAAGACATATTTGACTGGCGAAGTATTGAATTGGCTGGACAGTTACATCGAATGGCTGGCACCGTCAACCGGCTGCTGCAAGGTGTCCGACTCGCCCGGAAAACCCGAATACTGTCTAAGCAATCAAAGTGGTAGGCCATATGGCTCTTCTCTTTTATCTTGAGACTAATTACAGTGCTGGGTAGAAAGTGCAAGTCATGCGACAAGTTCAATTCCGACGGCAGACCATCCCGGAACATTTTCTACAAACATTTGAAACAATTCAGAGAAGATGTCCCCAATGAGCACTGTATCCAAGGGTACATCGCCTCTCCCTTCCTTTTCTATCGTCTTTTTAGTGGTCGAGCAGCTTTCCACGACGCTATCCACACGGATCCCCGAGGCCATGTCGACACCAGTTACATGATGACATTTCACGTTCCTCTCCGAACCTCTTCCGATTTCATCGGAGCAATGGAAGGAGCCAGAATGGTGTCGAGAAAGATCGAGCATGCTCTCAATAATTCGGTCAAAGTCTTCCCCTACAGGTGCTCCTTTGTCTCTTCGCCTCTGATTTCAACTCTTTCCAGTGTTTTCTACGTTTTCTATGATCAATTCCTGACAATCCGTACGGAATCGGCTTATCAGCTGGTGTTCGCTATGACCGGGCTTTTCCTTTCTGTCCTTTTGCTCAATGGTCTCGATGCTTGGAGTGCTATCATAATTGGTCAGTTTCCCTTGTTTTCTCTCTTGTTTACTGTCTCCTTTTTCAGTGCTCACATGTCTCTTCCACCTGATTACCCAAGTCGTTATGATGGCCCTTTGGCGGATCGAATTCAATAATATCAGTGCAGTCAATTTGATTATGGCAGTTGCCACATCGACCGAATTCACTATCCCAATGGTCATGGCCTTTTCGATGAGCACAGAAAAAAGTCGTCTAGACAGGGCCAAGGATGCATTTGTCAAGGCCGGTCCGACCATCTTCTGCGGTGTCACCCTGACTATGCTTATGGGAACAATTATGTTGGCCTTTGCCCATTCGCAGTTCTTCAAGGTCTTCTTCTTCCGAATGTTATTGACTATTGGATTGGGAGGCGCCTTCATCGGACTCATGTTCCTACCGACGGTACTCTCCTTCTGGGGGCCACCACGACGGAAGAAGCTCGCCCTGACAGCCATTCCTACAGAAATTGAACATTCTACCGAGTCGAGGAGGCTACCCAGGTTTGTTATCTTTATTAGAATCAAAGTAAATGGGTATAGAAATGTGTTGGTGGCATCTCGACGAGGCGAGAGTGAATTGGAATACTCGAAGGACGCTCTAGACTCGTTGAATCCGTTGCTGTCGTCCTCAGAGCGGCAACCACCTCGTCTAGACTAACCCTTGTCAGCCTCGTATAATATGTGATACAATCGTATGTGATACAAACGGGTATCTCTGTGATTTTTTTGTATTTTATTTTCTCTCGGTGATTACCCTCCCTCCTACTTATTTCCTGATCTTCTCTCGTTCCCCGCTTTATGTGCTCATTTTCTCCATATCTGTGTCTTCCTCACGAGGTTCTCGATCTCATTTCAACAATAATACAAGCGTAATAAATGTTTATCTCTCTTTCTTCTCTTCTTTGGTATATAAAATGTCATTTGTAAAGCTTTCAAAGATCTTTTGCTGAATGCCAAAGGGCACGGAGATAGGCGGGCGAATGCCTCGAGTATTGGTAGTGGTAGACTACAAAATCTTGGAAAACATGTTTATCGAAACCCGGATGATGATGCTGTTCAACATGGACACAATTCGAGATGACACCTGCAAAGATCGGAAGGCTGCAAAAGACGAAGGCAACTCACCGACAAAAATGTCATCCAAATGGACGAAAGGAAATTTGCAGACATTGGACAACAGCCGGCGAGCAGCCTCACGAGACAAAATAAATGAAGAACCCTGAATATTGGAGTGAAGAAAAAAGACACTCGAGGAGTACCTGAGTGAAACGGGGATAACACAGATGAGGATACATGCTACCGGGGACATGCCAAGTGAGCCAAGGCATAAAGAGGCGAGGGTAACCTCGGGAGACTTTGCCAATTATCCATGGACCGTCCGACGGCACTCGCCTAATCTGAATTTATCCTTTTTTTAGGGGAAAATAGTCCTTTAGGAGGTTTCCTCTCTGATATTCAATTATAAAAAGAAAAAGAAAGGGAAAAGATGCCAACCTGTTGCAGAGCAGTGGCATTGACGATGGTGTCGTCGTTGATGACAATGATCTCCTTGGCAGTGGGCAATTCTTCCAAAACAAAGCCATAAATGGCCATCATCTTCCACGACAAATTATGATAAGAGTCGCCGAATTCGAATTGTAATATGTCTAGACATCCCCATATTATTGGTCGCCGCCAGATGACTACCTCGATATTCCTCGGCCTCGGCGACGACGCTTGTAGATTCTCGGGTGGCACAAACGAAGACAACAGGCGCATACGGATCAACCTGGACTGATTCATATCGGGCATTTTCTGCCATGACTCACACTCGTTTTCCATGTTTCTCGGATGAAATTACGGTAGTCGATGGCTTGAGGAGCTGTTCGGATGACAAGAATCCGCTGAGGATTGTCGGGCAGATCGGGCCGAAGGAGGACTTTTGGAGCCGAGTCCAACTGACAATTGGGATCGGGACGACTGTTCGGGAAAAATTTGGTCATGCCTGAAAAGGCGGGATTTTAACTGGCGAAAAGACACCTACATGTCTGGAGATCTTCATTTAATGGGCGATCGGAGAGGAGATCCGACTGTGTGTAGCAAAGTAACCGCAAAGGCAATAACGATCTCTCGAGATAGTTGGCAAACTGAAATGGACAAGACTGGGATTGGGGAAAGAGAGAAGGGATGGACAGGAGGACATAAGACTCACCAATAAATAAGGGAGAATCCAGGCAAAGATCAAAAGAATAAGCTTGAAGGGAGAAGGAGACAGACGGTTCGGATGTAGGACAAGGACCCTCGAGACTTTTCCAAGCCAGGCCGCCACCGCCTCCATGGCCGACTGGAAAGCAGGCGAAAGCGGCGGGCTACGCGTTCTGATTACCATCTTAGACCTTGCAGAAACGGGCAACCTGGCCTAAGTTCAGCCCAATATTTTTATGAATTGTTGTTTCTATTCAATATCACCATGTTTTCCTGATACAGCAGTTGTACTTTTTTCTTTCCATTCTTATATCCATTCAGTCTTTTTCAATTATATGAGTCTCCATTTCATATTACCATATACAGTTTTGTTTAATTTCTCATAATGTCTATTCAATAGTATAGAATTTGGAGAACTTCCACAGTTTTTTCCAACTTTTTTAAATAAAAAAAAAAGTGCACAGTTTATAATTTCTTCCGGCGCATCTGTAAATTCGCTCCAAATCTCGGGTCCTATGACGAATACCGCGGGCCCAAATTGTTCAATTCCTAAAACTTCTTTCATTTTTGTTTCGCCTGCTTGACGCATTGCTTCGTAGAGACATGGTCTTTCTAGTTTTTTTGTTCTAACATACAAACTGCATCTTCTGCATTATTTATTGTTTCGTTTTCAGGTATACCAAAGGAAGCAATGGCTCCAGCTACCAAGAAAGCCGCTCAGGTTTGTATTACTTCTGGAGTTAGTAGAACAGACTGAGATGGGGTAAAATCCGGAGTCTGTTGACTAATTGAGAAGGAAGTAATATTCTATGATATTCTTCCAACTCCGGATCCCCGCTCGGTAATTCACTAATTCTTTTTCCATTATTTGTATATCTCATAACCGAAATTGCCTTTTAGGTCAAGAAAAATGCTGAGAACATCAATTCTCGCCTCTCCATGGTTATGAAGACAGGAAAATACGTTCTTGGATATAAGGAAACACTAAAGACTCTTCGTAGTGGAAAAGCCAAGCTGGTCCTTCTCGCTAACAACATTCCTTCTCTCAGGTAACTTCTTTTATTTCTTTTAAAAATTTAACCTTTTTGAGATGATTAGATTTTTATTAAATTATGTTATTTTCATTTTTTACGAATGGTTTTCAGAAAGTCCGAGATTGAATACTACGCTATGTTGGCAAAAACTGGAGTTCACCACTACAATGGAAACAACATCGAGCTCGGAACTGCTTGCGGTAAACTATTCCGTGTCTGCACCCTTGCCGTCACTGATGCTGGAGACTCCGATATCATCCGCAGCATGCCAACTGAGTCCGCTTAAAAATTGTTGATCGTATTGTTATTACAATGAATATTCATTGTTTCACAACTGTCGTTTGAATCTCAGTCATATCTGCCTATGTATTTTCTGCATATGCAGTTATCGATGAAAAAGAGCGTCTTCTTGTTGTATCGACTGAGGGGTTTGATAAATTTGTACTCCGAATGATTCCAAAAATTGACAACCGTTCGATGTGCTTTGGAAGGGGCGGGTCGGTACGAGGTGTAATCTGGCTAGGGGGTGTTCCATCGACAGTCTCACAGAAGATGTTCAGGCGTGTGGCCATGGTCAAAGGAAAAATAAATCTCCCTTTCATCATCGGCGTATCTGGCGGCACAGCTTCAGGAAAGGTAAGCTTTGCAACTTTGCCTGGAAGCAGCTAAGTAAATCATTACGTTGCCGTAAATGGCTTTTTGTAGTCACTCGTTACTGAAAAGATTATGGAACGTCTTGGCACCTCAGATGATCAGAAGAAGCAGGTTTTTTTTTACCTTTCTTTCATTTTCGATTGTGCTCGTTAAGGTTATTAGAATCCATCTTGAATCGTTCTATCGTGAATTGACGCCAGAGGACAGGAAGAAAGTTTTAAGTGGAGAGTACGACTTCGATCATCCGAGTATGTGTTAGATTTATTTTTTTTCCGTCCATCAATTGTAGCTCTAATTTTTTTCAGCCGCATTTGAATTCGATGCACTTACCGAAGCGTTAGATTCATTAGCTCATGGTAACAGCGTCGATATCCCTCGATATGATTTTGTTGAAAACAATCGGTAACCTCAGTTCAATTTGAGTGTTATCTCCGTTTAGAAACGGTGTAATTCACGTGGAACCCGCAGACGTCATTATCGTTGAAGGAATTCTTATTTTTTATGACGAAAAACTTCGCAATAAGTTTTCTATGAAATTGTTTGTGGACGCTGATGCTGATATTCGACTTGCAAGACGTGTTAGCCGCGATACAATTGAGAGGAAAAGGCCACTTTCGGCTGTTCTGAGTACTTATACTAGTAAAGTAAGTTTTCTTTTGAGTTACATATGTTTACGTCATTCAGGTGAAACCGGCCTTCGAAGAATTTTGTCAACCGACCAAAAAATATGCCGATGTTATCATTCCAAGAGGCGGTGAAAACGACGTAGCCATAGATTTGCTTGTTCAGCACATCCAGGTGAATTTAGCTAAACTTGCACTTTTGGCATTGATTCATCATCTGTTACATCGTGCCGGAAGTATAAAAACATTCATTCAATATATTTATAGGATCTTTTGCGGACCCCTCGTGGTAGTCCTGAGCCCAAAAGCAGAAGACTCGCTGCAAAGGGTGATGATGATGCAAGTGCAAAGTTCCGAAGTCTTGGCCGCCCCCATTAGTTTCGCCATAGGAGTGCTGAGTGATCCACTTCTTTTCATTTCTTCCATCATAATTTTTACAGTTTTAATTATTTATTTCGTTCTTTCTCAAAACATTCGATCCGAGTATTTTATTGACGGGCAATTTTTTATTTACATTCTATTTTCTCTATGTAGCAATAAATTCGATATATTTTTATTCTCTTTTCTGTAAGATATCTTTACCTTACTACGAATGGTTTCGTATAAGATACCGGCTGGTCATTCTAGAAATGATTTAATAATTTAGAATGGATAGGTTTGAAGCATATACCGAAGACGGAAAACCATGTAGAGCATGTATTTCTGTCGAAGATATGATGAAAAGAGGTAGAGAACTTGCTCAAAAGAAGGCAGCTGCATGTAAGATACAGTATTTCAAGTAATTGATGTGAAGAATTTAGCATCATCATCAACCAATGACAAAACAGTTATTGTGGAAAACGAAACTATTCATAGATGTGATTGTCCGGTTGATAAAGACGAGCTAGGTATATTTTTTTCAAAAATGTTTTTGTAGCAATGTAATTTAGGTCGATCAACATGGAATCTCTTGCACACTATGAGTGTCTATTATCCTGAAAAACCAACAGATGCCCAAAAAGAAACAACAAATACATTTCTAAATGGATTGAGTAAAGTATGTCAATAGTCAACTACATATCTCAGACATTCTTGCAGACATATCCTTGCGATTATTGTGCAAAAGATATGAGGAAAGACATAGCAGAAGATCCCCCGAAATTGAACTCCCGAACCGAATTTGCAGAATGGATGTGCCGATTACATAACAAAGTAGGCGTTACATTATTATTTATTATAAAGTTTTTCGTGTAGTTTTCATCCTTTTTAGTCTTTACTTCATGAAAATAAATTTGGTTTCAGGTGAATCAGAAAACAGGGAAGCCTACATTTGACTGTTCGAAAGTTTTCGAAAGATGGAAGGATGGATGGAAAGACGGTTCATGCGATTTTTAAATCCATGTAATTTCTAGGTTATTTTACTATATTTGCAATAAACGCATAAATAATATATAATGGTTATATATGAGAAAGGATTACCCATAAAATTGTTGAATTACTGCGAGGTTTTCATTTTTTTGTATTCAGATTGTCAATACCGTAGTAATAGTCTTATGGCTCAAGAATTTAAACATAATCTGGAAGAATATATCAAATCGCCACCGCTTCGCTCAAATTACACAGAAAGTTAGTGCGCAAGAAGTATTTTTCTTAATGTTCTTTTTTAGAAGCACTAGTATCTCTCAATGGTAGCCGAAGAAATTATGAAGAGCCTGAGTGGGAACGGAATGATTGGCTACGAAATAGAAAAGTTCCGTTACTTCTTTGCACTGAAACTGGCATAGAAGAAGCTTGCACTTTAATTGCAGGTATCGTCTTTATTCTACTCTCTGTGTCAAAACTTACGATGCACAAACACTGACGTATTTATGAAAAACTGCTGCATTTTTTCCCAACCATATGACCATTGATCAATCCAACCACATCAATTGCTGCCCGCGGGCGGGCACTGTCTCTACCATGTGTTTGAAAGTCAACATACATTTATTGAAATCCTTGAAACTGAGTGAGTCTTTCACATCGATGATATGCTTACTGGTGGCTGGCAACTTGCCTTTATTAATTAGCCAGCATCATGCGAAAACTTTTTGGGTCATGTTATTGATTTCGCTCAAAAACACAAAAAATATACGGTCTGCGGGATATAGTCATTTATCAGAACTGTTTCAGAATTGTATTCGACTTACAAACAGTGGCGTGATGTGATGCCACGGATTGTCTTTATCGATGCCCGTCAAAGTGTAAAAGAAGTTATTTCTAAGCTGTTCCTTGGGCCACCATCAGCTCCTTCGAGAGAGATCAAGTTGCTTGGATCAATTAATACTCCCCGTTACAGTAGATATAAAAGCGACTATAAGGAGCTTGGCATTCTTGGTAGAGGTGGTTTCGGTACAGTTTATAAGGTGAATCATTTTTTTCCCTCAAATTAAGAATTTTCTAGGTGAAATCTGCTTACGACAATGCATTATATGCCATAAAGAAAATTAAACTCAGGAATGTAGATAGTAAGCTCACAGAAAACGTAATTGTACCTTATATTCTAATATAACGATAAATTCAGATATTTTCGGAAGTCCGGCTGTGGGCTAAATTTGTGCATCATCCTAATATTGTTACATACCATGATGTTTGGCATGAAGAATGCAATTTTGAAGAAGAAAAACCATTTACAACGGGCAAATTTCGTACACCTCAGCAACACCCAAAAATTACGGAAATGTATATATTTGTTAAAAAATACCAAAAAAATTTCCAGAACAAATGAGGAAGAGTTAGAGAATTTTAAATCACAAGGGGACAATAGTAATATTCTGATCGACATACCAGATACTCCTGTAACAAGGAAATACTCTTCAGAATCTGATGATGCGTAAGTATTTTTCAGTCACATTATAATATTTTTAGAGGATCTTTTGCTTCACTTTCAGACGAAGAAAATAATGATGGTCAAGTTGCTGGAAAGTTTTGGAAACGTAATTGCTCTACCGATTCCGAAACACTCGAAAACATTGAATTTTCCCAAAGTGCCATTTCTGCATCTGGCCCATTGGTAGAAAAACAATTAGAGAAGCAGAGAAGAAATTCATCGGTTGGTGTGGATTCTGTAAGAATAACTAGAATTTTCTATATTTTTTGTGTTTAGATAAGAAAAAACATTATAATTTTTATAAAAATGGAACTTTGCAAGGAGACATTAGAAGAATATCTTATCCAAAGAAATGCTAAATGGAAGATTAATCCGAGTTCGTTTCAGTTTTTAAGCAGAACAATTAATTTTTTAAGATTTCCCGATTGTTGACGGTGAATTTAATTTGGATCTTTATATGCAATTACTCTCTGCTCTACAATATATCCATCATAATCATGGAATCCACAGAGATATCAAAGTAATTATCTTAGATTAATAATATACACTTATAATTACAGCCTGGTAATATATTCTTAAAACCTGATGGCAGAAAATATCGTGTATTATTAGGAGATTTTGGATTGGCATGTATGGAATCTAACGATGTGAAAATTGGATCAGATCAGGAAAGAGAACCACAAGATAAGCCCACATTGTAAGCCAAATTTCTACTCATAGATTATAAATTTAGACGTACACGCCAAAATTCAGTACATTCTATAGGCGTTGGAACAACAACATATGCAGCACCTGAGCAACTTCAATCTTCTGATTATGGTCCCGCTGTCGATTTGTATTCTGCTGGAATAGTTTTCTTCGAACTTTATAATAACTTCTCAACTACAATGGAACGTCTAAAAGCGATTAAGAATCTTCGTACGGAAAGACAAGTAACACCTTATATGCAGGAGAAATGGTCTGCAATGGTTTGTTCTTTATAGAGAAAGGGGAATACATTTGAATTTTAGGTACCTGATATAATTGCTATGACTGATCCTTGCCCACTTAATCGTCCCTCAGCTGCTCAACTACTTACTCGCTTTAAAGCTGATGAAAATGAGGCAATTAGCAAATATTCGGATATTATTCGCGGCCAGAAAGAAGAAAATTCGGTATTGAAAAAAGTAGTACGGAATCAGAAAGAAGAAATTATTGTATTAAAAAAGAAATTGGCCGAATTTGAGGCTGGTAAAGATAAAAAGGCAAAACGAGGTAATTGACGTGGTTATTTTAATTTCGGTTGTATAATTTATGCGGGTTATTCTCCTTCTATTGTAGATTTTCTTTCATGGAGCAATAAATGTTTTAGGGACTTCTATTGTCTTTATTGTTCAGCGCGTAATAATCTTGACCGAGTCTATTTGAGCTTGTCGCAGCTGGCTCTCACCTAATGGTTACATGGACTAGCCAGCCAGTTATCGAAGATGTGCATCTGTCCTCCCGAAAGAACATACAAAGGTCACCACACCGCAATCTGGATATCTCTTTCTGTTCCACTTTGCAAGGTGTGCACCTCGACTGACCCTCATCCTGGCGGCTCTTGACCGTAAATCTCTTGGATCTCTTACAAAGCCAGCCAGATGCGCAACAGGCAGCAACTGTTCCCTTACGCAATTCATTCCTTTTGACTCCCCCGCAATTCAGTCTCTTATCTATTCTGATTTCCTTCCGGCGATCGATGTCTCTGACTCAGTCGCCTCTCCGTTCCATTTTATTAGCTGTTTATTGCTGCGCATTTTAATCAAATGGCGAGTCTCCCAGGATATTCTTGGCCTTTTTTAAGGAGCCGCCGATTGACAGGCGGGTGTTCTACCCGCAATTGGCAGATTTGACGTCGAGTGACCAGATGGGTCAAATGGGCCGCATGATGCCCGGAAAGTCGCGTCAGCTGGATACACCTGGACGTATGTCCCTTCCCTCCAAATAGAACGACATATAATTTGTCTCCTTCTATCACCCGATGAAATTAGAACCTGAACGAGTTTCCTCTTTTGGCAGACAGTAATTGAGGGGAGTCGACTGACATCAATCCCGAGATAACTGACGGCGTTCGTCCCGCGACGGTTGTAAATCCACCGGAAGACTGGTCAACTTCGTACCAGCGACGGTTCTCTCTCCGTTTTTGGGAGCCCAGAGGCCGGTGACTCAAACTACGTGAGTAATTCGCCGTGGGAAGACGTCCCAGCCAGGTGTCTCCTTCTTTTTTTCTAGTGTCCTCTCCTTCTCTTCTTATTTCCTTCAAAACATCATTTTGTATTCAATCGGGGCTGGCGCCGTCCGGCTGTAGTGTGTAGGGTCTTCCGCCTGTTATCATCCTTCTAATCCAAACAAATTTGAACCATCTTTCCGGGGCGAGTGTTATCACTTGCACCTTGACTTTTCTCTTCTTTTCTTCGAATCACACAATCGAGCAATTGGCGAGCTGAGTCATCCCCCCGCGATACAAATGTCTCCCTGACTCAGAAGACGTTTTTTCGTAGCCTGGGAACATCGGCTCATTGATTGACTCGGTGCTGGCCGGTGCTCTCCTTCTTTTGTCTGATTTCCAATTATTGCCACTCTGCTATCTATTGATTTATTCGTTACTCTGAATTCTGTTCTCTCCTTTTTCGTTTGTTCACTCTCCCCCCGTTCTTCCTCTCGGAAAAGGCAACATTGCTCCCTAATCCCCACGTGCTTGTTCTTCCATTCGGAGCATCATTTCTGATGGATGTCTTTGCCGTTCGTCGTCTTAAGTCGTCGTATTGTCTCCACACGTATTTGCGGAAGAGGCTCTCGCTCCTCGTTCGACCACAAACAGATCGTCGTAATCCCTTGGCCATTGCCCTTATCGGCGTCATTCCTTTTTTTAAAAAAACCGCTAGATAAGCGTGTCCCCTCTCTGACTATAAATAGACTGAATACCAATAGAGAGAGGGTCGGAATATTAGCTCTAGCCTGTTGGCATTGATCTATTGTGTCCAGTTGGCTTTCCACTTCCGATGTCATTAATTTAGAGGCGGCAATCCCAGTCCCCCTACATTAGCATACATAGTGATAGACCATCTGCCGCCGCCACACGCCAAACACTCATCCGGATAAATTCATTTACTTGTCCTCTCTTTATGTCCAAGTTTCTTTGTGCCACCCAACTGAGGACTTCTCCCTCGTATTGTAGGTGTCTCTGTTTGTCCGCCACCCGGTCAGCTGTACTCTCAAAAGGAAGTCTCGCCCTCCAGCTGACGGCCCAATTGTTTCAAAGGAGTGTGTATATCTCCTAAAGGGAGTCACCCCCTCCAATTACCCCTCCGGGTGTCCTTTCCCCCATAATTTGCGGTGTCCTACGATGGATGGCGTAATTTGGTCATCTTCCGACTGGCAACATTGTCTAACGAGGTCTGATTTCCCCCTCAGTCGTCCTCCCCAGATGGTAGTACTCTCCGCAGCTGGTCGATCCTCGTCTCCGTTTACAGTCCCAGTTTATCTCCCACGTTCGAGGGCCCTTCATCGTATAAACGCCACTCGAGGGGTTTCGCCCATTCTCGCACTTTCCCTCGCCTTCCTGTAAATGTCTCTCTACCATTTACGACCTCCCAATTTAGGGTCCTTCTCGTATGGCCTTTCTCACACCTGCCGATGCCGTAGGCTCTCTCGTCTGGCGGACAGTTGCCCGCCTTCTCGACCACACCCCATCCGATTTCTTTCCTATTTTAATTGCCTTTTTATTCCTTGGTAAATCCCTACTCTTGATTTGACGGCTAATCAGCTGTCGGGATGACCCCCGATGTCCCCTAGGGAGAAAGCTGTTCCGTCGCATTCTTCTCGATACGCCACTGTTGCGCCAACCGCAATTAGCCTTGCGTTCATCTCTCTGTCCGTTACACTCTCCCCCTTCGGACATGTGTCCATCTGTCAGTTTGTTGTTTTCAGAGATGGCAGTTGACCCCGGACCCAGTGATACGCTTTCTCTCCAGTCGTGGTATCACGGGAAGATTACCCGAATCCAGGCGGAGGCCACCGTCAAACTCGAGGGCGAATTCCTTGTCAGGGATTCCATCTCCAGCCCTGGCGAGTACGTTCTGACGGCGAGATGGAAGAGAAAAGCTCTCCATTTTCAAGTGAACCGGACAATCGAGAAAGATCGAACCACATATCACGTAAGCAGTTATCGCCTATCAAGTGAATAAGTCAATTTAGTTCGAGGAGGAGCAATTTGGTTCTGTCGTCGATCTTATTCTTTTTTATTTGAACCACAAGAAACCCGTTACCCTCACCTCTGGTTGCTTCCTTTCTTCTGGTGCTGTGAAATGCAACAATCTATCATGTTCAGCTTCTAACTCAAAAGACCTCGAAGCAGCTTACATGCACGTATTACGGCCAGGGGAACAAAAACCAGGTAAACACTGATTTTTCTTTGAAGACAGAGAATTATTATAGCAACTACGACTCTTGGTCGACAAGTGCTGGTCAGTCAGGCGAATCTCCGTCAACTGGGATCCCGTACCCTACGGCCGGTCTCTTCCTATACTCCGGAGCCATCGCCGTTCCGTGTTCCTCCTCCACCGGCTTCTCTCGTCGGTCGACCTCTCCCACTTCCAATCAAATCTCCTCGTACTAGTGCAGAAGACGACGTAAGATTCTCATTCTTTTCCAAATACTTCCCTTTTTTAGTACTGTGATATGGATTACGACGCCATGGAAGATGTCTTGGATGCGTCTTTGGCCAAGAGTCGTACTACGAGCATGCAGTCTATCCCGAGTGTGCCTCTTTCTCGCCAATTCCAGTCATGCGTCAACCTTCGAGTCGCCTCCCCAGCTCCACCATCACCATCTCTGCCGAATACTGCTCGACCAGCTTTGCCACCACGACCTCCTCTCGCCAAGAAGCCTGTGTTACCGCCGGTTCTCCCACTGCGAACACCAGAAGAAGAAGCCAGAGACAGCGCCTTCGTCGACTATGATGAACCCAAGCCGAAAAACCAAGACTACGATCAGCTGACAAGAAAATCAGACTATGACAGTATTCCAGCGAAGAAATCCGACTACGACCAGTTGCCGAGGCAAGACTACAACACGCTGAGCAAGAGACTCAGCGACGGAAGTACTACGGACTCGGATGACTCGACAACGAGCCTTTCGTCTACCAGAGATTCGGGTGTCTACTCGTCTACTCCTTCTCCTCCCAATGAGATCTGTCATGTTTTTTGCTCCACACAGTTGAATCAACTCAAAGTCTTCCTTCTTAACAAAAAGCCAGGCGATATTGCCGAGGCCATCTCATATGAAGACGCGAAAATGTTGCGATTCTTGGGATTGTCGGAGAAATCCGGTCTCGGTGCCGACAATGGGCTTCGGATGCTTCTCCTGCCCCAGGGAAGCCTCCTGCGGAAAGATCTCCTTGCCCGGTAGCGTTTCCCTTGTACAGAATAAAATAATTATTTCTAGATGTCGAAATGTGCAGTGGACTGTGGTAGTGGCCATCGCATCAGCCGGTAAAAGAGACAGTTCCCGGGTTGTACGTCAGTGGATCCTGGCAGCTGAGCACCTGCTCGTGAAACACGGAAACATTTTCGGTTTTGCAAATATCATGGCGGCCCTCGAGAACAAGATGGTAACTGATCATCTTCCCCCGCGATACTGTTTATTTTCAGCTCATCTCCCAGAGTCATTTATTTACAATGCTCGACCTTTTGGCCCTGGATACATTGCGTACCCTCCGGAAGACCTTCGCAGAACTAAAAGCCTGCGACAATGCTTATACTTCTGGAGTGGTCATTCCTTTTCTCCAGCCTATCTTGGAGATCTTCGCCTCAGTCCAGACAAATTATCTAGACGAGAGTTCCTTTGCCAACGAGATCGGTAGGTGTTCTGTTTTTTTTCGCAGTCTTGATGTCTCGCTACATTTTCCTCGGTAAACAGGCGGGGAACAAACCCAATGAGCGTGTGAAGCAACATGCAAACAGATTTGTTTCCCTTTGAAGAGGTTTCGCCTTCAGATTCCCTTTGGCGATGGTTGGATAGGGCAAGGAAGTGGTCGACCGATGCAGATGGTCTCCGAGATGCTGCCCGAGGTCGCTATGTCCGTAGTCGCGCTGCTGCAGAAAATCCACTCGCAGATCATAATCTCAAGAGGTACGAACCCACGTCATCGACAAATTTTATTCGCTAAGTTCAGACTTTGCACGGCTTCCCCCGTCGCCTTAACAGAAGCTGCCCAAAAATTCTTTGACGAAGCATAATCCCCCCATCCCCTGTGAATAGAAATACTCCGGTCAACGTGTACCAATGATGGAAGAAGAGAACATAATTTATTAGATATTTTTGTGTATATTATATGGCATGAAGCTAATAATGACCCGCGTTGTCTACCAGCTGTCGACAGAGACTGTGTTCCGGCTGTGTCGCCTTCACGCGATCCTTTAATTTGTCGGCTATTTTTAAAGAAGTCCAAAGAAGAGAAAAGTGCTGAGCCACCTGGGCTGCACCCGTCGTTCCGTGTCTAAACTGTTGGTTATTAGGGGGAAATTAGGTTAAATTCACTTTTGGAAGAGGTAGGATGCCAGACAGGAGGCGTTGATGTCCCTCTCTCTGGTCAATTCTTCTCTGGCGCTATTGCTCAAAGCGAAACTGCTATTCTCCGAGAGAAGAAGAGCACTCAACAGGCTCAGCGAAGCCTTGTCCACATCTATTTTCCTTATTGTTTCCACCAAAGGAGAGAGGAGAAGACTCAGCTGATCTTGGAAAGCAGTACCGGCTCTGTTCCAGGCGAGTCGTAGTACCAACAGAGCGGATGTTCTCTCACAAAGAAGAGCAAATTTGTCCGAAAAGTTCAGATGGCAGAACCAATTGAATGCTTTAGCATATTCCAAAAGGGCGAACATTTCTCGATCCAAGTCAATAACAGGCGCAATTATGGCAGGAGATGATTTGGGGGTATCAGTCAGGGCGGATGGCCTTGTCAAAATATCCAAGAGAATTGTGGGTGGCTCCATTGAAGCCAGTCGAAGGCTCTCAACTTTGTCTTCCAAACTGAGGAGATCCGCCAGGCGAGCAGTCAACTCGATGTTGTTGACCTTGGCGAAAAAGGGAACCTCAGGTGGAGGAGTGGTCGAGGAACTGGGAGGCAGATCCAGAAGGGAACACACGTCGAAAGCTCGCTTCCTTGAGGCTGTTGCTGTTGTCGACGCGGTTAAAGGCTCAGGAGTCGTCGAAGGAGATGTCTCTTTAGAGGCGCTGGTCGACGGCGTCGGAGCAGTGGAAAATCCTGTCCTGGACGACTGGATCGCTCGAGGATTCATACCAACTTGCAGACATTTTTTGAACCGGCACGATCGACAAGCACATCGGACGTCTAAAAGCAACACATAAAATGGAATCTAGGAGAATTTCAAAATGTCTTGGGGGTGTGTGTCAATGTTTGATCTTACGTGGCTCTACTAGCCTCCCTCCCAATACAACACAACACGGTCATGATTCAGCCTGAGTCAAACGTCATAGAGAACCAGTATTTCTGCATAAGCCGCGGCTATTCTCACCTTTATTGAAGGTACAGTTGCCGTCCTTGTGGCATTTGAACACCCGCTCGGAGACTATCGTCCGTCGAAAGAACGTCTTACATCCATTACAGGAAGGCACCTGATGTTTATTTATTGTTTTCTCGAATGAAATGGAATACCTCATAGTGGTAGCCGGTGGACTGATCACCGCAAACAGCACAAAGTTCAGCACAGCGCAAAGGACGGGGCGAGGTTGTTTGAGGCAAAGGAAAAGGAAGGAGCATGGATGAGACCATCAACTGAGCCTATAATAATTGTCGATGTGGATGTATACGGACGGGAGAAAAGAGAAAAATAGAAAGGGGCAGCTATTTGATCAGGAGCGAAAAGAGACGGACCAGGTGGAGTTGATCGGGGTCTGGGAAATTACGGGGGTCTAGGACAGAGAACACCCTCGTTCCGAGTTGGCTGTGAAAGGCGAGAGTTCTCTGACCAAACTTGATTGCGAGAAAAGATGATTGAATAGGGGACGATCGTTTTGAGGCGGCTTGTTTTGCGACAAGAGCGAGAATAGTTAGCCAGATGAGTCAGAGATCAATGTTCAGGCAAAATGGGGGTGAAAATGACTGGCAGAGGACAGGTGAACCGAGAAAGAAGAAAACGGAACACAAACAGGAGGGACAGGGGCGGATGTTTGATGGCTGATGCGAGAGAGATGGTTTGAGTTTCGACGACACTGTTTGTGCCGCGCAATAACGCCGAGAAATGAGCGACTGGAATCACAGATCGAACAGCGAAACATCATAAGCACGGTAGGGGTGGACAAGTTTGGAGGCACACAGATCTCTGATGCTGATATTCGAGATAAGACTTGGAGCTTCACTCTCCGTATGATAGGAAAAGATCTCAAGTACAATCATCACCAGCTGTTATCTCGAATTTTTTTAAAGAGCAAAATGAAAGAATTTAGCAGCGACGGTTGCAGAAGAAGGTGACGTCTGATCGGCGGCGATTCCGATCAGTAAGAGAGTACGCGAGGCGGTGAGAGAGGCTCCGCCCCAAGATGGTGCCGGTCTATGAACTACCGACAGGAGTCCACGGGGTCATCAACTCGGGAAAACATTGCTGAAAATGGACAGGATCTCTTATGAATACCATCAACTGTATGGAGGACAGGAAGCAGGAAGGATTGAGCAGCTGCGCGTCTTCATCTATGGTCTCCGACGAGCGAACGGGGGTCGATGATCTGACAATGATCATCCCGTTGGCTTCTGTGGGAAGACAATTTAAAGAATACGGTAGTCTGGCTGGTATCCCTTGATCAAGGAACATCAGGAGTAGGTAAACATAGTTGTCTAGAAATTAGATAAATCTAATTAGATCAAGAAAGGAGCGCCTGTCTCCGATCTCTGGTTATTCGAAGGGAAAGTGGCCACCGTATTTGCACAGCTTCCTCCATAAATGCGAATATCAGAATGTGTCGGCTGAGATGTTGTGGAGGTGTGTCCCCTTCCCTTGAAAATATTACCGGCCGGTTATTCGTCGTGCGTCAGAGAGACGTGCTCCTTAATAGAGTTCGGGGGTCGAGTGATGTGAGTTTGATCTATCGGAGGCCTGTTCCAGTTTACTTCTTTTTGAACTGACCACGTCATCCGTTGACCCTTGCCTATACAAAATATGGAAACGGGATTCCCCAGGATGTATGATGTCGATCCAATTGACAGCTGGATCACGAGATACGGGAGTTAGGATTGGGACCAGTTCCCCTAAAATTATCTGAACCGGGATGTTTAAAACTTCGATCGCCGGATGAACAATAGTCGACGGACGACGTGGCGGCTTGGGATAAACTCGGATTGGCCTCCCATTGGTCTCACTTTACAATAATCTCATTTAAAACAACAGAAAATGTGCACCAAAGAGCAGGTCATAAGATACTATCTCAGATAGGAATGATTTGGAAAAGATCGTTATATTCACGGCGGACGAGGAAGTCAAGAGGAGGATGTGGGCGACGGAGCCACGTGCATATTAGGCTAGAGACAGCCAAGCTCAAATTAACCACGGATATTGGAAGACGGCTATTCCATGAAAAAGTGTAAACCAAGACTATCAATTGCTACCGTATTCTCCACCTTTTTGGCATGATGTCACTTTTAGAACTGGGTCTCTCTCTATTGTGTAGGGTTGATCCTCATAAACAGAAAAGGTGAATGGCGATGTTCTTGAATGAACAGGCGGCGAGGTTATTTTTTTCTTTCTGTTCTTTGGAAAAAGTCAGCTTAGAAAGGATTAGAGATCGTTATATGGAGTTTCAACGAGAAAACAGGCGGATGAAGCCGAAAAAAGCAGCTGGGTACATTCTAGTTGGCAAGCCAACATTTTCAGTGGGGGGCTCAAAAGATGTCAAAAATCATCCAACCGATAAAGATTGTTCATCTCGGGGAGGCTATCTAGATCGGGCGAAGGACGATGATCACTCCCAAACCCGGGTGTATTCGGGGTCGACTTCGTAGGGCGAAAAA
The DNA here is from genome assembly GCA_964036215.1 of Oscheius sp. DF5033. Lineage (NCBI taxonomy): Eukaryota > Metazoa > Nematoda > Chromadorea > Rhabditida > Rhabditidae > Oscheius > Oscheius sp. DF5033. The sequence goes on from CAXIWN010000006.1 coordinate 5,006,309, forward strand.
GAGACGCATGGAATAGTTTGATGTCATTGTACAACGAGAAAGTTCAGAGAGTATTAAATGACGAGGGGAAGCGACCGAATTGGTCTAAAGTCTTTGGACGGCCTTCAACTGTTAGAAGCCGGCGACTCTCCCCGGTGCAGATGTCCTTGTGCACTCGACGCGTCGTCGACGGACTCCGAGTATTCCGGGAACAATCTGACGTACAAGAGAAGCCAAAATGTGAAAATATAAATAAAAATGATCAAATTGAAGCCATTTTGGAATGAATGCCCGATAAGAAGAGCAGAGATCGACGACGTGTAGGTCGCCAAGGGAAACCAACTATTTTTGACGGGAGAGCAGTGGTCCACTTTGAAGCCAGCAAAGAAGAACGCAGACCACTACGTCAAAATGGTTATCACACGTGCCCCAGGGGGACCCTGATGGCCGATCTTATCGACAGAAGGACCTCACACCAAACATCGGTACAACGAATTTTGTTTGTTCCTGTCATATGGCCATAAAATAGACACTTTTATTTTGGACAAAGTCCAGAAGACAAGTTCGCTTTTCCGGACCTAATGAGGCATGCAATCTGTCCGTGTTCGGGAAATACAGTCAGAAATTGTGTACCCAACGAAATGCATCATCTCGGTGAAAGCGAGCAGAGTTAGTAGATCACTGATCCTCTTCAACTGATCCATCTCCAATGATCGGCTGTTCTAATAAGAATTCAACTTTCTCGTCTTACTGTACAGTCGCCGTTGCAAAGGGTCGAAATGATGTGATGTGCTTCGTATGACCACTGACGTCAACGGGAAGGTCACTGGGAAAAATGGATCGCGTGCGAAAAAATTAAAAAAGAATCGAGAGCAGAGATAACACAAGAAAGTCTGGAGATCTGTATTCCTTTTCCCACATTTGCAGACTAATTATGGAACTCCCCTTGGTTATCTACTCGACCAGAAGTCGACTAATTTTTTGCAGAAATGACTGGCTATTTTTGGTATAGTAATCTAGGCCGCGAGTCGATCGAGTCGGGGATCGAGTTCAACGAACACAGCTTGCAGATGTCTGATGTGATTGAGTGGGACACGACGACGAGTTGACGACTGGCTGATCGATGGTAAGACCATCATGGTAGAGATCTTTCGACAGTTGAACATGAGGTTCGATTCTATGGCGCTTTGCACCCAGGAAATATTTAAACTTTGTTTTGTCCGGTTTGTCCCGACTAGTCTGTGATCTATTGTCGTCTATCTTTCTCTCTCTGCAATCACTCGACAACAACAAGACGACTCCACCCAAAACAGCTCATATTTTGACGGGTTAAATTGTGTCGTTTTATTTGTTATATCACACACTGTACCCGTTTATGGTTGGCCGCTTTAAAAATAGAAATCAGAGAGATACGTCGGAGTTTCACGAGTCACGTAGGCTTTGCGAGTCGGATCGCCGACATAATTCCATCTCGGTTTTTGTACGGTTCGAGTTGCTCCATGACGAGCTGAAGTTGTTGTCCGCGAGGGGCTTCGATGGCGAGAGGTGCTTCGTGCTTTCCTTTTTGGAGCCGACTTCTTCTTCGCTGGCTCTGCTGATCGACTCTTTCGTGGCGCGGGTGTCGTCTTCTTTTTAGGTCGACTCTTTCTCTTCGACTGCTCCTATACAAGTTCATTAAAAGAATATTTAAAACAGTCTCACCTCCATCTTTTTCCTCATTTCTTGTAGTCTCCTTTCTTCTTCTCGTCGTTTGTGTTCTTCCAATGCTCGTCTTTCTTTCTCCGCCCGTCGTCGTTTCTCCTCGTCCATCGCTTTCTGTTCTTTGTCCAATCGTCGTCTTTTTTCTTCTTCTACCATCATGGCCCTCCTCCTTCGTTCCACTTCCTCCAATTGTTTACTTCTTTTGTCGTCTTCTTTAACTTTCTTCTTTTTCCTGAACATCATATCCAAACTGTTCCCTGTTATTTCCTCACTTGGCCTTTTTCGGTTCCTTCCTGACGTCATCGGCGCTCCTTCTCCTCTCGGGTGATGGTGGTGTATACACTCGAACTGAGTCGCCGGATGTGTCCCAGCTGTTTATTTGCTTTCTTTTTTTTTATCGTCAAGCTTACCTGATCCGTTTCCGCTCTTTGCGCCTTTCTGGCTCCCTGCGTACAATAACCTCATCGTCGCTGGCTGGTCGATCTTCTCCTCGTCTCCTCATATAAGGCGCATATGCTAAATACAAAAGAGTTGTACTAAAAACAAGGATAATCACGTAAGATGTCTATTCTTGGTCGGGGCGCCTCTACCTCCTCGTCGTCAACTCGTACGGGAACATCTCCTTGTACTATCTTCCGATACACGTAACTTCTTCTCAGAGCTAGAATTGGCTGAATCATCGCACATTCGGAGATCGTTAGCTTGTTTGACGCATAGATTATGACTCTTTCAAAAGACTGCCGGAGATCAGCATCAACAAATGCTTTACAGGGATTGTGACATATTTAGAAAGAACTGGATGGATTGACGATTCTTGTGGATCGAGGATTATTACCAGTAGTCAACAGAAAAAAAAAGAGAAAATAAACGAACAACGAACCTTTGTGTGTGCGCGGCATACTGGCGTTGCCACGAAGATTGACGACAATAATTGACTATGTACAAGGTTTATTATGTTCGGAAAGGATATCACGGAATGACGGAGGCGAAGATTTGTGGTGGCACCGGACATTCTTACAGGGATGACCGGTTCGTTGTCTGTTGTTGGAAAGGCTGGAGGGACGGCGACTGAACAAAGTACAATTAATAGAAATAAAGTAAGCGAGACATACCTTAGAGTTGATAAAAAAGTTAGCAGCAGATGCTCTGTCCTTGGATGGAGGAGGAGAGACCATTCGTCGACAAGAGCTGGTCTGAGATGGCGGATTGGCCACGAGACAGCCATTCTCATCAGTTACTCGGATAGAAATAGTCATAGAGGACATATTCTGGAAATGGGAAGTAAAATGGCCGGACAAAGGAGCGAACAGCTGTGTGTTTTGACAGCAAACAGCACAAAAGAGAGTGTTTTGCGTCAGAGAGATAATGGAAACGGCCGAGCCACTGTAGAGAGAGGGAAAAGAGCCAATTTCAACGAAAAATTACGAAATAACTAACGGGGATAATCAGAAGAAACGGAGACAGGTGGTGCAAATCTGGTTAGGGAGAAAAGTTGAGCGTGACCGATTACTGCCGAAAGAATCGGAAATTGGGTATTTGATTTCTGGCAAGAGGAAGTCAAGGTGAAAAGAGAACACCATCCGGAACAGGCTCCTCTCTCGATTTCTATTGACAAACAGAGCCTGTTCGACTAAAAGATTCTGATCGGAGACTAACATGAAAGAGGGAAGGGAACCCCAGGAATCGAAAGAAGAGATGTTCGCAGGTGGCGGCAGTCTCGCTTACGTCGACAAACCGAATAAATTACCATTATAGACGGACGGAGAGGATAGAAGAGTGCGTCACAAAGGGATACAGGGGAGGACTCAAAATCGAAAGTCAACACAGCTGGGCCTAAATGGGGGAGAAAGACACGACATCGACACATTATTTTGAGAAAGAAGTGAGGAGAGTAAGCGGGGAATTTGAATGGAGGATTAATGAGCGCAGAAAACAATCTTCACCGCCTGAGGCGACATGTTTCCACCAGCTGAGGAAAGAGGAGGAGAGGAGAAGGAAGGAAGGAACAAGCCAACTGGACAGTGGTGACGAATAGTGTTTGCAGATTAGCTGCGAGGAAAAGCTGTACAGGTTTCTATGACGTCGGTTCTTACGCAAAAATAGATAGAGAGTCGGGAAAGGAAAGACTTGGCAAACTTTAGTCTTCCGACGTCGAACATCAGGACGACAATCCGCTTGACTTTTTTTTACCGTTGTTCAACTATTCGACTGCAAACTGGAACTACGCCGTTTCTATAGAAAGTGATGATAAACATAACAGATAGTAAATTTATTAATCAACAGTTAGGTCTCACTGTGAACAGGGTATTTCCGTAAAGTAAACAAATGAATCACATAACGGCGGTAATGGCCATTGAAACACAACATGATGACCGTACCCAGAAATCCCAAGGTCGACGTCAAAAACACAGTAATATTGGAAAAAGCTGAATTATATGTCATAGAAAAGACATGGACGCTTACTTTGGACACCCATGTATCCAATTAATATGAAACTGGTGAATAAAGTTCCAGGAATTAGGAGGACCACCATGGGGATAAATGCTTGCAGACAAAGAGACAATTGGAATTCTTTCTGTAAGCGTCGAGTCTTCTCAGAAACCACTGGGAGGCGATTAATATAATAATAAGATGTGATCATTATAAAGATGGACACGACTATGACAAAAGACACTGAAAAGATGGGGAATATGAGGAGGAAAGGTCGAGTCACTTTCAGCGAGGAAGACATAAAATATCGACTTCATTTTGTACCAATCGAGCATCTTTATTTCGGTACTCGCCATGAGATTGGCAGCACAAGAATATGTCTGGAAGGAAGAATGATGAAGGGAAGGCTACCATACCTTCAGGAGAGATCGAGCCTGGGACGTCAAGTCTCCTTGAAAAATGAAATAAGCCGCCAGGAAAGCGCCATCCATTACGAGATAGTAACAAGTTCGAGTGGCTATGAATTTCCATCTTCCTCGAAACTGGATCAAATTATTGAGTCGGACAATTTCAAACCTTGAAAATACTCTTTTCTGGAAGAACAAAATTCAGTCGAAAATGAATAGTTTGAAGAAACGAAGAATATGTCGTAGCGACTGCCGAGAGACACAGAACAATACCAATCTGAACGGAAGTCGGTCGTTCATACTTCTGATAAAAATACGTTGAGATCAAAATCAACCAATTTCATTAACCCGAAAAAATTGCCAAAGGGAAGCGGATACGTCATCACGGGCTCCATTAAAACGCTGAAGAGAAAATCCGAAAGAGTATTGAATATTTGGTAGGTGAAGAGAATCAGACGAGCGTCTGTCATGTGTTTTGGTGTCTGAAATTGGTCATTATCCAGGATAGAAAGTGGGGGAGAGAACCTTAGCATAGACACAATAGAGACCGAAGATGTTGACGGGGAGAGTGATGGCAGCCGCTATTCTTATGGCTGTGAGATAAACTACCGGATAGGTATCCAGTTGACACTCAATCATCTCCGAGAATTGGCTCGATCTCTTGGCGACAAAGTGCCAATATCAATGCAACAAATTACCCAGCTGGGTCACAACAAACTTGGCTAGACTCGAGGGTTCGAGCCCCTTCTATTTCAAACGAAATGATGAGCTGTAAAAATTCCTGATGATCTCATTCTTTGAAAGCCTGAAAATGAGATGCTTCTTCGAGATCTGTGAAGTTGCTCTGGATAGCACAAGAGGCTTGGTGATACTTGAAGCTGGAAAGAAGCTAACTTGATGTGGGGGACTCCTTGACGTCCTCGACATTTCACTTCCTCCGAATAAGTGGCCCGTGGTCCGTAAATTTTGCCAAAGTTCACCTCCGGTGTTCCCCCAAAATGGGAATTGTTAGTTGCCGTTGATCCCTTCTCCCCCGAGAGACCCTCTTCTACCCGGAAAGTGAACGTCGGTCGGTCCATCCGAGACAGTGAAGTTTATCCCCAGAATCCCTCTTTCATTAGCCTACCAATTTCTTTGCCTCAGGCCATCTTCGCCCTCCATTCGAGGCATATTATTAAATTTTTATTGTGCATCTCTTTTCCGACGTCATCGGCCTTGTCTTTTTTTCACTCTCGACCAGTATACCTTCCGATTCTCTCCTTCTCTTCTCCATTTGGGGTTGTTTCTCCCCGGGGAGACACTGGCGTCATTGGTGTTCTCCTCTCGCTTTTAACCATGACACGCAAGGTGGGAAATTGAAAGAATATTTATGGATTTGCGCAGACGAATATCTGCAGGAAGTAGATGATAGCGGAGATTTGAGCGGAACAAGAGGATATTAACCTATCAGCCTGATGTCCGTATCTCGTCCATCAGCTTCTTTCTCAAATGTAATACGACTGTTTTGACTTATGTATCTGGGTAACAACTTGGAACAGCTGATTGACACCTTCGGGGAGGTCAAAACAATCTGTCTCGTATCGTTTGGTAGATAGAATTAGTTGACAAATTGGCCAACGACCAGATTATGACAACTTCTGGACGTCGTCCTTCCGGATTACAAGGGATCAGAAGAGGTCGTTTGCCGTCGACCGCCTCTGGTAAAAAGTCGAGTCTCCTCCCCTCTCTACACACGTGTTTCTAGAGCCGAGCTCCCAATCTGCGACCAAAACCTTCGAGAGATTTATGTTTCTCTTCGGGAACGGGCCTTTCCTCCCTGAGAAGAAAGAGATCAACAAAACTTTTTGATTAGTCTCTTGGTTGAATAATTCTCCTTTGTGGACTCCACCATCCCATATTGCTTACCTCCTCCTAATTAGGCTGTTTGTCCTCCCGGAAGCCCAGTCGACACATAAACGACACTCAGTCGGTTTACGTCTTTTTCATTACCCAAAGTTAGTCTTTTTAGTTTTAAACTTGCTCGACTCGAGACTTGAGAGAGACTGGGTACTCAGATAATCTTGTTTCTTTCTCACAGTCGACGAGTAATCTGAGCCTCTGAATTGAATCTGTCCGTACTTCCTCGTCTTATGAGTCACTCCATATTTGACCGATGGTTTTAACACGAAAATAATACAACCGTCCATCTCATTTTCAATGGATTCCTATGAATTTCGAATCGCCATGACCTCTGATTTTGGTCGGCTTCTTCAAGACGAGCTTCCATAAGCCGGGTGACGGATGGGTCATAATAAACTTGGTTGGTTGTTGCAGTGACCTTTCTTTGGTCTCGAGCTTATCCACAAATCAGAGGCTTTACTCTTGAAATTAGCACCCTTTGGGGGTCGACGCTCTATGAATCATCGAGAAAAGGACTACCTGCCCCTGAAGGCGACCAAATTGAAAACTCATCTATCTTTTCGAAATCTCTAGAGCTCTGTTTACAGCCTGACCCGTCCATTAGTTTCCGTTTAAATACTCGCCCCTTTTGTGTCAACTCCTATTCCTATTTCCTTGTCCACGGCTGTCACTCCTCGTCGATTACTTCCTTCCTGAACTTTTGTCTCTCTTCTATCGGGAGAGTAATCCTTGTGTCGTCTTCTTCTAATACCCATCCCAATTAGAAATGACAACACAGATGATCAGGCGGGGTGGCCCATCACCTGCTCCCCGGTAATTACATCAACAGCTCCTTCCGTCTTCACCTGTCTCCCAATTCAATCAGTTGTCTCTCTCTCTTTTTTTCTGAATCAGCTTTTGTCTCTTTCGTCTTCTTCCATTAGTCGACTCTTTCTCCCTCATCCGACGTCATTTCTTTTTTGATGCTTGACTTCACTTCCCTAACCTGTCCCAAATTATTCAACATGTGCTCGTCGGCACCATTGAAACCCGACTTTTTTTCTGGCCATATGATATGACTGGACGAGGTTTTCGCCGCTCTCTCATGTCGCATTCGTCTCGGTCTTTTTTTTCTGCAAGTTCTTTTCATTTCTTTCGCCGTCTTGCATAATTTATAAAATCACCTTTCGTCGTTATGTCATTCCGTCCAAAACTGATTACAAGTCAGCTAATCATTAGAGAGGGAAAATTGACACTAAAAGGGAGAGAATGCACTCTAAAGCATTTTATACTCCTCATTCTCTTATCATTCTGTTTCCCTTTGTATTTCAACAGCTTCGACCCTTATGACAAAGTCAATTATTCCAATTTCCTTATCCCTCATACGAATTTACCGTTTTCGATCAGTTAATTGTGTTGATATGCGTAGATTTGCTGACGAACTCTACTCCTACACAAGACAAGCACCTGTTTCGTCGTCTTATCGAGTCCTTTCTCTTGTTTGTCCGGTGTCGTATTCGCCCTACTTGGAAGATGTGTTACAAGTATGCAGAGGGGATTTTTGGTTCTTCTGAGAATCCGCCCGGGAGTGCTGCTCCTCCTCATTAAATTTGTTCAAATACTCTCTTTTCTCTCTTCGACTGCTCTTTGCTCTTCTCGTTGTCTTTTCCCCTTATTTTCTTTTTCAGGTCATGTTACCTCATATTTTTATGATCGTATTCCAACAGTCCGTGGTCATGATTTTGTCTATTTTTGGTAACATGTTGCTACTTTTCGTCATCTTTCGAGGCAATCGTGTCGCCCGTCGAAGTATCTCGCCTGTCCAGGTATTTGTCCATTTCAAGAAATATTCTCGTCACTTCCAGCTGCTTCTAATTCATACCTGTGTCGCCGATCTTTTATTCGCTTTGCTCTCTCTTGGCACAGAAATTCTCACAATGGTAAGTGTCACATTCCCTGGCTTTTATTCTTCACATGCAGATAACATATCCTCATTTTTTGGGGTCAAACTTCTTGTGTAAACTCATGAGATACTGCCAGATGTTGCCCCACTATGCCAGTCCTTTTCTCCTCGTTGCCATCAGTGCAGACAGATTCCAGGTACTTTTTATTATTTTGTCATTTTAAAGAGAAAACATCAAGGCGATCTGCCGCCCTTTGGCCAATTTCCGTGCTTCCCGTTACCGTAGGCCGAATGCCTTGGCTGCCGTTGCTTGGGGACTTGCCCTCTTCCTTTCGATTCCTCAAATCTTCGTTTGGGAGAAAAGGTACTTTCGTCGACTTGGCCGAGGTTATGAATACTTCAGAGAGATGCGGGCGAAGGAGGAATGCGTTACGATCTTTTCCCAACGAGAAAATAATAATCTCTCATTGGATTTTTACTATTTCACCATCAATTTCACCGCCAAGACCCTGTATGTGATCGTCTTCAACGCGCTTGCCTGGTTGCTGCCGTCAATTATGGCCGCATTCTTCTATTTTTGTGTCTGTGCGACTGTTTGGATGTCAGGAAACCGGGCACCCAAAATATCGGAGAAAGAAGCGTTGAATGGAAATCTCATAACTCAAGATTATATCGACCAGTTGAGGAAACAGTCTAACGGATTTCGGATGCAGGAATCTGAATTCGACCGGAAGAGAGTGCAAACTGGTAGTTGTCTGCTAATCAAACAAGGCAAAAGAGATTTCAGTCCGACTGACATTAACCATCGTAGCCTGCAATTTCTTCCTCTGGATGCCCTTCAGCATTACAAATGTCCTCTTCGCTCTTTGGCCTAATATGCTCAGTAATCGTTTCCCTTTTTTTTTCTTTAATAGCAATCTCTTCAGGCCCACATGTATATCTTTGGGGAATGATCCTGGGAAATATCAATTCGTGTGTCAATCCGTGGATTTATATCTTGTTCAACCGCGGTCATGTGAAGAAGGCGTTCAAACGATGTCGGCAGCCAGGAACACCCGGTGAGGAAGTCGTCTATAATTCAAAGATCAAGGGTTTTAGGATCAACAACTAAAGGAGATAACAAGACGTCGGTGACATCCATCCGAAATCAAACTGGCACGCAGACCAGTTCCCTCAAACAAAATGGATCCGTTCGATTGCAAAAGGTAACCATTATGGAATTATTCCACAATCTCCAATTATTCAGAATCGAGTCTCCTTCAACACGAAGGAGCCAAATGGAGCGACGAAGGTGGACGAACCGAAGAAAAGCAACAATTTGACGCCTTTTGCCGCCATCTTATCCAGCTGTTGATCTCGAACAAACGGTTTTCTGATAGTATTATAACGGGTTAATATACAACAATAAATATCGGTTAAACATGAAAATAGTTGAAATGAACACACAAATGAGGACCAAATCCCAGACTACAAAGGTTATGGACTTGGAAACCGGGCGCTTGTATTCCTGATAAGAGAAATTGCTACTGGGAGCGTATCTCCCCTTTGCCCCAAAGTTCAAATGAAGGCGACAGTCCTCCTGCTCCTTCTTTTTTGTTGTTTTTGGTCCATTTCTTCAAAATCTGAAGAATGTCGACAATGTGAATTTCTCGTCGAAATTATGCACAAGGAATGGGGAGACAACACCACCGCCGAAGATCTAGGCAAGTCGACTGGGTTTCTTTATGTTTTTCAGGAGAATTTGCCATTTTTATTTGTGAAGAGTTTCATATCGAGGATAATTTTGTCTGTTCTTCGATGGCTCCTGGATACGAGGTGGGCTCGGTGGAAATAAAAAGACGATCTGTTTAGAAAGAGCTGCAATACATTCTCGGGCAGGTGATCTTCGAACCAAAACAAATCTGCGGTTTATTGTTGACAGGTCGGCTAATTAAAATGAACCACGAAAAGGGTTACAGACTGTGGAACCTTTTATGATCCTCTAAACGCTACCTGGTCTATTCCAATGCCTCCAGGACAACCGACTCCTATAATTAAACAACCTGTCCCAGTATGAGGCTATTTCTCTCAATATTCCAGTCAAAATTTAGCCAGGAAAACCCACTCTACGGGTTCTACATTTAACAGACATCCATATGGACACCCAGTACACGGTTGGAGAAGAGGCCCAATGTGGGGAACCCAACTGCTGTCGACCGCCACAAGATCCAATTGTTAGTTGTTATTCCTCTTTAAATCTTGTTAAATAGGAAGCAGCTGCCGAAAGGACAGTCAAACAGCCAGCCGGAAAATGGGGGACAATTGGTGATTGCGACATGCCTTACTGGAGTTTTATTAGTATGCTCCAATTTATCAAGGATAACCATAAAGATGTTGGTTTCTACCGAAAACAGAATAGAAGAAAGGATACAGATAGACTACGTCCTAGTTACTGGAGACTTAGAAAGCCATGCGGTCTATGAATATACGACAGATACTCATGCGGCAATGGTGAAAAATATTTCCGATGCTATTAGATCTTATCTTCCTTGGCCAGTTTATTGGAGTGTTGGCAATCACGAAGGAGTTCCAATGGATAGGTTAGATGCCCTAAACAAAACAAAAGCCAATTTTAGCTTTGCCCCTCATTATGCCCCGAAAGAATTTCGTGACGACTGGCTGTACGACGCAATGGCCGATGCTTGGAAGGGGTGGATTCCGGCTGATCAACAAAAGACCCTCAAATAGTTTGTCCTCATTTTTTATTGTTATTTATCCCGTTCAGCAGAGGATGTTATGTTATTAACCTTTACCCCGGGCTCCGTCTAATTTCCGTAAATAATCCTCTGGGGGGCGATGCTCTAAATGTTTGGATGTTAATGAATCAGACGGATCCTGACGGGACTCTTCAATGGACAATCGACCAGCTTGTCGATGCGGAGAAAGCCGGGGATAAGGTAGAAGCTTCGAAGGAAATAAATCAGGAGTACAGGTTCATATCGTGGCGCATATCCCTGGTGGAAATCCCGAGGCGCTGGAAGGATGGGCCCTGAATTATTACAAAGTCGTCAACCGATTTCAAAATACGATTGTTGCTCAATTTTTCGGCCATACTCATTCGGATAATTTTTATATGGTTTATGAGGATCCCAAGGACTTTACCTCGAGGCCAACAGGCGTCGTCTACGCCGCTCCTTCTGTCACTCCTTATTCCAGATATCAGCCAGCATACAGAATTTACACAATTGATGGAAATTATCCAGGCTCCTCTTATGTGAGTTTGGAATAAAAGAAGATAAGACGAGTATTTAGCAAGTAATCGACTACGAGGAGTGGTTCTTTAACATAACAGAGGCCGACATTACGGACCAACCCGTCTGGAAACAACTCTTCGCCAGTGTCAACCAAGAATTTGGATTTTCTGCTCATTTGCCTGGAGAATGGAATGAACTCATCAATAGAATGAAGACAGACGACGCATTGTTCAAGAAATATTACACGTATCACATGAGAAGGAATGAGTACGATGCCGTTCCCGCCTGTGGAAAGTCTTGTCGGGCTGATCTCCTCTGCAAAGCTCGGCAATTCCATCATGAACCGGCTCTCTGCTCGGATATTACAAACGGTAATTAGAGAGAGAAAGCGAAAAGAACGAGCTATTTCAGAATTTGGAGATATCAACGTTGAGGATGAAATCATGTACAGAAGGAAGAAAGTGAGACTATGACGGCGAAATGGGCGTTGTTCCTATGATGAGAATAAATTGTACATTGAAAGTTGTTTTACTGACAATTTTCAGAAAGAAAAAGAGCATATTCACTGCATAAATGGACAATCCGAGTACTCCACTACAAAAATTGCAACAATATTGTGGTCGATATTCCCCTGGGCTCATTTTGCTCGCATTTGAAGCGTTGGCGTATTTTTTTGCTAGTAATATGTTGAGAAAGTGTAAAGGGTACACACGTGGCTGATATCCTCTAAATATTTGTTTTTAATCATTCTCCAAACATCCAGGCATTCAAGACCTCTTCGATTTCATTGAAATAGGTTTAATAGACTCTTTTCCGACCATTCTTTTCTTTTTCTCGATAAGAGAGAGAATTCGTCTAATCTCCACCCCTTGTCCTCCCGTTTTTGATAAAGGACACGTGGTTCTTGCAGCCATGCCGCTCCTCCTGCTCCTTTTTGTTTTTCTCATTGGTAAGATCAGAATATTCACCTGTTTGAGAGATTTATAGGAGCCAATTCCAAGTCAGAAGAATGTAAGCAGTGCGAATTTCTCGTTGATTTGATGCACAAGGAGTGGGAAGGAAATGCCACAAATGAGGACATGGGTCGGTCTTTTGAAATTATAGAGAGGAGCTCTTTTTTAGGAGAATTTGCCAAGTTCATCTGTATCGAGTTCAAGATCGAAGACAATTTTGTCTGTGATCTGATCATCACCGAATTCGAGGTGAGGCTCTCATTTCCATTCTCTGACGAGTTCGTTTAGCCTGAAGTTATGTACATTTTGGGTCAAATCATCTTCGAACCTCACCAGATTTGCGGACTTTTGCTCACCGATTGCGGAACCTTTTTCGATCCGTTCAACGCAACGTGGTCTATTCCAATGCCTCCTGGACAGCCGACTCCCATCGACAAGCAAGCTCCCAAGGTTGAGCACTACTTTTGCGGGCCAAAACCCAGCTTTAGCCTGGCAATCCGACCTTGCGCGTCCTTCATTTGACCGATGTTCACATGGATACCCAGTACGGAGTCGGACTCGAGGCTCAATGTGGAGAACCTCAATGTTGTCGACCTTATCATGATCCCAATGTAACACAAGAAATGTCCATTGACTGGAGAATATTTCCAGGAAGTGGACGCCAAGCGAGATGTCATCCAGCCGGCGGGCAAATGGGGAACTGTTGGTGTATGGTAAGCATCCAGCGAGCAATAATACAATTTTTAAATAAATAGCGATCTTCCCTATTGGACCTTATGCAATATGTTGGACTTTATCTCCAAAAACCACAAAGACGTAAACAAGCTACCGTATTCCTGAACTGCCTTTGTTCAGCTAGACTACGTCATGGTCTCGGGAGATCTGGAATCGCATGCTGTCTATGAATATACCAAGGATATTCACGCTGCCATGGTCAAAAATATCTCTGACACAATTCGAAGCTACTTCCCAACTATTCCGGTTTGTTTTGCAGTTTTCTTTAAAACCCACGCCTTTCTTCCTTTATCTCGCCGCAGCCTTGTCTTGCAGCCTTCTCCTTCAATATCTTTTACCTCAAAAACAAACAAAGATATTGTAGGTATACTTTGCAATCGGCAACCATGAAGGTGTTCCCATTGACAAGTAAGTTTATTCAAAAATAACAGTGACACTGATCTGGTTCAGCTTTGCTCCACACTTCGCCCCCAAAGAATACCAAATGGATTGGTTGTACGACACAATGGCAGACGCCTGGAAGGGATGGATCCCATCTGATCAAGTAAAAGACTTCAAATAGTCAGTTTAATCTTTAAAATGCATCTAATGGTCAATTTCAGTCGTGGCAGTTACAGAGTTCAACTTTATCCGGGACTTCGTCTTCTTTCGATTCACACAACTCTTGGCGGTGATCCCATCAATTTGTGAGTTTCTCTTCGTTCGCTTCAAATGTTCTTATTTAGCTGGATGTACATGAACCAAACCGATCCGGATGGCACTTTCACCTGGGTCGTGAATGAGCTCCTGGCTGCCGAACAAGCGGGCGATAAGGTCTGGGTGGTGGCTCACATTCCAGGAGGTTCCAGGTGGCTTGTTGACTTTATTCTATCAATTTAGGAGACAGTGAGGCTCTTGAGGGATGGGCTTTGAATTATTACAACGCCATCAATCGATTCCAAAATACCATTTCTGCCCAGTTCTTTGGTCATACTCATTCCGACAATTTTTACATGGTCTATACCGATCCCAAGGTACATTTCCGCAGTTTTCAGTCTTCAAAAAGGTGTTTTTAGGATGCCACATCTCGTCCAACTTCTGTAGTTTATGCTGCTCCATCAGCTACAACATATAGCGAATATAACCCCGCTTATCGCATTTACACAGTCGATGGAAACTACCAGGGATCAACATATGTCAGTCTTATCGCCATCCCACCACAATTTTCTTTGTTTCAGCAAGTAATTGATTACGAGGAATGGTATCTGAATTTGACGGAGGCCAATGCGAAGCCCAATGACAATCCCGTCTGGAAACAATTATTCGCCAGTATGAACCAAGAATTCGGACTGAAATCACAGGTCCCGTCGGAATGGAACAATTTCATCGAGAGAATGAAAAACGATGACGATCTCTTTAACAAATATCAGATGTATGCGAGGAAATGACCAAAGAAAACGGGGAGTTTAGGGTGCGAAAGAGAAGAAACCAATACGACGGAGTAACCCGCTGCACGGGTCAATGCAAAATGAACCAACTCTGTGATTTCAGACAATTCCATCACGAAAGTGCTCTTTGCTCTGATCTAACTGGTAGACTTTGTTTTTTTATAATTTCAAAAGGAAGTTTAGGAGCCACGGGTGGACCAACCGGAAAAGTTTTATACAGAAAATCACAGACGGCGACACCAATGGCAAGTAATCTTGATGTCATCGACGCCGCCAACAAGTTCAAAAACAGCCGGAGAAGACGGTGATCAGGTCGACGCGAGATTCCTTTCCAAATGTACATTCTGGGTATGATGTCCTCCTGAATAAAACTGTTCTCACAATTGTATTCTCTCACCAGTGTCTGTTTTGTGAAGAGGATGATGATGTTGGGCAGTGACGTGCTCCTCGGAGTCAATTGCCCAAACGCGACTGAATTTGTGGGCAATTACGATCATGATGATAAGCACGGCTATGACCAAAACCGACAAGATCTAAAGACGACGTAAAACGAACAATTAGAAAAACAGACTAAAATGAAGAGGAATCTCATGTAGAAGGAGGCATTCCGATCATCGACCATCACATAATAGATTATTATAATTGTAGCGCCAATCTCGCATAAGATTGCAACACAAAGGAAGAAAACCAACTGCAAAAGAGTAAGGAATATTAATGTATACTTACTCCTCCGCCGGTTAGTCGATCTTGTGCATCAGTTTTTGGAAAAGAATAGAAAATGAGAATAGTGAGCAGAACCAGGGTGGCACCAAAGAAAAGAAACTGGGCGCCAGAAAGGAATATATGATCCTGGCAGATTAATCAAGAAAAGAACATTAGAAACTTACGGGGAATATTATCTGAAGAGACACGCCATTGGTCCATTGGAGACCGCAGGCAATTATAGCGCAAACATTTAGAATCTAGAGAGTTAACTCGATTGTTGTCATTAGACTTACCACGGCAAAGAAATTCAGGAGACCCAAAGGCGAGCGCACGAAAGCATCCATTGGCATGGCAAAACTCGCAGAGACTCAGGCCAAAAACATCCGCCGTTTGGCAATTGTTGGGCCAGGTAATGGAGATTCGGAGCCGGCCGGAAGGGGAGTGACTAGGCGGAAAATTGCAGACAACCGAATAAGGAGAATACGACGTTTATGTATAAACTAATATACCGGTGTGAAAGAGGGAAGATCACATGACTAAACTGAAACTGGCGAGATTTAGAAGTCGTCGAATTTTTTGGACATTTTCTTCATCTGGCGGAACGAGGAAGGAGACTTGGGTCGGCCTACTGGTTTCTGGTTCTCTGTAATTTTTTATTTCGACGAGACTGTCAATAACTGACCTCTGTTGACATTTTCGATCATCTTGTCAATTCCAGGAAGAATTTGCTTGAGATCTTCACAGGCGCCTGTCTCAACATTTGGAATGTAATGGCCACAGCAGCAGAGGCAATTCTTTCCATTGCTGGCACAGGTCGTTCCGTGGAAAAGCTCCATAAGGAAACGATGATGTGGAGGAGGAGGGCCGAAAGGACGTCGAGACCACATAGGAGCATCATTGGGGAAGGACATTCCACGGTTCATGAACATGGAGAAACGAGGAGCAGACGACATTCCTGGGCCATATCCTTGTTGTCTTGACTGGAATGGATTTGGGCGCTGGTTGAAGTAAGGAGCCTGTCTTCCTCCACGAGGGCCTCGACCATCTCCCATGTTACCAGAGAATGGGAAAGGAGCATCGTTGCTAGGGCCAGCACCGAATGGAGGAGAATTAGCTCCAGATCCAAATGAGGGTTGCTGGAAGAGGGGAGGTCCAAAAGAGGGACGACTGGGTCCTGGTCCAAATTGAGGAGGATTTAATCCGGGTCCGAAGGCTGGCTGTTGTGAAGGACCAGCTCCGAAAGGTGGTCTTTGTGGGAATCCACCGAAAGGCGGCTGATTTGGACCAGATCCAAATGGCTGTCTTGGTGGGAACTGCATTCCAGGAGAAGATGGTCCACCAGGTTGGCCAGACGGGAAAGATCCTTGTCCAATAGGTCCAGCAGGGAAATCGGACTGGAAGAAGGGGGGACGAACTCCAGACCCAGGAGGAGGTGACATCCGTCCGAATGGTTGATCGAATCGAGGCATGTTAGCTGCAGGACCGAAGAAGTCATCACTTGGTCTTTCATCAGGTCTTCCTCGTCGTCCCTCTCCACGTCGTCCATCTCCTCGTCCATTCTTCTTTCTCTTGTCTCCACGTCCTCGTCCACTTTGCTGTCCTCGGCGTCCCTCACGGAATCCGTCATAATTGTCAGTATTTGGTGCATATCCCATAGGAGCAGCATTGTTATTGTCTCTTCCACCGGCTCTTCCTTCGTAGGGGAAGTCGAACTGCGGCTCAAACGGCATGAAAGAAGCAGTCGAAGCGTCGTCATAAGAAGAGAAGTCAGTTTGTCTCTTTTGGCGCCCTCCCTGAGAAGCATCGTCCATCATACGCATCTTGTAGAGCTCGCTACTGAATCCCTAAAACTCAGACAGTTATGGCTTCAGTATCCTGTACCTCATGGTTTCCATTGGTGATCATCATTTGGAGTCGCTCTCTGCGTCCGCCGCCGAGGAAAAGTGGAGGAGGACAGCCGCCTCTCTCTTGGCTTACTTCACAAGCTTTTTTATCATCACAGTCAGTGTCGAACAAGGGACGGACTTCTTTCATTCTAAAGATTGTATTAAACAAAAAATAGAAAGGAACTAACGGACAGAATCGCCTGGGTGTGGCGGTGTCATTTCTGATACGGCATTCAAATGATCGACTGCAGAAACCGCACTTTGGAGGAGCACCACGGGCTTTGTACTCGTCCATCAACATATTGTACTTCTCCATTGTTTTGGAGGCGACAAACTGCAATTGCTATGTTTATTCCGACAAGAGGGAATACCTTTTTCATCCAGCTGGGCCATTCGGGTTTTGTTGGAATAGCTACACAAGATTTGGGCAACTTGTCCAATGATTGATCGGGCCAGAAACATTTTGCCTAGAGAGACTATTGAAAACAATGCGAAGAGACGGCCAACCTGTTCCCATGGTCCCCAAGCACCACATCTTTCAAATTGTGGGCCAGGAGGTCGAGGTGGACCAGGACGGCGTCCTCTTCCCGATGGTGGTGCAGGAGGAGCCATGGCTTCGCTTTCAGACGAACTGGGCATGTCCTCTTCATCGTCGTCAAATATTCTTGTCTCATTCACTGTCTCAATGTCCTTCCTCACGCTGATGATGCTGAGATAGGCAGATTCCGGATCGAAGTCATCAATCCAAGATGACTCCATCTGGGCAGCTGCAAGTCCAACGAGGACTAACAGAAGTTTCATTTCTGAAAAAAAAAAAGAAATCGTGAGTGGAATAGACAAGCTGAATGGATAGAGAGAGAGAGAGAAAGGATTGCGAGAAGTGACGCCAAGGGGCTCCTTTATACCCGGGGTCGTGGGTTAAACACGTCGCGACGCCGGCGCTGATCTCGGCTGTGGAAGGAAAATATCAGGAAGTAAATAAGAGGAGCCTCGCGCAGAGCAACACGCGGCGGTCACTTGGTCGACTTGGAGAACGCACTCGGATGGGAATTGTTTGATCTCATTGAATCTTTCACAGAATAGTTTCGAAGATATCATAGAATTTCATCTTATTCGTTTCTTTAGATAACATTTCTACTGTCGTTGTCTTCTTGTGTGCCGATCATAAACACCAGAACTCCGGCGTAATTTCTATTTTGGGCACTTTCAGTTCATCCTCCTTTTTCCGCGTTCCTCATAAGCGGCGACTAATGAGTTTGAGTCATCTGTTGCTGATCTACAACTCTTCCTCTGTTTTCTCTTTCCCGTGCCTGTTGACCTTTCAAATAGCCATGACAAACAATGGTTACTCGATGACCAGTCGACCAGTGGACAGTCTGCTACTCTAACTATTTTTAGACATTACAAGTACAGACAATTGATAATTTGGATTAAAAATGATGATGGAGCTTGAAACCGAAGAGTTTATTGACCCGGAGGAGATTCTTCTTGAAACGGCTGCCCTGTTCTTGCCAAGACCATCCAGTCTTCTTTGTACAAATCAGCATCTGCGTGTTGTTTTATGGCCCGTATGCTTGTCTCTCACTTTAGTTTCTCTTCCATATGAGACAAAATCACACGAGGGGAAGAATTCCCCCATTAATTTCTTCCATTTATCCTGCCATTCAGTTTCATGGGAGTCGAAGACGGTGTTGACGGAGACAGTTCCTGTAGGTGTGTTTTAGTTGAATTGTGTACTTACCGCCGTCTTCTAAAACTGCGTGAATATTCTTGATGGTCTCCCGGGCGAAGAATTCTTTTACCGGACAGAGAAGGCCGGACTCTTGTTCCGAGGAATAACACGCGTCCAAGAATACCGTATTGTATTTCTCATCTAAACTTTTCTATTCTCTAAAATTATTCACTATCGAACGTTTCTGAACAGCGACTTTTAGTGACTCAATACCATTCTCGACTATCAGTTTGGTCCGTCCCTCAATGGGTTTGAAGTCAAAATATCGTGCGGCCAATCCCACCATAAAAGGATCCAGCTCCATGACAGTTGTGTGGATCTGAAAATGTACAGTTCGAGCAATCAGCCATGTGATTACGTCGAGATTAAAACGATCAGCAATGGATAAGAAATTGGGAATGGTTCCTCCGCCCAATCCCAACATCAAAACTCGTTGTTGTTTTGGCGATTTGTCGGACAATGCCTGTAATATTCCGTGTCAAAAAAGGAATGGCCTAACCTCTGTACAGAATGGAGAGACGATCATCATCTGAAAGTATCCCTCAGGTGTACGACTTTTATCCACCGGCCATTGACTGCTGTTACTGTTCTCCCACGTCAGCTCTAAATGGCCGTCTATAAAGCCGATCGATCTCTCACTTTCGGGCGTCTTTAGCCAAGTTCCACTGTTCGAATATCCCTTGAGATTGACGAGTGTCATGTATCGGACCACGGTCAGTAGTGAATTGTGGAGGTAGTCATACTTTTTCTTGTCTTCCATTATTTTGTCGACGATTTGAAAACATGTCTGAGTCTTCGGGCTGCACTCGACGCCGTAGCGTTGGTAGTCCGACTTCAGAAGGAGATCTCTCACTTCTTCGTGGACTCTCGCCGCAACTATCGGATCCTCTTTGTTACGGAGATAATTAAATATCCCGAGTAGGAAAATCTGTAGGAGATTCATTAGGGCAGAGGTTAGCTTACGATAATTAGTATCCAGATGATATTGGTCTTTGTTTTTTTGGAAGTTCTTGTCCATACAACATGGTAACGAGCTGGATGCATTGAGAATTAGTCAAAGAAGGAAAGTGCTCGTCGATTTCAGAGACACGCGGTCTCACGATATAACAGTCTGCCGAAATGGCGAATAGACAGCAGATTCTGTTTCGCCGAGTCTACAGAAAACGATATGTTTATTGGAATATTCATAAAAACAGTAACAACAAGAATCATAGCCCATATCGACGAAGATACCCAAGATGTTGAAAGTCGAACCTGTGGATGACATCCTCCAGATTTTTGGAGAATCTCGTTCGCTGTTCTTTCCACGTCCACTGGGCCTTCTTCGAACAGACGAGCATCTGAAACAAAATAATAAAAATAAAATAAAAGAAACTCGAGTACATTTCTCTCATATTGATAGGGAGCCAAATAACACGAGGGAAAGATTTTTTGGAATTGTTCCAGGGCTAGGCGTTCGTGGCGGACAGCATTCGCTTTGCTGATTGTATTGACCGAGACGACACCTCCATCTTCGAGAGAATCGTACATATTCTGGATCACTTGGTGGTCGAGGAATTCCTTGACAGGGCATAGCAGACCAGTCGTCGTCTCGTCGTTCGAATAGCAAGCGTCGAGAAGAATCGAGCGATATTTCTTCTCTGATCAAAACATAAAATTGTCGACAAGATGACTTACTGTTTTTGACGGCCTTTCGAAGAAATTTGAGACCGTCGGCCACGACGACATTCGTCAGCCCGGTGACATTTTTGTGTCCAAAATATTTCCTTGCCAGGACTACAATATATGGATCCAATTCAACCACCGTTGTCTCGACCTGAACAAGGACCATCTCTAAATAAAAAGAAGAGCTCTAACCTTGATGTCCATCTCGGGAAGGACAGAAAGGAAACTGGAGCTGATGCCGCCGCCCAGTCCAATCATCAGAACTTGCTGCTTCTCCTGACTGTCGAAGGACATAGCCTACGTATCGGGATGAATTTCAATAATTAGTCCAGCTAACCTCGGTGATGAATCCGATGCCGATTTGCACCTGGCAGTATTCGCTGTCGACGATCATCTTGTCCACGGGCCATTTGCTTACCAATGAATTTTTCCAAGTCAAGACATCCGGCCTCCGGAGGTTGACTGCCGTGAAAATGTAACCGGGCAATGAGTCGAGACGCATCAGACGCTGCGCCACGATCTTTCCATGAATTCGGCGGACATCGTCTATGATCGTGTAACATTGGCCAGTCAACGGGCTGCACTCCTCGGCGACCACATGGCCAGACTGTTAGAAATAAATAAAAATCTCGAAGCAGACGGAGACAAACCTGCCTAAAGATGGCCTCCTCAATGTCGCGTTCCTTACGTCCTTTCTCGTCTGTCGCCTTTCTTTGACTTGACTTATTCGGGCTGCTCCAACTCGGGAAAGGCACAAACCCATTGTTCCAGGCGATCCACAAGATTAGACCAACGATGAGCAGTGGAATCTTTAGACGCTGCCACGTACTTCTCCTCATTCTGAAATGCATCGTTTAATTGTGAGAAAATTAAAGGAACCGTCAGGGACTGAAAACAACTTGGGCTCAAAAGATGCGCCTATTTTTACTGATCATTAATATATATGCATTTTTCTGTGACGGGGTCTGGATCAAGAGAAAAACGCATTTGTAGTGCTGAAAATTGCATTTCTATCACCTTCTAACGTGTCAAAAGGTGATATCATGTCAAAAGGTGATGGCGCGAAACTTTATAGATTTAATCCCCGTACTAATCTCTTTGAGCAGTCCCTGACGGTTCCTTTAACGGAAGAAAGGGGGTACACACGGGAGAAGAAAAAACAAACTAACCTTTGAAGAAAAGAAGAAAAGAGTGTGTCCAGTTGACAGGTCATTTATACTGGAAAATGCTCGACGAAACGAGACACGTTTTTGTTGGTTCAGGAGGGTCGCCCGTTGCTTTTTGATATTCAAATGTTTTGAGAGAGAGCGAAGAGACAGAAAAGAAACAACGATTTATACGGAAAGACAAAAAAAGTCAAAAGTCGTAGAGAACTTGGAGAGCCTGGAAGTCGAATTTCCCGATTACCGTGGCCAAGTTCTTCTGGAAGACCTCTCGCTGTTCCTGCCATGTCCAATTCTCTTTTTTTGAGCAAATCAACATCTAAACGCATGTTTTATAACAGGCGAGATGACACTAACATTTCTCGCCCTTCCATAAGGAGCCAGGAAGCACGAGGGGAATACTGATCCGTATAGGGCGAGAATATCTTTTTCATGAGTATTTGTATCTTTTAGAGAGAGCGTATTCACCGAAAGAACTCCTGAAAGACGTCAGAAATTGTGCAGGATACGCATACCTTTGTCATCCAGAATTTCATACAAATTTCGGATAACTTGCTCCTCGAGGAAAGGTTTTATTGGGCATATACGTCCTGTTCCTGTCTCGTCTACTGCATAGCAGGCATCTAACAGGATCGAGTGATATCTCCTCACTGAATTATTTAAACTTTGTCGTGGTTTCACTTGCCTCCTTCCACGGCATCTTCCACGAATTGGATTCCATCTTGGACAATGATATTCGTGACACCCGGTTCCGCCAAATGGTTGAAGTATTTTTCGGCTATTTTTACCATAAACTCGTCGATTTCGACTACAGTTGTCTCCACCTAAAAAAAGGTTGACGAGCTGTAAGTCGATGGCTTACATTGAGATCCAAATGATGGAGAATCGAGAAGAAACTGGACGACGATCCTCCTCCCAGCCCGATCATCAGCACATGTTGCTTCTCATTCGTTTCTAGGGACATCGCCTCCATTATAAAGCCTATAGCTATCTGCATTTGACAATATCTAGAAAAAAAATTAGAGAGACTAAAATTTTAAGGCTGACTCGACGGGTACTATCAATTTAGATACGGACCAGTCTTTGGTCTTCAAGTTCTCCCAAGTCAGCCTCTCCGGCATCTCCAGCTGCATCATTGTGAAATAAAGACGAGACTCCTTAATCCACATCGATCTTTTGGCTGTAATCCTAAAAAGAATGTGGTTTTTTAAGGAGAGATGACTGACTCTCCTTCCCGTCGACCAACATGATCCTTGATTATATAACATGTCCCCGACGGACTGCACTCTTCTGCCAGGACGACTTCAGGCTACAGAATAATGTCGTCTTCAATGCCAGTCTTTGTACCTGCTTTAAAATGGCCTTTTCCATATCCGCCCTCTTTTTAATCGCTTGTTGTTGTGCCTTTTCACTGGATCTCTTTGAGGAGGACTCTTTTGAAAGGGAGAAATGCTTTGCGACATCTGTGTAGTAGACAACCTGGAAAACAACTAACTCAATCAGAGAAGAAGTGACAAACAATGGCTATCACGACGACGATGAGAGGAATCCGGAGGCCGAGGGAGATCATATCAAATGACGATGTGAGTCAGATCTATGACGACTGTGGAGAGGATGAGCCGAAAGCCAGGCGCCACGCCTCATGTTGATACAGCAGGACATCCGATTCGGACTGTACTATCTGTATGTCGAGGAGAATGTCTGTGAGAACAAGACAGAAACAAGGAATAGTTTATCGCAGATGATATACAGCGACAACACACACCGGATCAAGATCCCTTTCTGCAAAACCGGAACCTACAGTACCCCCGCCTAATTATAGAATTCTTAGAAAATAAATTTCTTTTTGTTTTTTAGTCACCGGTGCCTGTTCTATACAAAGAGAGAGAGAGAGAGAGATTCGCTTGGGTACAAGTAATACTGGAATGTTGGACACGTTTTAGGATAGAGAGAGTTCGAAGCGGGTACGGGAGGACGCTGCCTGATCTTCTTATGGCTGGCCAGCAAAGTTCGGGTTTACGACTTCGATGTCGCCGGTGGGGGCGAGGCCAGGACATTCGTAGACGCTGAAGTTGTTCTCGTCGTCGACGCCATCCTCCTCTCCATCAGACTCCACCATTCCTAAACAATTCTGATTCGAAGAGGACAAGAGTTGGAGTACCTGAAGCGCCATCACCGCAGATAATTTTCTGTTTAGCCTGTTGATAGTGGTGGAGTTGGGCTTTGTAGGCGAGAGTCTCGTCTCCCTTGTCGCCCTTGGCTCCCTTCTTAAATCCAGGTCCAGTACCAGCATAGGGGGCGTATTCGCTGTCATCGGGAGTGTCGCGTCGTCGTCTAAACTTGACAAATGCCCTTTTGCCCATTCATACACGCCACCTCATATACATGCCTCCTCCAACGACTGTTCCCACCAATCCAACACTCATCACACATCCAACAGCTGAAACAGAAAGAGTTTTATTTAATCTAACTATGATGTCAGTAGTCGACGTAAACACGGGATAATTCCTCAAAGAGACTGGCTAATCCGCATTAGAGCCCGCGGCAGTTTCTCTCGCTTTTTCTCTCGAGGGGCTATTTATCCATCCAAATTATACGCCCATTCCCGGGTAGCAACATTCGTCGAAACTAACCGAGCAGGAAGAGATTGTTGTTGTAGTGCCCGCCAGCGACAACAGTCGGCTCAGCCACACGTCTCTTGGTCTTCTGGACTTCAGGCTCAACAAAGGAGACGAACTCGCTCTGTCCTTTCTTCTGGGCCACTACAGGCTGTGCCTCGACGGTCTCACTCTTGACCACGGGGACCTCTTCCTTGACCTGAGGAGCAGCACGGGCAGACGGCTGTACAATCTCATTAGGGATGGGAAATTGGTTGGAACACAAAGAGGTGGATTTACTGGGAAAACGGGGAGAGCCACACGTGATTAGGGAGAGTATTCACCTGCTTGGCGGGGGCGGCCGCCGGTAGAAAAGAGTCCTCGTCAGTGAGACGATCGTCGACTTGGGGCTCTTTCTGGAGATCGATCTCGAGATCTTCAGGTTGAGGGAATTCTGAAAGTGTTTTTCTCTATCAAGGAGCCATAGATCTCTCTGGGTAATCTCATTAGCCAACAAACATATTCCCCTGGAAATATCAGAAGATGGAGCCCTCTGCTCGGCTAAAGAGCATTCCCCTCCCCGTGTGACGTGTGAGCATACACGTCGACGCCCATTCAATTTACCTCCATTCTTTGTGAGCATGCTAGCCTGACGGATGATCTCCTGGAGCTGGAAGTCTCTCTCCCGCTGGTCCTGCTCATTGAACTCCTGGAATGGCTTCAATCTTTTAAATTAAAGGAGGACAATTACCTCATCTGACATTTGATTGAAAAACTGTGATTCGGGTACATCTTGGAACTGCCATGTCTCTGGAATGTAACCGCCTTCCGACACTGAAATTCCCATTTCGTGTTTATGATCATTCAGAGAAGTCGTGGGGTCGAAGAGGGCAGCTGCACTAAATGAATGACGCGGAGGTCGCCTTCGATTATCATATTCTACTTGGCGACAAGCATCTTCGAGATACTTTTTATCCCTCGGATAAGAGAGCCGCCGAATACAATTAGTCGAGGAATCACGAGAAAGGACACACAACCGGAAGCACATTTCCCCCTTTCTCCAGTTCCCTCTCAGTTTCCCCTCGAAACACTTATTTTGGATAGAAATTATGATCAGAACGAGTTCGAGAGGTGACCTGCTGTGACATCAAAAAAGGGCAAAGAATGACGTGGGGAGGGCGAGAGACTCGTCGAGGATCAAACGGAGCAAGCGGCTCATTGCTTCCGGAGGAGCATGTCGCCCCACAATGAGTCGTTTATTGGCACAGAAGACGGGGGATTATGTTCCCTCCTCTTCTTTTTTTGGATAAAGAGCCCACCAAGCTGTGGTTGTTTTTGCCTGATGGTGGTGATCCCCTACTCACGGACCAAAGAAGATGCCAAAACAAGTCCCCGAGGTCCCTCACCCGAACCCGAGGGTCTAAAATGTCCCAATGGTGTGGGTTAAATAGGTGTCAAATGCATCTGGTGGTCACTGACACTTTGTCAGTCTCTCTTTTGCCGATTTTAACCCGGGTCTCACAACGAATACTGTAAAAACTGTAAACAGTAACTTACCGGCGCCGGAGGCAGGTGGTGTGGCTGCGGCAAAAAGCGCTGCAGCGAGCGCGAAGCGCCACATCCCGTATGCTTGCCCGAGGGGGTGGAGCAGCCGTCGCACGGAGCGAATCGATGGCGAGTGAGAAGGCCTGAGGCAAAACTGACGTCAACGGAGAACGGAAGCAAAGCGGCAGATGCCGTCGAATGAGCTCGACCTCGACCGTCGACTATCTCGTCTTTGTCAGAGGACGATCGAGATCTCACTTCACAAAACAAAACTCACCTTCTATTTAAAATTTCGCGTAACAATGTCGACGGCACAAATCAAAGAAAAATGACGTCGGCCTGAAATTGAAATCTCTATGAAACGGCGACACGAAAAAGATGAAAAGAAAGAGAATATTGAGATAAGCAGCTGAGCCGGCTAATTGTGACGCGTCGGCTAATTGCACACGTGACGGAGAAATCTGAAACAGGGCCAAAGGACAAGCCAGCGGATGAATTGGGTTCGTTTATGGCTGAATTCTCAAGTGGGGTCATTAAAGACGAAAAGATAGCAAACATCGATGTGTGGGAAGATGACTACTTGGCTTGGCTCGAATACAACGGCGGATCGACATTTGACGACAAAAAATAGCTTGTTTTGATCACGAGAATTTGCCAAAAATGTACTCGGAGGGATTATGGGAAAAACAATCCGAGACAGATGGGATTAATTGTGAAACACTTATCCGTTGGTACGGGGAAGAAGAGCACACGGAATGTAGAAAGAGGAGACAAGCACGACCCTCATTTTGTGAGGTTTCTTCTTTATCAGGGACGGATCGATGGACCATCGCTCGATAGGGAACGCGTCACAATGCCAGCCATTTCAGCTGTTTTCTTTTGTTTGCCCTCAGGCCAGAGACCAACCCGGAAATCATCTAAGATGAGGAGACTCGCGTGTCGATTCAATAATCATAGTTGGAATTTTGACGATAAGCCAAATGGCCGGTTTATGAGCACGACAGGGGACGAAAATGAAAAAGAACAAACGATGTCAGCAGAAAAAAAAACAATCGAAAAAGGGAAGAGATTTGGAATGGACACGCAGCAGCTCGTGTAAAATGGGGCCGGATTATTTACGGAGGGGATTGGAAAACCGGGGGAGGTTCGATCGGAATTCAGCTTATCTGTTATTCTGGCAGATAACACGCCTGATGACGCCAAAAAGGCGACAAGCGGAGAGGTGGTCGAGCGGAAAACGGCGGGGGACCATCAGTGAGAGACAAGGTCGACGACGACGACCACAAGAAGGATGATTTTGTTTTCGAGGGAAGACAAATGAATCTGTTTGTGGGGAAAAGAGAATGAGGAGACGGACTGGCGGAGATGACAATGCCTCTGATGGCAATGTTCCATTATGAGCTTTCACAACGGAGGAGGCTGCACAAACAATCCGCTTCGGATCAGAACGACGAACAATTGGCATTAATGGTATTATTAGTCAAATTACTCGAAGAATTCCAACAGACAGAAATAAACGATCAAATGGCTTCAAACTCGACAGCCCGTAGACTAGGAGACAATCTGATCTTGCCTTAAGAAATTCGAAAGTTGATCTAACACAACTCAGACAACTTTATTTTTGGAATCTCATAGCAGTTCTCGACTCGACTCGAAGAGCTGATCCCAACCACATAAATTTTGTCCAATAACGCCGATATCGATTTCCGGAAAATGACGTAGAAGTTTTGCGTGAGCGGAAAAATAAGTGTCCACAACAACAGCGCTCGATTTATTATTTCTCAGCCTCGTTTAGTCTTTTTTTGCTGTTCTGATCTTTTTGCTCTCTGATGATGAAGTATAGGATTGAGAAAGTTTTGTTTTTATATATTGCTTTTCAAAAATACTTTTTCTGTACAAAAGCAAAAATTTTGGAATATTTTGATCTCTAAAAAAAGTGCTCTGAAGCTGTAATTCATGCTCATCTCTTTGCCGCACATTATTTTTTGTCTTTTCCATCTCTCCACTCATATTCCTCAACATTTTAGAGAAGTGGTAGCAGTTGCTTTCAATGGCATTAGATGGAGATCAACTGGAGGATCCTGTACCTCCTTTCGTAAAAACGCTAATTTATGTCAGCAATACAATTTTAGGTTTTAGAAGCCAAATCGAAGTTGGAAGCATTGGAATGTTCAAACACATTGAAATTCTTGGCTGGAGTTAGAGAAGTATTTTTTGTAACCTTTGCCTTTGAGAATTTCTATATTCCAGATTGCTAACGAATTTAATGCAAAGAGACAGCTTGTTGAAGAGAATATTGTAGAATCAAAGGATGCACTAGTTGATAAATTGGAAATATTGAGAAAGTATGCCATTTTTTACAAATGTTTGATGAATCTATGTCGCATTAGTTGTAAAACTGATTTACTCTCCTTGCGTGAATCGATAACAACGTTGCGAGATGGATATATTTCAACCACTCAAAAAATAGTTCAAAGTTTGATGGAGGTGAAGTATTTTTATAAGCTGGAACAAAATTTTTAGACAGATCCTACAATCATAACAGCGTTTGAAGAAGTTTCAGCTAAGCAAAACCAATTAGCCAGGTATTTTTGCAGTATATTTATGTACTTTTTTAGATTAAAATTAGAAAAAGAAGGAAATGATTTGATTTCATCCTTGGAAAAAAGCGTAAATGGTCGTAATCTTGATGAAATTAAATCTAGCCTTGATGCTGCCCTAAATCATGAAGAAACTTGCAAAAAGGTAAGTCTGTGAGTATCTTTTATACGATTATAGCACAGTATGATTCAACGTTTGATATATATCCAGCCACTTTATCAAAATATTGTGATAAATTTCTTCCGGAGGTCAAATCACAATTGTATACATTTTTGACGAAAGATATCAAGTTTCCCTTTGAAGAAAGTGACGGTATCGCATTTGTTTTAGTCTTTTATATAAAATATGTAGTAACTTCCATTTCTCGGGAGCACGCAGCTATACTTCGAAAATTCTTTGAGATAGTGAAACTCTTATATACAAGAGCTAGTCCAGATGACTGGTATGCACTTCTTAAACCGGAACTTTGATTTTTTTACAGGCCAACAGAAGTTGCTGAGACATTCTTCAAACCTATTCATGACAGATTTTATTATCATTTTTATGGAGATAGAAAAACAAATAATAAGCATCATCCACGTTGGTAAGTGAATAATGCCTATTTATCTGGAGATTATAGGTTTCTTACACAGCTTTTATCTTGGATACGAGCTAATTTGGAGTTTTTCGAGCAGACCTTGAGCTCAATAAAAGTCTGATTTTCAGTATATTCTTCCTTCAATCAAATTGTTCAGGACATCTTTTCATTTAACCCCTCCGGATTTTTTCATTATCGTATTTCCACGTTGGCAGTCGAGAAGATGCACGCGATACTATCCTCCCCCGGAGTAAGAGTTGCGCATATTTAGAAACGTCAGTTTTTAGACTATGGAGGATTCCATTCTATTTTCTAAACTCGTCGATGAATTAGTTGAATTTGAAGAAGGTCGTCAAGTGTTGGATCCTTTCGCCTATGGCGTAAACACTTTAACAGTGTTTTGTGGTGAAGAAATAATAAAGAACTGGATACAGGTAATTATTCTTTTGAAGATTCACTTTTTTTAGATGGAACATGATGTTAGTCTTGCTTATTTGGATGACATTTTATCAGACGAAAAAAGGTGGAAAAACCGCTTAGGAGAAATAGATGATGTTGACGAGGCAAAGTTATCGCAAAAGCTTATATTTTTGTAATTATAGTATGCCGTTTGCCAATGCGCTGATCAGTTTCTCATTCATGTTGTATGTATACAGAACCGTTCCAAATATTTGCCGGATAATCATTCAAAGGTGATCTTTGTTGCAACCAATAATATCACATTTATTTTTAGCGACGATTTTTTGATTTACAATTATTTTTATTTGATGAATTCCGGGAACGTCTATCACAAATTGCCAATAGCGCCGACTCTCCTTGGAGTGAACCTTTTCCTCAAATAATGAACGCTATTTGGTTCGATAAATGAGATATTGTATGTATTTTCCAGGTTTCTTTGTGATACTCTCAGAGATTGGAATGAATCCCATTTTGTTGACGATAAATATCCAAAGACTACAGCCCTTGAGAGTACTAGTCTCATGTATAGGTAAGATTTTTTATAATTTTATGTAAATTTTATAGGCATCTTTGGACACAAATGGTAGATGATGCAGTGAATTCTCTTCGTATACAAATATCGGAGTTAGCTCACCAATATCAGCAATATCGATGGTATTTCGTTTAAAAACAAACAAATCTTTGATTACAGGTCTTCGATCGATGTGACCGGACCGGCTACTAAAGAAATATCCCCGACATTTTGCCCATTATTACTAAAAATCAGATCTGTATTTGCTTCAGCTGGACATTTACTCTCACAGGTATTTATTTTTCTGTTTTTAACCGTAAATTCTTCAGGCGTCGTTGAGTAATGTTTATAATCTTTTTATTACTACCATTGCTGAAATACTCTTAAAAGAAGTAGTGCAATGCACCGCTTTTGTGTAAGTTTTATTTTAGAATTTTATTAATAAGCGGCTATAGTGAATGTGGAGCATCTCAAATGTTGTTCGACATAGAAGAAGGCTTAATTCCTGTACTGAATAACATTTTTGATAGGAACCATCTACCGTCGATGCAGGCGGCGTCTAATTTGGTACGCATGTCTTAGATATTTAATATTTATTTAGACAATGGTAAAACTTCTGGGTGCGCTGCATCTTCTTTCGTTGCCTTGGCCGGCAGCTACTCTGCTTCGGGAAGAGCTTTCTAATGTAAATTATAGTAATTCCCATAATAAACATTATTCAGTCAACCGATGACCAAGCCGAAGAAAAATTGTTGGAGATGAAAATTACTGGTATAACCGCAGACGAAGCTGATAGATTATTTAGTCAACGTAATGATATGAAAAATGCCAATCTAGTTAATATAACCGTCAAATAGTATTTTTACTTCTTTATAAATCGGGTTATCGTTTAGCTGGGTTGTCAAATAAATTCATATTTCTATAGTTTCTATCTAAGCTTACATTCTACTGTGCGAATTTCGCTATGGTACTGTGAAGAGAACACTGTAAACACTCGAAAAGATGAGTATAGAGCGACCAATTGTTTCTCAAATTATAGTAGGGTTTTCCGAAGAAAGCGATGGATGTAGGGCCACAGGATCAGTAAGTATTCGATTAATTTATATGTTTACGTTTATCAGGTCACACTTATAGAAGAAGGAGGTTTAAAGGTTTTAATTGACTGTGGAGATCCGTGGAATGGAGGAGAACTAATTAATAAACTTATGCAAAAAGGAACAGCCTGCTCAGAAGTAATTTTATTTTTTTACATTCTACAATGCTCATTTCCAGATAACACATGTAGTAATTACCCATGGCCACGTAGATCATTGCGCAAATCTGAATCTATTTAAAAATGCTCAAATTTTTATGGCCTTTGATTATGTTACGCCCGATGGAATTTACAGCGCTATTGATAAGGTATGATATTTTGGCATCTTATAATTAAATTTAGACAGATGGATATCAAATAAGTGATCAAATTAAAGTTACCGTTGCAAAAGGACATACAAGTGTTGATTTAGTTGTCGAAGTAATGAATACCATACATGGAATGGTTATAATAGCAGGTTAATCCTTTCGTAGTTTGTTTATTTTGTAGGTGATATATTTGAAAGTGAAAATGACGAAGATAAATGGCAACAATTCTCAGAATATCCAGAAGAGCATCTTTTGCATCGACAGCGGATCCTTGAAGAAGCTGATGTTATTATACCTGGTCATGGCGAAATGTTTACAGTTCCCAATAAAAATTCATAATATTTCAGTGTTTGCAATACATGGATTGCCATAAAATCTTATGGAAATGTTTAATAATGATAATTGATGTTATTCAGATGATAAGGCGACAGATGATATGTTCATTATTTTTACGCTTAGCAAGACAAGAAGTATGTTTATTTTCTTTCCTAAAAACTTTATGTTTAGGTTCGCCTTTGTAGTAGTAATGTTTCCAACGGGTCCAAATTATCGGGTAGAAGAAATACGAGTAGACCACCTCTTCCAAGAAAACGTATACCAGGTTTTTATTTTTTGTTTAAGTATTTTTCAATTTATTCAGGAGTTCCGGCCGATAGAGGAGGTGTTTCCATCGAAGATCTTGTAAAACCGCGAGACGTTGCTCCTTCAAGATATTCATCGATAGGAGCCGAGGAATATGGGAAAGGCATCAGTCCAGTAAGCGTTTTTCTTGTTTCTTATTAATTTTTTAGCAACAAATAGCCATGGTTTTGGATGAATTTGCTAGAAGGCAGGTTATACGTGAATTATCTGCTGAAAATGGTTTAAATGCGAAACTATTTATGAGCACATATAAAAATTTTAAAAGTTATTGCTCAAATGAAGCTGTAAGTTGATTCGAATAGTAAATATATTTTTTTTATCTGTCTAGGTTGGCGTGGAACCAGCGTTATTGGTAACTTTACACGATATAATAATGGAAGGACATAATGTGGATACTCTTTTTCCTTTTTTCTTATCTCACGCAAGAAAGGTTTCCTCACATGTTGATTCGTTTTATTTTATTCTTAGATGTTTCCCCACCTTGAAGCTATGGATGATCTTCGGATGATTTCTGATCTTACACAGCCACATAATTGGTATTCTGATGCTCGAACAATTCAAAGAAAAATTATATTCCACGCGGGACCGACCAATTCAGGAAAAACATATCATGCGTTGAAACGCTTTGCTGAGGCGAAAAGTGGCGTATATTGTGGCCCTTTGAAATTACTTGCTGCTGAAGTTTTTACAAGAAGTAATGAGAACGGTTTGAAATGTGATCTGGTTACTGGAGAAGAACGGAGGTCAGCTTTTCTATTATTTTTTGTAAATAATATACATGTAGATTTGCTATCGATAACCATCACCCGTCTGCTCATTTATCCTCTACAATAGAAATGTTGTCTACTCAAATGAGAGTGGAATTGGCTGTGATTGATGAAATCCAAATGCTTCGAGATGAACAACGTGGTTGGGCATGGACAAGAGCTCTTCTTGGTGTTGCCGCAGATGAAGTAATTTCTTTATACTTCTGGTTTTACCCAATTTAGGTGCATCTTTGTGGAGAACCAGCAGCTATTGATATTGTCTCAAAATTACTGGAACCGATTGGGGAACATGTAGAAGTACGGCATTACGAACGGAAGACGCCTTTAACAATTGCCACACAAGGGCTAGGAAACCTCAATAATGTAAATTCGTCAGAATATTGTTATTTATTATTTTTTAAGGTCCAAGCAGGAGATTGCATAGTCTGCTTCAGCAAAAAAGCTATTTTTAGCGTGTCTACAACCCTCGAAGGTAAAGGCATCAAACCAGCTATTATATATGGTGATTTACCTCCAAATACAAAAATGTCAATGGCTGCAAAGTTTAACGATCCAAATGATCCATGTAATGTACTAGTAAGTGTTACGATAATGTCTAATTTGTTTATTTTTTAGGTTGCAACAGATGCCGTTGGAATGGGTTTAAATTTGAATATTAAGCGAGTAATCTTTCACTCAATTACAAGACAAGTATATCATTAAATTTTGAAAGTTAATGTTCTTCAGGGAGAGCTCTTGCCCACCTATGCTGCTCTCCAAATTGGTGGGCGTGCTGGGCGCTACGGAACATCTTACGCTGATGGTGTAGTTACTACTCTTCGAAACGAAGATATTGGGATCCTACGTGATGTACTTGCTCAGCCAGTAAGTTTTTAACTGTATTTCAAAATTATTTTAGATCGAACCTATTACTGCTGTCGGAATATCTCCAACATTTGAGCAAATTGAAACGTTTTCTTTCCATTTACCTCAAGCTTCTTTTGTACATTTGCTGGATTTGTTTATTTCAGGTAGCGTCCTTTTCAAATTTGAGTCTTTTTATAGTTTCTTCGATATCTGACCACTTTTTCATTTGTACTGTTACTACCATGAAAGAGCTGGCTGAACTAATTGACTACATTCCTCTTCCGTTAAAAGTTCGATATACATTCTGTATTTGTCCATTAAATGTCGATCATAAATTGACATCAACAATTTTTGTAAAAATGGCCAGAAGGTAAGCGAACATATGTGTTAATCTTTAACTTCTTTTAGGTTTTCATCTGGACAAAGTTTGACATATGATTGGTTGATTGATTTATTTAATTGGCCTCCTCAAATACCAACAACTCTCGAAGAATTGGTATTACTTGAAAAAGTCTTTGATATATTCGAAGCTTATTTATGGCTCAGTTTGCGGTTTCCTGACATGCTTCCCGATGAAGTCGATATTAGGTATCTGTATTAACTACATAATTAAATTAAGAAATATTCAGAAATGCAAAAGATGATTTAGACGGAATTATTCAAGAAGGTTTAGAAAATATCATTAGTATATTAGAAACCCAGGCGCTATCAGGAAAAGAGGTTTGTATACTTCTTTTAGTTTCCTGATATCCAAAAAATTGTTATAGGGCTCGCTTGCAAAGAAAATGCAAGAAAGAGCAAAAACAGCACGCGAAAAAGAAGAATTTGAAGGAAGTGAATTGAAATTTCCCAGCAAACGGAAAGGAAAAAGAAAGTTAGTAGCTATACGGATATTTTTTAAGTTAATTTCTAGGACAGTATTAGAAAGACTGGCAGCTCGAGCTGGCCTCTCTGAAGATGAGCTTGAAGAATTAAAGAATGAATTACGGGATGAAGAAAAAGAAGAATTGAAGAATGAATTACAGAATAATGCGAAAGAGAAATAATAGATTTTTGAGATAGGCATTTTTTGTTATTGTTGATTTTTTCTTGTTATTTTGTTTTAGTAAAAAAAGAAATATTCACTTTGTCGACTGTTCTTTTCTGGCTTTTACCCATTAATTTCCGTCGTCTGCTACAAATATAGTGAATATCCACATATTATAGCCCATTGTTAAATGGATGAAGCAGCAACAAGTAATGATGTAAGTTGTTGTATACTTGCCAATTATGGCTTAGATTACCGTGGAAGTCACAGAAATAACAATAGAAAAAGAAGAAATAATAATTACTGAAAATAGTGAAACACCAGCCGTCGAGCAAGATTCTTCTGTGACCGAAAATAATTCTGCCGATGTTCCATTATCAAAAAGAAAAGAGAAATTACTACTAAATGGAATGGGATTAATGCTTCAACAGGTACTGATAACTTTGATAAATTTCTTATACTAAAAATAGCTACGATCTACAAAAGAAAATGTCGTTGAAGAAATAAAAAATATTGAAGAACCTTCTGAAAATTCTGTAAAGTTGAACAGAAAAGAGAGGAGAGCCCTTTTACAACAAAAATTCGAGGAAAATGTTGATTCTTCAGAAGTACCGAGTTAATTTATTATACGTAAAATTATTTGTTTTAGAATCAAACAATAGAGGAGGCTCCTTCAGCTAAAGTAGCCCGAATATGCCCTGCAGTGGAATACTCATTTGATAAGCCATCTTTATTGTACAAGTATGTCCTGAAATCAAGTTTCAAAACTATTTATTGCAGGGACAGTGAATCATTTTGTCATAAAGTTCAGGATTTTGGTTTTGGCTCAATTTGTTCTAATAATTATGTCAAATTATCTAAATTTTCACCTGGTGGTCAATTTGTAGCCACAACTTCACAAGATCGTATTGCCAGGGTTTATGAATTTGATCAATCTACGAAAAAGGTGGCCTTTTTTCACACTTACAGTTTTAAATGCTTCAGTTATCTCAATGTGCCAATATTCCATTAGGCGATATACCGTATGACGCTGTGTGGCATCCTTGCGGAGATCTCTTGGCTACAACTTCTCGACATCATCCAATTCATCTGTGGAATACAAATGGGACAAGAGAAGCTTCTTATCGAGGAATTAACCATTTGGTAGATCAGTTTAACTGGAGCACAAATAATTTAGGATGAACTTACCGCAGCATATACGATGGCTTTTTCTAACGACGGGTTACGAATGTATGCTGGCTACACAAAATGTATACGAATCTGGGATGTTCGAAAACCAGGAAAACATCATAGCGAAATCAAAACATACAGTATCCCTTTACCATTTTCTGCGTTAATTAATTTATAGGAAAACAACCTTATGCTGAAGGACAAAAGTCCTGTATATCGACGATAAGTGTCCATCCATTTTTTGATGGAGTGTATGCTGTCGGAACTTATGGGCCGACAAGTAAGCTGTGTTGACCTCTTTTATGTTAAATTAACATTTAGTCGGATTGTACTCAGACCGTACGAACTTCGTAGAATGTCTCTTCAGTGGCGATTTCCAAGCCGTTACCCATATAAAATATTCTTCAGATGGAATGAAACTCTACAGTGCAGGAAGAAAAGTAAATCTTGGTAAATTTGTATCAACGAGCCGTTTCTAGACTAACACCATTCAATGTTTTGATCTGAGAAACCCAGGAAATGTCTTGTTTACACTGAAACGACCATTTGAAACGCAACAAAAGGTTTATTTTGATATCGATGGGTATGTGAATCAATAGCTCCAAATTTCAAGTGTTTTAGTGCTGAGCAATATCTTTTCTCGGGAACGTCAAATGGAGAAATTTCAGTGTTTGATCTGAAAAATGGTGACACTTTCCGGGAAGCCATATCTGTGACCAAAATTTCGGAGAGTAGTGTCCCCTGCACGAGGTATTTCAGTTGTAAAATTGTATTGATTTTGTTTTAGTTTACATCCGAGTCTGCCAATAATGGTTGCCTGTACAGGCGAAAGAATATTTCCAAATCCAAAATTGATCCCTGATGATTCCGATGACGAAGAATGGCAAAGAAGCTATCTCAATACACAAAATGAAAAAGATCTCGAAAATACAATACAATTATGGCAATTTAGTAAATAAAATATCTGTCTGTCACACCTCCTGGGGAGTCAAGTGTCGGCGGCGTCAAAAGCTACCGGTAACGATTGTTTCCATTGGTAGTTGCGCAACTCATTCAAACAGCTCGCATCGTAATTCACCTCATCTCTCGCCTTTCTCTTCTTTCTATTGTTTAGCCGCGCAACGGCTAGTTTCCTGTTGCATCAATGTAAACGGATGCGATTATTATGGAAAGAAAGAGAGAATCCGACTGGCAGGAGAAGATCACTTGGCACAAAAGAAGAGTATCCGATGACTAATGCTTGAGAAATTCACACCCTCCAAATTATTCTGACGAAACATAAGAAATGACACTTTGCAGTTTCTCTAATTTTTATAATTTTAATCCTAAAATTCTATTGTCTATAAAAGGATTTCTTCCTTCCTTGTTGGTCATCTTCCTCCCATCATGGGGGCGTTTTGCCTCCGTTCATTGAGGCATGGGACTCCGCCCCTCTTCGGGCCAATCATCGTCCGTCGTTTGGTGTTTAGTCACCGCATTCTGCTCCATTAGACTACGGTAACGGTTGTCATGAGCCTTCTTGAAGGCCGGCAGCTTCTACTGCCCCACGGCTTCTTGGTCGACGCTTCGACTGCCTCCGTCCTCCTCCAAAATCATAATCTCAAGCAGAGCGACGGTGGCGGCAAAATGCTTTCGTCATTCCGAATATCCGACCTTCTCGAAAAGAGAGACAATGGTATGTTGACAATTTTAAATTTTGGGGGAAATGGATGTCCGGCTGACGGTCGGAGCAATTTGCCAGAAATCAAGTGGAAAATGATAGTTTGACCGGATTAGGCGGATTACTGTCTGACAGTCACTTGACGAGCCCTCAATTAGAGAATAATTGAAAGAATAACAGACGAGGAAACAACGAGCCCGTTGAGAGGAAGCAGCCCCTCTGTTGCCGAGGAATCTGTCCGGGGAAGTCCGTCAGAAGATAGCAGTCCAACTTCTACCAAAAAGGTAAGATCGATCCGATTTGTCTGTAAAATACGAGCGATATTTAGGCAAGGAAAGCGCGAACTATTTTTACGGATAAGCAGCTCCAAGAATTAGAGAGTACCTTCGAGAAACAGAAATATTTGAGTGTACAGGATCGGATGGATCTGGCCCATCGGATGGGATTGTCGGACACTCAAGTCAAGACCTGGTACCAGAACAGACGGTCAGTTTCACTCGCCTTTCCTTGTTTTCTTGACATCTCGGCCATAAAAGTTGATACAGTAATTTGGGGGAAATATCCCTTTTAATATCTCGAAACGACATCAAAACGCATAAGCCGCCTTATGACCCCTCTAATATAGATGATTAAATTATTGTCCGGGGGTCTATCCGTTATTAATTCTGTCAAGAGCGATGTCGTGTTGTTTTAAGGGATCCGGCAATGGCCATCTGCCTGTAGTTATTGTATCTTTCTCTCGACCAAACTCCTTTAAAGGGGGTTACGGTAGTCCCGTGGCGAAGATTGAGAGGAAAGATTCGTTTCAATTATGGCGCCCGGGGCGGCGATTGTCGCGATGGGACCAAATTGGTTCCTAATCGACTCCCTTCTATACATCAATCGTCACGCCAGCCAATTTTGCCCATTACGAGAGACTCTTATGTCAACAAGAACCTACTGTAGACACTTTCCAACTTACCACGATATCCGGCCAATTTCAGAACAAAATGGAAGAGACAAGCTGCCGTCGGCATCGACCTCCTCGCCGAACCATCCAACCTGGCCGCTGTCCAACACCTTTTCCGGACTAATCCCTATTGGGCTGGTTATCTCGGAGCCATGAACCCCTTGGGCCCATTAGTGCCACCTTTGGGTACTCTACCTACTAGTCTTCCCCTGATGATGGCTATCCCGCCATTCCCTGTGATGACCTCGTCGAAGACAGCCGATGAACCGCCGCCGTCGACGACTTCTCCGCCGGGCACTTAGCCACCCAGATGATCTCTCAAATTCTATATGTGTACAGAAACATTTTCTGCTTGAAATGAACTATTCTTCCTAAAATACTGTAGGTGTATCTAATGGCGTTAATCGGGGTCGCCTAATCCAGTCAGCCGCAAGTCCCCGAGGGTAACCTTCGACTAAACAGATGATGAGACACTTGCGAAGGTTAAACAAACGACTTCCCAAGACGTTTTTTTAGTGTCAATGTCAACGGGGTGAGAAGGCTAGTCCAAAGAGAGCCATAACTGCTGGTAATCGACGTGACGCAACAATTGACAGGCGGACACATCTGCACGCCATGACGGGCATGTATTTTCATATCCAATTAGCTCGATAAAATCTCGATTTTTTTTATTTATTGGAATGTCCTCGAATGGAGTGTCACAATGACTGACGGAAGTCTCTTTCTTGCACCTGCAACGCGGCAATTTGAGGCGCTAAGGACGTCGAACTCTACTGTAATTTGTACGATTACTGTCTGTCCGGAGAGAGGCGCGACAATTGAGGCGGCCGGCGGCAAAGGCACCGATTACAGACGCCTCCAATGTGCTTGTTTTCAATGACTTACCCCTCGTAAGTGCCTCCACACAATGTCTCTGGCACACAATAGACAACTTTTATTCGACCGGAGGGAGAGACGACATCGGCCTCCAATACGGGCCCTAATCGGCTGTCTCAGTCATAACCGCGGATAATTAATACTTCTTGCCAATGATCCTCCATAGTCTTATTAACAGATGCACCTGCCACAATAACAAGAGAAAGACAGCCACAGTTAGACAGTCAAAGCAGTCCTCTTGAGAGTATCTATTAAAGACAGGCGCTAATCCATTACCGTAATCGGTCAAAGCGTCAAATGTGTGACAAACGGCTACGGTAACAAGTGGCTCCGTTTGAAATGTTTATGCCTGACGGGTCCGGGCTATAATACGGCGAAAATTAGAAGACAAAGGCGACGACGACAACGGACCCCGAATATTTTGTGACTTCGAAAAAAGCCAGCTGTTGTGTTTATGTAACAGGCCCATAATCGGCTGTCCTTGCGCAAGCGACCCGCCACTCGTGAATAATTACCGTAATCGGACATGATATGCCTCTTCGAGTGGAAAGAAGACAATGTGTGGCAGCTTGTACACGGGCTGGATAATGTGAACCAACTTGACCGGAAGGACGGGCAGACAGGTGCGAAGCGACAACGACAAATGTTCGATGACATATTTATTCATTTTGGGGAGATTTAAAAGAACCAGTTTTGAGCCAACTAATTGTGTCGAGCCATCTGGTAGCTTCAGACGACTGATCTTGAAGGAAGTTGAAACATAGCAGACATCAAGAGTGGATGAGACGGAGAATACAGCCAATAGTTTTCAGTCTGTTCTTTCTTCCATTTTGTTCTGAAATTGTTTGTTGAAAAAGATGCGTTTTAGCGAGATTAGCCCAACGAGATTGCCTCTGAGGGGCAGATTTAGATAAATTTCCTCCGGCCGCGCTAATGCACTGGAATTAGAGGCAAGTGGCATGTTTAGGGACGATCGAACCTTCTGTTCTGATACCACGTTTTGACTTGGATGTCGGAGAGGGCCATCCCATGGGCAAGTCGTTGTCTCTCTTGGACTGTCAAGTACTTGTGCCGTTGGAATGTCATCTCCAGCTCATGTAACTGTTCTTCTGTGAAGACTGTACGCGCCCTTCTCGTCTGGAATTGTTCGCTGGAAGGGATTCAATCGACTTTTTACCTTTTTGGACTTTCGCTCTTCCGTGTCACTTTCCTTGCTGCTGCTGTTCCCCGACGGACTCACTTGAGAGGAAGCAGCTTGTTCTAAATTCTTATCGGTTCTTTAATAATATGTTAGGTTACCATATTCTTTTGTCTCCAAAATATCGGCAATTCTAAACGACGGAGTCTTTCCTCCGTTATTTGATTTTTCAATATGTTCTCCTAAGGTTCGGAAGAACTCAAACGGAAACGGCTTGTCGAGAGAGATATTCATTCGCCTGAAATGGTCAATAACTGAGGACATAACGTAAATGGCCGGCTGGTAGGAGCGGAACGGACAGAGACAGTGAGCAGTGGCATTTGGCCCCCGGGGTGACAGGTGTTCGACGTTGAATCGGCCTTGGTCTACCGTCCATTTTGTCCCTCAATTAGTTGTCTATTAGTTCGTATTTCAAAATATTCGAAAATTTGCCCAGTTTACACCTCGGAGAAGTGTCAATTGGATCGGTGGTCGGCGTGTCGATTGCATAATTAGCGCGCGGTTTTTCGGTCAAATTGAAGGGAACTTAGTGCGCGAAATGAGCCAAACAAGGACAAAAGTCGGGGGCGAATTTATGGTCGAAAGAGTCGGATAGAAGGAATAATTAGGGGATGACCATAAATGGGATCAGTCATTGGATACGGTCGACAGGGGTCGACGGGCGGAAGGAGAGACGACAGGCTCTTTCTCTCGTTATAATTATGGTGGCAATAATTGAAGGAGGATGTGGCGCAATGTGAGCAGCGGTGCCTTTGGCATAAATTGAGTTATGGCTCCGTTCACCTGTGGTTTGACCGTAAGCGGTCAATCGAAAGCACTCGGCATGGCTGACTCAACATAACAAGACAGCGTTTATTGCCAGCTTGCTCATCGTCGCGTGGGAACCTTCTGTCCCAATTGGGCCATCTCAGATAATCCTCCCGGTAAGGTAATGTGAGGTTGTTACAAAGACCTTCCGGACATTG
Source organism: Oscheius sp. DF5033 (assembly GCA_964036215.1). Lineage (NCBI taxonomy): Eukaryota > Metazoa > Nematoda > Chromadorea > Rhabditida > Rhabditidae > Oscheius > Oscheius sp. DF5033. The sequence goes on from CAXIWN010000006.1 coordinate 5,047,897, forward strand.
TGTTTGTGCAGTCAGGGCATCGCAGCGGGTCGTCTCCACTCGACTTCGCGGCTCATTTTAGATCACGTCAAGACAAAGACATCCTTAACACAAACTTCCGCTCCACTGGATCCACTCGGGACCCTTTTTGTGCTCATAATTTACCAGCGGGTCCATCCTCTCATTAGTGTGACAAACTCAGACACGGCCTTGGTTAACGACTCGGGATCGTATTCAAGGGCGGCGGAAATTGCGACTATGAGGGAGAGGGAAATGACTGTTTATTTATGGACAGTAATAGGTGAAGGTTTACGTGGAAATGGATTAGTTACAGCAGATAGACGATGATGAACCCTGGAAAATGGGTAATGGCTGACGAGAAGAACAACTTACGGGACTCCTTGTGAAGTCAGTGGCACTGGGAGTACACGAAGAAGTGCCCGGACAGTCATCGTCGGATGAGCAGACGACCAGAGGAAGAGACGAGTCTCCTCCTGGACATTCTGAAAGGAGAAGTAAAATAGAAACAAAGGCAAGATTACGGGGTGCCACAGTTCCCTGCTTCACAGAACAACAGATCCTCTTGCTCAAGGTAAGACTGTACACACATCTGAGGAGACCTTTGATTACTCGAATATAATGAGCGGAACCTCGAATTGGAGCCACAATCGGTGGAAGACGAGCATGATGTTCTGGCGCCATTGGATTCGAGAAAAGGAAAGTAACAATCGGAGAAGGCCACGACGGAGACCGAAAGAGTCGAGAGCAGGAGGACGGGGAGACTGGGCATGGCAGGACGACGACGGAGCAGACGGGGATCATTTATAAGCCGGAGACGCTTTGTTTCGTTTTTTGTTGGCTTTACGCAATTTCTGGATACACAGCTGGAGGGAACACTCCCTGCCCCAATTGGAATAACACGAAATATTTAGAACCAGCTGGAAGCTCGAGATTTGACATTGTATCTTTTGGGTTTTATGACTCAACCTTCGTAAGTTTGGCAAAACTATGACTCTATCCTGGATTGATATCAATAATTCGTGTTGCCCCAGACATGCCGTGCCGTGTTCGCCCCTCTGGCCGAAGACGTCAGTCGTCTGTTTAAACACGGCCCCAATTCATTATTTATTAGTTATTCGTCCTTCTTTTCCGCTTTCGGGTTCACACAGAATTGTACAAAAATAATTATAGCTGCCACAATCATCAAAGCACCTGAAAGATTCAATTACCCTTGAGAAATACTGACAACTGACCTCCGACACCGACCGCCGTCCAACAGATAATTTCGATAATCTTTTTCGGGGTAAAAAGCTGTCCATTCAACTGGTCGACAGTTCCTTTGTCGATAAGGAAGGACTCGTTGAGCCAAATGAGAGGATAGGCGCCCGGTCGGAGAACCGAGTAGGCGGCAATCCTGGGCCACTGGTTCATAAACATGTTGATTTGGAGTTTCTTATTTGCAGCCAAAACGGTCCCAGTAATCTGAAACCTTTTATGATGTAATAGGGGACAGGGCCATACTGGTTCGACATCGATAGTCGTCTCGTCATTTTCATAAGTTGGACGGAAACGGGGAACAAAATTCGTCACAAGACTGTCGGCTTGGTAGAAATGAGGTTTTGAGATCATTATTGGAGCACCTAAAATTACTAGAAAATGAAACAGGGTACTGACCTTGTTGACATTTGCTGATGTCGAGGAGACCCGTCGGCATACAAGGATTACCCGAGGTGAGATTGTACGCCCCATATTGGAGAGGATTACAGAAACCACAATTGTCAGGAAGCCTGAGATTTGGTTGCTTCGGGAAAAGTGGAAACTGACTTGTAATCGAATTCAGAAGACGGCAAGACGAAACGATATCCGTCAATGCCTTTGACGGTAACATCACGGTCATATTTCAGACGGACACTTCTGTAACCGGATGTAGATTCCCATTAGACGCCATACCTGCAGAGATCCTCGACATAAATCGGAAGAGTGTCCGTCTTCTTGATAAACGACTGGAAATAGTCAGCATCTGGAATATTCCACTAACAAAAGTCAAAAATACTTACTGGTTCCCTCGATAAGAAGAGCATGACTCCCATGATTTGGATCACAGGCTGAACTGTTGGCCACCGCTGTCGGCCACCTGCATATTCTGCTTTCTATTTTTAGAAATGATCTCACCATTCATCTGGTAGATAAGTATCATTGCTGGATACACCTTGCTCGGTAATATTGACAAAGGAAATTGTGAATCCGGACTTTTGGTAGTCTTGTTTGCCGGTGTCGACGTAGTACAAAAAGTCCGTCGTTCCATTGGCTGGCTATTCGGGGATTAGATCTTCCGGAGGGCAGCACTTACATTTAGAGCCACCAGCACAGGGTCGACAGGTTTCAGAAGAGTCTTTCCCATGGCAAAGTTGATCATGTCGACGATTTTATTGATCATTTGAGAGATCAAAGGAGTATTGTAGCCAGAATATATCAATTGGTCGACTGTCTGAGTCGGGATTACAGGCGACGACCAAAGGAAAACTTACGACGGTGGTGAAGGGGCTCAATCCAAAGAGATCCATCATTATGCCCAGTTCTCTCTCGATTGTATTTTCTATTTCTGTTAGGATTTTGTCGATACGCGCGCAGAGGTCTGGATTGCTAGAGAAGAGTTTCATACACTCGTCGTGGATAATAGTCATCTGTCGAATCTGCTGGATAATATCTTCGATAGCATTCATGGCTATCTGGAGAGGATTGTTTCGTCTCAATAGAGATCATAACTAACAGTGAAAGAGATGTCAGGAATGGTCACAGTATCCTTGTAAGGATCGCATGTCGGACAACTGTTGACCGGGTCGAAGTTGTACTGCGTCGCCTGGGAGTAGGTCATCTCATTTCCGTCGTCCAAAAATTCGATGTTGCTGTTTATCAAGGTCTCCCTAAACCTTTTTATGTTTTATTTAAATGAGGAAGTAGTCACTTGTATACGTAGGGACCCTTTTCGATGACATCCGGGTAGATGCCCCGGTTCAATACTCCGATCGTGTTCTTGTAGTCGAATGTCCAATAATTCATAGTTGAAATATAATTGGGAAAAGCCCATTCCTTTGTGAAATCATTCAATGTCCCATCATCATTTAAACCTAAGACTTTTTGCTAAAATAGGAGAATGATCCAGACAGGGGAAGGGCAAACCTTTTTCATCGAACTGTGGACAATGTTATCGAAAACGGACAAGTCGACGACGAGGCCAGCGGTGAGCAAAGCGGCACCCAAGACGAAAAGAGCCACAGCCACCGAGACCCAGACGACTCGACTCATTTGCTGGAAAACGATACTCGGATTAAGGAGAAAAGATTGATCGGGGGCAGCCGAGTCGAGTGCTCTCTTATCAGTTAGACAACGCTACATGTTCCCGGCAGCAGGCAGTCGTAATTTTGCCACTCTCTCTCTCTCTCGATAATGGAACAAGCAGACAAAAGTAACAATTTATTAAAGAGAAAAGAGAAGATCCTCTATCCGGTGTGGGTCCAGCCGACGTTTCTTCTCCAAGGCGCCGTTCTCTTCTCAAAATATTGAGCCATCACATTGTCCAGAAAACTTTGCTGAAATGGAAAATGGTCAAAGATGATCGACCACACCCAGACCGGTCCTCCTTTCATATTTTTAAAGAGGCAATCCCGTCCCACTTCCCATTTTTACTTACAACTCTTCTTTCATTCTCCTGTAGCATTGCTTGTTCCAGTCGAAAGACCAAGGATTGAAAGGAGAAGGCAACCAAGACGAGCAGAAGAAGAAGAAGACGCATCTGACTGGACAAAGGATGAGGAAACGAGACTTTTATAGAGGAACCAATCAAGGAAGTCGACACACAAAGAAAAATGACAAAGTTCGGGTTGCTACGAGGAAAAGAAGCTGAAGTGATGACAGATGGCAGGCAATCTCGTGAGCTACACGATCGACGTGATATTCTCCGAGTTATGGATAATTTATACCCTACGTGCCACCTATGGAATTTACAGGATTTTTCCAAATTCTGATCATAACCCAAAACACGCAGGTCGCCACAATCGGGACTCCACGTCCGGGACATGGTGTAATAATTCTGGGATAATCCGGACATGGATTCCCGACATCATGTCCCGGACATGGAGTACCACTTTTTTTAAGAATTACTGCACACCATGTCCAGGACATTCCCATTTCATTTTCACAGCCCTGCGGTTGTGTCTTTTGACTGGGAAACCGAGACCAGAACTGCGACTCAGCGGTCTCGTAGTCAACCCACATGTGGAGAGGCTCGCTCAACGTCTGTCTAATCAACTGCCGGTCCATTGCCACCGAGAACCGCCGAGTCGAATTCGAGGAGGCATTGATGAAAATCAGGTTCGACGTGTTTGGACTGAGCGAGACGTGGATAGCCGGTAGTGGTCAGGACCTCTTCCGCAAATCTGGATGCATGCAGTATTACAGCGGCGGACAGTACAAGCGGAGAGGCGTCGGCTTCATAGTTGCCCCGCATCTTGTCAATCACGTTTATCGGTTCACACCGATAAACGACAGATGCTGCACTTTGGAGATACGAACCGATCGTTTCACCGTCTGCTTTGTAATGGGCTATGCTCCTACATCAGACGCGGACGACCGGGACTACGAAAGCTTCCTGAGCTGTCTCCAGCGGGCGTGCAACCAGTTCTGCGGATCAACTACAAGATTTGGGACGCAGAATTGGGCTGGAAGGAGGAGTAAAGGTATGGGCGGCCAGACGGCACCGCCAAGAAACTCACGAAAGTGCACAATCCTGCTGGGCGACTTCAATGCCTCCGTCGGTACCCGCGCCCACCCCCAAGAGCCAGCTGTAGGACCTTACGGTTACGGTATCCGGAACCACAGGGGAGAACAGCTGGTGTCCTACTGCTCGTTGAACGGTTGGAAGGTTGCCAACTCGTATTGCAAGCAGTGGGGCGGCAGCAAGTGGACCTGGAGAGCTCCGAACGGGGCAACATTTAAACTTATAAAATGGTTCAGATCACAATTAATGGAAATAAATACCGTCTCATTTTGTTCTCTCCGGGCATTCGGATGTGCACGTGTTCTTATTTCTTCGTCTTTTTCCGAGGCTATATCTCAAATGCCAATGGCTGTAAAATTTTATTGGAGCTCTCTTGATTTGAAGTTAAAAGGCAGCGCAGAATGCAAACTTTTGCCACCGAAACAGGGTCTTGTTGTGACCAGACTTCTTGAGCTGTTCCTGATCTACCTGGAGAGTCAAGGTTTCCCTCAAAATCATTCGGCCTTCCAAGACGGTTTTTTGGAAAAACTGCAATATGGTGACACTCTGCGACGTGCCTTTCTGAAAAAGAAGTCGGACTTGTTCCTGCGGATGTTTGTGAGTTTTTTTTGCCCTTTAATTCCTCTTACTGACACGATAATGATTGGCCGCTTATAGGGATCCGTGCCAAGTTGGATTGATTCAGCTGGTTTGGATTCAGGAGACGTATCGAAAAATACAGTCATCAGTCTTGAGCAAGTCTACGGCTACGGAAAAGGATTTGAAGATGAACAAACTTACACGGGAAAATACAAAGCTTGCCCAAGAAAATTATATGATGAAGCAGAAGATAGCCGAAATGGAAAAACAATTGACAAACTATAAACTTCGCTCAGCACATGAAAATAAAATGGGCCGACGCAATGCATGGACCATCAACAATCTGGAACGTTCATTGAATATGAAAAATGAAGAATTCAAAGAGATCGAATCGAAATATGAAAGTGCACGAAGCGAATGCCACGGATATAGGGCAATGTGGCGTAATCGCAACGCCTTTATCAAGGAAAAGTGAGCTATTTCGCCTTTTCACCTTTTATTCTAGCAATTCAAGATAAAAAAATTGTTTTTTTAGATTGGCAACTATGAAGCCTAACACGCCGGTGTTTGTTTACTTCTCAGCTGCATTGAATTCTGCTAATCTGAAGAAGAAGAGAAGAAAAAAAGAGAAGACGAGGAAGATAAGAAGAATAATGGCCGGAGGAAGTAAATTCTAAAAATTACTTTATCTTTTGAATATAATTTTTTACTCGCAATTATGTAATCAATTTCCGCATTAAAATAAATCTTTACGTTGTATAGTCGATTTCCAACTCTGGGGGAAACGGGCGCTGCGGGACTCAATAAGCGCGGGAGTTCAAACTGCTCAAACTTCAATAATTTCGTTTTTACTGGTTTTATTGTTATTTCTTTCATTTTTTTAATTCGATGATGTTATTATGGTTGGTTTTTTTATTTGTAATGGAAAGAGACCAACTGGGAAAATATACAGAAAAATAAGCATAGATATAATCAAAAAATAAATAAACAACAATAGAAATAACAATAAAACCAGTAAAAACGAAATTATATATCTTTTCCTTTGTTATAAATTTAATGCAATCGACTTCTCTTAATTATCCTGTTGATCTTCTTGAAAACAATCTTCTTTCTCGCCGTTTTCTTTCCTAATTTCTTCTCCTTCGCTTGATATTTTCAATTCGACGGAGAAAACAATCTGGCAAAATAAACAAAAGAAAGCAACCTTTCTCTTTGTCCAAATTTTTGACTTGGTGAATCAATTTGGGAGAACTTCTGCATTCGCCAGACAAACGGGAATGCTGAAGATTTTTTTCGAATCATGGAAATTTGCTCCATCTGCCAATATTCTATTCAAACCGTCTTCTTCACTTTTTTGGTTTTATACTTTCAGATTATTTCGATGTTTTTCAGATAATATGAGTACAATCCCACGTGTAGCCCATGCAGAAACATTAACTGATGCAGTAGAATCTGCCAAGGAACTGGAAACGCAATTAAAAGACCTACCGGAAAGGTTTGGATTATCCTCGAATTATTTTTCCTTCTTTCAGAGGACTAAGCTATGCTAAATATGTTACCCCTTTGTTTATGAGCCCATCTTTTTCTATAAGGAAATCTGCTTTTAATTCAGCTCTCTCAATACTCAGTAATCAGCCATTAGTCAGTTTTTTTCCAGATTTTTGAGCAAAGTAAAAAATCTTTCAGGCCACTGACCAACTTCTTTCAGCTTATGAAAGCGCTGTATCCAGTCCCGATAGCGACGTTGCGAAGCATGCTATTTCTTACCTTCCTCAATTTGTAGCTCTTTGTAAAGGTAACTAGACATTTTTCATTATATATTTTTCAGTGAATGCTAAACAACTTATCAGTATTGCTATTAAAACAACGCAATCGAAAGCTGGATTTGTGGAATCTTCTAAATACATTAGTGAAGCTGTTGATGTTGCTAAAAACTTGGACAGAACAAAATGATGTTCATTCATAGAAATATATAATAAAATACATAATAAAACATATTTATCACAGGTAGAAAGGCAGGTAACAAAGATTAAGATTAGGAAAACATGGAATTGTGCAATTCATCTAAATCGGCCTGTCGTTCAGTTTTTCTTTTCTAAATTGCAACGTTTAGGTATCGAAAAAAAAGATTACCTGAATTCTCTTATACTCTTCATAGTCCTCATTGGATGAACGTATCTCGTGACGGCAACAAGGGCAAGTATTTGTCTGAATCGATTACAATGAATAGAAATCCAGGAATTTTACCTTTTCAAACCACAATTTGATGCATTTGGTGTGGAAAAGATGATTACAGGGCATTTTTGTAGCAGTTTCTCCTTCATTCGCATCCTCCCATGGCTCCAGACAAATCAAACATTGTCCTAATCATTTTTTTTTATTAATTAGGATTATGCCTACCTTTTTGATCCTTCAGCTCCAAACATTTATAGACAGACAATTCAGCAACAGCTTCAGGATGAGCAGGCCTGGCTCCGTCCGGGAATAGTGAGTCAAAAGTGGCTCTGATTGCATCGCTCCATCCGCTGTGGACTATCAGGCGTAACAAACCTAGTTCCAAATTTTCCTCAGTCATCCGATGCTCGCTTTCATAAGATGCCATTCTTCTAAATTTGATCATGCTCATGCGGAGAAGATGCATGCGTCGGGAGTTCCCCTATGAACACATAAAATAAACATTCACTGGAATACTGTTTATTTAGAAAAAAAAGTTTTGACACTAATAGTTTATCACTAGATAAAATATAAAACCCGTAATCCAACTGGAGATGCGTCTAGTGACTTACATCCATAGACTCCACAATATCGTATTTGATAGTTTTCTGTTTCACAATCTTTGTAGAGCCGAATTTGAACTTATAATCGAGATCAACTGGATCAGGCTTTTTGCAGAAATCGGGAACGATTGGGCCCTAAAAATTTCAAAAATAATTTTAAAAAAAATAGAATACTGACCTTGAAAGTGGTTTTGGCAGGAGTCATAATAACCAGATTAAGACTATTTCCAGATGCATTATCACCATGCATACCAGCATGAAGAGCACGCTGAACAAGTTCTTCGGCTGCTTCCTCCTGTAAATTTCGTTTAGAATACATAAAAAATGTACCGTCATGCCAACTTTGAAGTCGCGTTCTAGTACAGAAATAGCTGCATAACTTCCTGATCCCATAGCTGCATAGGGCTTGGCCATTGTAGTTCCGTTAGCGCTGCATTCATAAAGATGAGGACCGGATGGATCAACTCCTCCTAAACATTCATAATAGAATAAGTAATACTGCCAAACCGATAAGTAGATATGCACCGACGTATCCCATATAGTTGAATAAATGTTGTTTAGCCATACGAAGCGCGGTAATAACTCTTGCTTTTCGGCCAGTTTGTACTTCAAACAATTTGAGATTAGCAGACAACATTTTGCACACCTGCAAATACTGTGGCAGAAAATTATAGACATACTTGGTCTAAATCAGCAGCAGTACCTGCGCCACAAGCATAAATACTCTCAGTCAGGTAGTGAACTTTTTCGCAATGCTTATCCGCAATAATATTACCAGCTGTAGCCCGAGAATCGGCTCCCATTACAAGTCCACCCTAAAGAAAAAAATAACATTAAAAATATAGAGTTACTTTGTAAGTTGTTGCTACAATGGTTGTTCCTGTAGACCGTAATTTTGGAGATGGTCCTCCTATACTAAAATAGTGGAAACAATAGAGGCAAAAAAATATAACATACCGAGCTAGAGCCATGTTTCTGATGCAATTGGAGAAATCAAAAGCGCCATCACGTTCGGCTTCCAATTCACTAACAAATTGTTGACACTCAGGAGTAGCCATACTTCTAAAATAATATCAAATTGATGAAAAACAAATGAGAAGTAGTAAAAAGACAAAGTAGAGAGAAGCGAACGAGAGCGATGACAACTGAAAAATGATGACAATTTTCAAAAACCTGGCTGGCCGGTCTCACGCAGATTATATAATTTCTTTGCCTTATAAATTTATTGCGTATATTTTTATAAACTTTATAAAATTTGGAATATACGGAAATTACATTATATACAGCGTGTATAATTGCTAAATTTCAGGCATTTCTGTTTATCTCAGTCATTTATACCGAGTATTATCACTTCATATCGAAAATGATAGACTTTCCATACAGCAACAGAAATTTTCTAGTCCATTTAAAGGAACAGTCCAGGTGAGAAAAGTACGTGGGCCCTACTGTACCCACGCCGCGTCGAAAATGTCTGCGTACATAAAAATTATTTTAGATGAAATTTTATTTTTTGTTATTTTCAGTAAAATTTCTAATGTTTCTTTATTTTATAGGATCCGTCTATGCATAAGAGTTATTAGGAACAAAAAATTTAAAAAAAATAAAGCAAAAACAGAGAAATACACGAAAAACGAAAAAAAATTTTGTGTACGTAATGACATTTTCGATCACCGAGTGGGTGCACTTGGGTGCACGTATTTTTCTCACCTGGACTGTCCCTTTAAAAATTGACATTTTAGTGTATGATTTTTATACTGCTTCTTGAGTTGACAGTTTGTTTGCTTCTGTCAAATTAAACCTGTTGGGTGCCGCCCGTGTTAACCTTTTGTCCAGTTTTAATGAGTATCGAAAAGCCAAAAGCAATATGACGCCTTGTTGGCTACATTTTCTCCTTTTTCATCTTCTTCTCATCAAAGATTACAATGTCCAAACAGCATCATCCAGTCATTCTAAAGAAATTCGGGTGATTGTGCGATGTTTAACAGTCTCCTTGCGGCGCCTCTCGCCGGCGACCCTCGTGATCGTCCTGTTATTTTCCGTGTTTTATCCGGAACATCGAAAGGTAAACAGTATCGAGAGCAATAACCACTTCGCCCAGTTCAAATCATCCAATCGATTGTACAGGGTCGTCGGCTGTTCTGTTCCTGTTTCACTTTACCTGTTTTTCTATCCAAATGACTAATTTCCCCTTCTTTTCCTTCGATCGTCGTAGTTGAAATCGTCTTATGAGATTAGTTTCCTTCGGGTGGAACTCCTCAAACTTACCTTTTCACATGTTCTCTGATCTCATTTTCTTTTTCAAATGTACTTATTAAAATAAAAGTTGCTTCCCATCTGCCAGTGTCAGCTGCCATTTCCATACAATGCTTATCTTTTAATTGATTTTCTGGACTCTACGCCCGCTTCGCTTTCCTCTCACAAATCAATGCGCCTCCCGTGAAGTCTTACATTTGTCGCCTATCTGACCGGCTTATCACTTGACCGACTCACAGTTGAAATTATTGTTTACGCTCCTTTGATTTCCTCATCAACAATATGACCAGGCATTTACATCGGCTACAAATTTATTCTTGTCAGCTGATCCATAAAGAACCTCACAACAATTTTTGTTTTCCTTTTTTTGCTGGCTTCTTCTCACGATAAGAATTATTTCAGATCATCTTTCCATGTTGTAGATTCCAGTGGGGAAAAATGTTTCTCGCTGGAAGTTTTCTTCTCATATCATATGTTAGTTTAGCCAATGGACAATTTATTGTGGAAATTGTGAGTTATCCCATTTGTCATTATGAGTAAAAATGTTCAGTTGCAACCTCCGACGGGTCGAGGAATGCGTCATCCAGTCGAGAGATGTGAGGCTACGGGAGCCAACTTCGGCCCGGACGTCGCCGGCTTCTCCTTCAGTCAACACGCCGTCGGATGTCCCGTCTTTGTCAATCCCGAATTGGCCTGTAGCAATGTCACGGTACCTTCTTCTTTTTATTTTTAAATCAGTTCTTTTCTACAGTTCGAGCCAATCGTAAATACAACGGTTTCCTGTACAAATATGTTCGCCGTTGTTCCCCGTGGCACTTGTAATTTCTCTGAGAAGGCGTACCATGTCCAACGGGCCGAGCCACAGCCTCTGACGGCCATCCTCGTTTACAATGAAAAAGGCAAACCGCCAGTTGACATGAATGGGGGAAAATATGCAGAAGAAGTAAAGATCCCCATTCTGATGGTCAGCTACGACTGCATGACCTCGATGATGGAGACACATCCACCGAGTCAAGGGTTAGTTTTCATTTCTGACGACTGGAGTTTCCTCCTCTTCAGATACCTCGTCCAGATCAAGATCTCCCCCGGTTATTATGACCTTTTCCGCTACCTCATTCCATTTGTCGTCGTCGTTGGCTTCTGTTTCATGGTTCTTCTCATCAGCCTCGTGAGTTTTCCTCCTTTCTACTTGCATTAACCCGCTAACCCGACTTATCCTCTGTACATTCAGTTTTTGAAGGCAATTCGTCTCTGCCGGGAACGACGTCGAATTGCAAGGAAGCGACTTTCGAAAAGAAATCTCAAAAAGATTCCTACAAAGAAATTCCGCAAAGGCGACTATCCCGAGACGTGCGCCATTTGTTTGGAAGATTTCATCGAGGGCGAGAAGTTGCGCGTGCTCCCCTGTCGCCACAGTGAGTCTTTTTAGTCATCTTGGACTATTGTTGTCGTCTTCAGCCTATCATTGCCTTTGTATCGATCCGTGGCTGACACAGAACCGAAAAGTTTGTCCGATGTGCAAACGACGGGTTGGGGCAAAGAATTCGGACAGCGAGTCGAGCGACGAGGAGAGGAACAGACATGACGTAGGCTGTGCTCACTTCAAGGAATTAGAAATATCTTTAGCAGCCATCGACATCCGGACAGTCGGAGCAGCCATCGGTCACTGTCACCCAAGTCGATGAAAATGAAATCAACTACGAGCCGACACAAAACCAGCCGGAGTCTTGTAAGTCGAATGTCAATCTGGTTATGACTGTTGCCCTTTCAGCATCGATGACAAATGTTCTGGTTGAAGTACACCACAACAGTCATATGGGATCACAAGAGCAACTGGTCGACGAGGACTTCTTAGCTCAAATGACCAACCATGAAAGGTAGTCTGACAACATCCTGTGGTAATTTATCTCTTAAGTGAGGATGAAGCCGAGCCACAAGAATCGTTGTCACAGTCATTCCGAAAGAAATTGAAGAATATTTTCAATCGATCGGGTCACAGCCCCCTCCAGGAGGAGGAGGATTTCAGCCATGACAATTCGGCCTTCCACGGCAGTACTCCCAGTGTGGCAGATGCTCCTCAACCCGCCCCGGCTACCCAGACAACAGAACCAGAAGTGTGAGTTGTCGATCGATCGATGGATAAAGTGCCGCCTTTTCCAGATCTGATTACCAGTTCCGAGACCCTTTCGAGCATCATGACGAAGATCCTCCCGTGATCGAGACAACGCATGACGATCGTCCCGCTCAATAGACGCCCAGTTTTGGACATATCCCCCTCACTTACTTTCTTTTGCTCAGTCGTTCCGGCCCATTCCCCTTCTTGTTATTAGTTTTATTTGTAAATAGTCCGCTCTTTTCCGGTACCAACGTTTACTAGTCTCCCTTCATACTTGGGTATTTCATCCACCGACAAATACCGGTGTATACGCTTGTAATTAGCATAAGAATTTATCTGGTCTCAAAGGCTTCCCCTCCTTGTTGTTGCGTTTTTTGTCTTTCTTTAAAGAGAGTCTTCCTGACTAAAATCGTTTATTTTTCAAATACACACAATTACATGTACAGTTTTTAAAGCATCCGTTTAAAGGAAAGACGAGGTATCCTGTTTTGAGATGGGTGGCTTCTTCAAATACACGAGATCTGGACATCATTCTGGCTGGAGATTCTGTAACGGATTCTATTCTTTTGATTTCTTTTCAATCTACTCACATTCACGGCCTGTCCGTCAATAGAAATGTGCTCATTCCGTCACACATTTTGGCTGCCTCCTCCGAGGAAAGATGTCTCAGCAACGGGCGACCAAGGGCTTCTTCGACCACGCGGAAGTTTTTGACGGACAGCTGAAGGACACGACCGATGGTGACGGTGGCCATCTGCCTTACCTGTTGCTGCTTGGCTGGTAGAATGTAACATCGACGAAGTCCGGCCAATTTGATGATGACCACACGCTTCTCCGGCAGAAATAGTCGATCCGACCCGAAGGATTTCATCTGAAAGAGATCCGTCTTCAGCTGTTCGGCTCGGGTTGCCATAAATAGGCCGGGGTGTTCGGGGACCGTGTCTCGTGACCAACTTGATCGAACGTTTCTCTAATCCCAATGGAAACTACTGCCTACTGGGAGGGGAGTGACCGACCGCCTGGTTGAACCTGATTCAATTATTCGAATTAGACAGAGACCGCTGAAACTGTTGGCGCCGTTTGTCTATTTTTTAACTCAATTGCTTGTTGAAAAAATCGGAGATGACAGGCTGGAGAATCTGTCGTTAAATTAGTCGACGAGGAAGTTCGCTCGACCTGTGTCCTCCAAAATGGCCTGGCTATTTTTGTCCGACTGTTTTCGTATGTCAAAAACGTCTCTTCGACTGGTGATAGAGACCGCGGAAGACCGATGACAGACATCGAAAATCAAGCTGAAATTCCCAAAATTCCAAAAAAAGTGGAGATGATTCAGGTAATACTTTTTGGAGGGCGTAGGTCATTCGCCATCATTTTTAGGTTGGAGATCAGGTGCGCGGATCAGCTGACGCCTTGTTTTCAACTGGGCGAAAAATAGAAGAAAAGGGGATAAAATTCCCCCGCGAAAGACCGAAAAACACAAGAAACTGCCTCGTTTTAAAGGTCATTTTCAGGTTGATCAACAACAACTAAATTCACCAGCAGAGAGAAAGAGAGAAGTTCCCTTTTCAAAAACATCGAAACGACTGGAATGTGCGCAGTGACCGAACAGGCTTTCTCCCTTCGAACCCTTGACAGCTCGGTTACTTTCACCCGCCTGCCACTGAGACCGTGGATTCCGATCCACGTCCACTCAACTTGCAATCAATGCTAGCCATTTTTTTTTATCAAAAAGGAGAAGAAGAACGACTAAACCAAGGAGACACATACCTCGGGTGGAATCTCAGCTGATGGTTCATCGTGGCAGGGCATCCCGGTGTACATGTGGTTGGCTATGAGAAAGGTCACGGCAGCCGAGAAGAGAGTAATACAAATGGCAAATATCGTGAAACAGCAATAAGAAGGATCGGACGACTGAAATATAATGTGATATTATGGATGGAGATAATGAAATAAGGAGAATATCGCACTAGCCCATCAATTTCTGTGAGTCAATAATAAGGCAAAATGTTTAGAAACTAATCAAGGAAGGCATTGATAAAGTTATAGCATAACACACCGTCGCCGTCTTGTCCATGTCGTGGTCGCGTCAACTGGTCGCTTGGCTCGATGGACGCCGCCCACCAACCGCCATTCATTGTTTTGGTTGATGCTGACGCTTTGTGACGACAACTGTAACATTCAGCTAGTGCCCATTATGGTCATTGGAAGAACAAAGGAAATGGTCAAGCAAAAGACACAATCTAATGTATTGATTGAACGGATAAAATATTTTATTCGAGGAAGACGACGGTGGTTTCTCCTTCGCAGCAGTCGTCAAAATGTCGCGTCATGTTCCTTCGAATTTCCGTCAATTGATCGGAGACGTCGGGCGAGTTGAGCATCCACGGCTTGATTTTCTCCAGAATCTGGTCTTCTTGGATCATTCCTGAGAAATATGGATAGTCCGCCAGGATGCTGGCCAGTGTCCCCAGGGCTCTCGGCACAATCCTAACGTCATCCAGATCCATGATAAGAGCGAAAGAACTGACGACGCCGGCAGCAACCAGCCACTGATGTCTCTCCTCGGATGCTCCGGTCAGCAAGTTGATGAGTACCCAGGCGCATTCTTTCTTCATCCGCGGATCTTCGTTGGTCAGTCCGTTCAGTATCAGCTCATACAATCTGTAGTCGGTGAAGAGCAGTTCCACATGGTCTTCTGGACCGGCAGCCACGTTGGAGGCCAGCCAGGCGGCTTCGACTTTCAGTTGACTGTTGCCCGTCTCGAGATATCGAACCAATACCTCGTAGAAGAGCGGATGGCTGGTGATGGCGGCCGTCTGCTCGTTGTTGCCAGTTGCAATATTGCCAAGAACTCGAAGACATCCGTGGTGCAGTAGAGGATCACCCTAAAATGTTGTCGATTAGCCTTTCTTCTGCTCGTACCATGATCAATATCTCCATCAAATCGACGATCAACGTCTCCATGGCCGAGATAATGACCAGATGTTGTCCGGTGTTGTTGACATCGTCGGCAAGTGAGGCCACTACCCAGATACAATCCTTCACATAATCCGTCATATCTTTCTGATGTTTCCTGGCATTGATGATCCTCTCACAAGCCGTCACAATCATTGAAACAGCTTCCAACGAGATGGTAGAAATGCCACCTCGAACCACATTCAGTACACACCAGATGACATTTTTGGCTTGCGACGTCTTCTTGAATTCATGCTCATAGAGGGAGAAGGCTAACAACTGGAATGAAAACAATCGAAAGTAGTTGACAGCAGTTACCCTGAGGATATCCGTCTGCCGGCAAGCCATTTTACAGGCGGTACAGTCGGCAGCGATATTTCCAAGGCACCAGTAGGCTTGCATCTTGAGTTCACTTCCAAAGGCCTCGAAGGCGGCTACACGAGCAAATGTTTCGATGCCGCCACTGAGGACGACCTCGTGACAGAGCTCCGTCGACTGACAGACGACATTTGTTAGAGCCCAAGCCGCGTCGAGTCGACCTTGAGGCACCGTCGACCTTATCAAATTACATTCCACAAGCTTCAATAGGCGTTGAATCTGATAATAGACGAGTAAGTAAAAGAGACAAGACCGCGTCTTACTGCGATTCTGTCTGTGCCACTGTCTTCGTCGACGTGGTCGCCCGAGTAATACCGACGGAAAAAGCTGGCGGCAGCTGCTCTTGCCATGGGCGACGAGCCCTGTCCCAATACGGAGAGAAAGAGGAAGATCTCATTACACAGAGTCTGGAAAGAAAAAAAAATGACGACAGGCAAGTGCCAGCAAAAAGATGACATAACGAGTAACTGACGTCAGAGATGGACATTCTCTCGGGTGCACAATTGATCGAATGAGCAACACTGGTTAGATTGACCTGGATTTGACAAGATTCTGGTAATAACAATATCTTTGCAAATAATTGGATTGATACAATAGCAGGAAACAAGTCTAGTTATACAATACCTGCTGGAAATTTCCCAAAATGCTTCTTTTCCCAATAATCCTTTCCTTATCCTTATCCTAGGAAAATATGGCCATGGCTGGCAGCTCTGCATCCAGTTTTGAAAAACTTTAAACAGTTCTGAACACATTTCGAAGAGCTGATCCCAGCTATAAAATTTCCTTCTCGAGAAAACCACTTTTCTCTGAGAAAATATCTCCGAACGTCCATTTTCTCAATAGGCAGACCCGGATGCTGCTCTTATGAAACAAGATCAGCTGTTTGATAGCTCTGGCTTCAGCATTTTAAATATCTGAAAACACCTTCTTGTAGCTCTCGAAAAGATCAATCCAGCGATATAAATATCCTCGCCAAAACATTTTTATATGTATAAATAATAAAAATCTGAAGGAAAGATCTCTGTGAATGGATACTCGTCTTGACAGTGAGTTCAGGGTTAATGAGCCGATGGTTGCGAGACTCTAAAATTAATTTTTACACAAAAAAATGAACCATACGTTGCGTAGATCCATTGGCATCCAACCAGGCCGTCTTTTGATTCGTGGAGGAGTTCGTTCATTTCCTTCGGGGAGAGCTGATTGATAGGGCGATCAAAAATCCGAGCAGCTATGACCAAAGGAATTTCCTGAAACCAGAATAAGCTATTTTTGAAGGAAATACTTACACCGGAACGGGCACGAGAACTGACAAAGAGATCCCAAAGTTGTTCAGCTCGGCTGGCATTCTGAAGAAAAGTCAAACTTGACAGGAAAGGAAAACCTGATCCAGGAAGGGTAAGAGCTCGTTCTTGGTGGGCAGACAGACTCGAAGCGAAAGGTCATTATAGCTTCCGGGTAACAATCCTTGTTTCGAACATTCTGCTGGTTTATTTCCTTTGAAAATTTGGACAAAATTCTTGAGAGCACCTCCTTTCTTGTGGCAGATATCGCAATGTACACTGAACTATCGTATAAAACGGCCAAACTGTCCCCACCATGATCCGATGCCTCCGCAACCATCGGCATCAGCATTTACACATCTCTCCGGCTTTCCGTGTATACCGATCCTTGTCTCCAAGTGCACGTAGTATTTCTTATCACCAGACAGGCCACGGCCATAGACCTGAATCTCTTTTTTTATGGTCGCGCACTAGATTTTCTTGTCCAGCGAGCGTTTTTCCCCCGATTGACGTCATTTCTACTACTCTTCGGGCAATCCCTAGACCGTGACCGATCCCAGTCTCTTCTCGCTTACCTCGACATTTCCTCCGCTCATTCGGAAACATTTGTGTCCAAGTTCATTTGTCTCCTCGTGGAATTGAACTCCCGGCGTCTTGTAAGAGGGAAATTTAATCAAAAGATTTTCCTTCTTGGGACCTGAAAAAAAGGAGATTAGACAGTTCTTCACGATATAATCGATGTTGCGGCTTATTCGGATAACCGCAGCTTTATTTGGCGACCCGCGCAAAACTGGAAACCGGCGCCAAGGACACATCCGAACTGACGAAGATGGATCCGAGGAAAAGTTCAAAAACAGACCAGAACTGGCGGAGCAGGGAAAGTGCCTCTCGATCCTGACACTGATATCTGCCGTCGAGCCGAGCCTCAAAATGAGGAGGAGAAAGAGGGACAGCGAGAAGAACATGGATAGCCCTGAAGGAGGAAAGAAGGAGTTCAGCTCGCTTCAAGGTCTGGGGCGGGACGGGGGCGGAGACTAAAGCCAAAGGTGGAACTGAAGAACAGGTTCGGAGCAGACAATCTTCATTGTTAGGGGGACTATAATTTATTCCCGAGGCGAGATCAGTGGTTGTTGTTGTTGATACGGATATTGCCGTATATCTTGTGGCAGGCGACGTATGTTTGCTGGTTCTTTATCATCTGGTTGAATGGCAGACTCCAATAGACATCGGCTGGTAGAGGCTCATCCTAAACAATTAGTTTAACGAGATCTCGCACTTTTCTCACCTTGAAGAAACTCTTCTTTGTCTTTCTGTAGACGCTCTCGACACGTAGCTGGGTCTGCATCTGTTTACTGACATCCGTGTCGAAGACGTAGACTGTGGCGAAAAGACCCATGGCTCTCAATGTGGGTCCGTCCTAAACATACCCTTATTATTGGATTACAGTCTCTACTGACAGTGCTAATTAATTGGAGGAAAGTCTCTTTGGTAAGTCCTTGACTTTTGAGAATCTCGTCCATTTTAGGTAAACAGAAGGCCAGCTTTAAATTATCATAGGATCCCTTTGCCAGGCCATCGCTGCATTTGATTGGCTGATCGTCCAAGAGAAGCTGGGCGCGGACACCCAAGCTGTCGCCAAATGTTCTACAGGCATTACAATACAAGCTGGAATGGGATTGATAGAGATCTTGTGTGACGTCAGAAGTCTAAGACAACAGACACATACCATGATCCGAATCCCCCGCAGCCATCTTCGCCCTGCTTTACACATGCTTCAGGCACCTGGTTCTTCTTCGCTGTGTTACGTAATTCAAGATAAATTGAAAAGTCTCCTCCAAAGTCCTTGAGAATAGATTAAAATTTAAAAATGATAGAAAAGTACCTCGTAGACTTGGACCTTGCCTCCAATGGAGAAACATCCCTGCTTTCCATGGACAGGCTCTAGTCTCGGGCCTTTCTTGTCTGTTCCCGACTCAAATTCCAATTTCTTTGTCCATTTGGCTTCTGAAATAAAAGAACTAGAAGGAAAAAGGACAACTGACTGGCTCCGTGGGCGCATGGCTGATGTTTTATCAAGTCCAATTGGAAACTGAGGTCATCGCCGACTTCGACGGCTACGACCAAAGCCGGTAAGAGGAGGAGGAGCAGCATCTAAAGCGGGATATATAGGCAGAAGAGGCACGACACACAGTCAGTCAGGGGCGTTCGTCGCCTGGCCGATTCGCGCCTATGGAAAAACCCAAAGCGCAATCCGTATAGCCTGCAATCCGGTTTGACGAGAAGCTGACAGAAGCCGATCCCATAACCACAGTGCTAATTTCAAAAACAACAACAGACGGCAAGGTTTATTGGATATAAAAAATAGCAATTATGTACAAAGGAGGCGGAGAGAGATTCAGGAGAAAGGCGTCTAATAATTATGAGGAGAGAAATGGAGGGGAATGTATGAACCTGTGCTGTTGTGACTATTTCGGGGGAATCCTGAGTACAAACATAAAAAAGATGGGGACAAACTCGTGCAGAATGTTAAACCGGCTACTTCTCAACCACGAAAAAGACCTCGTGTAGCACAACGGCAAATTAGACACTCAAGCGCAAAAAATACAGCTATTAATACAAAAAACGACGTTGTCATTTCTCAAGGATTTCTATATCTTCGTCCGTACTCTCACTATTCTCCGCAATCAAAACATCTTCTTCTCGTGCCGCTTCTATCATCTCACCGGCTTCATCATCCGCGCTTTCTTCCTAAATATCAATTCTTATCCATAAGATAACATCAATCCAACCTCTCTTTCGATGATTTCTGGACTACTTTCAGCCCTGCTGGCCGGCTGTTCGACCACGTGCATCTCTTCGTTGTCGTTTGATTCTTCAGGGACAATTATCTCCGACTCTCGCCGTTCCAACGGAATACCGTGGATCCCAGACGACGTTTTATTTAGTAACACGGATGGTTTGTCATATTCCACCACCTAGACATTTAAATTAAAATAAAAACTGATGACCGATTACCCGCCCTCCTTCCATAAGTAATACTTTGTCCATATTGCTGACATTTTCTAATCGGTGAGCAATCAACAAGACGGTGCAGTCTTTGAATGCATCGTGGATGACTTTCTGTATCAATTTGTCGGTCGAAAGGTCCAAACTGGCTGTCGCCTCATCCAATACGACTATTCTTGCTTTTCTGCAAGTAAAAATGAATAAACTAGGGGATAGAAACATACGTGAGGATGGCCCGAGTAAGGCAGAGCAGTTGTCGTTCTCCCACGGAAAAGTTTTCTCCGGCTGTGTGGACATCAGCCAATAATTTCTTGTCCAACTTTGTCACGGTGTCTTTTACTTGAGTCTTCTCCAAGGCGAGCCACAATTCGCTGTCAGTGAATTGATTGTTTGGATCGAGATTGTAGCGAACAGTTCCGGCAAAAAGATGAGGATCCTGTGGTATGACTGCCATCGCTCTGAATATCACTTGTAATGGCCTAATTTCTAGGATGCCTTCTCAGTCTGTGGAGTCCAATTGTCGAGATATCGATTCCATCGATGAAGATTCTTCCCCAAGTCAGAGGGTACATTCGATAAAGAACATTTCCCAAGGAAGATTTGCCCGAGCCAGTTCTTCCAATAATTCCAACTTTTTCTCCGGGCATCACATCAAAAGTCACATCATCCAAGGCCAAGGGAAGCTTTGCCCTGTATCGTAATCTGGAAATAATACACTGTGCAACATAAAAATGAAACCTTACTTGACATTTTGGAAGGTAATTTGTCCTCGTGGTGGCCAAGAAATGGGCACATCGACACCTCTTCGGGTTTCCCAGTCACCTTCGGAAGTGACTTTCTTCGAGTAATAGTCGACTCTCTCGACCGAAGTCATCTTGGCTTCAAGTTCAGTTTGTGTACGAACGGCGAATTGGAAGATGCCGCTCATTTGAACGGCGAAGGCGATGGCCATACCGGCATCGGCTGGAGAGACTTTTCCTGTGAGCAAAACAATGAGAAGAGCGACGACTGAAGTAATGCAGACGACGAGCAGGTCGAGCCAGACAGCAAGCCATCTCATTCCGGATTGGTACATGAAGACCGCGCCGCTGTTGGCGTCGAGTCTCTGCTTGAGAGTCTCCAAGAAACGGGACGTTTGTCCATAGGTGTGGATACAATGAAGCCCTTCGATGGAAGTAGTAATATGGTCGAAGAGAGGCGATCGGGAGATGTTTTCGGATCTCTTTAGACTTCGAATTCCTGCTCGGAAGCACATAATGAAGAGGATAAAGACGGCGAAGAGGGGGATACAGGCAAGGAGAAAGACCGGGAAAACATAGCCGATAACGATAAGGAAACCGAGACAGGTGATCATATTCTGGACGAAGACTTCCAGGGTGAACGGCAGCTTCACATCAACTAAAAGGCTTATTAAAGAGCCCAAAAAAGACGTACTTTCATCCATATCCTTGCTGAATCGATTGAGAATTCTGCCAGTCGGAGTGGAGTCGAAGAAAGAGACGGATGCCTTGATGATGGATGTCATCATACCAGAATGAAGACGAGAACCAGCATTCAGCGACACCTTAAAATACATTTGGATTAAAAAGTAAGCCTAGCAAAAATACTTTGACAAAGATGAGAGCCTTGACTAGACCAGAAATGAAGAGGATCACGAGAGAAATGCCATAGACGGTAGCGTAGTAGGGAGTATCCGGACTGTCAGCCAGGCTGCCAGACGACTTCAAAAATTCAGTACCATTCTCATTGACCAGCTGGAGGAATTACTTTCTACTTTTTTTTAAAAAAAATTTTCTACCTGTTCATGGTGTCCTCTTTTCAACCATCGGGATAGCCAGACAGTGGAGAAGATCGAGGCAGAGACATTCAAAATAAAGGCAAACAAGAGCACGCCCCAGACTCCCCAAGAACCAGCAGCTTTGATATAGGACCTAAATAAGAGAATAGGGTTTATTTTGCAAAAAAAAGCCATATGCTTAGGCTTTCATTTTTGTTGTTAGGACTGAATTGGCTGTGAAATGAAAGTTACCTGTAGACAGACCACTTCATCTCGGCCAAACCCAGATCTTCCTCGTCGTCGACCAACTTTCCGACATCTTCTTTGACCAAGGCCAAATTGGATCCTATCTTCTCTTCGACTTCCTGGAATGTCTTTTTATTGCTGTAAAACAAACTGTTCACCTCAACTTCAGCTTCTTTCTCTGCGAAGGAAGAATCAGCTCGTGTGTATTGGTCTAAAAGAGTTTCTTATAAGACGATAGAGGATAGGTACCATTGGCGGCTGCATTCTGGCAATATTCATTATATGGACGACACGATTCCAACAGTTCCAAGTGTTCTCCGACGGCCACAACTCGGCCACTTTCCATGTAGACGACACGGTCACATTGAGCAAGACGCTGTATAGGAAAATATAAAAGAGATAAAGGCAGATACCTGCGGGTCTGTAGTCACCATGAGGACAGTTCTGTTCTGGAGCAGATTGAGGATGGCGTCGTCAAAGATTTTGTTGGCAACTTTGCTATCAAGACTAGCCAGAATATCGTCGAGCAGATAGATGTCTTTGGAGGAGAAAATGGCTCGAGCCAAGGAGATTCTCGCTTTCTGTCCTCCCGAGAGCGTCGTCCCCCTTTCACCAATTTCCGTATGATCCTTAGCAGCCATCGACTCGATATCCTTATCCAGTTGGCAAGAGGAAAGAACCTAAATGGTCAAAAACTCAAAAAGATTGGAAAATGACGGACTCGTTGGTATTTTTGTTGATTCATTGGCAAACCAAATAGAATGTTGTCCTGGACAGTAGCATTTTGGATCCACGGGGCTTGGGGAACATAGGCGACATTTCCAGCCATTTCCACTTCTCCTTCACATAAGAACATCTGAGGGAATTGATATACTCGAGGAGAATACTCACATGTCCAATACAACTTGTCAGCAGAGCGCTTTTCCCACTGCCCACCGGTCCACAAACACCGACGACCTCTTTCCTTTTGATTGTCAAAGTTACTCCATCCAATTGGAATGGCCTTTCGGTAGAAAGAGGCTGGCTCTCACCTTCCTTTCCTCCTGGTTTCTCTGTAAAAAAGCAGATAAATCCAGAAAATGCCGCCTACCGTCTCTATACCAAGCCAATGTAGCATTTTTGAATCGGATGGCGTGGTTCGAATCAGCTGGAGCTGGTAGCTGTGCGTCCCATTGATCATACTAAAATAAAATTGAGCAGGCAAACGAGAGCCGGCTACCAGAAGGACTTCCTGAATTCGCCTCAAAGCGACGACAGCTTCAGCCATGTATCTACTTCCATAGGGAATCATCCGGATTCCGAATAACATCACGAAGAATACGGTAATTGCCGAGAAAGCCTAATCTCGGATGATAAACAGGATGGATAAAGAGAAACTCACGTCACTAGCAAGAAGGTCATTACCGGAAAGGACGACTCCAAGAAAAGTGAGAACAGCAGCGACGACGGGGACAACAGGGCCACAGGCGATGGCCAGCGACTGAGCATAGCCGGCCGTTCGGATGTCGACTTTCTCTTGGTGACGCATTTCTAAGGAACGTCTAGGATTGACAATATAACGGAAATACCTTCAATTCTCTTGGAGAAATTCTCTTCCCAGGCATTCATTTTGATTATCCGGATACACTTGATGATTTCTCCCATGAGACTGATTCTCTTTTCCGTTTTGTCGATGGCCGACTGGCGGAATTTCATCATCGTCTTTCCCAGACCATACTGGATGACGTCGAAAATGAAAAATACAGCGATACCCAACAGAGACCAGGGACCAATGACGATTAAAAGATAAATAATACCACCTACAAAAAAGATTTATAGAATAAAAGGAAATATGACCAACCAATGAGAACCAGAGGGCCGACGAGTACCAAAGGAGCAAAAGTGACCGCGTCGAAAAGACGCTGGCCATCATTGGCAAACATATTTACAATCTGAAAAAGGGAATAAAGAGGACAGAACATAGGCAGACCTCCGCAGCATTCTTCTTTCCAAGGCTTCGAACAGTTATGAGCCTCTTGAATAAAAGACCTAGTAAAGCTCCTCTCACTCGTATTCCCGTCCTATAGGAGATGGCCCACGTGGCTCCATAGGCCAGAACTCGACACAATTCAAACTGAAAAAAAGAATTAAAAAGAGTTCAAAAAGGACCTACAATAGCAATACTGGCAACGAGGGCCAATCCATAGGTGTAATTGACACTGAGACCAGGAGCAGGAGGATTCTCAGCAAAAGCGACAAGTCCTTTGATGAAACAAGTGGGTCCGATAAAGCCAAAAATAAGACAAACAAAGAAAACGGCGCAAGAAGCCCATAATCTTGTCGCAATAAACCGGTACATAGCCTGAAATAGAGAGAGATATTAAGAGGAAAAAGCCAAGGTACCTTGAAGAGGGATGGCTTGTTGGGATTGGCCTTGAGTTCCTCTTCCCAGAGCACTTCCATCCGCGCCATATTCACATTACTTGCGTCAAAAATACTACAATTCCAGATCTGGTCCTTGTCTAGCCGGCCCTAAATTCGATATTCGCCGTGCACTCTCCTAGGAGACATACCCTGAATGCGGAGAGAAGATATTCAAATACCCAAGCATAAGTGATGAAGGAGAACAAGCCGGACTCGTCTATTTTGGCCCCTCCTTTTAAATTTCTGAAATATTCAGGTATTACTGTCCTCTGAATGGCAACAGACTTCCTTCCCGTCCGAATTGGCTGCATACTTCGGAGAGTGGAGGAGTAGCGACTGAGATCTTTAGCTGGTCGGCCCGTGGCATAACGCTCCGCTGGGTCCGAATCCATCCTGCAATCCTCGTTTTAATTAAAAGAAGACATGGATGGAGAGGTGTCTCCTCATTATGCCAAAGTCAAAATTTGGAGATAAGGACGAATAAGGGAGAAAGAAGGAGGTAGACAATCAATTGCAAAATGATAAGGACAAGTGTAAGAACACTCGGCCAGATCAGTAGCCACAAGATGATTTAATATGTGCCAAAGGGGAAGATAAGAACAAAAACGGGGAAATCCCTCCGGTGTTTATGGCCTGAGAGGGAAGAACATCTAAGGGGGAGGCCCCGGGCATCAACACAAACACCCCCTCACAGAGAGAGGAATTTCCAAGAATGCCCCCGTAATTATTCCAGCCATCCACAGGCGAAAGGTGACTGATCCGTTTGGAGTAAATAGAAAAAAAGCCGTAAGCTGTGACTGGTTGACAACAAGAGTCACGTGAGGGAAATTGAGCAAAATGGAGGAGGTAAGCCAAGAAAAATGGCTACTCATAGATGGCGAAGGACAGCCAAGTCATTGCATTGCTCTTCGAACTCATTTCCATCTTGGAAAACCCAGCAATTTGGATTTGAAACAACATGAAAAAGATTTGAAAATAGGCAAACAAGGAAAAGATGGATTTCTTTGAGGTCTTACAGGATAAGCTGCTTTCTTTAATTATGTCGATGATACTATTTCTCGGCGCCTGTCAGTCAAAGACAAAGTTTTCCATAATCAGCTGTCTTTCCCCGGATTGAATCATATGGTCACACCGGTGTTATCACCTGCAGTCGGCTGGACATGTTGCGGGAAGTGAGGTCACAGAGCACGGTACGCGGCGACAAACGGACTCACCGCGACGGAGATTTGTTGTCTTTGGTGTAGAGCACTCGCGGGTAGACTTCCTCTCCTTCTCCCGGATCCAAGTGTACTCGATCCTCGTCGACGTTTGACATCGTTTGATCTGAAAAACAGCTGCATTCTTAATGAGAAAAGAGGGAGAGCAACAGGAGAAGGGCCACCTCCTCGAGGCGAAGACCTCTAGTTTGGTCAGGATACAATGGGAAGGCGAGTGATTCATTTATGGTCGAGCGGGCCCTAGACCAGATCCAAAATGAGAAGGGAAGAGGTCAAAACGAAGCCCAGGGAACAATTTGAGCACGAAGAAATTTATTGAACGGTCACGAGGACCTCGGAGCCTGCGTTCTTTTTAAAATGGGCAGCGCTTGAATTCTCGAGCTGCGTACGCCCCGCCTACCGTAATCTAAAATACACCTGCACACAAAACACGATCTTATCTATTGAGATTTTGCAGTTTATTTGTATTTTATAAGGTCTTTCTCGTTACGAATAGGTCCACTTTATTTTCTATATGCGGCGAAGACAATATACAATGAAAAAATGACTCATAAATGTATTTGAAACTTTGTGGCAGTTTGTTAATTTTTAGCTGGAACTCAAACAAATGTAATAGGATATCTCGATTGAATATGAAATGTCAGAGGAGGAACATTTTCGGGTCGACTGGCAAACATCATTGAAAAGACCAGAAGTCAACCACCCAATTGGGGTTCGCCGGTTGTCCAACACTCCTCCTGGTACAGGAGGACATCCACAGTGTCGACACGATAACAAGGAGAGAAAGAGAGAGCGGACGAGTGACAGACATTGGGAAGGAAGCTGACATCAGCAGAGCCGACGCCACTTTTATCCCAATGTCACATGTCCCGGTGGTCACCTACTTTCCGGAAAGTATCAACGACACGTGATTGCCATTTATTTTCTCTGTGAATAGAACAAAAATCGAATGGGGGACGGAGGGGGAGGGTGTGTCTTTTGTGGCCTCTAGATGAAGGGAAAAGGACCCGGTAAGAGGGCCCTCTACGAACCACAAAATTGGGGGACCCGGTGCAGAGATCGAATACAAAAGAAAATGAATATAACCGGAGGCGTCTACAACGGGTGGATAAATGCCAGGGGCTACCGGGAGCGGATATGCCTAAATTGCTCTATCATATAGATATTAAATATAATATTATTTTGTGTTTGGTGAGGTAGTGACTGGAGGTTACAGTCGGGCCAGTCAAGGCATCACACGAGCGACTAGCGCCTGGGTGGAGGTACGATACGGTTGTATAAAAGAGGTTAAATGGGGGAGGAAAACAAGGGGAAATACACTATACAATAAACACGAACACCAATAAGAAGAAGTAATCAAAACCCTATACGGAAACACGTGGGAAGACTAATACAATGGGCCGAGAAAGAGAATACATGAAGGAGAAGGCCGGAGAGAAGAAGACAAGGCTACTCGACTTTGAATATTTCGCGAGGAAGAGCTTCTGCATCGGTGGTATTGACAGTTCCGAAGAAGAGCATTCCCGAGTGGGTGCTGATATCTTTGAGCATCTTCAACGCGTCAGGAACTTGGCTGTAGATACGCTGAGCATCGTCGCCATACAAAGACTCCAAATATCTGAAATCCTTTGTTTATTTTTTCATTTATTTTCTCTTTTACCGTTGAAGGAGATTTGTGTACTCGGCGTAACTGGTAGACATCAGTTTCCTGTCGCGTTCGTCAGTGATGATAGCATCACGAGGAGAGAAGAGCACGATGAGAATTATTAGCGAAATGATCAACTCGTTGCCTCGGATGTCGTCGCTGAAGATGCGGAAGAATCTGCAAAAGGATTGGATTTCTTTGGCTCGGCCAGTCCACTCACTGCATAACTCGAGCTTTCTGTTCTCCTCGGATGTCCTTGTTCAATTTATCGAACATATTGAAGGAGACCTCGGCCGGTTCCTGAAGAGTCGGAGTGCGCCAGACGCCTTGCTTCGAGTCGAAACGAGACACACCGCGGACTGTCAACATCTCGATCATGGCCACCTTCAACAGGGCGAATTTGCCATCTTGGGTCAAGTCATTGAAAGATGGCAATTTCTTGGCCACTTTGACGAGGCGTCGCATGGCTACATCCATGATGTTCATGATGTCAGCCGGGCTCTTGTCATCCTTCAGAAAACTCTGTTTCTGCCGCCCAGGTTCGAGTTGGTCGTTCATTCCCTTGAATGCCTCATTGACGGCGTCAAGTGCCTGTAGTTCGGCCGCGTTCAACTGATAGGTCAGACGGTTGTCAGCCTTCGGCGGAGATCTGGTCAGATCCATCTGACTCATGTTGAACAGGGACACCTGATCGGGGCTGTCCAGTTTCAGCGCGTCTTCGATGGTCTTGTCGAAGTAGTGGCTCATTCTCTCCATCCTCTCGGCGTAGCCAGGTGGGAACTGCGATTGAGGCTTGACGTCGGCCAATTCCAAGTAAGTAGAAGCCGGATTCACTAAAAAATCATTTATTTATTTTTTTACATTTTCAAAAAACGCACTGAAGGCTGAGGTGACGGATGGCATCAAAGCCGCCGGGTTGAAGGTTCTCGGCTGCGGCATGGCAATTTCGGGAGGGAAGGAGGACATGCTCCTCTTATGAGGCGGCTCTCCCTCGTCCTGTGAACTCTTGTTGCCGGCCATTTGTACCAAACTGTGATAGGCATCCATCGACAAGACAACTTGCTTGCGAGCAGCATCCACAGAGACAGGGGTAGCTGGAGCTAGGTCCGGACGCAGGTTCATGATATTGGGCTGGTATTGGTCAGGACTACGCTGTCCTCCGGGGAGGATGTTCATCTGTGGACGAGAAGCTGGCGGCGAGTCGGCTGACGAGGCGATAGATCCAGATGGGCTCATCATCGGATACTGAAATGAACGCGATTGCTGCCGATTGTTTTTGATCCTCACCCCAGCCGTGGGGCTCATTAGCTGCGGCATGTTACGACTGTTGCCAATGGTATTAATCTGGGCATCCATAGGATTGATGGAAAGAGGAGCCACAATGTTTTTCATGGCGGTGTGCTGCTGTTGACGAGCCATGTCCTGCAAGCCCGCTGTTTGCCTGCTGTGTGTTTTCCCTCGCGAGACTTTTTGCACCCTACATGGTGCCAATTCTGTCCGGCTAGTCCGTCTTCTTTCCTTTTTACAAATTTTGCCTTTGTCCCTCCTTACTTGATGCTGTTTTTGCCGTTGCTGGTTGGCCATGTTGTTTAGACGGGAGTTCTTCCGCCGGCGGAGTTGCTCCTCGTTTAGAATCCATTCCTTTTTCATTCCAACCTAAAAACACAATTCCAATTAATTTGTTCTTCTCTTGGTGGACTCACATTAAAACATTTTCGAAGTCGACATTTTTGACAGAAACGTCGACTGACCGCATTGATTTCGCAGTCCTCCGAGTAAGGACACTTGAATTCCTTAGGACGGAGAGCATTGCGACGAAAGAAAGCCTTACAGGACTCACAAGTTATCACCTAAATATCTTCTGTACTCTTTGGATTCTCGCTGACAACAAACATTAAAATTATAACCCGTAGCGTGATCTCCGCAGACTCGACACGTCTTTTGTCGTCGTCGAGAGTCGCCATCGCCGCTGGTGTCCATGGCGTCAGGCGATGTGCAGTTCATACCGATACCGTCTTCAATCTTGGGAATGGCTCCACTCATTAGTTGTCCTCCAAGCGATGGCGGCGAATGTATTACAGGATCATCAGGTGTGCTCATCTGCGGCTGAAATTAGTCGTCTTATTTTGAAGAGAGGCATCTCTGCGGCGGCTATTTCCCTTTGTTCCGACCTACCGGATAACCAGGACAACCCCAAGGAAACCATTGGTTCCAGGAAAGAAAGCTTGCCAACTCCATGAGAGACTGTCCGGCAATCAATGTGCCGGGCGAAAAGACGGCGAATGAATGTTGCCGATCGCGAAGAAAAAGAAGAGGAATCAATCAGAAGGGTCGAGACTACGAAGTCACGCCTCGTTGTCACAAAAACCTTGCTTCTGACCGGGTCAGACCTCGTTCGCCCCCTTTTCTTACCTTTGAGTAAAACTTATTTAGCATACTCCAGTTGAGGTAGTTTTGTGAACTAAAGAGATTGTTTATGTCCACCATAATATATGTCGTGGAAGTCACAACTCCATACTCCGACGCCTTTAAAGGACCATTGACACTATATAAGGAGTAGAAAAGAGAGAAAGAGAGGATGGAGAGACTACGGTAACTGGGTGTCCCTGTTTTGATTGAGATCGAAAATCAGGGGACAAAATTTGTAAGTTTGTTGCATTGACTGGGCATGACGTTCTTTGAGTGTGGCACGGCCCGTAAACATCTGGAGTTGCCAAAAGATTCGAAGACCCAGTAAAAAATGTTATTGGAGTCGGCGTCGACACATATAGTTAAGATGTCCTACTAAAAGGAACGCGGTCTAGATAGGTCAATTCGGGGCGGCCGGATGGTCGACCTCGGGAGAGAACACTTCGCAAAAAGTAGGGCTGCGACCGATGGAAAAACAGCCGATGGACACATATCCAAGCGAGAACGAGACGATTGTTTTTGGGAAGTAAAAGCAGCTGTCGATGAGTTTAGGTCTCGTCGTACTTTGGATAAAAAACGGAAGAGTACGGTAGATACTCTGCAGAGTAGGCGTGTTATTCTGGCGTTCAGATGAAAAACAACTACGGCGACGGGGCGGAGCAGACGAGAAGAGAAACCAGGAAAAACACTACGTTGAGCAGCAACCAACAATCAAGAAACTCAGCCGCTTCTCTGGAACGGATAAAAGCAGATCCTCTTGGGAGGACGGAACATGAGAGATTGTTATTTTCCCTCTGTATTCTGTCGGTAATGGCATAATTCGCCGTACTCTTTCTCTTTCCCACAAGCGATGTACTGTCCTTATCTGGAGGCTGGGAAGACAAAAACTTAGTAACGGACGAGAGGAACACTGGACGTCTAGGTTTCAGCAGAAAGAAAAAAAATGGAAATAGAAGATGACGAGGAACAGACGGAAGGAAGGAAGGACACTTCTGGAGAGATCAGAAAACAGAAAAGAATGAAAAAGGGAAAACAAGACAGCTGCTTCTGAAGACTTGAGAATGTTTACGGGACAGGCCAAAATTAAGTAGACGAAGGGAAAATAGAAGGGGAAGAGCTGGGCGAGATGAAGACGACGACGACGAAGACGCGACGCCATTGGTTCGAGGCGGCTAAAGTTTGAACCGCACGGACTACGGTAGGGGGACAGAGAGTGTGGGAGATGACAAAGTGACAAAGTGAAAAACACGACGACATGGCAACAAATAGAGAACAGGACAAAACAAACGAGGAAATTGAGAACAGGAACCAATTTCAACAGACGAGCCGATTTTCATCTCCATTTTCGAGCACTTTTCCCTCTCTCGTCGCCCGGTTGAATTATTCTCTCAAAATTGCGACCGAACTGAACCTTCAATTGAGACAAAGGAGCCCTCACAATGCCAATTCAGCCGTAGGAGAACTACCGACACCCCGTATTCATAGACGAGTAGCAGGCTACCGTATCCCCCAACTGGGTAACTTTTTGAGCCATGACCCCTCCGAAAAAAACAAGGTGGTAAGTTCAAAGAAAGGTCAAGATGGTTTCGATGATCTCATCCTCAGGTACACGCATCATTGTACTACCAGGAAGGTCCTCCTTGTTTAGTCCGTGGCGGAGGCTGGGGGCGAAAACAGTGCTCAAAACTCGACGGCAACGGGGAAAAACAACGAAGGACTAGGCATGGGAAGGAGAACCCAGAAGAGCCTGGACACGTGCGACTGGCAACGACGAACAACAGTAAAAGAGCGGGACTTCCTTGGATTACGGTAGAAAAAGAAGAAGAAGATATCGAAAAGAGGAACATTTTGGACGAGGAGGTTATCAACGGGAAAGAGGAAGGGGTAAACATTTCCACTACAGTATTCTCTTCCACAATCACCGTAAATCGATCCGGACCTGGCAGGAAAAACAGCCGAGAAGAGGGCGAACACTCACACATACACAAAGTACCGAAAAACAACTGCCCTTGGGAGGAAAGAGGAATGGGAAATGTTAACGGCTAATCACACAGCCGTCTCCAGTTGCAGTATATTTTTTGGAAGTGTGCCAGATGGCAGGAACGGCAAACAAGAGTGAGACAGAGTCGGGACGACAGCAAAAACAAAATGGAGTACTTCGGAGCGGGGACCAAAGAAAAGAGAAGCTTGTACCCAATGCTCTTCCTCTTTGAGAACTTTTTCAATGAATTGATGGGTCGACTTAATTGATGCCTATGACTAATGACTAATTTCTCCCTTCTTTCGAGGGTACATCAACATTGTCATTTCACTCAAAAAACCTGTTCCTTTTTCAGCCTAAAAGTACCAGACGTGGTCCCAAAAAATGGGGAGAATCTCCATTTTTTAGGGGGAAAGTACTGCTGCCACAACAAACTTCTTCTAATGAAGAAGAAGGTGTCATCTCGCTGTCCGTAAGCAGACACTCACATAAATGTTATTGTAGAAGTCGTGGTAGAACATGTTGAGGGACATCTGACCGGCGGCGCCGGAATATCCGGCGCCAAAAAAAGCCTCCGAGAATTTGATGTCCAGGGAGACGAACTCCTAGAGAGCCAAGAAGAATAAGTGTACCGCAAAGGGGTGGACAACCCTATCCATGCACTTTGGTATCGAGAGACGCAGAGAGGACAGACAGCAACAGCCAATCATCGAGCTCCGGACAGCTTGGTCAGTCTCTTCAGAAGGCAACGTCAAGCAGATAATCTCGAGGAAGATAGTACAGTAAACAGGGGACAGACCGGAAAACAACGGATATACGAGAAAGAAGGCAATGAGAGACTGCAAACGGATGAGCACAAGCTGAGGGAACACACATTCACTAACCGTCGAAAATGTTAATCCCGGCAAATGGTAGAATCATCGGAAATGTGTCGTCTACACGGAACTCTCTGCGATGACAAACAGACGATTGTCGATCCCTTGGATAAATGGAAAGAGCCAGAGGAAAAAAGCCGGGTGCTCATGATGTCCGACAACTGTCCGCCCCGAGCCCTCCCTTTACACCGGAACGCAGGAACCCCTGCTGTTTTTTGGCTTAATATGACCATTGGAGATCCCAGTCTGTGCCAGTCATTGTTTTGATTTCAATGCTCACGTGGTTGAAACAATGTGAGCAAGGTCATTCCGCGGATTTATTAAAGCTACAAAAGTTGACCGACTGAGACTGGCTGGCTAAATCCAAGTGTACAAAGAGCAGGGCACGAGAGTCGTCAACAAGCCGTAAACAACCAGGCACTTCCTTAAAAAGTCGAAGCCAAGGACTGCCAGGCTCCTTGGGTCAAGGTCGAGGAGTCGCCTGTTCCGATGGACAAGTCGAAACTGAGTCGATTAGCCGGTCTCTGCCTACTGTAGCAGAAAAAAATAAAAAGGGCTGAAGATGATTTTTTTCTATTAGCCATTGAAAAAATGTGCTCGAAACTCATTGAGCCGTGTTACCGCGTCAAGAGAGGCTTTTCTGGAACGCGGCATTATTAGTCACTGTCGATGACTCTTTTTTCCCACGGGGAAGATCGACGCTTGTCCTTTTGTGCGACCTTTCCGAGGGGGTTTCCCCCGGCAGTCAAAGGACATTCCGTTTTTTGCTTCTCCGCCGCGGCGTTCCCACGTTTTTGTGCACTTTCCCATGGGGGACGCGCCGAACAGGAAACGACGTCAGCTGTCGATTTGAACGCCTTATTAGCCCAGAAAGGAGTCACTTAATTGGCAAAGCAACTTGCCTATTGATATCAATCGATGATTAATTAAACTTACCCAAAGTTTCTTGAGAAGTAGCTCCAAGTCCATGTCGGAGAATGGTTGTCTAATCGGTTGACAGTTCCGTTTTATAGAAGGAGAAAAAGGTGGACAGGGGGGCGACGGCCTTGAGGCTACGCGGACGAAGAACGTACGAACAGCGAGAGCCGGCATGGTATAGTCAACCCGAACTGTTGAAAAGTCAACCAAGGTCAAAGTCATTTCAGGCTTCGACAAACAACCGAAGAGCCACGACCATGTCGAGAAGATTCCCTGAATTCAGGAGACATCCCAAGTTCACTTTCTGTCGTACGACCTCAGAGAACAACCCAAGTTATTTCAGCTTACAGTAAGCCTTTCGGTACAACGAGTGAACCTTGAAAATTCCTTGACCTTCTTGCGGTACTCTTCGATGCCTTCGAACACAGAAAAAGCGAAAGTTTTCTGCCACCACCAGCGGAACAAAAACCTCTCCGAGGAAAGAGGCCACTTCCCCTGCGTGCCGAGGGCAACATGGAACACCGTAATTATTATAATGAATCTCCAGATTTAGCTCCCATCAATCAGAGGATTAGCTTCCTCCTCGTTCATTTCCAGCTAATCAGCCCCTCCCCGCCTTTTTTTGTGGTTGTCTTATCGGAGTCGTTTTTTAACCGAGGGAGGTCCCAATGAACTCGTGGCAACCTGGCGAATGGCGAACGGCCTTGCACACTTTCCACGGCGAACAATCTCTGGCTACTTTCGCCCTCCAAAAGGAAAAAGGAAGAGAATTGTCCCCCGAGTGCTCACCTCGTCTTCTTCTTCGCTGACCGATGCCGGAGGGGTGCTTCGCCGTTTCGTCCCTCGCTTTTTGTGGACGCCCATCTTCTGAAAAAATACAATTAATTAGAAGGGGATCCTTTGGGGTGGAATGGTATCGCTTATCGAGTGTTCAGAACACTTCAGCAGTTTTGATAAGAGGTACGAAGCCTACCTTGGCCGGCACGGAGCCTGTCCTGGTGGTGGATGGGGACATCTCTTCGAGTGTCGAGGACGTCGTCTCCGTCAATTGGAGGGCCGCGGACCAGGCCGGGCTGACCAGCAGCTGAAAAAAAAATAGAGAATATTCTACAAATAAATAAGCAGAACTCGAGCAACAGATGAATTTCTATATGCTCTGCAAAAAGGGCCGAGGGGAATGTAATCCCGGATTGGCGGATAAAAAAATCGGAAAGGGAAGGAGGCTTTTTATCGATGACACACCTAAGGAGCTCGGGAGTGAACCGATCACAAAAAATTCGAACGGGCGACACGCAGAATAAACAGGCCGCTCCGGCTAAAAACTTGAATACCAGTTCAGACCTCCCACCCTCATTTTCGCCTCTTTTTTTTCTCTTTAAATGGAAAAAGTGGTTGCCTTTTGTGATAAGAGATAACAAATGTTTCAAGAAAGGGGCTGTGTCACATTGAACGGAACTCTTTTTTATTAAAAAAACGAACAATTGAAGCCGCCATGTATGGGGGGCCGTCGGGGCAGAGAGGGTCAGAAAAAATGGAACAGCGGTCATTAAAAAAGCAGCGACAGCCGGCACAAACCGCAGAATAAACATTGAAAAATGGGGAGGCATCCCCGGTCAGGATGAGGTCTGGCGACATCCTGGGAGGGCGGAGGAAACTCCCAGAGAAGCCGCCGTTCCCCCGTTTGAAACCTCGCGCGTAATCGGTGTACATGCATTGCAAAACGGGGAGGGAAGTCAATTCGAATCGCAGAAAAAAAATACGTCAAGTTCCTTTATTATATTATTTATTAGGAGCAACTGAAAGAGAGTGCGGGATGAAAAAGAGAACGTGCAAAGGCGGGCAGCGGCAGCAGCGGGATTTGGTCGAAAAAAATCGGATAGGAGGAGAGAGAACTTTGCTTGCGTAGAACGGCTGCCGAGGAGGGCCAGCCAGTCATTGTCGTTTGATTGAAAGCACAAAGACCCCTCTCCCTCTTCCAAGGGGAGATTTACAGCCCTCGTCGTGTTCAGACAGGTGTCCCATTCCCCAAAAAGTCGATCCTCGTTTTTTGATGTCATTTTTTTCGGCAAGAGAATGTCGATTAAATTGGCAATTTGGCCAATTTCATTGTCTATCAATCAAAAATTTGTTTCCTGAATCTTTGTTGCGAGCGTCGACGTCGAAAAGGCGGACGGAGGCTGTGCCTCTCGGTGCCAGGCGTTCGTTGCATGCGCCCGTTCGGCACGGCGCAACCTCTGGTCTTCGCGATAAACAACAAAAAAATTGAAGGGGATGAATCAGGCGGATTATATGAGATGTAAATGCGGGCAGATATCATAGGGGGCAAAAAGAAAGAAAGAAGAGGGAATGAAGATGACCGCCGAACAAGGAAGTGAAGTTCTTCTTCTTCGATACAAAGGATGACGTCAGTTCGGTCGACAAGACGGTAGTTCCAAATGAGTTAATCCGGCACATTTTGCGCTGCGTTCGAATGGACACGAATAAAAGCAAATGTTCATGGGAATATGGGGGCTATTCCGTACCCGGCACCGGGACTCCAGTGAAACAACAAAATAACCCGAGGAAAACAACATTCGGCAACACGAGGGAGAGGGCGTCAAAATGGAACACTCAGCAGGAAAGGGGCATCAAAAGTTCTTTAAATACACGAGATATTCAAAGATATCAGGAAGATGGTCGTGGATATCAGGAAGATATCCATGACAGCTGCAAAAAGAGAAGAGTATGCAGAGGTTTTAGAGGGAACATGTGTCAACAGAAACCTCCGTGGGAAAGAGTTCGCCGTCTGTCAATTTCCCACTTTTCTGCCAGTTTATTATTTTCTCCTGACATACCTGACTCATCCAATCCAAGAGGAAGGAATCCATTTTTCTAGAAGAGATTATTAGAGCAAGCGACTCGTTAGCCGGTGGAGGGATGATATGTTGCAAACTGAGACAACCGATCCTCACGGCCAACTGCACAAGAACATCGACGAGAATTATTCAAGGGAGCAAAAGGCATGAATATCGGGCGGTGATCTGTGTTGTTGGCTATTTTCCGTACTGTATTCCCTCTTCTTCCCGGTCTATTTTTAGTCCTCATTACTCTCTTGATATCCACTGGCAGATTAACTCGTTTACTCGGGCTGACGTCGAAGAAGAAAGAAAGATACAAATACTTGGGTTCCTACTAAAAGCAACTTCCGGATGATTCAACTTCCAAAAAAAGACATCGAGTACTTGACAGAGGAAGAGCACATTTCAGAGATCACCCCGATCATCACTAATTCCTAATTCCCAGTTTTTTTGCAACATTTTAGTTGATTTGATTAGTCAAATATTTTACGGGAAACTGTTTCTTCTTCGTCTCTTCTCGCAGCCATCGTCTCTTCATCGAGCTCATAATGAAACTAATGAAACCGACGGCTCTTGGCTCAAATCCTTTCGCAACATCACCACCGACTTCAAGAAAAAAACATCAGAATTTACTTAAAAACTTCTCAAATCCTTGTAGTTTTCGTTTGTCGCTTAGTTTGGCATTTGTCAAGGGTCGCCCGGGTCGGATGAATCGGTGTGGTCGAGCCGGTCGTCTGGGAACCTGGGCGGATAAAAACGAACCCGCGGGAGATAACAAAGAGTCTGGGAACCGGGACACACTCACACAATAACTAAAACTGCTGAGAATTCATATGCCAAAGATGAATTTCTCTCTGAGATTAAAAAAAAATAATTAGCTGGTATAGTTATTGACAGCTGAGAGCGGGGGGGGGGGGGATGTTTTCTACGGAGGAGATGACTTACCGGTTCTTTTCGCGACGGCGCCTGCTCATTTTCGGCTTCCTCGGCTCCGCAAAAGGCAAGAAGATCCGAGATTTCGAGGCAGAGGTCCATCTGGCGGCTTGTAATCACGCACGTGGCCGGATAATTGGAAGTCATCCCTGGGAAAGTAATACCCGCGTATCGACCCCTACATACTTATCATCTCTCCCCCTCAGATAAACAATCTGTTCAATCTTGAAATCAACGGAAAAATGATGCACTTTCCAGTGAATGGGAAAGAACAGCTGATTCAAACCAGCGATGCGCCATTCCAAATAGGACATTTTGACTATAAATATGACAGAATACCGTAGTCTCTCGATTTTCTATTACAGTAATCCAAAAAAGAAAAAGGCAGACGCCCGATCATTATCTTAAAAAAGTTTCTCGAAAGTCCATCTTCCCCCGCTTTTATAAGAAATGTTCCCAAAACTGGTATCATTTTCTCCCCCCGATGGCATGTAATTTCCATTGTGCTCTTTTTCGACCATGCGACAATGGTGTAAATTCCCCTTGAATATTAAACGGGTCGACATTAAAACTACGACATTTGGAAGGAGAAAATTGGAAATGGAAGAGTGGATGAAATGGAACAAGATGGCAGATAAAAGGAAGACTCACCTGAACCATCTTTTGATATTCTTCCCAGTTTTGAATAGCCATCCAAACATTTGGATCTAACGGCGACATGGGCAACATTCCGTCGAATTGAGAATTGTAGACAGGAG
The DNA here is from genome assembly GCA_964036215.1 of Oscheius sp. DF5033. Classification (NCBI taxonomy): domain Eukaryota; kingdom Metazoa; phylum Nematoda; class Chromadorea; order Rhabditida; family Rhabditidae; genus Oscheius; species Oscheius sp. DF5033. Next base: position 5,085,996 of record CAXIWN010000006.1, read on the forward strand.
TAGGCGGATAGTAGGAAGAATGACTTCGATTAGGAAGAGGACTGAAGGCCGATGGCTCAGAAGACGGCGAACCGGGCAGCATGACGGTCAACAGGGGGATCAATGATGATGATCAGAAGGCGTCGATGTCGTTTTTCTCAGGGAGTGCGATGCGGCCGGCCGCCGACCAGGTGCTGCCCGTTTTTGTGGGGCAGATGGGAAGGGCCGAAAGTTTCTTGAGAGCGGGAAACAGGGGCGGGAAAGACTCATAGAAAAGAGCAGCCGGACCGATAGAGAGAGACTGTCAGTCAACGGGACATTTTATGATAACGAGACTACAAAGCAGTTACGAGGAGGATGAACTTCTTGTATTTCTCGAGGTTTAGAAGAGTAGGACAAGAAGAGGTTTCATTTTGAGGGACTGTCATAATGAGATGACAGAATTATCAGGAATTCTATCTTTGATGACTTAAAACAAAAACGGAACTACTCGAATTAGAACTATAATCGACGAAAAGAAAATACACCGGGTTTGAGCCGATTCGCCTTTTTCTATGAAAAAAAAAATACAAATTTCATTCGGATACGCATGAATAAAGTTGCAAAGGGGCTGCCGACAATTTGAGAGATCAAGAATATCCAGTAGTAAATCCACTGTAATCAGGGAAGTCCGGTAATCCAAAATGTGGATAATTGTCCGATTTCCTGGATTGGATTTCCTTTCTATCCCGCTGCGGCCATTTCTGCGGATCCAGCTTTAGCCAAGACTTTTCCTTTTTTTTCCTCAAAAACCTTTCAACATCCAGCAACATTCGTTATCAAGTGCAACTTTTTTGGCGATTTTCTGAAGGACAGCTGGGCGCAGATAGCACCTCGTTTCTACGAGAAAAATGACGATAAACAGAAGAAATCAAAAAGCGACAAGATTTGGTAGACTATTCACTGGGTTCAAGGGGGAAAAGATCCCCCCGAAGTCGGAGTTCTTTCATGACGGGTCAAAATCAACATTCCGTACAAACAGTCAGCCAGGTTTCGGAGTGCAAAGAGAAAAAAGACGAGAAGAAATTGACAAGCTATGGAAATGGATGACTCGAGTCAAGGAAGAGGACAAAGGACGAGAGCGACCTTTGCCAATTAGTGTAATAGAGGCCAAGTGAAAGACGACGACATTTGACGGTTTTAATACGGTAATAATACTTTTAATAATTACCGGGAAATTAGAAGGATAAAAGAGAAAATGAGGGTCCCCTCAAAAATAACCGGGGTCGATCTCTCGAAAGTTCGATAGCGTGGTATCCGGTGACGGTTCCGGTGGGTGGAATCAAATTGTCACTGGATCAGAGAATAAAACATAAGAAAACTCTGCGCTACTTCCTTTCTTTGCTGTCATTTATTTGCAATTAATTAATCAAGTTCCGGTACCTGGCTGCCCGACTCATCCTGGTAATTAGACGCTACAAAGAACGCGTAGCCTAATGCGGGTAATAAGGGGGAGACGAAGATCTGAGCAAATGGATGAGGTCATTTCTAGAATAAGTTTAATTTGGACGTGTTGTTTGCAAAAAATGAATCCATTTTTTATGGGTAGAACATTATTTTTGAATTTTTTATGGAAAATATAATGAAGAAGAAACGGTGAACACGAATAATCGGAAATTGACTTTTGACCAATTTCTAAAAAAAGTAGAAAAAGTAGAAAAAATGAGTGGTCAGTGCAAAAAAATTGGCTGGGTCTGCTGAAAAAGCGTCGTCTCACGCAATAGTGCACAATCAATACACTGCACTTACTGGCTGGCACCGGCGAGGCCACCCGAACTATCATCGAACCCTGTTTCCTTTTCATTCATTCCTGTGAACTACCCTATTCCCATGTGAACTCCGATAATTTGCGGCTCAGAAAAAGAGATCGGCGTCATTTATCGTGGGAATGACCTCGCAGTGATAAGCAGAAAACATTCAAACCAAAGAAACCGACAATTTCCCCTCATTCCTACTAGAAACTGATATTAAAAAAGTAGAAATAATAATAATTTTATATTCTATTACTAAACATACTGGTTTAAAAATAACCGTAAAATAAGAAAGTATTATTCCCTTTTTACAATGAGGAGTCAGCTCAATAAATCAAACCTTAACATTTATAATAAAATAATGGAGTAAAACTCCTGACTATTCGGTATACCCAAAGATATAGCTACAATTATCTAACATGATATGTTTGCACAAGTAATAACTAACTAGTTAATGGATTCGTAAGAAGAACTATCAACGTCGTTTCATATTGAGCATTTTCAAAGTTTTAACCATAAGAGCACCTTTTTTCGGCGGCTGAGGTTTTGCAGCGCTTTCTTTTTTAGATCCTACAGTTGAAAAACGATTGATAACAGCTGATGGAATAGTCGACAATGATTTAGAAGAACCTAAACATCATTTTATGCAAAATAAATAAAATAAATTTTTTAAAAAAATTTTGGCTATTTCTGCACTTACCTTTATCAAATATTTCTTTTCGAGCCTTTGATATTTCGGAGGCGGTAGGAAGTGCTCGATTTCCATAGGCTGTCCCATGTTTTGCCTGTTTTCTACGAACATTTAGAGGAGCGTAAGCTTCAGAAATCATTTCCTAAAAAGCGTATTGAATATGAAATACAGATTATATAAATTACCGTTTTATGTGTTTGCATTTCTTCCGACTTATTTACTTTTTTGATTCTATCACTAAGAGCTTTGAACTTGGCATCATTTTCTTCATTTAATCTGTAAATTAAAAACTAGAAACAATTACAAAAGAATAACACGTACCTGAAAAATGCATCTTTATAACTTTCTTTCTTGCTTTTTTTCTTCCCTACATGATGCTTGGTAAAAAGTTTCTCCCATAATTTATCACTATCTTCTTCTAAATGCTAAAATATCTATTTACAGAAAAAAAAGAAGAGAGCATACTGGATTTCGGCTTTCAATGCGTTCTAGCTGCTTCCAAGTACATTTCTCCAAAACCGGTTCCAGAACAAAAAAAGGAATGTCTCCAATATCATCAAGCACTAAAATAAATAAGATAAACAATTATAAACTATATACCGCCAGCCCCTATGTTGTTGCTAAGCACACGCAAACATGAATCGAAAAGTCGAGGCACTTCGGTTAATCCTGATCCTTTTTTTCTACCAGCAAATACTTTTCCTCTATCATTTCGTGGTCTAAACATCTGTTCAGGATTAAACTTTTCTTCTGCTGAAATAAAACCATTGTTGTTATGAAAAATATATAACCAGGTTTGGCTACGTGAGTCTTCGCGGATAGCGACGGTAGAGGCCGATAATTCAAATTAATCTGAATGAAATTATTAGAAACTTTACAAATAACTACTAACGTCATCTAAATCCATTATTTTGGGTCTTTTTGTTTTAGGTGGTGTAACTTCCATCGCCTTAGCCAAACTACGAGAGAAGGAGTCTTCTTCTTTCTTAAAACATTTTTAGATATGCTAAATATGGTATAAGTTGCTGAATAATTTTGAATTTGAAAGACACATAAAACACACAAGATGCTCATACAAATAACTAACCCTTATAACTTTGTAGTTTACAAAAGGTTTCTCTTCTTTGTAACTTGCTCCAATACTATGAATAGACGTTGAAGAAGAAGAAGGCAAAGATGAATAGGTATCATCTTCGACTTCTTTTTTAGGAACTTTTCTACCATACACCTCAGGAGAAGGCGTATATCTTTTAGACGCCCTTGGAGGGCTCTCCTCATCACTTAAATAATCATGTAAATTTGAGAATAAACACAAAATACCTTTGAGGTTTCTGCTCATCTTCGGAAGAAGACGGATCCTCCTGTTTTACAGGCATAATACCATTCCTTCTGGCGATTTCTTTCCATCTTGTTACAATACGTAAAGCATCGTCGCCATAAATGTTATGCCTGCACAGCCTGAAATGTTCATGTAACCTGCCGCAGTGTAATGTCAGTATTGATCGATTAGCCAAAACATACTGATTCACTGCTTTTCCTACTTGAGTTTTTTGCAGCAAATCAAGGGTCATATCTATCTTCTCCAATCTTGACAAGGCGTGTCGGATCTAAAAAAAACTGCAAGTTTTGTCTCTTGAAAATCAAAAGATAAACGGTTCAACTGACCTTGTCTTCTCGGTTCAGTTGCTCCATGTATTTCTTCACTTTTGCAACTGTTTCCGAAGATGGCATCACTCCTAAAATACTTATTATATCAAGTGTTTGTAATATAAAGTAAGAATAATCGCATAGATTTGAGAAAAACGGAAAATAAATTACGTAAAAAGTGAATTGAGAAGTTTCTTGATAGTTCGCAATAACAAAAAAAAAAGAATTATAGAGCAATTCCAGGTCAAAATAGAGTAGAATATCTAAACGTGCATTCCCGTGGAAGCTAAAAATGCGCCCCAGCCGAACGAAACGCGTTGACGGCCGTTGTTGCAGGTTTTTCGAAGTTTTCCAAGAACGCCTCTTTCTCTAATTGCTGCTTTGCTTTACAAACGCGAAAGTTCTACAGTAATAGGCATATGCGCATAGAAGCGAAACTGAAATTTGATGCAACAAAGTTTCAAAGCAATAAAAAGCTTTGTAATTCTAGTCCGTTTCCAGTTCAGAAGAGAAGGAACGCTTGAGGAAAATAACGCGGGATTTTGAATTGCATCCGGGGATTTTCGAAGAAAATCGGAGAGCATCAACAGATTGACCAATTCTATTTATTCTTTAATTTTTAGTCAGTATTCTATCTAATTTCTCCTCAGTAGACTAATCTTCTTCGCTGCTCGATGGTGAAATTGGCTCGGTGGGCTCATCTCGTGAAATATCTCCTCTGTTCAATTTCAGTTTGGGTGCATAACAGCAGGCATTCCTCAATTCGACCACAAATGACAGAATATACAGCTGGAAACAGGCGGCAAGAACCCATTCACTCACTGTAGCAATCGTGTGCTCCATATATTTCTGAATTTTCAATGTAAAATAGATGAGGAGAGCTCACGGGGTCAGAAGGCTGCCAATGGTAGAGGGTCCCTTGACAATGCGGGTTGAATTCTTTTTTTGGTTTTCCTTGTTTGGCCAAAGTGGCGAAGATGATGGTATTGACGTAGCCGGCGGTTGAGATGACGCCGAGGAAAAGTCGAAAATGACAGAGCCAATGGGATGTCAGCCCGGGAACCATCTTGTAACTGAAAACCGTCTGGATCCAAATATAGAGGAGACCACAAGTAAAAGCCAAAAAGGCGCCTATATAATGGACAATTATGACGTTGATCTGCTGGAAATTGGCCACAATACTGCAACCGAGCGAAGCGGCGAAACCAATCCACAAGGCGATATTACTGAAGATCCGCCACGAGCCTCTCTTCCCGAGGTGATGCCAGTAATATTCGATGATCTGCCGGTGACGAAGGTAGACTGTCATGGCTACTGGAAGGCGGGAAAAATTTAGAACAGAAAAAGGAATTACGGAAAATGGCGGCGATGTTGAGCAGTTGGCCGAAAACACAGGACTCGGGGGATATGGAACCACTGTCACTGAAAAAAAAACAATTGGGAGAGGAAAAAAAGAATACCTGATGTAGGGCCAGAAGGCATTGACATGTTTATTGTAGACGGCGATACAGTAGGACACGAGAAATGACAACAAACTGATGGCAAATGCCAAAAATGGGATTATCCACACCGAGTGCAACGCCACTGAAAATGACAGAAATTGGGTAGAATGGGACAGACGATACTTTAGGGGAGAGCCGACCGCCCAGCGGGGCGAAGTGAAGACGACAGCCTATGGTCGACTGGATAGACGACGGTCGAATCTCGTTTAATCTTCCGACTTTAGTTGTTTCTAAAAAAGGACGACGTTGACGAGATACAGTCATTACAGTTAGTCACTGATTTTGAGAATGAGTCATTCTATCGTCAAAAAAGTAAATTATAACCAATAAAAAATCGGTGTTTGAGCAATAATTTATAACTGAGATCAGCTGCCGCGCCACCATATAATCACGAAAAGAAATTATGGGTATAACTGGACGGGGGCCGATGGCTTCTTTTGTTCATTTCATCGTCGTCATCAGTCGTCTGACCATTTACCGCCACTTTGCCCTCAGAATAAACTCTTTTCTTTTGAAGTGCAGACAAATCAACTACAAAGTTGTGTCTCTAATTGTTTTCCGAAGTTGTTTCTCATTAAAATAAGTCGTATCTCCGTCTGTATTTATAAATAAATAGAGTCGACTCCCACTCATTGTCGGCCGGATTTGATTTCCATAACAAAATATTCAGCAGAGCTCTTTTTCATCTTCTCACTTGCCAGAGGCTGGCCAGCCTGGTCTTTAGCCTCGGGGATATATGAAATTTGCCGGCTTGTATAAACATAGTCCCGCGGTAATTAAAGGGGTCATTTTGTAAAGGCCGTTTCCATGAAGCCGCCTGCCGTTCACAGCACACTCTGACGAGTCGTCTATTCGAGGTATCTCCCTTTATCTCCCCCGCTATGATCTCAATTTTTCTTGCTTCGTTGCTCATTCCTCTTCAATTGTCTCATTTTGCTGATTGAATGACGTTTTGCTCATTTTCAGTTTGTTATGACCTCCCAGCCATTTCTCGATCCGACGTTGTGTGACAATGCAAAAGAATTTGCCGACTGGCTTCCATGGAAGGTACGTCTTTCCTGAATTACAAACAAAAAAGAATATTCTTTCAGATTTTGATCAGTGTCAAACTCGGTATTGCCATTTTGGCCATCGTCGCCTCTTATTTTCTAATCAAAGATGTCGTCAGTCGACTAAATATTCCAATATATGACCGATATTTTAGGGTGTGAAATGGCTCGTCCATCCAAATGCCAAAGTTCTCTTCGGTAATCACATCTTTTGGTCATCAATTGCCCCCGTCTTATATGTCGTCCTCTACATCACCGACATTACACGGTCGGTGGCAGATTTCTTCTTTTGTTAAAATGGCGTTTCAGTTTGAGTGTGCACCATGTCGACCCTTGTGATTATTTGATCCCGACGAGTTTTGCCGTCATTTTTCGTACTTTCCACGTCTGGTGTGCCATGGCCCAAGTAAGGCGGCTCCTTTTCCAAAAAAATTTCTAGAACTTCTCTGTGTTGGCTTTGGCAATTGAAAGAATGATTTCTGCCTGTTACTTGGAGAAATACGAGAAACTTCAACGGCCGACCATCGGAATCTCATTGATCGTCCTGGCAGTGGGTGTCTCCCCATAATTTGACTTATTTCTTCACAGGTGTCCGGCTGTCTTCTGCTCCCGTATGCCGTCTACATTTTCCCTTTCCTCGATGGCGAAATGATGTCCTCCTACACAATAACCATCTCCCATCGAAACCGTTTCAATGAAAATGCAGCACCGGTAAGGAGATCAAGATCAGTCGACTTTCTTTCAGTTGATATCCAAAATCCAATTGGGCAGTGAATTCGCCGCGTTGATGATCTTCCACGCGACTTTGTTGTACTCCCAATGCTATAATAAGAAGCGACTGACAAGAAAGACACATTCCGTGTCCAGGACATATCAAGTAAGCATCATTTTTGGTTTCTAGAAAAAATTGTACAGGCAGTAGAGACTGGGAATACCGTCCGCCTTCTGCTTTACGTCTTCTGGACACATTTCTTTGTCTGTACCATGCAGGCTGTCGCCACGGCCAGTTTCAAAGTGGTTCGTTATCTTTCTCCCCTTTGACAGTTATTTTCAGTGGTTCCACGATGGGACCCTCGTGTATTTCGCTTTCTATCTCGAAGTGTTCACTCAGTTCCCGCTCTACACTATTCTGTTGACTCTACTCCTTCATCCGAGGTCATGTCTTCGACGGAAGAAGGGCGATGTGGTCAACGAGATCCAAGAGCAGGACGATTATTTCAAAGATTTGAAGAAAATGTTTAATACGGGAATGAAGAAGAAACAGCGACAGGCCAGACGTCTGGCCCCTCTTGAAAAGAGAATTTGAAGAGTGAAAATTTTGGAATAAATTCGATTTTGAAGACGTGGGCCGCGTGGAGTATTCTTTTTTTTCTGCCGACTCGCTTGAATAAGCAGAGGAGAGAGTCACATTTTGAATTTTCGTCCCTTTCGATTTCCGGGGGGAATGTCCCCATATTTACACAATTCTGTCCTAATTTTAAGTCCTTGCTCCTTGATTCCCCAAGAGATCAGTTAATTCTGACCGGGTGGTTGATGTCGACCAGGAGATCTTTGTAAGGCGACATTTTCACCTGGTCAATTTCTATTCCGAGGGTTGGGCGGCGGCGTACTCTGAGAGGGTGGCTGTCCCTGGAAACTGTCTTCTCTCTCGATTACCCTCGTTAGGCCATTCCTCGTCTCGAGGATTAGAAAGCACCGCGAACATTAATTAAGTGAGAGAGACTCTAAAGTCCATCCTTTCGATTAGACTCCATAGATTCTTTGGATTCCAGTGACCTCCTCTTATTTCCAACTGCAACCTGCCCCCGTCTGAATCAGACGAATATTAGATGTCTGCTTTTTATTCCGATATGTTCCAATGTCTCTTTCTTCGGTTCGTTCGAATCCTCCTTCAAAACAATCGAGTCGTCTTCAGCTGGCCAGTCAAATGCAATTTCTGACCTTTTTTATATGGCTACACTACGTGGCAACTGGGATCGGTCTTCTCCTCAATGTTCTTCTGCTCACTCTCATCATCTACAAAACTCCCAATTATCTCAAGACCTACAGTATTTTTATTTTTAACTTCGCCCTCACCGATCTCGGTGTCTGCCTGTCGGATATGTTCACCCAACCCCGGTTTATGCCCCTCTCTATCTCATTCAATTCCCTTTTCAGAGTTATTCCTTGTGGATTCTCCGTCGCCTATTTCTCCTCCGGGCCTTGTAAATATATCGGCGATTTTGCCTGTTACTTGGGGTAAGTTGACATGGCCGTCGACTCACCGTTTTCAGATATTCCATTATGATGCATTTTTATGCCCATTCATTGTGGAGTCTCTTGGCTTCTTTCACCTATCGCTATCATATTCTCAAGAGTAAACAGCCGACGACGAGAAGAGTCTTCCTGCTTCTTCTCCTCGTCTATACTCCTTCTTTTTTCCAAGTTGTCACCTTCAGTTTCGCCAGCGCCAGTCGAGAAGAGGTCGTTCAGATGTTGTCGAGGTACACCCCGCCTCGAAGGGAACACGACGTCGTTTCAGGTATAATTATGACTATTCGGAGGTTAGTATATCAGGAAACAGCTATGTTTTCGAGTGGAAAACAGCATACACCATGTAGGTCGAGTCGGGGATAGAAGACGATTTCCAGGTTTCATATGACTCTGCCCGTGTTTCCCGTTTATCTCGTCATTTTGACCCTTCGACGGAAAACATTGCAGACTCTTCTGAAACACAATAAAATGAGCAGCGATGTCAGAAATATGCACTCTCTTCTTCTCAAGGTGAGTTGTCTATTTCAGTCACTGGATAGATCTTAGGCATTGACTCTCCAAGCCCTGTTACCCGGGTTGTATTCGATCGGCGTCGTCGCCTACAGTCTCGGTCAAGCAGGCATCTTCAACCATCCCGCCCTCGAGTATCTCACTTTCATGTCTTTTCTCTTCCTTCCCGTCCTCAGTCCACTCTGTTCTATTTATTTCGTCAAACCCTACAGGTGCTCCTCCCTCTTTTTCAATATCAATTTCTTTAGAAATTCCCTATTGAACTACACACCGTGGAAGAACAGAATCTATTCGAGTACAGAATATTTGTCCACGTATCCGTCTTTTAACCAGCGAGATCGAGTCACCTGACTTTCGCCAAGTTGTCTCATTACCTCGCTCTTTTGAATCATATCTCCCCTCTGCGAAGTAGACCACCTGTCAGATGGAGAAAACAAATGAATGACTGCCAGTCTAATGTTCCAGAAGAATTACAACAGAAAAAATATAAAGAACCCGTTTATTACAAATAAATTACAGATAAAAATAACGGGAGTCAAAAAGGATCATATGAGTCCCAAAAAATAAATTATTGGGCCAATCCGTCGGCGAGCAGCGTCTCCATTGCCTGTTCGACCGTCGCCTTCACTTGGTCGATCGTCTCAAGTTCGGCCTGGGCTCGACTGAGACTGTGCTCCAGATGGTCGCGTTGAGCATTTTCAAGCGATTTGTACGCACTCGCCATATCGTCTCGCTGTCGTTCGCGATGCTTCTTCTCAAGGCAAAGAAGTTCCTGCTGAAGTTTGAGCAGCGCCTGTTGATTGTCGCCGGCCATCGGAGGATGATTCGACTCGGGCGACGGTGGAGGGGCACGAATCCTCGTCGGCGAGGTAAACAGCGGATCCATCTCGGCCAGCATCTCAGTCAATCGCTGAAATTATACAATTTTAAAAGATATAAAATAAAAACGGACCGCATTCTCCAGTCGAAGGACTTCAACATCGATTTCGGTACGCGTAATGGGAATGGATTGGAGCTGCTTGATGAGTTTTTCCTGGTTGGCATTGTGCTCAGCCAATTCGCGTTCCTTTTCAATTTCCCTCTCAAGCTGTTGAGCCAACTCGTCCGCCTTCTTCGACAATTCCTTCTCCAATGTGTCACATCTGACCGCCAACTCGAGATTTGCCGCCACCAGTTCCTCATTTTGCTCAAAGAGTTTTCGATTCTCTTCGACGGCTTTCTCATTGTGCTCCGTCAGAATTCGATTGTTCTTCTCGAAGACGGCCAGCTCATCGGTAATCTTGGCCAAAAGTTGACGGGTCTCGTCCATCTAAAGCCGAAGTTTGGATAAATTTCAAAAAATGTTTCATACCTCGATGGCCAGCTTGTCCTCTTCCTCCTTTCGCATTTTTCTCTCGTCTTCACATTGCTGGATGGCGTTGTCTTTCTCCTTCTCCAAGACGGCTTGCTGGCTCTTCAGCTGTTCTTCCTTTTCCACTGCCACCTTCTCCAGATACAATGTCTGCTTGTGCAATTCCTCGTTCTTCTCCTTCAAGACGGTGATGTCCACGTGGTGGATGTGAGCATTGTCTTCCAGTTTGTGGATTTTCTCGACCAAGTCCCTCTTCTGCTGTTCGCCTTTTTCCTTCACAGCGGTCATTTCCTACAAAAAAAAACTCAAATGCAATAAAGAAAGAGTCCAAACCTTATTGAAGACGGTAATTTGACGGGCGAGGTCGCGGTTCTCTTCTTTGACAGTTCTGACCGTGTCGAGAGCTGTCTGCTTGTCCGCCTCCGTCCTCTTCAACTTCGTCGCCAGGTCATTTTGTGCCGAATTGAGCTTGTTAACCTTGGCTCCCAGTTCCGTGTTGGCATTCTTCAGCTCGGCAATCTTGCTCTCCGAAGTGGCTCGGCCACTCTTCAGATTCTCAACCAGCTTGTTGGCTGCTGCCTTCTCCGACGTCACTTGGGCGACCGTGTCCGACAAGTCTTTGACCTGAAAAGAATCACGTAAAGTAAAGAATCCTGTCAAATTGACAGAAAAAAACGGCGCAAAAGCCGAACCTGCTGTTCGAATTTCAGAAGATGTCCTTGTAGGAAGGCGACGTATTCGGGCTCCAAATCGGGAAGAGCAGCCAGGCGGTCCTGCAACATTCCGACGTTGATTTCCTTGGCTGAAATCACTCGATTTACAGAAGAAAAAAGACGAACGTTTTTGTTTGACGGCTTTGGACTCGGTCTTCTTGGTTTCTTTCTTTTTGGCGACAATGGGCGGCGAGCTCGCTTTGCTCTTTTCCTTCTGGTCATTCAGCAATTTCTTCGTCTCCTCGTTCCAAACTTCGTCAAATCCACTTTTCTTCGACTGCAAATTGGAAAAGAGCAGGATCAAGACGGTGCAAATGACCACGATGGTGGTGATCAAAAGAGGATCCAACATTATCCAGGGAGACAATCGATAACAATGAAGATCATCCGCGGCAGAATTCTGTCTATTTTCTGGTTTTTGACCGTCGAAGTCGTTTTTGCATGTAAACTTGACCGATGCAAATTGCGCAATGGCATAGAAATTTCGAATGATAAAAACACTACTCTTATCAGTTTTTCAGGGCTGCGCGAACGCTGCCCCTCACACAAAAATTTAGCTGTAGGCGAATTCCAACTCGGAACTGCCTCACGGGTCAGCCATTCCAAAAGTGCAATGAAATAGCCTCACCATGGCGTCGATGCCTTTCTGATCACATCGAAACGCCCAGCCAGGTAAGTTTCAAGCTTTCGGCATGCAGAAAAGGTCATTGCCCGCCGCTGCCGAGATTCTACAGGTGCGGGTGCGCATTCTTCTCTCCCCGATCTCAAGATGTTTATTTCCACATTTTATTGCAACGAAATAATAAATATAGGCAAGATAGCAATAACAAACAGCAACTAAAGCTCCGTGGTCAAAGATCAATTGAGATGACTATTGTTGTGGTCGAGGAATTCTTTCCAATTCGGACGGGAGAGCTGTTCACATCGGGTGCCGCGGCATGTTCGAAGTACCTTCAGACGTTCGCTGAGTTCTTCCAGCTCATTCATTTCCAGAGAATATATTTTATTTGTCAGCTGAAAATGTCCTTCTTTTTCGTGTCGGTCTCAATACCTGATAAGGATCCTCGTTGAGATCATAAAAACTTATAAAATTTGTAACGAATTCACAGTAGAGAGTGTTGTGAGTGGCGTTGACAGTTCGAAGACACCAATACGTGTTGCTGGGAGAAGATTCGAGGATTTTGAAACGAAGACCTACTTGTTGGAGTTTTGGCAGAAACAAAATTGTCCGTATTCGAGTGGCCATCGTGACGGAGTCCGCCAGTGGTCGGCATTATGCGAGAAACAGTTCATCTGAGGTTGGCCACACCACGTCTCCGACAGATTTCTGTGTTTTTGTTTCAGGTGAGAAAAATCGTAGAGAGGAGATTCATCCTCGATCACAAAGTCATCGGCCTTCCTGAAATGTTCATCAGAGAAGACGTCGACGACCTTACAACGGATGGAGGGTGCTGTTCCGACACGAGCAGGATTTCAAATGCCGTCGTTTCTAAAATGTCACAATATTCAGAGAATCTGCATTCACCAATTACCCTTCGTATCGTTGGCAAATCAAAATTTCCCTGGAACCAACTCTCGCTCTCCTTCAAATTCTTCTTATACGTTTCCATCAGGAATTCGTCGACGAGGCCGCCTTGGTCGTCGAGTGATCTCTTCGTCCGCTCACATTCACATTCTTCCTTATGTTGCCGACATTTGTAGATCCGCCATTTCCCAGTCGACGACAAGTAACACCGCCATGTCTGAATATTTTGTGATCTCTTTTTTGTGTTTTTCCTACTTGTCCCTGGTCACATGGCCGTTGCCACTCGGGTTTCAGGCATTCTGACCTCAGTCGCATCTCCTTGCTGTATCTTTCTTTCTGTTTCAAAAATCTTTCTTTTATCTTCTTCAATTTAGGCATTTTTCTGAAACCGAGATGTTTTTAGTCGATGCCGACTTACCCTCTTTCGATGAGGAGGGTGTCTCTCCACGGTGGTAGTCGACTTCCTTGTCGTCCATCTGAACCATTCGTTTCCGATCAAAAAGCAGCTTTAACCTTTGAGTATCCGAAGCAATTCAAGAAGACTTCTTCCATCTAAATGATCCGGTTGAGACACTCCGGCAATATGAAGACAAGTCGGCAAAATGTCGAGGTTGCTGACGGGGTGATCGAGTCTGAATCAAATAGTCGAGATCGGTGGCCGAGAAAACTCACTCGACATTTCGGGGTACTCCCGGGCCTCGCAGATAAAATGGCACTCTCGTGTCAAATTCATACGGCATGTTCTTTCCTTTGATCAATCCAAATTGTCCCAAATGATATCCGTGATCGGAAGTATAGAGGACATAGGTCGACGACAGCTGATTGTAGTCACGGAGAAGGGTGAACAACTGAAATGGTTTTTGTACGAAAACACTCTAATTCAACCGAAAAAAAAGAAAGATTAACTACGAACTGCGTCATGCTGCATCGTAGATAAAGTTTCTATAAGACAATGGCTAACTTTTTGGATTCCGTCATCAACACTTTGAAGAGTTTGAAGTCTTCTTCGATGAAGAAGATCGGTGAATGCCACGTGCACGGGTTCCATTTTACCAGTCCTTTGAAGGAGCCACTGTTTATCCGGATTTGGTGCGTAATTATATGATAGGGTCCTGTCATCAGTGAACTATTTTTGTTATCTGGCCCACCTATGAGTTTGTACTTCCGCAAACAAATCGGCGAATTGAGGCGCCGGGTCTTCCGGCCCATGTGGCGCCGGATATGATAAAACGGCGAGGAATGGCTGCCATGGTCGAATTCGGATATGTTCGGAGAGGAAATCCAGTGTCCGATTGGTGACGACATCCGTGAAATAGTCGACCTCATAGTCACTTCCGTGGCGGACCTTCTGCCCGTTCCAATTGACTGTGTAATTGTAAAACTTGCTATTCTTCACGAGACCCAGCCAGTTGTCCCAGCCAGCTGGCACATAGCCGCCCTCGTACTCATTTAGATATTTCCCAACATAAGAAGTACGGTAGCCGGCATTTTTCATATAGACAGGGAGGGCCCGTGGCTCGTGTTTCTCCCTGAAAAGTTGGCGAATTATGGCTGGATGAGTTGGATACCGCCACTCGATTCCGGAACAATTGCCATTATTTGTATGAACATTGTGATTATGGACGTAGAGGCCGGTGAGAATGGATGTCCGACTGGGACAGCAGATGGGCGTCGTCACATATCTTCGACTGGCTGTTGCGGACAGTGGACGTGCTTACCCGCTCTTGAAGTTGATTCCTTTCTCTTTCATCAACTTCAGGGTTTTCGGCATTTGTTCCATCGAACCCAGCTCGATGTCCTGGTCGTCCGTTATGATGACAATCACATTTTTCTGGCTGGATTATTTCCCTACTCCCTTTTATATTTCTTACCTGAAGGAGGAAGATAGATGAATGCAAAGCAGGACGTGGTAGAACAGGCTAACTGGGGTCATTACTGTGTGCTATTGCATATCCTTCGTGATGAAAGGGCGAAGACGCCAAACGATGGGAAAAAAGGAGATGAAGTGATTTGAGCAGTGATTCCATTTCGGAATTGAATATGAAATTTTGGTAGACGTTGTCACGTACGCGCGTTGCTCTGAAAATACTGAAAACAAGGAAAAATCCTGAAAATACTTCTTTCACTCTTTTTTTCTGAAGTTCGGATTACTTGCGTCTAGTTGCAGTAGCGCTTGCTACGCCTGTTTATTTTGCCAAGCATAATTCTACGCCTACTATTTTTCTCAATTCTATGTAGTTTTGCAGAAATGGCCGATTCTGCAGATGAGCCAATGGTTGTTGATGAAGCAGGATCAACACTGGTTTGCCCAAATTTGACCCAGGTATCACTGAATCATTATATAATTGTAATTTCTTTAGGATACTGACGGACTGCTGCATCCTCTCGTTATTTTGAATATCAGCGATCATTGGACGCGCAAGAAGGTGCAAGATGCGAAAAAAACCGGACAAAAAGTAGTTTTGTTCTTTTTTCATTTCACATTCGCTGCCAGGTTTATGGAGCTCTCCTCGGGCGTCAAGAAGGCCGTCATTTGGAAATTATAAACAGCTTCGAGCTTCGAATGTATGAGGAGAAAGGTGTTACAACTGTGAACAAAGAATTCTTGAACCAGCGATTGACTCAATGTATTTTTTTTTTCTTTTTTTGTACTCATGCAATTGTTCAGATAAGGAAGTATTCCCCGAGCTAGAACTCATTGGATGGTATTCTACTGGTGATGGGGCTCCAAACAGCGCAGAGACAACCCTTCAAAAAATCTTTTCCTCTATTTCTGAAACACCGGTGTTTTTGAAATTGGATACCAGTACGTCTGAAGGTACTTGTACAAAGGTGAGATTTTATATTTTATTGTATTTTATTGTTTCCAGCTGCCTGTTACTATTTGGGAGAATGCATGCACAGAAGGAAATACATTAATGCGCCAAGTTTCATGGACTTTGGTTTCAGAAGAAAGTGAACGCATTGGCGTGGAACATGTAAACAGGTTTTTTTTTAAATTTAATCTTTTTTATCACAACTAAATTGCAGATTTTCTTCAAGAGTCGGTACCGGTAAAGATTGTGAAGTGGCTAAAACTATTCGATCTAATAATAATGCTGTTACGATGCTTGTTTCACGTGTCAAGGTCTGTAGTTCATAATTTTTTTTCTAGTTTTTTTTAGATAATAAGTGATTATCTGACTGCAGTAAAAGACGGACGGCTTCCCCCAAGTGAAGACATAATTCGTGAAGCTAATAAACTCTGCCAAATGGTTACAAGACTTCATTCCGAAGAATTCGCAGAATCTGCGCAGAAGGTATTGTTAATTTCTCTTTTTTGTTTCAAATCTATTCAGCAAGAAGAGGATGTTAGCGTTGCGGTTCTTCTTTCAAAAATGACAGAAGTGTGTGGATCGATGAATGAGGTCGGTATATTTTCGAATTAATCTCTGAACTTCTGTACAGCTGGTATCTCGAGTAGTTACAATTTCGAGTGATCGAACTCCTGGAGCAGTTCCCAAGACAGGAATGTCAACAAATGTTCCTAAAAAATACATCTATACAAGTAAGCTACTGTTTATTTTATTTCAAGTTGCTTTAGCTGGCTATGTAGCACCAGATTTGTTCAACATCTGAACGCAATTACCGCGGGTATATACCGGTTATTTTATGATCTAATTGTTTTACCTTTGTGAAATAAACACCTACATCTCTACCGTCCAAATTGTATAACGTAAATCGCTGTCATATACCTTTTCCTTTTCTGGCATGATTTATTTTTTAGTACTTTCATGAGGGTACGGAGGTCAGCTTCCGGTACCTCGCTAGATGCCTCAGATACTCGTCTTCTAATAGAGGAGAGGTTGCCACATTTATCAAATCCTCGTTACAGAAGAAAACATCGGAGTAAGCGCGTACAAGTATGTTTAATATTTTTATGCTAATATTTTTTTGTAAGATCAAACGTAAACGTAGATTCCAGCTTGTTATTTCTGCTTTACTACTTCTCACAGTTGGATCTTTTTATATTCTTGTTTCCAAATTGGGGCAATTGAAAAGATATGGAGAGGTCGCGTATAATGCTAGTCCTCTTTCAGAACCACAGGTGATTTATTTTATTTATGATATTATTGTAATATTTTCAGATTCTCTCCGATGGTTCATCCGTTTACAAAATAGGCGTAGTAACCGATCTCGATCATGATAGTAGAGACGATTTAGGAAAGGAATGGAAAAGTTATTTTAAAACAGGATTATTAACGGTAATTCCATTATTGTTCGCTTTCCAATGTTTTAATAGGTATCAGCTGATCTGAAAAAAGTGTCTGTTGAATGGGAAGATAAAACAGACGTCATTCTAAAAACTAATATTGCTGCCGGGGATAGAGCGATGGAGCTGTCCGATTTAGTAGTATTTGATCATAGATTATTATCAATAGATGACCGAACTGGTCTTATATATGAGGTTTTCTTCATTTTTTTTTTCTTTTAACACCTAAATTCCTAGATTTTTAACAAAAGCGTCATACCTTGGATATTTCTAAATGACGGTCCTGGTCGAGAAACGAAACCTATTAAAGGGGAATGGATGACCGTCAAAGATGAAGAATTGTATATCGGAGGATTAGGAAAAGAGTGGTCTTCTTCTGCTGGCATATTCATAAACGATCATCCGATGTGGGTTAAAGTTGTCGATAGATACGGCCGCGTCAAACATACTAACTGGAGAGAAAATTACATAAAGGTAATAAATATATTTAAAAGTAAAATTTACATTCAGATACGAGATGCTGTGGGCTTGAAACCACCTGGATATATGATACATGAATCAGTCCAGTGGAGTTCTGTACATAAGTAAATTTTTTTCGTAGTAAATAAGTGGTAAATATTATTTAGACAATGGTTTCTTCTTCCTCGGCGTGCTTCAAAACTTATTTACAATGACGATGCTGACGAACAACGAGGCACCAATTTACTTATTTCAGCATCGGAAGATTTTGTTAGTTTATATTTGCAATTTTGTTTCCGGTGTCTGTACGTTATTTTTTTTATTTTTAGGAGGATATCAACTTTACTCGCGTAGGAAGTGGAGTGTATGAAGGTCCGAAAGGCTTCAGTGCATTCCAGTTTATTCCCAATACTAACGATGAGCTTATAATTGCATTAAAAAGCGAAGAAATTGCAAGTTTTTAGAAATAAAATAATAATACATATGTTTAGAACGGAAAGCCAGTAGCCAGCCATGTCACTGTATTCGACATCAATGGCAAGGTGCTTTTAGACGATCAAACACTAACTGGAAAGTACAAATTTGAAGGTCTTGCTATTATATAATCTCACTTACTAATTTTTTTAAACTATATAGTTTACGGTTTGTTTTACGGGGATTATAATATTGCCTTACATTTTTTAACTGTGATATTATCTTTTAACACGGGTTCTTTTTATACGCATCTTGTTTCTTTTTCATTTTTAGAATAAATTATTGTTTTAGAAAAGAAGAACCGCTATATTTTCTCTGGCTTAGCTCCAAATGCTAATAAAATTTAAAAAAAACTAGGATTGTTCTTTTTTTCAGAATGCTTTTATCGAAAAATCTATCGCGGAAGCAGAACATTCCGAGAGTAATTGCTGTTACTTACAGAAATTTATTTAGTAAAAATATTGAAAAGGAACAGAAATCAACAGTAAGCTAATGGTTTCGATTAGTTACTGTTTAGGGCTTATTTGGAAATGACTTTCTCAAATCTCCGTCAGGTTTCGCTGACCTCAATAAAAATGTTCGAATAAGAAGCGACAAAATTGTTAACGAAATTTTGCAAGGAAGAGATGATAGAACTACAGTTCAACTTTTTGACGATTTATCAAATGAAATATGTAAAGCAGCTGATTTAGTTAGTTGTCCTTTTAATTTCACATAAAACATAGGCAGAATGTGTTCGTCAGCTTCACTGCGACCCAGAATTTACTTCAGCGACAGAAGAAAGTGCTAGAGATTTTTGCCAACTTGTCGAAAGGTATGAGTTACGAAATAATGTCATGTTTTTCAGTTTAAATACGTTTACTCCGCTTTATCGTAAATTGAAAGAATCTAAAACTACAGAAGCTTCTCGTCTAGATAATGTTGACATGAGGACTATTGATCTATTTCTTGATGATTTCGAACAATCTGGTGTACATTTGCCTGAGGAAAAGGTAAGTTGCATTTTTTATATACAAGCTTTCAAAATAGATATGACTAGGGCTGCACAAAATAGTTTTTTACCTATTTTTTCTGAGATGTCTAACGGATAGAGCATTGAAAGAGAAGCATTTTGGTATAAAAATTTTTTGATTTGGAGCCCATTTAGATCACCTATTTTACCTAAATTTACCTATTTTGGGGTTCGGAACCTAAAAACCTAAAGTATATAGTCGCTTTCCAACTCTGGGGGAAACGGGCGTTGCAGGACCGCTTGAAAACAAGAAATTTTCCGAATTTTCATTGGATTCAAATGCGCGCGTCTTGAGGTCCCACAGCGCCCGTTTCCCCCAGAGTTGGAAACCGACTATACTTATTTTGGCCTTTTTACCGGAATTTCGGAAAGCAGCATGGGGGCTACCCTTATGTGAGTATAGAAAATTGACACATATTTTTTTCAGAGAAAAGAGTTTGTAAATATTTCTGGTGATATTTTCGATGCCGGTGCTCACTTCCAATGGGGATGTGATAAAGAAGTTGAAATTTCGAGAAGTGATAGGAAGATGTACGGCTGTGAGTCTGCTCGTTTGGTATCGCCTATTGCACACACCCTGAAAAGAGAAAAACGTCGAT
Source organism: Oscheius sp. DF5033 (assembly GCA_964036215.1). NCBI lineage: Eukaryota > Metazoa > Nematoda > Chromadorea > Rhabditida > Rhabditidae > Oscheius > Oscheius sp. DF5033. Next base: position 5,105,802 of record CAXIWN010000006.1, read on the forward strand.
TCATCTATACTTCATATTACAAACATAATCCAGAACAGGTGAATATTTTGTCTTTTTCTAGACAATATGTTTGGTTTATCGTGGGAATTTTACTGTTACTGACCTAGCATACATTTAGGAAAAACATCTTTGTCGTCTTATTTCAAGCCGTCATCGACTAGCCCAATTGACTGGATATGAGTCTTATTCACATCGTGCACAATACAACACTTTGCTTGGAACATATGAAAACGCTCGAGAATTTCTGTGGGGTGTAATTGAGGTGAGTTATTTATATTTATTTCTTTATTCACGAGTATTATCAACGGATCCAGTCATTGATTTGTCTCCGCTTTCGACATCTTTCTTATCCTTGAGAGTCAGACATTCCATAGGTTTTCCGTTAGGACGACGAGTATCCTTATCCCAAAGCTCATTAAAGAAGGGATCTTTCAAGAGTTCAAGGCCACGGTATCTATTTTGCGGCTTGTACTGCAGGATCTTCTGGACTAGAAGGACGGCTTCAGTAGTGCATCGGTTTGCAACTACAGGCAGCAACTGTAAAATAATATTGCTTTCGACCTGATGGATACCTTTTTGAGCGATATCTGCTTTTTGGCAGAGAAGTTTTTCTTTGCTTCACGATATTTAGTCATGGAGGCATTCATTGCAGTGACTTCTTCCGTTGTAGGTACTCCAAACGTGGCCATTATGAGCTCCATTTGATGGGCAGTGCTACGACCGGGAAACGTGACGCGGGCTCCCAGAAGTTCAGAAAATACACATCCAGCAGACCAAATATCCACTTGGGAAGTATAGACCTTTGAGCCAAGAAGTAATTCCGGAGGCCGATAGTATCGCGTAACGTGGTAGGATGGCATTGGTCCCTTTGGATCAATACATGAAGAGCCAAAGTCGCTAATCTTGAGAAGACCTGTCTCCGGCTCAACAAGAAGGTTTTGTGGTTTCTAAATTTTTTTGCTATAATCCATTGGACTTACCACATCGCGATGAATGATCGAGGCTCTTTCCAGGTGATCAAGACCGCGAAGAAGTTGCCACATAAACATTTTTGTTTCAATCAAATCAATTTTTCGATCGAATTGCTTGATGTATTGATACAAATTGAGAGGAAGAAATTCGAAGATTAGTGAATAGCAAGTCTAAAAAGGGTGACTTGTGGTTACGGTAAAAGGACCGACGTTGTCAGCGTATTCAGTGCTGTAGAAGTAGAGCAATTTGACAGTATTCTTGTGGTTCATGCGGTTCAGCAATTTCAGGATAGAAATTTCCGCAGTATTCACTTTGTTCTCCTCCTTTGCACTCCATGTCTTTTTGATTACAATGGCAATTTCTTTGCCTTCTGCCATTTGGAGATCACCACGATACACGTTACTAAAGGCGCCGGAGTTGAACAGCCGCAAGTTACGCACATTTACATGCACCTAAACAGCCGATGCATTGACTAATTGAAAATAGTTACTGTTTTATCGTCGTAGAGATTCAACGCGGTTATTTCGGCCGTGGTCTTGTGGACCATTGCTCAAAGCCAGCCGGCCACCGTCACCACCTAGTAATTATAAACTGGTCATTCGGTCCATTTTTATACGGTTGACGTTTTGACCGGCAAATACTTGTTATAATCTGGGAATCAATGAATCTTATGGCTAGTTTTTTGTAATTCGCTTTCAGGCTTGTCGACCCGCTGCTGAAAAAGAATTGGCTGTTTTAGCAGATGTGCAAAATCAATGTCAAAATGGATGTACTCAAGTCGGAGAATGGGATCTTTACTTTCTTACTCATATTTACAAAGTAATTTTTGATCTATTTTATGTATTTATATATTTAGGAACGCGCTTTTGGACCATCTCATGCGCATTTAGGAGAGAAATATCTTAACCTTGGCAACATGATGAGAGGATTCGCGTTTCTAAGCAATAAACTATATGGCGTACGTTTTCAAGAGAGCTCAATTTCGAATGGAGAAATGTGGCCTGGTACAATTATCAAATGGGTATATATAAAAATTATTTTTCAATATTTCTCACAGGAAGTTGTCGATGCTGCCAACAATCTTCTTGGTTACATATATATGGACGTAGATCGACGAGGAACGAAAGCTGCCGGTGACTGTCATTATACTGTTCGGTGCTCCAAAGAGGTTCGCTTTCTTTTATTCATAAAACATATTACATTAGCTAGAATCTGGGGAATGGCAGACACCGATTGTGGTATTATCACTAGGGCTGGCCGATGTTGTAAGTAAAGATTGGAGAATGGTATCTATGTCACCGCATGCAGCTGAAAATCTTTTCCATGAATTAGGGCATGCAATGCACAGTATGCTCGGTCGAACTAAATATCAACATGTGGCTGGTTTGTTCGTTGATTGACTTCATTTATTTTATTCAGGTACTCGCTGTCCTCAGGATTTTTCTGAAATCCCATCTAACCTAATGGAATACTTCTTCAACGATCTGACAGTATGCCAGCTTGCTATTACAATGAAATATTATTTAGGTTATGCGTACCATTCTCACAACCCCAAGCGGTCAGTCTATTTCGGTAGAGGACGCTGCGAGCCTTATAGCCTCACGATTTGCTTTCAGCTCTCTTGAAACTCTGCAGCAAGTTAGAAATTATTTTATAGTTTGTAAGAAAAATTTAGGCAACGTATGCTCTCTTCGATCTGGAGTTACACGGCCCAGATGCGCAACAAATAGCTGACGGTACACTTTCTACTACGCGTCTATTTAATTCCATTGTTACAACAGCAATACCTCAATTAGAAAGAGACCCTGAGGCAGCATTTCAACACAGGTTTAAATTTTGCCTCGGTCTTTTATTTGTTCAGATTCAATCATCTCGTGCAATATGGTGGCCGTTACTATTCTTATCTGGTAGCCAGAGCTGCCGCTAATCTAGTCTGGACAGCCAAATTCCAACGGGAGCCTTTCTCAAACGACGCGGGAACAGCCTGGGCTGAGGTTCAATCACATGGAGGGGGATTGCCTCCCGGTCAACTGCTAGAGAAAATACTTGGATACGCCCCTACGAGTGCTCATATGATCGAAGCCTTCCGAACGGAATCTAGAAATTGCTCTGAATTAGGAGTTGTAAATGTATAATATGGTCCAATAAATTCATTATTCAAAATAACAGCGGTATGTACATAACAATTCGTGATTACTCGGCGAAGCCGCGTCCACGTCGAACAACTTTGCGGGTGATGAACGTCGTACTGGGTTCAAAGCGCTGAACCTAAATTTTTTTACTTGCTACAATAATTTATCAACATACTGTTTCGAAGCGCCTGTTCGATGACCCGATTCCAAGAGCATTGCGGAATGAGTTGTTTTTGTTATTTCTAGCTTGCACATATTCGACGTTCCTTTGCGGTCGCTGACGCACAATCTGAAATAATTACGTACATGCAACATAAAACCACTAACTTGAGTACGTTGAATTCTTTGAATTCGAGGAGCTGATCGTTCTACGACAATAACTCTCTGTGCTTGTGGTCTCTGAATTACACGTTGACGTGCAGGTTGGCGCTGAACAACAACACGTTGTTGGCGAGGTCGCTAAAATAGCATCCTTACAACTGAATTCGAACAAAATATACTTGGACAACACGCTGAATTACACGTGGTCTTGATTCAACTACGCGTTCGATGACAACTGGACGAGGGCGTTGCTGCACGATAACTGGGCGCACACTAAATTTTAATTTTAATGCAAATTGTATCATAATGACATACACTTCATCCTGATATAGGGCTCTAACATTACGACCACGGCCTCTTCGTTGAACTGTAGCGGTGATTGGGCTGGTGATAGGAGCACGATTTTTGGCAATCACACGAGAACGTGCAGCAACACGGTTCAACCCACCATTTGCTCTGTTGAGTCTGCCAACGAGAGCGCCACGGCCAACGCGAACCTAAAAAAAATGTATAAGATACCGCACTTGCCTAAATAGTGGAAAACTCCGTTCCCGTCTCAATAAACGATACCAAACGAAGACAATGAAACGAAAGAGAGCCACAACCGCTACGAAGATTAGATGCGCAAGAAGTGTTACTCCGACAGAAAAAAATTGCAATCATTTGGCTCTTCGTCAAAATAATGGTGCACTGGTTCTACGTCTTGTAACGCGGGCGCTGATGGGACTTGATCTATTTTCAATAGACAGCTCCGTAATCCATTCGTGTTGTGGAGCAGACTCCGCAGGAGTTCAACGAGTGGAAACAGATTTTCACTCGGCCCATTCTGGCCCAACCAGTCCATAGAGAAAATAGGGGCAATGCCCAGAAACGTACGGCACGGGTGGTAGCCAGCGGACGGTTAACCGCCGATCTTCCAAGGCGAGTCTTTAATGCTTTCTGAAATATAATTATTACTACATATATTCAGTATTTGTGTACCTTGACGAGCTGGTTAACTAGCTTCTTGGTTTGCTCATTTACAGCTCCCTTGCGCGCGACAAGTTTGTTTACAACACGCTTCTGAGCCAAGGTAGCTTTGCGAGGGGATGTAAACTGAAGATAAAAATTTAGAAAATAATGAGATACAACCAACCTTTGAACCACTTCGAACATTGGTATTTCCACCACGTCCACCTCGAGCTCCTCCACGACCACGACCAGCACGTGCTCCGCCACGTTGAGCACCCTTTTGAGGAAATGAAGTTTGCTTGTTCTTTTTATTAAGTTTAATAATGTCATCCAGAGACATGTTAACCTTATTATCAGCCATTTCGATATCTAAAATACACCGATTGCGAAATATAGGACGATTGAAAGAGTACAACAAAATGAGATTGCAAAGATACACACCAGCCAACGAAAATAAAAGAACAAATAATGAAATCGTTTTCTAAAATCGTGTTTTCGCTTTTAAAAGAATTATGCACGCTTTAACAAGTGATAACGCGAAAATCATAAAGCGATTGTGAATGCAATTAAAAAAGACCAATTGCTTTTTCTCTAGATATAGCGACAAATCCAATTATTTCAAAGATAATGAAAACGTACAAATGGAAAGTAATTTCGGCAGCAAACAGGTGAAACGGAAAGGAGAATGGCGTGAACGCAGCTGAAAGAGCGAGAGAACCAGTGTTGGATGAGGGTGGAGAAAATCGAAATCGAATGACGCGCGCGCGGCGGGATTTTTTGAATCGGTCCTTGAGTTGGCCGTCGTCCAAAACTCTAATACGTCGTCATTTCAAACACTTGTACTAGTGGACATTTTTCAAACCACTTGATTTTCAATACATCTAGTCTATTTCTTTTTCCGCTCACAATTTTGCTCTATTTATTGCAGTAACTACGAAAATATTCAGATGGCAACAAACGGTCAAGATGAGCCCCTAAAAGTTAACAAATGGGATGGACCTACAGTCAAAAATACACTTGATGATGCCATTCGGAAGGTAGAATTTCTAAAACAGCCTTTTATCTCTCAAACAGATTTTGAATGACAAAGTTGGATGGAAAGAACGTCATACACTTATGGACGGGAGATTACTCATTTCATTTGTTGCAGTCTGCTTCTCAGGATTTGCAATCGTATACGATTTCATCCATCCATTTCCAAAATCTAAAATGGTATAATTACGATATATTTTTTTTCAGTAATCCTTTAGGTTCTTGCTCTTTGTTCGGTGACATATTTCGTTCTTATGGGTGTATGGCAACTTTATCAGTGGTATGTCGAGAAGAACTGTTTCTATCAAGCACTCGAAACCGACACCAAAGTGAAAAGATGCTGGAAGTGGAGTTCTGTAATGAAAAGGTATTTTTAATTTTGTAATTCTTCGAGTTCCTGACTTTTTGTCCAAATTTTTACGCTCAATTTTAGCTATGATGACAAGTATGTTCTTTCCGCTGAGTTTGTTAGCGGTGAAAACCAAAATCGTTCCGGACAAGGCTCCATTTCTAAGTCAGTAGGTGCTTACATCGATGAAGACGGCGAGGTATTTAATGAGCGCATTTTTGGAATTTCCACATTTTTTTAAGGTTATAATTCCTATCCTGAAAAAAGAAGTCGATCAGCTTTACCATAATTTATTGAAGGAAGAGTAAAAGTCTCTCTAGTCCTCATCTTTTCTCCTATTTAATTTTTTTCTTGCGATTAAATTGGGTTGGTTTGGATTTTCTGCATATTACTTATTGAATAAATATTTTTTACTGTATCAGAAATTTTCTCTACACATTTGTATTCCTCTCTATCTATCTTTACCAGTTATTTTCGTGACCACAAAACTTTGTAGGTCAATGTTGTAGAACACCAATGGTATAAAATCGTCCATTCGCATGGCAGTAAGGGAATGCAGCAGAATACCAACGGTCAAAATGGAGGGCCACGACCTAGAATAGAACCGCAATACGTTAGGGTTGGTCATAATGCTATCGAAATACATTTTCTTATTATTTAGTTCGTAGGAGATTCAGTTGGTGTGGTAAATCTTACACCAAATGCTTTGCAGATACTTTCTGACCACGTAAGATTTTAATTTTGCCATCGTCCATCATCATTTAGGTTACCCAAGTGCTGTTAAAAATTATTTACACCAGCAAACAATATACTATACATGGTAGGCGTAACAAAATGCAAGCAGAAGATATAGAGACCGCTTTGAAGCAATTAAAACAGAAGGTGTATTGACAAACTTTTATTTATTTTTAAATGTTAGATGACTTATGGCGCCTCTTCTAAAAAAGGCCCTCAACACCGGCAAATAACAGCTCCAACAGGTGAAGAGCTTTACATTCGGGAGGAATACGACTTGGATGTTGCCAATTTATCCGAGGAGCAGAAACCAAAATTTCCTTTTCAAACATCGCTAAAAGGTAGAGACGTTGAAAGTTGAATTTTGCACTCTATTGTTTAGCTCACTGGTTGACATACGAAGGAAAGCTGGCTCTAGTTCCTGAAAATGTCAGGCCATTAAAAGAGGAAGACGACGATGATGTGGGTGTTAGTGGAATGAATTCAAAAGCCGCTGCAATTGCACTTAGGTAAAATCTTTATTTTCAATTTTGAAGTCTTGTTCAGGCGTGAAACTGCAGGCGGCACCCAAGGTGCATCTGTTTCGTTCCGTCAAAGCAGCAGACATGTCCACACCAAGGAACACATACAAATAAAAGCCCCAATTGCAGAATCTCTTTCTGTGGTAAGTTCATTATATGCTTTTAAATTAAGATGTACTGTGATGCTGGAAACCGATAATAATTAAACATAAAAATGTTTTAGGAGCAACAATTGTACATAAAAGAAATTATGGAGGCTATTGTGGGTACGGATGAAGTACGTCGGATTGCTGCGTTGCATTCTTTAGAATCAGATACCGGCTTACAACCAATATTACCAAAATTATCGCGGTTTATAGCTCATGCGGTAGGTTGTTAGTGAGCATTTTAGTATGTTACAGGTAAAATATAATTTGCTTGCAAAAAGCATATCGGTTACAATTTATCTTATTCGAATGTATAAGTCATTTTCACAAAATCCTTCCCTAAAACTTGATGAAGTGGTATGTTATGCGATAATTGTCATTATAAAATGTATTTAGTTGCACGAAATTATACCTACTCTTCTGACATGTATCTTATGTGCGAATATGTGTCGAGCGGAACAAGACAATCATTTTGCATTACGAGACTTTGCAGGAAAAACACTCTGTACTCTTCTCAAGTATGTCTATGATTTTTTTACATTTACTTTTATTTATATTTTATTATTTTTTTTTGTTTTGCAGAAATTATGGAAATCTCGACATACAAGAACGATGTCTTCGTGTTATTAAGCAAGCTTGGAATAATTCAGAAGGCTCTATTCCTACTAAATTTGGATGTGTCGTGCCTCTTTTGGAAATACTATCTTATGATGATGTATATTTTGGATTATGCAAGTTTTACATTTATGTTTCAGCCTTTCAATTCGAGATTTTTAAACGAAATTCGAGCCTTACACCAATATTGCACAAATATACAAAATGACGAAGAAACTCTTTTAATCGAGCGTACAAATAGTGTTAATCTCCTGAAACAATTGGCGGTATGTTTTTTCAGTATAGCGTTATTTGTCTTTTTTAGAAACCCGATATTGCTCTAAAATTGCAAGAAAGAAGAAAAAATGTGCTTACAAAAATCGAGTTGCTGGGCTCCGATGATAACGAAAAAGTTAAAAACGCTCCGGATATTAGATAGCAGTAGACGTAGGTAATTTTGACAATTTTGGGCTATTTATCTCTTATTCGTGCGGGTAAACATTCTTTCTCAAAATATACGTGTATTTTTTCGCCTTATTAGCACTTATTTTCAAACCTCATTGTAGTCACTTTAGATGTAATTTCGCTTTTTTTGTATTTATCACTTCCTGTGTTTTATTTTTCTTTATCTTGACGTTAAACGTCTTGTTATACATACAAAATTTTAACGTAATCATCGTTCTTTCTATACTATTCACTATTTATCTCACATTATTAACTGAAGTACGGTTGTTGCAGAAAACTGCTTGTATCGATGCCTTTATACGTTGACTTAATTACAGAATTTGTATTAGAATATTTATCTATTTACAAAAAAATGTTATAAAAATAGAATGTTGACTAGTTGGAAAGGTTTCATACCTAGATTATCTATATTTTATGTAATTTAATTAATTAATTAAATTTAATGTATAGAATAGTAGGTTTATGGTCCCACGTGTGCAGATGAATAGGAACCCTCTGGCTGCAAATGGAGTTGATGAAGGTAATTGTTTATGAATTAAAAATTTCAAATTATTTTAGACGATGCTCAACCGTCGACCTCAACGGCAGTTTTTGGAAATGAAGGCTATATAAGGCGTATTGGAGGCGCTCTCGGTATTACAGCCAATGATATTTCTGAAAAAGGTTTGGAATTTCTAGTTTGGATTACAATGCGCTTTTTAGCAGTCCAAGAAGTGAATAATAACGTGACATATGTTCTACGCACCATAATAGCAGGCAGCCAGCGCTTTGCTAATCATTCTCGTAGGACTAGAATATTACCGGAAGATGTTGACTCTCATCTAGCTCTGGAACGGAAACCTGTAAATTTTTTACAAACCTAATTTCTTGATAATTTTTAGACACTTTTTGGTTTTAAACCGCGAGATATGATAGCGTTGCGCCTTGCTGGATCGGGAGGAAAAGAAATTTTTGTCGAAGATGATAAGGAGTTAGAACTAAAACCTATTTATACTGCAGCAGCTCCTAAAGTTCCCCCGATTCCTTCCATACGATGTAAGTTAGAAAGTTTCTCCAAAATATTTTTTAAGCGCATTGGCTCGCTATTGATGGGGAGCAGCCTGCTGTCCCTGAGAATCCAATTCCGATTAAAAAAGAGAATACTGATGGCACAGTAGAACCGGCAAAAGAAGAAGAAGCGCAGGTAATACAGCTTATATTTACCACTTTAAGAATAATTTTTATAGGAAGAAGCAAATCGTTTACTGAATATTGTAAGAGGCAATAAATCAACTGAGCACGTAAACGTGAAAACAACGACGACGCATACGCTATCTTTGGAACAACAAGTCTATTACAAGGAAATCACGGAAGCTATAATGGGAAATGATGATCAAAAAAGGACAGAAGCTCTCCATTCATTGAAAACCGATGCTGGTATTCAGCCTTTAGTCGGACGCTTTTCTGTGGCTGTTGCTGAAGGTATTCGTGTTTTTTTCCTTAATACAGTTTGACGATAGGTGTTAGATGTAATATTGTCCAACACAATCTCGCATTTCTTATTTATCTTATGCGGCTCGTGCAAAGTCTTGTGAACAATTCTACAATAAGTTTAGACAAATGGGTGAGCGCATTGTATTACTTTTTTTGTGCAACATTATAATATTATAGCTGCACGAATTTCTTCCATCAGTATTATCCTGTATTTTGAGTAGGCAAGTATGTACGCGGCCCGAAACCGACAACCATTGGGCCCTTAGAGAATTTTCTGGAAGATTGTTAGTTGACTTATGCCGGTATATACTTTTAATTTTTTATTTTAAAACTTTCTTTAGAAAACATCAAGGACCTGATATTCAATCTCGCATTATTAAAGTTCTTACAAAAGCTTGGGTGGATCATAATGCTTCAATGGCTACTATTTATGGTTCGCTCTATACTTTAGATCATTTTGGTCCTGAGGTTCGGTTGTCATTGTTTTAAATTTTAATTATTTTTCAGACTATACGATCTGTGGTAATACCAATGATACCATCGCTGTATAATCGAGTACAAGATTCCCTTAGTGACAGGACTGATCACGCTGAAAGAATTGCCGCCGATAAATTAAATAGTTACACTACGGTTAGTTGTATTTTAATTAAACACATATCAGCAGAAAATATTGGTAAATTACATCAGAACTATGCGTCCCGTCAATTTAACTGCCTATCAAGATTATGTTGACTTACTCGGTGGTTATGCTGAAAGTGTGTATAGGTGTGGTTTTAACAGTCTAAGTTAGTAAACTGTCGCCAGGGTTGTCTCGGCTGATGTACCGACCGCAAGGGTGATGCCTGGCAGAACTCTTCATTCTACCCCTAAACCGATGCAAAATTTTCAAAGGGGAGGAACCGTCTTTTCTTCAAGAGGGAATCGAACGTTGACTAATGGTAGTCAACAGGTATATTCTGTTCAGTTTGATTTTAGTATTTTTTACAGGTGCGGTACACTACCAATAATGTATCCCGCGGGCCAACAACAAATAATCAGGGAGCCACTCGACCTCCGTTATAACATTTTTTTGGTCTCTTCGTCTTATCCGGTAGCAGTTTTGTTTAAATTGGAAATATTATTCAGTTTAAGGCATGCTCGATACAGGTATCTCATCACTTGATGCTCAAACAGTACTTTCGATCCCTTTTTACAACATTTTTACATATCTTCATTACAGTACTCTCACATTTTTGTGACATTTTACAGAGTCTAATAAACCGATGAGTTTTCTTCATTTGGTTATGCCTCTGTCCATGATAACTGTTGCCAGTCGTCCTTTGCGTACGTACTTGATAACTGAGATGACTATCAGCACTGGAGTCCTTGAGAGATGTTATCTTGTCCTCCGATGACCCCTATTGAGATCGCTGCTTCGGTAATGTCCTCAATTCCTGAAAGATTTCGGATCTATTGAAAATAATTGCTCCCTTTGCCAAGTGTAATGACTAAAACAGTAAAGTAGATAAATCTGATGATGTCACTGTGACAGCCGGGATGATCTCCTGAGAAGATCTGGGATTTAATAATTCGAATGGGCCGGATCTTAGGACTCTTGGCTTTTAGATCAGAAATATCATGGCTACGGTATCTGGGGCAGTCAGTTTTTGTGCTGTTTTGTGTTGTGCTCATCGATCAGCCTACTTTTATTCTGGCCCGGTGCCAGCCGTATCACCTTATCGTCAAACTCTTTTCTGTCGCCCATTTCCTGTTTCGTTGTGTAGGGCAAACATTCTGAATCATCGGCGTTGCTCAAACAAAAGGCGACGACGACTCCAGCCCACACTTTTTGATCGGATAACAAGGCCAAAAAAAGATAGAATGTAGGTTGGAAAAGTCCTTTAAAAAAGACAAATAGAGACAGCTACCATGACACGCTACCACAAATATTTGGCCCTATTCTTATCCCCGCTCGGCAACTCTCCAAAGGTCAGAAGTTGACTTCAAGTAAATACTTGCCTTTTTGTCTTTTTTTTTACACATCTCTTTCCTCCTCCTCGTCTTGCAAAAAAGTCACAGATTACAGCCAGTCGACCCCCGGAAGTATGGCCTCACCCCATTTATTACAAAGTGTCCTCTCTCCCTTCTCATTTATCCGACGGATTCCATTGTTTCGAACCTGATCCATAGGGGGATGAACAATGATCATTTTTGGAGTTGAACTCTGCTTCGAGACACATTTTGATGGCGGCTCTAGAGGGGCGGGAGAAGAGACGGGGACAGTCACACGGGGAATACGGTGATAACATGGGAGACGTGGTCTTGGACTTTTGCTCTTGTACGGCTGGTTTGCTGGTCTATTGATCGACATTGTCCGAGATGGCCTTGAGATGGGCGAGAGAAACGACAGGACCTACTTTGGGTGCCCGAATTGATGCTGAACTATTCCCGGCGCGGTTGCCTAGGGCCATTCGCCGCCAGCTGCCAGTCATCCACCTGGGCTTCCAATTAGTCTCCCTCCCTAATCAGACGTCAATCCCCTCCTCCCACTAATGAAGTCTCCGTCAGTCATACACCCTCCGACCTTCAATTATTCATGCTTTTTGAGTCGATCTTTGTCCCCTGTTTGTTCTTTGAAGAGGATCCCCCCGCAGTCTGTTTTAATGGCCGTCTTCAACAAGTTTCCGGCTGTGTCCTTTGCAGTCCAGACATCCTCATATCATTCTGGCCTATCTATCGATCTCTCCTTTTGATAATCGAGGTCATGTTCTTGTCGTATATCCTTTTCTCTTTTAGTGACATGTGTCTTTTTCAGGGCGAGTCTTTCTTGTCATCTTCCCTCCTCTGCTACTCTCCCTTATCTTCTCAACCTTCTTCTTATCATTTGATCTCTTCGTTCTAGCACCCAAGGGCGTACAAATATTCTCGTGATCCTCCAAGGGAGTCCCTCTCCTCAATGTAACCGATCTCTGTCGACAACGTCATTTCCCAAAACGAGTCGCTTATTGAGAGAGAGAGCGCGAGATCAGCGAGGTTTCCCTCCGATTTTGATCTTTGCCGTCTCGTCGGCTGCAGTTATCGATTTTCCTCTACGTAGGCTGCCGTCTTTGCGCTACCCGCAACGTCGAGACACTCTCTCGCGCACCCACCGACACCCCCAGCCACCTGCTACCTGGCCTCATCTCTTTTCCATTTCCCACCTAATCATTCTCCGACATGTCCTCTACCGGTGTCAGTCTCTTAAGAGAGGATCAAAAGGTCGATATGACAGATTCTCTCGGTTGTTGTCGTCGTGAAGCGGAGGATATTTGTCACGTGAATTGGGATCGGCCAGATGGCCCGCCTGTCCTCCGATTGACCTCATGGGAAATTCCCACGAGTCCGTCAAATAACTTTGGTTATTTTTTATGGCTGGCCTTATTATTTACATTGGCTTTATTTCGTAAGTGCAAGTTCCCCGAAGCATTTTCTCATAAACAGGGCCAGACAAGTGGATATTGGTCCGCTCCCCGCACTCTCCCCTTTGCACAAATCTCTTCCACGTGGCCAGATCTTTGATCCGTGTACCAGGAAGGCGTATTCTACCTTGAATGGCAACTGATACGGATGATTGAATCAACGATCAAAAGTCGGTAACATTTCGCCTTCTGATCTCCGAACTTATTGGTCGTAAATATTGTCACCAGAGTGTTTTTACACTGAACCATCTTTCTCTCATTCTCTTCGACAACAATTACCCCCTTTTTTTCGCAATTTTATTCATAACTGGCTGGTCATAGATCGGCTCCCGACACGAAAAAGTACACATTTTAACCCCCGAGAAATCCAATTCGTGTTTTCCTGTTATTTTGCCCGTTCGCGTCGTCTCTAATTGGCATAGAGAAATATTCCCGGAAAAGGGGCTACCCGGCGCCCGTCGGACAATGTTGTCCTTTTCTTCGTCGCCTCGTTGTCGACGTTTTCCCCCAGTATTGATCCATCGACCAAACTCTATAAATAAGTTATTTTCTACTCGATTTGAATCAGCTGCTCCAACTCCATTTCGACTCGCATCAGAGATCCCCTCGGGTATTAGCCGTTGTGGCCTGGTCCAGCTGTCCTAATACCTGCAGTCCTCCTTCTGTTTATCCTCTTCTCTGGTGCCAGTCTGTTCCATTACTTTTATTTTTGATCTTCTGTTGCTTCTAAAAAATGTTTCTCTGATCTTCGAGGATGTCTTTTTTTCTAAATAGGCGGAGTCTGTGCGAGACTCAGAGTTTCTACCTTGCTCCCCTCCGGGCGAGTAGTCCACTTCCCCCTTCACTTTGAGTATGACGAACTGCTTCCAATCGATGGTTTCTCATTGTCGATTCAGCTGTTCCTCTCTCTGCTCATTTCCTTTTTAATAACATTTACCCGAAAAGTGCCCTCTATCTCCCACCTATAATCTTTTTATTATTTTATTAGTCATTCTCTCTTGTCTGTCAATTATGTCAGTGATTTTTCCGCATCGAATTCCTCCAAAATAGTGTGTTTTTGCATTGCGTCACGTGTGTTGCTATAGTCATGCTTGGACCTCGTCCTGTTTACAGCCGGCCGTCCCATTGATCACCGCCGGGAGTCTCGCCCAGAGAACGGCCGACCTCGCCGTCTCTCCAGAAGACGAGCCATCCCGCCACCCGGCCAGTTCGCTTCTCTTTCTCTCTCTCTCCCCCATAATGGGGCGTTCGTGAATCGATTCATTTTCCATCCCGCAAATTCCCATGCTTCGGATATCCAATCAGTCCCGATCTCCTTTGTATTCGCCCTTTTTCCCTAATGTTTACACGTCTTTCCTCCAGTCTTTTTGAATAATCACCTTCTCCTCTCTCTTCTCTCTCTCTCCTTTGCAAAATACTCTTTATAGCTGGGCGTCACAATCCTCGTCCGGCTAATCTCCTTCTTATTCTCGTCCTCATCAACTTCTGTACTTTTAGCCATCTTTATCTCGCCCTTTTCTTTCTCTCCCCGGATCTGGAACAGTAGTCTCTTTGGCGGAGGATGAATCCGCCCAGTCAGGGCGCTCACCTGCTCAACGGAGCCGGACTCACGGTTAGTTTTTTTCTCTTTCTGTCTCCTATGGCGGAAGTTGTCTTCAACTAGAATCTAGCCATCCCGTCCCCTCAGGGTTTTCTTTTGTAGTTTGTTCATCGAGATACGGACTAGGCCGCTTATCAGTTCCTTTCTTTCCCCAAGCGGCGTCATGTCCACGGACTTTCGGGTTTCGTGTCCTTTGCAAAGTAACCAACCTTCTGTATTTTAGTTGCAACAACAGCAGCAACAACTCCAGCAGCTACTTTCAAATGGACTGAGTACTCAACAGCTCGCCCAGCTGCTTTCCATCCAACAATCCACACCTCAATTAAACGGCTTCGCCGGTCCCACAAATACTACCTCAATCTCCAATCCTCACACACAGGTATTTACACTAAATGAGTAGATTTAATTAACTGGCTCATTTCAGCCGTCTGCTCAATTCGTGCTGCCCACCCATGTCACCTCTCAGGTGCAACAACATCAACCAGTACCCCAATCCCAACCACAGCAGGCGCCATCATTGCCGTGGCCTACTTGTACAGCTTTCCCTTTGACCAGAGTCCCTTACTTTGATGTCAATACATACAAGGTCGGTCTTTTTGTCCTTTTTTAGCTAACTTTTCTCATTTAGTCAGTGAATCTAGATGTCAGTCCGAGTTGTGACCCCAATGGCCTCGACCTGCCTCTTGGTGATATGAACACTTTAAGGTGAGCGGGAGAAGGACGGTGAAACATCCAATCGGGTGCGCTTTGGATCGGGTGATGACCGACTAAAAGAAAGACGAGAATCTTATCTTTTAGATTCTTCTTCAATTTGGGAGTACAACAGTCGAAGGTTTTGATGTTGGCCTCGAAAAATAATCAACACTCCATAAATGCCGAGGTTTGTTGCTTCGGGATTAGGGGAGAAGAGCCAACGAAGATCTCCGTTTTAAAGAAGGGATTGCAGGCGCAGATCAGCCAAATAGGACACGTACAACAGCAGCAGCAACAGCAACAGAATGTGAATATTATGGAGCAGCTGAATATGAACAACAGTCATCTTCTCCGTCAGATGGCCGCTCAACAACAGGCTCAAGCAGCCCAGCAACAGGCAGCACAGCAAGCAGCCGCTGCTCAACAAGCTGCAGCAGCTCAAGCAGCTCATCAAACGCCCGTAATGCAATCTCTCGCTCAGCAGCAACAGCAGCTGGCACACCAGAATCAGCTGCTTCTAGCCACAGCCCGAGCACACGTGAGTTTCTTTTTATATTTGTGGTGTAGTCCTATATGTCTAGGGTTTAACGGAAAGGCATCTAGCCCAATTTGGGATTCAAACTCCTGAGATTGTTCAGCTTGCTCAGTCCGCTCCCCAGATGCAACAGGTCCCCCAGTCTCTTCCCACCGCCGTCTCCGTCGCCACTGTCAGCTCATCGGTTTGTTCCGTTTCTTCACATCAAATAAGTTCCTTTTTTAGATGACGAGAGCGACACCTACAGTCCGTGAATATCCCAGTGCAAAAAACTCGGTCGGGTCAGATCAGGCCCCGGATGCTGGCGCCTTGATGCTCCACCAGGCTTTGCTCAATATTAGTGGGTTGTTGCCCAGATCCCATTACCCATTCCGGCTTCCAGACAACAAACCGAATGTGACAGCCCCGTCTTTGCACGACGCGAGGATACAACTCCTCGGGCAACAAGTCCATAATCAGCCAATTCCCATCCACCAGGCTGTTGACCCGATGCTCAAGGCAGCCGCTGCAGTGGCCGAAGTCCTAAAACCAGTAGCAGTCGGTGGAGGGAGTGGAGATGCTGCTGTATCCCCACGACCACCTATTCCCGTCGATCCATCACCTCCAAAGGCTCTGATAGAAGCCACTCGACATCAACAGGTATGCCCCGATACCGGAGAGAATATCCTCACGTAGGCGCAGACGTCACCGCCGACAAGCCTACCAATGTCGACGACAGCCGCTGACATTCTATTAAAAAGTAAAACGGAGCCCATAATTGGAGCAATTCGACCGGGTTCCGCGAGAGAAATGTCGGTGCAATCAACGACAAATGGAATGCATGGAAAGGTAAGGAAGTCCATACGACGGGGAAGACGACAATATTTTTAGGCGAGCGCTCCTCCAAGTATTAATCCAGATGAAACACCGACACATCTGTTTCAAGTCTCAGAAAAACACTTCACAGAAGCTTTTACAAAGGGTGCCCAGTCAGTTTATTCGGCGGTCTGGAAGAGACAGACGCATTCAGAGCCAGCAATCCTATTGGCATAGCTGGACGGCCGGATGGACATCACGTCGGGAGCTCGAATGACGACAGCGCCCGGGGATCGGCTCCATTGGTCGATGTCAAAAGGGAGGATGACGAAAATAAACCAGCGGTAAGTCGAAAATACCCAGGGAGCATGTAATTTCTGGCTTCAGTTGGCACCCATTTTGATGATGTCCTTCCTGAATTCCTGCATGTCAACTATGAAACACACCCTCAATACCAGCGGTGTCCCTGTCTCCCTAGATAACCACGGCCAACCGGTAGGAGCAGGCCAAATCTTGGATTCATCACGGCTTCAGGTGGATTTCTCTTCGAGACCCGTGGATAAGATATTTCAACAGGCACGACAGCAGCAGGCAATGAATAATATTCGGGAGATGTCGCCCCTCAAGAGGAAACCTTCGCCGACCACAACTCAACCAGAAATTATTACAGTACCTGACAGTGAGTACTTCATACGTGGCTTAAATTAAAATAAAGTTATAGGTTCTTCACCGGGAGAGAAAGAAGGTTCACCGGTGGTAAAAGTAGACGATGACCGAAGTGACAGCGGAAGTGAGGCGGGCGGCAAGCGGCTGCGGATAGCGACAGACGAAGAATAACCGTCCGTCGTTGAATTGCCTCTCAAAATTGTTCTCAGTCCTGGGTCTTGTCATACTCAATTCTCTTGTCTTTTCGCCTCAAATGATCTGCTAGGCATCTTCCCTCCTCTAGTATCTTCTAATTCTGACTGTGATCTGTCCCCTCATTTGTACATTTTTTCCTTATTTTATTATTTTTATTGTTGTTGTCGTCCTGAAGAGTTTTATATTATATCAAAAAATGTCGTCAATCAAGTCAAAAATTAAAAACTTTGTTATGTTTTCCATCAAACAGAAGAGCATAAAGTACACAGCATTTAAATCCGTGAGATACAAAGAGAAATAAAACAAATACGAGGAAATGAACACTCTCAGGGAGTGGGGAAACAGCCAAGGGCATTTGAGACATGAAAAACAACGACGGAAAGTTGGACAGCTATTTTGAGAGTTCCGGCTTCATCTTTTGGCGCGAGCCCTAAACAATTTTCCAAGAACTTCCTCGTACATTTGAAGCTCGGCGGATGATCTGCCGGTCCGCTCCAAGTCGAAGGATGGTAGTCGTAAACAGTAAGGGGAGCAGAAAAATGAGCCGAAACGAGAAAAATATACGAATTCTGGATTTCGGAGTTAAGGTTGTGAAGAGGATAAAAGACGATGGTCCAAATGGTAACCGGCAGATTGCCTGCCGTGAGCCAACGTTCTTTGCCTACCTGCAAAATGGGGGGAAGAGAGCCCTGTCGTTGTAAGTATTCCGTTTCCTAGACTCTTCCCCTCTCCGCCTAACTCGGCCTTTCTTAGCCGTTGAGTTCCCTCTCACTTGAAATCTGCAGTTTTTATGACAACTGCTCTCTCGGCTACAACCCGGCCTTGATTAGGGTATTCAGCATCGTCGCTTCCTCAGGCGACCCTCCGTCACGCCAAACTTCCGTCCGAAGGCCGTCGCCGTGCCGACATTCAGTCCTAGCCTGTGTCTGGTCCGTATTCTTCTGCCAGTTTTACTCTTCTCACACGGATGGCCAACGTGTGATTGCGTAGTGATTTAGTGTCGGACGGGGCTGAGCTTCGCCCCACGCGACTCCCCAGGGGACCGGGAAGGCTGCTCAAAACTTGTCCACATCGATTTAGGCTCTGTTATTTCACACCATTTTTTCTCGTTTTACTACTCATCGTTTACTGGTTACTTCCTTGTCAAGAAGGGGGGATTTCTGGCAGGAGGAGTACTGTACCCGTCTTCTCTCCACCTTTCTCTTTCCTTTTCAATTTAATTCTTAAAATATTTGTGTTTTCAGTAAAGTGGGTGTAGATGGGCCTGATGTAGCAGGCCGTAGATGTTAGTAATGTTCTGGTCGTGGCTACGGCCTCTCCTCCTCTCCCTCTTCTTTCTTCCTTCCGTCTTAGCTCAACTTCGTCACATATCCCCTTTCGAATTAACCATAAATTCCGGCTCAATACGTGGAGAACGTTTGGTTAGTTCTCCGTCTTCTTCCTTTTTAACCATTTTCTCAGATAATCCGCGGTGAAGACTACACAATCTTCAAAGGAATCCCTTACGCCATGCCACCTGTAGGGTATCTTCGATTCCAGGTGAAGCTTCGTCTTCTTTTTAATTTTGTCTTTCTCAGTTACCAAAAGAGCCAGCCAAATGGCGAGGGGTCATGAATGCGACCCAATACAGTGCGATGTGTGTCCAGAGGATGGACGATCTTCTGACGGATCCCGAACGACACACAGCGCATTTCTCTGAGGATTGTCTCTACCTCAATGTCTTTTCGCCTACTCCGGTCAGTCGACGTCTCTTTTTATTTACAGTAATCCTTTACAGTATCAATACACGAATGACACTTATCCGGTGATAGTTTTCATCCACGGAGGTGACTTCCAATCAGGAGGTAAGACGGTTTTCTAGCTGGATAAATGTCTGTTTCAGGTGGAAATGACTATCCACAACATGCCATCCTCGATAATTTTGTCTCTAGGAAAGTTGTTTTTATTACATTCAACTATCGACTGGGACCATTGGGTAGGTTCCCATTGTCTAGCCACATCTTCCTCCGCTTCAGGCTTTCTTTCAACGGGTGATAAAATTTTACCAGGGAATATAGGACTATGGGATCAAATATGGGCTCTTAAATGGGTCAAAGTGAGCTGCCTTTGATTGTTTTAATTAATTCTATCAATTTCTAGGCAAACGCCGAGGTGTTCGGAGGTGATCCGAACAACATTGCCCTGATGGGAACAGGCAGCGGTGCTTCGTGTGCGTCGATTTTAGCCCTTTCCCCACGAGCAGAAGGTAATTCCCTGTGTCCTTTTATCCCGAGAACTGCAAAAACTCATCAGTCATTCTAATCATCCGAGACCACCAGTGTCGTCTTTTTTTGTGGTCTTTTGTTTTTTTTTCGACTAAAGTCGGCGACATGCGGTCCCGGAAGACGCGCGATGTTTTCGGATCGATGTCGTCAGGCGTCGTCAAAGGAGCTGACGAAACGCAACGGAAGTCGTCCGCCACAATGGCGAGACTCTTCAATTCGCCCGATTGAGACTCTTTTTAATCATGGCATCTAGGGCTCTTCCACAAAGTTGTCCTCATGTCCGGGTCGGCCCTCCAGCCGGGCATCGTCCGTGACACCGCCGTCAACGCCACCTGGGCACTCAATGAGAAAATGCAGTGCAGGTAGGTGACGCTTACTTTTATGTAATTTCCGGTGTAGATCATTTAACTCGTCTGAATTACTTGACTGCTTTCGAAAAAGAATGAGAGACGAAATCCTCGACTACAAGGTAAGCCAACCTCACCTGTACTAGCGACCTTTCTTACAGAGATTACATTGGGATGACTATCAAGAATTTGTGCCAGTTGTCGACGGTCCGGGTGGTGTCATTCCCGACATTCCCGAAGATCTGGCAAAACATCGAAAGAAAGTTCCGATGATATTGGGCACAACAAAGGACGAAAGCTCATTGAGGATATGTATGCTTCTGATTCTTTCTTTCCTTGACAAAATACTTGCAGTGATTCTGAATGAGAAAAACGTGAACTTCAGCGATTTGACTCCACAAGTGGCGGAGAAATTGGCTGAGAATCTGACGATGGGCTATAAACAGTTCAACAATCACAAGCTCATAGCACAGGTTAGTCTTATTTCGGGTATACAGTAGTGGCGACTTTAGGGAGCCAAATCGGAATATGTTTGGACAAAGACGGATCCTGCGATGTCGGACACGATCGTCTTTGAATCTATCCTCAAGGTATCTTATTCACAAAATTATATTAACCGCTTTTATCCAGATGTACTCCCATTTTTGGTATGATGCGCCGATATCCCGGCTGGCGACATATTACGCCAAGCAGAAAGTGCCCGTCTACCTTTATTCTTTCGACCACGTTAGTGAAAATTTCTATGATTATGAAAGTAAGAACCCTTTTATTAAAAATATGAAACTTGGATTGTAGGAGCTTTCCACGGTGTGGACAAACTTCATCTCTTCAATATCACCCCTCGCTTTCTCAATCGACGGAAGGATCGCAACTGGCAGTTGGATCAACGGGTCGTCGAAATATTTTCTGAACTTATTGCCAATTTTGTTAGGTTTGGGTAAGGTATTGTGAGAGCAAAAGAGGCTAAGCAACGGGTTTAGTCAACCAACACCGGAGAATTCTGGGTTCGCTTTCAACTGGACGGCCACTGATCCAAACGAGCTCAATTATTTATCGATCACCGACAGTCCGTCAATGGAAGTCGGCTTCCGATGGCAAGGACACGTCTTCTGGAATTGGTATGCTCGATCGCTTGATGCTGTCGATGTAGGCAATCTACAAAGGATAGCCCAACTAGACAAGGATGTCGGCAACTGGCAGGTACAGTCCCTCATCAAGTTCATCTCATCGATTATTTCAGTTTGCGGCGGCTCTCCTCGGATTCTGTTCGTTGTTCTTTTTCGCCATCCTCGTTGGTTTGGCCTGTTACTGTACCCGAAAAGATTCGGATGACGACGATCTCTAGACGAGCTGCCCCTTCTCCTTCGTGTGATCATTCCCCCTCCCACTGCTCCGGGTCGTTACCTCCTCGAATTAAATACAGAAATTCCGGCGAGATAACGACATCAGGATTCAGGATATCAGATATCATTATGTCTTTTTTTCGTGCTTATTTTATCTCTGCTTTAGGTATAAATTTTTATTTTTAATCACATGTTGGCATAAATCATAAGAGAGCACGCGCTGATGAAAACTAGCCCTGCAAAAAATGGCGGTAACTTTGAGGGCTGGCGGACAATAAATTAGTCGGACATCGACATTTGTCATCGCTACAGATAGTCGATGAATCAGACCGTAATCAGCAGCCGAAACCACCGATCTAATTCCAACAGAGCGTAGCGCAGCGCCTGCGACACCGTGACGCCTAACTTTTATCAAAAACAACAAGATTACAGTAATTATATCCGAGAGCCTACAAATAGGGCGTGCTGCTATCAAAATAAACAAAAGTTCAGCTTAATGAGTGACCTAATTTATTTAGCCGCGATGAGACGTCGCGGCGCCGTCGAGATGCTAAAACGAACTCTGCTCGAGGCAACAGGTCCACCGGAAATTGCCGATTTGCACCCGCACTAAATTTTCACGAAAGAACCCTGAGAATCACCGGCGGTGGTCGTCTCTCTACCGGCCCATCTGAGAGTTAACGAGGCAGAGAAGGCACAAACAGCCAGGAGAAGAGAAGACACAATGCAGCCCGGGGTCAAAGATGTCTCCCTTCCAAAAATTGTCTGTGCGTGCAAGGATTTCAAGAATAGATTGTTTGTGGTAGATGCGACCTCTTTCCACGCAAAATTTCAAACAAATCCCTCCCGCGTGACTCCCCGAATTAGAACGTCCGTGGCTTCAGGCGCAATACCAGTTATTGGTCTTTTTTTTAGAAAAAGGGCAGAATGATGATCTATTTTGAAGTTAGCTGCGAATAACACGAACGGGTTACAATCAGATCATTTGGCGAACTGATTTCTGACCTTTTCCTAAATCAACTCACAGTACCCGGAAAGATTTTTATCATGATCGACGGATGGGCTAGCCAATTTTCAATTGCGACACTTTTGTGATTTTTCGCGGACGGAACCTAAAAATGCTCGGTCCACCCTACTCCATTTCACTTCAAGGCCGGCTGGCCGATTGTTAAGTAATTGTGGGCTTCCGGGAGTGCAGAAAAAATGATGTCTCTCTTGATTTCAAGTGTCGTACTCCAGAAAATTTGGGAATTAAAGAGACACGTGATTGTACTCTGTGGACTGGACTGTAGGAGGAGGAGGAGGAGGTGTCCTCTGAAATCTATCTGACATTTCAGGTCCGTGGGTGTTGTTCTAATTTGAAGGTGTGGTCGGGTCAGTTTCAGGTCAAATTGGACTCCCCCCTCGTCCTCCCACGCCACATTCCTCCTCCACGTGAGGCCACCCGCTGTCAGGATGACCCCTGTACTCCATCCTCCTCATTGACGGCGTACTGTCTAGCATTGTCTTATTTTTTTGGATTACGTTCTCTTTCGCGGCGATTGGAGGCAGAGATAAACCGAAGGAAGTACATGACAATTAGAGGCTAGACAGACAGCAGGTGGAACAGACATTCGAGAGAGAAAGACCTCTGAACTCAGCAGGTTCCGGCCATAAAGTCCAACGATGGCCTCGACGGCAACATATGAAGCCAGGGCCGATGGTCAGTTGAAGCGACCTTGAAGATTTCCGCTCTCGCACTGTTTTCACGCGTCGTTTGCACCACCGATGGACTTTTGGATGCCGTGTAGAAAAAATCTTTAAATGGCTACGGAGACGAGAGAGAAGCCAGTCAAGCAAAGAAAACAGACAAAGGTCATCTCGAGGCAAAAAAGTGCCTGCTAATTCATCGACTCGACGGTTGTCCCTCGTCTTGTTTTCAGCTCTGATCAGAGGGAGAGAGATCCTTCAAAGTTTGTACAAATGTTCTCGATCTCGACACCGATTGACGAAGTGAAAGTTTTTGTTGTTTTCCGCTCGGCCCTCATGTTTTGGTCAGATGAGTCAAAAATTAATTATCTGAGGAGGTTGAGGGTGGAGTCGGAATCTTCCCACGCTTCTCTCCAGGATGCCATAGATTGACGTCTTGGTTTCTTTCTACGGTAGACACCCACTAGGGCCCGCCCCTTCCATACAGTCTGCGTCGGTCTGAATAGCCGCCCGCTTCTATTAAAAGGGCGCTTCGTGAAGGGACCCTCTGGCTCTATTCCTTCTTCTTCTTCCCTTGGCCTACAGCCAACCATTATTCACAGAGAGAGCAAGAGCAGCAGCAGAACCACAATGTCAGCCATGTGGCTCTGGCTCATATCTGTCCTTCTTTTCCCTCAGGTAAGAAGTTGTCCTCTCTTTCTCGTCCTTTTCCCATTATACCCCATAAATTCTTTTCTAAAAGGGAATACCCCGTCTGGATCCCAATTGCTTCCTCGTCCCGTAACCTGTTTTCACACCATTTGGTCGCGAAACAAGGAGGTCAAAACCTTCAAAGAGAGAATAGAATTTTCCCTGGTTACTACTTCGTTTTCCCCACTTTGTTGGCCTTGAACTTGTCTGACTCCTCGCTTTCCCTCCTCTTGACTATCACAACCGGAAATTTCACGTTCAAATATCATTTTTGTCTTGTTAGAAGCCAGACAGGTGCGCGTACCCAATAGAAAAGTCTAAAAAAGAGTCACCGATCCTGACACCTTTACCAGCACGGATTTTACGATTTCACGCCGTCGAGCAGCGCGCACATAATCGTATAGTTTTTGTATGGATCTGACCCGTCGTCGTGCACTTCTACTGCTTCTCGCTAAGGCAATTAGCTAGTAAAAAGTGACGTGATCGTTGAGTGTCCATCATCTTTTTCCGTCTTTTCCTTTTCATTTAGCCATCGTTTACTCGATTGGCTGTCGACCTTGTCACTTTTATAAAAGAAGATGAAATAATCAGGCAAAGAGATGTCCGTTTCCGCCGATGGCGTGTCTGCGGCGGCGATGGTGGGGGTCACCTTGGCGCGTCCGACTGTTTCTAACTGTTTGTAAGGCGATCTCCTTTTAATCACAGAGAAAATTTTCCTTAACTTTTTTAACTTGTTGGAACATGGACGAAACAATGGGGACGATGTTTCATTTATCAGATGAGGAGACACTGAATTTGATGGGGTTTGCAGAGGCAAAAAACGAGATGATTCGATAAAGCAATTATGAGATTACATGGGGCAAAACGAGGACTGACCCACGTGACCTCAAACCGGCCAAAACTCACCTCAAACATCGTTTTGTTCTCTTTCGAAATCTTCTTTACTAGAGACAGTCGGTTCCTCCTCTTATCCCCTTTCACTTGTCTTCCCCTCGAGGTGATCAGTAATGTCACAGTTTTGTCTATGTTTAGTTGGCAGTAAGCGAGACAATTGATAAAAAAGTTGAGAAGGCATCCGTCAGAATTCACGAAGCCGATAAGGTGTTTCACGTTCGCGTGTTGTAACAGACGCTGCTGCTATTCGGAAGTGCGGCCATTATGAGCAATTACGAAAGTTTGTTGGTGAGGTCGACGGGGCATTGTAACAGCCATTTGTATACAGAGGCAAACTGCTTTGTCTTCTATTTTGGATAAAGCTGAGGGGAAAACCTGTAGCCAAGAGGGTGCTCGACTGATGGGAAAAGAAAGATGATTACAGGCAACAGACGGCGTACTCCATTTCTTCACCCCGGAGGAATTGAGATATACTTTTGGAGTACAAAGAGTCGAGGATGTGCCCCCACACGAGGAAGTTTTCCCGAAATTGATAAATTCTCAAGATGGTTCTTTACGAGGCCTCCAAGTTCAGGTAGTCTTTTTAGACGTCAAATGTTACACCGAAAAGAGTTCAGGTGGGGGAAAAGACCTTTGACCTGTCCCTGTCCCCGTCTGTTCACGATCTCATCTCTCCGCATACGACGATAGTCCATCGAGATGACAAAAATGGCGGTAAGTCGAATAAGAGAAAATTAGATAAAAGATGTTATTTTAGGTAAACTTCAACTCAACGAGCAAGCCACCAGTTGTCACTACCGATTCGTATCAAACCACACCCTTGCTGCCATCTCCACATGCGACGGACGAATTGTGGGTACACCGTGGGAGCATTGATTTTTTTGTCATTTTTTTGGGCTTTCAAAGGGAATATGATGTAATAGAGTCACTGAATGATAGTCTGGTGGTCCAGTCCCAATATCACCGGAAAAGACTAGGGTCATCCCCTTTCTTGATTCAACAACAGAGAACCCCAACTACCGAAAGTCATCCATCATTTTGCCGGTTCAGAGCTGAACCACCGCCGAACAATTTTTAAAACACTTCGTCGTACGAGAGATTCTTTTTTTTTCTTCCCCAGACAAAAACAGTAATGAATCCGGGGACGGGAGGAAGTCGCATGCGCGCTAGACACGGAAGTCAGGTGCCAAATCGAGTCGAATCGAACAAACCGTTCAAGGACAATCATTGTTTCAGAAAGGCACTATCATTGACAAGGACGGCATACACGTTATTCATCCCTATCCAGATGCACACGCACACAGATCAAAAAGACAAGCGGATAATGGTAAGAAGGGTCGAAGAGAAGTCTACAAAAAGTATAGAACATGGAGTACACGTTGTCTACAAAAGAGAATCGCTCGTTCCACAAGAAGACTTTTGTGGACTCGACAATGTCGTCAGCGAGGACAGTCTCTTCGAAGACGAATCCGCCATTTTTGAAGATGTCTTCGTCACTGGACAAAGACTTATGCAACAGAGTGACCTTATTGTAAGTATTGCCTATGATAATGGATAAAAGAGACAGGTTGAACTGGCCGTCTTTGTGGATGAGACCCTCTGGCGACACTTCAGCAGCAAATATGGCGGAGCAGCCACCAGGAAACTACAAGACTACACCCTGACATTGCTGAACAATATCCAGATAATGTATTACCAGCCGACGGCAAGTCCTCCAATGACCTTCCGCGTCATCCGATACGAGGTGTTGACCAGTCAACCTGTATGTTCTTTTTCTAAAACATTTTACGGTCTAATCTGACAAGAAGCAACCAAACGTGTTCAGGCTTCGATCGCCGGTTACACTCACAGTCACGGAAATGCACAAATGTATTTGGATAGATTCTGTCGATATCAGAGGAATCTTGGTGTCCGCGATTGGGACCACGCCATTATGCTCACCGGGTACGTGATTCGCCCCTTTCCGCATTGTAAATTACTGGCGCCACTCGCGCAAACGGGAAAAGACAAGACGCTTGATACGGCGGCTGCCATGACCGTTTTTAGGTGGCGATTATAGCCGAGGGAGTGAACACAAATGCCATAATATGAATAGACCTGTGTCTTTGTAGGTATGACATTCATCGGGGAGCTGGAAGTCGATCTATCTCGGGAATTGCCCGTCTCGATGGCATGTGTGACCCGTGGAATACTTGTACTCTGGCCGAGGGACTCGATTTCACCTCTGCTTTTATTGGAACACACGAACTGGGGCACAGGTAGAGAGATTTGATTGTTTGATCTGCATAGAAGAGTCTATTCAGTGTGGGTATGAGACACGACGAGCCCTATTGCCCTTCCAAACACATCATGAGCTCTTCCCTGGGGCCTGGTAAAGTAACCTGGTCAACCTGTTCTCTCAGGGATTATCATCAATTCCTTCAACGATTGGAGTAAGTTTCTCTTGCCTTTGCTTTCTCATTTTGTTTTTCTAGTGCTCGTGGAAAGAATTGTCTTCGTGTCTCCAATATGAGGGTCAAAATGGCCATCCCAGTCGACAGTAAACCTGGTCAAATCTACGACGCTAACCTCCAATGCGAATTGATGCACGGTCCGGGATATCAACAGGTAAGCCTCGGTCGTTTCTTGATTTTACTCGAAAACTGTTTCGGGCGCCACTTCCGTTTTCCATTAAAGCGCAGCTGGAAACGGCCTTTTGCGCGTCGCGAACAAAGGGACTTCCTCGAAATATACACCATCTTTTGCAGATAACCCCGAGGGTCGATACATCTGATGGCATCTGCTACATGATGTGGTGTGGCCAGTCGACTTTCGGAAGGATAATCACATCTCATCCTGCCCTGGAGGGCACCTTCTGCGGACCCAACAAATGGTGTTCCCTGGGAAGATGTGTCCCATGGACTTCTGGTGATGCTGGAGTGCCGACGGTGGCCACGACTACTGTCCAGCCTTTCCAGCCAGCTCCGACAACACAGCCATGGCGGCCGGCTGTTCCTCAGAAGGTCGACGGTGGCTGGTCTGGCTTCTCTGCCTTGGATTGTCGCCAATGTTCCTGTTCTGGTATCTCTGGCTCTATTGGCTTGGCTGTCACCAGTCGTACGTGTACTGCTCCATCTCCTCAAAATGGCGGAGATGACTGTACCGGCTCCACCCAGAGAGCATTCGTCTGTAACCGAAACTGTGCAGCGAGGTCCAGTAAAACAGTCGACGAGGTAGGCCAATTTGATCAAAAATCAAAAAATTTGAAAGCAATCATTGTCTGTTCGTCTACTTTTTAAAGAGGAAACTTTTTGACAAAACGGGCTGATTGAGGGCGTGGTGTTGTTCCAGAAACAGTTCCATAGATCGAAAGCCTCGTAAACTGGACATAAAATTAGTAATTTCAGTATATCACCGAGAAATGTACGGAGCACAAAAGAATCAAGAATGACAACGAATTGACAGGCACTGGCAGCCAGCTCAACCGATTCCCCCAAAGGGCCTGCAAGGTAATTATCCGAGTCTTTCGTGTCCTTGGCGTCCTCACGAAAATCGTCTTAAAAGACGCACAAGAGCTGCACTTAACCCCCGCACGGAACTATTCGAGCGGTCCTTGTCTGACCAGCACAGATCAAAATGTTTGGTATCCAATTGGAGGAAAAGAGTCGACAATTCTCTCACTTTCCTTACAACAGCCGCATCCCTCGGCCGGTGCGCGTTCTTCGTTGACCCCCGTGCGATTTCATTGAAACGCAATGCGCGGAACACCAACTCCCCGGTGATACGGAAGAAAAGAAATGATTTTGCAGGTCTTTTGCGATGTTATCAATCGTTTCGGGACCCAGAGGAATTACCGATTCTTTGGTGACAATCTGCCTGATGGAACTTCCTGTGGTTTCGACAGATATTGTCTGGATGGAGAATGTCTGGCTCTTTCTTGTTCGAACAATGTCCTCATGGGAAGAGATGTCGGCTGTCCAGCAGATACTTGCCCTACTCAAGAGACGAACTACGACGGAGTTTGGGGAACATGGAGCTTATGGAGCCAATGCTCGTAAGTTTTCTAGAAGTTTGGAGGAAGGAATAGGCTGCAGAAGAAAAATAAGAATTTCCCGTATATTTTTGACTTCAGATAGAATTGGAAAATCGAACAAAAATTATAGAAATATGACAATTGTTGACAATTGCAATAATCTCAAACATTTCAGTTCTTCTTGCGGTGGTGGATACAGGAAGAGGACCCGCTACTGTCCAGTCAAAGGCCAATGTCGCGGTTCCGAAGCCGAGTCCGAGAAATGCAACTTGGATGCTTGTCCAGCCATACCGGAAACCGGTCCCAATAGGTATAGCCAATGGGAAATCTTGTAAATTATCCCCTTGTAGCTGGAGTGAATGGACCCAGTGGAATCAATGTTCTGTGAGCTGCGGGCGAGGATCACAAGCTCGATACAGAAAATGTCAAACTCCCCAGAAAACTTTGGCTTTCGATTGCCCTGGTGAGAGTGGCACCGGCAAAGACGGCATACGCAGAACTCTTCACAGAGGTGCTTACTAACCAAATTAACCATTGCTAGGAGCTTTCTAATATGCTTTACCACATAATCCTCGTCTCTTTTCTCCTCTTTCTCTAACAACTTCTTCTTTTTAGAAAAGAACATAGAAGTACGAGCCTGTGACGCCGGTTCGTGTTCGGCTGTCGGTGTGTGGGCCAGCTGGGCTGAATGGAGCACTTGTTCGACTTCTTGTGGCCCCGGAATTATGGTCAGACAGCGAGCTTGTCGAAGAGAACCCTGCGATGGGTCTGCCCATGAAAGAAGATCTTGCAATCAAGGAACCTGCCAATCGACGGGATCCTGGAGCCAATGGACATCTTGGTCAGAATGTAGTCGACTTTGTGGAAGAGGTCTCCGATCAAGGAACAGAAGTTGTGTCGGTGGTTCTGGCTGTTCGGGTGCTGGGATGGAACAACAATATTGCAATGAGCACGCCTGTGAGACGAGCAAAGGCGGTGAATGGTCGACTTGGAGCATGTGGAGCCAATGTTCAGCGAGGTTGTTATCTTTATTTTCCCTTTATAATGATAATTTTAGTTGTGGAGCAGGAGTAAAGAGGAGGACGCGGTTCTGTCGAAGTGGCAACTGCCCTGGAAATTACAAGGAAAGCGCCATCTGTAATGACAGAGATTGCGAAAACAGGAATGCCGCCTGGGGAGGTGAGGAATGAGAAACACGGGATGGTTACGGGTTTAACAGATTCCAAGGACGGTATTCCCCAAGGAAACGAGATCTAAACAACTTTTTAAAAAACGTAAGCGGCGTGTTGTGTTTCTTTTGCATGTTTTCGCATGGTATTTCTCACTTTTTTGAGTGTTTGGTGTGATGCTGTGCTTTTTCCTGTCCCCAATAAGTAACCCGGGACGGATTCGGCACGGAGTGTCAGAGTACCCTAAATATAGATTTTAGCTATATAAAAAAAGAGTAAAAACATAAAACAGAAGAAGTAATTGTTTATCAGATCAAAAACAAAAATCCAAAAAAAAAACAAAAATATTTCGGCACTGCCGGGAACCAAACCGGGTTGCTGTCAAACCGCAGGCCTGTGCCATAGCGACATCTCTGTACATGCGGTAGCCATGAGCAGATTTCACCCACCTGATCTAATATTTTTGTCAAAAGCTCCGACCATGCTCATTTTTCTCACTTTTTTTCCTCTTTAATAATTGTTATTAAAGGCTGGGGCTGGTGGAGTGGATGTAGCGAACAGTGCGGAGAAGGGATCCGGAAGAGAGTGAGAAAATGCTATGGTACTGGCCAGTGTGGCGGCAACGAGTACGAGCAACAGCCATGTTATCTCCGATCCTGCGGCCGTCGTCTGTGATTCTGCCCGTTAGCCTGTAGTTCCCAGCTAGTCGAGCCTCTTCCAAAGATCATATGTACTGATGTGTTGTACCGTCTTTTTTTGTATTTATTGTCCGGTCACGCCTGGCCTCCTTAGGGATTCAGGGGTCTCTCAATGCGGGTATTCTTTATGTAATAACCTAGACACGTGCCTGTTGTAAATATGACCATAAACATTTATTATTTCTATGCAACAATGTCAAATCGAAGCTCTCTCGTCCCTTTGAAAGTAGCAAAATTTTTGATCGACGCGCCTTGCAAATTGTCGATCAGAGCACAATGGACGAGGCCGTGCTTGAATCCCGGCGGCAGATGGAATTTCACAAATAACTGGAATTATTTCTTAGAAAGAAAGTCGACGACAAACTGACCAAAGTAGCCATGTCGTAGAGTGTCTCGCCGTTGTCGTCGCAAATCTCCGATCCTTCTGGTGTCTTGACCGGCTTGGATGGCAGTTTGTTCAACGAAAAAGCACCGTAATTGGCATTGAGATCGTGTGCCGGATAGTAGCTGATATTTATGTGTTCGTCGTAGAATTTGAAAGTATCCAGCTGGAATAACCCGTTGATTCAAAAAAGGGACAACTCTAACCACCACACATTTAATTGGGATGTCATTTTTGGAGCGAGAGTCGTCGTTGAAAATGGGAGCCCATCCAATCGTCTAAAATTGTTTTTATCCAAAAACATGGGAAATCTTACATCGCGAAGACTGATGAGGACACAAGGCGACTGAGATGTGTACCCAAATCTGGAACATATTTGGATGTTGGACAGAGAGTCGACTCACTGATTCTCATCGTAAGAGCAGCCTTTCCCAGCTCGCATAAATTTCTTTTTTAAAGGGAAACGGCACCATTTCTTTTCATTAGGCTGAATATTCATCAATAAAATTGCTCGGAGAAGAGACAAACCCTGTCCTCTGGTTGACAATCTCTCGTCAAATTGACCCTTGAATCTTGTTCATTCTCGTATTCTACAAATCATCAGATAGATTTGCAAAAAAAACCCAGCTGACCTTCTGTAGCATTCTTGAGAGCACTTACATATTTGTCAGCTTCCGTTTTAAAATTAAGAAACATAATCCAGGCACCGTCTGATTGAGGCTTTGGCAAGAGATCTAACCCTGAAACAGGCAAGACTGTGATCGGCGAGATGTGGAAACCAACCGTTTTTAGCAATAATTGCCCGTTCTTTAATTTCACTTTGTACGTGGAAATAGCCGCCGATTATGAATAAAAAGACAACTGAAAGGATGACGATCAAGGAAGAAGCAGCTCCACAACAGAAAATTCTTTTTGAAGGATTCAACCGCGGGTCGATAAGGATCTCCCGCAAACCGATGGGAATTCTATACACTTCTATTGTTTATACGTTATAAAAAGTAAACCTGCTGTCATCGCCAAATATTTGCGTCGTATCATCCGATCCATAAATTTCCGGCTCGAATTCTAGCCGTTCGCCCTCAACGGGCTCATAACGCAATGAAGATGTCATTGGCAACGATTCATCACCTGAACACGCAAATTTTCGACTGGACGGATGACAGGCTGTACAATGGAAAGAAGAAGTGAAGATGGAAGAAATCTCAGCCATAGGGAGGAAGACGTGTGACGAAAGACGGCCCAAGAAGGCTAATCCTCTCGGTCTCCTAGGGAAACACGAAAGAGATTCCTTCCACTCAAACGAAGCCGAATATGGGGAGATTAACAGGAGGAGAAGTATTTCCGCCCCCCAGATACTAAGGAGATTAATCGGTGATGACGACGATTGAGGATAACGACAAACAACGGAGAATAGATGACAAAAAGTACAAGTAGTGGGAGGAAGAAATGACCACAGAAGGCGCAAATCGAGGAAAAGACAAGAGAAGCAAGGCAAATACAACAAAGGAGACGAGTCATCGCGGAGTACCTCAAATGAGCGGAGTTATTTACAGCTGATGAATAGTGGATAATATGGAATAGAATACGGGCAAATGAAAAGAGCGGGGACAGTCAGCTGGCGGGGTGTGTGACCTGTAACAATCATACTCGACACTACGATCAATATGGTGGAGGCCGACGCCGAATGTTTGATCGGACAGTTGAATAACAGTGAAAACAGCCATTTACTCAAACATATCTACGAGCACGGAGATGGCTGAGTGAATTTGTCGCTTCACACGGAAGTCCGAGAGCTCCCAAACGGCCAGTCGTCGCCAGAATCAGCTCTTCGATCTCTGCAAATTTGCTGATTAGAGGAATATTGCCCAGACTTACTGATATTCAGATCGGCATCGGAAACAGCACAAGTGCCGGGACAGAGATATTTGACAAGGGTCTCCATGTCGGGGTTCAAGGTCTTCGATACGGGGCAAGACTCGCAGCCAGCTAAACATGGATAATTGAGAAACAGAGGACAATACCTGTGGTGGGACAGACGTCGACAGCAGCAGCACATTCAGGAGAAGCGAGCTTGGAACAGAGCTCCTTATCACCGTGTAAACATCTGAAACAATGTTAGACCGAATAGAATAGAAATCCGACATACCCTTGCAGGTATACCTTGCAAGTGTCTGCACCGCTGATACGGTCACGGGTTACAATCTCGACATATTCCTTGATACGAAGACTCAACTTTCTCGGTGACTAAAACATTGCATTATTGAATGGACTGCAGTGTAGCAAGACGTACAATAGACGAAACATTAACAGCAGTAACAATTTCCTTGAGAATACCAGGTAGATTTGCACCGCTGTTAGCAACATCACGCAGTTGAACCCGGATCTAAAATACAAATATACGGCACAAAAGAATAACTACGGATTCCAGTTCTACAGGTAACTCGGAAAGAAGATTTTCCAGCATTGAACCAGCGCAGTGAGGGGCGAGCATTTTGCAGACATCGTGGCAGAGCTTATCCCGATCCACACGGCAGCAATACGGTCCATTATTTTCTTCGACAACTGAAGAAGCTGTGGCAACGCTGGCAGAACCAACAGTATATTCTCGCGGGAATGGTGTTTCGGTGACGACGGTGTTTCTGCTTTCTCCAGGAACGGTCACTTCCTCCTCATTTGTTTCATTGCCACCAGGTCCTTCGGGTCCTCCGGGTACGGTCACCTTTCCTTCGTTGCCATTTCCTCCAGGTCCTTCGGGTCCTCCAGGTCCTTCGGGTCCTCCGGGTACGGTCACTTTTCCTTCGTTGCCAGGTCCTTCGGGTCCTCCAGGTCCTTCAGGTCCTCCAGGTCCTTCGGGTCCTCCGGGTACGGTCACTTTTCCTTCGTTGCCAGGTCCTCCAGGTCCTCCAGGTCCTCCAGGTCCTTCAGGTCCTCCAGGTCCTTCAGGTCCTCCAGGTCCTTCGGGTCCTCCGGGTGCGGTCACTTTTCCTTCGTTGCCAGGTCCTCCAGGTCCTCCAGGTCCTTCAGGTCCTCCGGGTCCTTCGGGTCCTCCAGGTACGGTCACTTTTCCTTCGTTGCCAGGTCCTCCAGGTCCTCCAGGTCCTTCGGGTCCTTCAGGTCCTTCAGGTCCTCCAGGTCCTTCGGGTCCTCCAGGTCCTTCGGGTCCTCCAGGTCCTTCGGGTCCTCCAGGTACGGTCACTTTTCCTTCGTTGCCAGGTCCTTCGGGACCTTCAGGTCCTCCAGGTCCTCCAGGTCCATCGGGTCCTCCGGGTACGGTCACTTTTCCTTCGTTGCCAGGTCCTCCAGGTCCTCCAGGTCCTTCGGGTCCTTCAGGTCCTTCAGGTCCTCCAGGTCCTTCGGGTCCTCCAGGTCCTTCGGGTCCTCCGGGTACGGTCACTTTTCCTTCGTTGCCAGGTCCTTCGGGTCCTCCGGGTCCTTCAGGTCCTCCAGGTCCTTCGGGTCCTCCGGGTACGGTCACTTTTCCTTCGTTGCCAGGTCCTTCGGGTCCTCCGGGTCCTTCAGGTCCTCCAGGTCCTTCGGGTCCTCCAGGTACGGTCACTTTTCCTTCGTTGCCAGGTCCTTCAGGTCCTCCAGGTCCTTCGGGTCCTCCAGGTACGGTCACTTTTCCTTCGTTGCCAGGTCCTTCAGGTCCTCCAGGTCCTTCGGGTCCTCCGGGTACGGTCACTTTTCCTTCGTTGCCAGGTCCTCCAGTTCCTTCAGGTCCTCCAGGTCCTTCAGATCCTCCAGGTCCTTCGGGTCCTCCGGGTCCTTCAGGTCCTCCAGGTCCTTCGGGTCCTCCGGGTACGGTCACTTTTCCTTCGTTGCCAGGTCCTTCGGGTCCTCCGGGTCCTTCAGGTCCTCCAGGTCCTTCGGGTCCTCCGGGTACGGTCACTTTTCCTTCGTTGCCAGGTCCTTCGGGTCCTCCGGGTCCTTCAGGTCCTCCAGGTCCTTCGGGTCCTCCAGGTACGGTCACTTTTCCTTCGTTGCCAGTTCCTTCAGGTCCTCCAGGTCCTTCAGGTCCTCCAGGTCCTTCAGGTCCTCCAGGTCCTTCGGGTCCTCCGGGTACGGTCACTTTTCCTTCGTTGCCAGGTCCTTCGGGTCCTCCGGGTCCTTCAGGTCCTCCAGGTCCTTCGGGTCCTCCGGGTACGGTCACTTTTCCTTCGTTGCCAGGTCCTTCAGGTCCTCCAGGTCCTTCGGGTCCTCCGGGTCCTTCAGGTCCTCCAGGTCCTTCGGGTCCTCCGGGTACGGTCACTTTTCCTTCGTTGCCAGGTCCTTCAGGTCCTCCAGGTCCTTCGGGTCCTCCGGGTCCTTCAGGTCCTCCAGGTCCTTCGGGTCCTCCGGGTACGGTCACTTTTCCTTCGTTGCCAGGTCCTCCAGGTCCTTCAGGTCCTCCAGGTCCTCCAGGTCCTTCAGGTCCTCCGGGTCCTTCGGGTCCTCCGGGTACGGTCACTTTTCCTTCGTTGCCAGGTCCTCCAGGTCCTTCAGGTCCTCCAGGTCCTTCAGGTCCTCCAGGTCCTTCAGGTCCTCCAGGTCCTTCAGGTCCTCCAGGTCCTTCAGGTCCTCCGGGTCCTTCCGGTCCTCCGGGTACGGTCACTTTTCCTTCGTTGCCAGGTCCTCCAGGTCCTTCAGGTCCTCCAGGTCCTTCAGGTCCTCCAGGTCCTTCGGGTGCTCCGGGTACGGTCACTTTTCCTTCGTTGCCAGGTCCTCCAGGTCCTTCAGGTCCTCCAGGTCCTTCAGGTCCTCCAGGTCCTTCAGGTCCTCCAGGTCCTTCAGGTCCTCCAGGTCCTTCAGGTCCTCCGGGTCCTTCCGGTCCTCCGGGTACGGTCACTTTTCCTTCGTTGCCAGGTCCTTCGGGTCCTCCAGGTCCTTCAGGTCCTCCAGGTCCTTCGGGTCCCCCGGGTAAGGTCACCTTCCAGTTCGGTCTGCTGGTGATGTCCTCTCCACCATCCGTTCCAGCTTTGTTTTCAGGAGTGTCAGGCCCTTTCAATGGTCCTTTTGTGCTCGTCTTCTCGTTGATTCCCGGTACGTTGGGTTCTCCTATAGGTGTCTCCTCTCCTGGTGTAACTGTGTCCGTCACTGTTGTTGGTTTGTCTTCTTCCTCCATTATGCATTTTTGATTGATGAAACCAGGGGTAGAATTCTCTGCACACTTTGCCTCTTCTTCCGTGAATTCTCTAACGTACAAGGTCCGGTTACGGTAACTGTAGCCACAATAGTACCATTTGTCGCCATTTTTGTCGTATGCCCCCAATCTGAGCATTCTTTGATTGAATGCGCAAGCTGAACAGTTGTTTCTTTGCCTTTTCTGTGTTTCTAACCTTCTGGCTCCCAGTATGGTCGGATTCCAATTATCGTAATCTTGTAGGAGCAGCGATATTCTCCATCGGGGAATGTGTGTGTCTTTTTGTAATGGATAAGTTCCTTGCCGACGGTACATCCTTCTCCCACATAGGTAGGCCCAGTTCCGGCTGCCGGGCAGTAGAATCCGCTGTCAGCACAGTAGAATGTATCACCGATGACAAATCTCTTTCCCTTAGCCCAACATCCTAAAATGTCCGATGTATCCTTTCGTCCTCTTTCCTTACCAGTCTTCACCAGCTGTCCCTTGTCGCATCTGTATATGGTCGTGTTAAAGTTATCGGTCAGTTCGTCTCCATGCCGATATACCTTTCCTCCGATGCTGCAAGACGCAGCTGAAATGGAAAATTGTCTCTCCGGTCCCGCAATGTCCTTACCGTCGGCGTC
Source organism: Oscheius sp. DF5033 (assembly GCA_964036215.1). Taxonomy (NCBI): domain Eukaryota; kingdom Metazoa; phylum Nematoda; class Chromadorea; order Rhabditida; family Rhabditidae; genus Oscheius; species Oscheius sp. DF5033. The sequence goes on from CAXIWN010000006.1 coordinate 5,142,644, forward strand.
GATGCTCTCGACGTACAGAGTGTCGGCTGCGGCCAGTTGACAGGAATAAGTTTTCTTTCCAATTGTGGTCATCTCCCCATATCCGATGGATCCCTCCTGCCCGATATCACACCCTTTATAATTCGAGATTGTTGCTCCTCTGCGATCACTTACCAACAGGTGTCAATGCAATGATATTGCTGCTCCTGGTACATCTATAGTTCACATAGTAGGTCAAAGACTTTCCGTCCTCTTCGAGATTTCTTCCTTCTTGATAGATGTCGTCAAGACGGACATATTTCCCAGTGGGCAATCGACATCCCTTCGCTACAATATTTCCTTTTTTATATCTAATTTTTGAATACTGACCAGTGTTAGCAAAGTAGACAATCTTTTCCTTGTCCTGGACACAGCTTTCTGTCGATCCATCGGGCAGATTGTTCTTTGCTCCGACGGCCATGTCTTTTCCGTCGTGGGACACGCATCCTGTTCCAAAATTAGAATATTTCTTGTTTTTCCCTACCTTCCGGCTGGAATACCATTTGTCCATCGACCATTTTGCAGGCGAATCGAACTCCTCGGAGTACTTCTTTCTCTCCGATGGCGATTGTCTTTCCGTCATTATTCGGGGTACATCCTTCAGACGAGTCAATTATCGTCACTTACAATCAACCTACCTTTTGCTACTCTGCCTCCACTGCTGTCGGACGTGTACAAAATGTTGTTAACAATCGAGTTTGCCTGTGTTTTTCCTGGTGTGAAGATCTCTCGACGAAGGGTCTGATTTCAACTTCAGTGGATGTTTGATTCTGACTTACGTATTCACTGGTTCTTGTACAGGTGATGGTGGTGCCATCCGTTTGGACTTTACTCTCGCCAGGTTGGATCAAATGTCCGTCGTTGTCGGCACAAGCTGAAAACTTCGTTATTTTTAAGCTTTTCTTATCAAAATGCTCTTTCAGGGCGATCCATCGAGGGAAACTCACCGACTTCATTGGCCAGAGGGATTCCCTGCCCATCTGTGGGTATAATACACTCGAACCTGAACATTTTGATAGAAAGAATAAACATCAGTACTTTTTGCTCCCCGGTTCTTCCAAAGAAGTGCCCACAGCGAAACGGGCATCGGTCCCATTGTTCATCATCTGAGTACAGCCCGTGTACTCGAATTTCCCATTGACACAATTGGAATAGGTGGCCAGGAAATAACGCACTTCGCCATCTTGACAGGCGAAAGCGATCGGCCACAAGAAAAATAATTTGAGAGCTGGAAAGAAGAGATTGAAAGGAGGAGACAGACTACAGTAACCTGTTAGCCAGTTCATGGCGAGACGCCTCTTTACTACTTTTGGGCTTTTTAACAGCCGAAAGCCATATTCACACTGTGAAATGTGTGAATCGGGGCCTTGCGGGGTATGATCTCTACGAGGATCGTCTACGACACAAAAGAAAAGACGTGACGAAGGATTCACAGGGATGACGACTGGGTTGAAAGGAGGCAAATCGGCGGCACAGATTTTTTGAAAAGACAATGAGCGGCATTTGGTCCAACCGGAGACAACTCGCGCTCGGCCTAGGTCTTCCTGACCTTTGAAAATTCAATTTTTTTCAGCTTGGCTGGAAATTTCTGAGCACAGGATTCTTCTCCGCCAACGGCACATCTAAAGATTGTATATTGACTTTTTTAAACGATTGACCTCTCGTTTAGGCCAATTATTAGGTACTAATGTGCACTCCTACAAAAGGTATCTCTGTAGAAGAATTGGTTGACGAAATGGTCAAAAAACGTCGTGAAGACCTCCAAAATGCTCCAAAACATTCAATGTTTTCAACATTTCGGAAGAACGGAAATATAGATACAGTACGGTATGACCTATTTTTTGGCGGTTATCATTTGCTCTGATTGTTTGCAGGCGTCATCTAATATTTGAAAATTGTTCTACCGACGACGATAGCGATATAGCTGATCGGGAAACTCCAAAAGAAAAGCAGAAAACTAATAATTATACGAAGTAAGTGCTTTTTACACTGCAGTTTTTTCTGTTTAGCCGCCACATTGCGTTCAAAAAAGAGTCAAATGACTCAGGACTTTTTTCGACCCCAGAATCGTGTCGTTCTCCTGAATTTGCTGTACCAACTACACCTAATTTTCGTTTCCGACAGTTATCTCCTGTTGCTACTGATACTTCAGAAGAATCAGGTATGTTTGCTTTTGAAATATTTATTACTTTGACTGCTACTACTTACTCTAAACTTTACAGATTCATCATTGATAGCATTTCCTGAAACGCCGGCCAGTGGAACAAAACGTCGACGTCGGCCTCATGCTGTTATAAACAAGTGATAACAGAAAATTGACGGTACTATTTAAATTTAAGAGCTTTGGCCGATATGGGTGCCAAATCTACTGTCTACGAAAATATCAAGTCCAAAAGACATTTACAATCTCGTAACAAACTGGCCACTAAAAGAAAACAGGTAAATTTCGCCATTTGTGCATTATTCTGCATCGAAATTAGGCTCTCTGCACTGATGAACCTGAAAACAAAGTGGTGGCAACTCCTAATCGTCGAGGAAGAAACAAACATTTAATAGAAACTCAGGAAGATGTAGTTATGCTCTCCATTAATGAAACAACTCCTACTCGCCGTCTAAAAGCTAAAAGACGGACGCGACCTGGGCCTCCTATAACCTCGGTATAATACAGTATGAGCATTTTAATTCAAATTTATAGGAAACACATGAAGATTTTTCATTGACCGTAAGCTACGAAAATCCATTACAAAAACGAAAATGTTCTGATAATTCGAATAACGATAAAACGGTTGGATTTTGCGTCTGTTGGTATATATAATATTTTTAGCTATTACATGTGGAGGAAAACTATAAAAAAAGCAAGCCTTGGGTTAATCAGTTGGGATATCTTTCTAGCTGTGATGACGATCCGTGTATAAGTAAGTATTTTTGTTCATTTGCTGTGCATATCAACGTTTCAAAATATTTGCAAAATTTCAGCTGATTTGTCGTCTGTAGGAGAAGATCATATGGAAGCATTATGTTTGTTGTAATTGAATTTTCGTTTTCCTTTTTACTCACCAGTCTGTGTCCTCCAACGTTCGCTGATGTGTCGATGTTTGCGTTGGAGCAATGTTTCGCCATCTCAGTGCGGCGTTGGCTTATAAAATTTGTTCTGTATATTTCTACTCGTATAATTAAATTCATTTTAAACCTCTTCATTTGCAGTAACTGTTTGCTTCCATTGATATTAGCATATTCCTTCAATCTTTTGCATTTTCGTGTTTGTGTAAAATTAATATCAGTTTTTATTTTTCAGAATGGAAGTTACACTAGTAGCACGTATAAGAGACGGCTTAATTTTGGCAACCTCAATCGAAGGAAGTGATGGCGTATGTTCTTTCTTGTATATCTTTTTAAAATCTTCTAGGGTGATTCAAACTTCGTCAAATACACCAATCAAGCTAAAATGCTCTTCAAAAAGCTAAACAACAATTCTCCCGCACGTCAATCGGTGGAAACAGGCCCTTATATGTTCCAGTATATTCTAATTCAGTATTGTTTCCATTATCTTATTCAGTTACGTAATCAAGGACACTATTTGCTGCCTCTGTTTATGTGACAGGCATTTTCCTAGAAATCTTGCCTTTTCATTTTTGGACGATGTAGCTCAGGAATTTCTTAATCAGAATGCTCATCAAATTGAGCGAGCCGTCAGACCTTACCATTTCCTCGAATTTGGTAAGATTTACTTATAATTTTTGTTGAGTTCACTTTCTTTGTACAGAGACCATTCCTGAACAAATTATTCAGATGAGTACATTCAGCAAGCTAAACGAAAGTATGCCGATCGCAGCCGATATGCTATGAATGCTGTTTCTAATGAGTTGCAAGACGTCACAAGAATTATGGTTAGCAATATTGAAGATGTAATTCACAGAGGAGAAGCATTAAACAGTAATCATACATTAGTTTATCGTGCAGTCTTTCAGTTCTTGAATCTCGTGCCGCTGATCTTTCTGGTTTGAGTAAAAAATATAGAGATGATGCAAAAGCTTTGAATAACAGGTTATTTTTGCTTATTGTTTTTTATACCGTAATATTTTCAGATCGTTGGCTTATAAAATCGCAGGTGTTCTCGGAGTTTGTACGATCTTATTTTTCATCATTCGATTCGTCATCTTCTAAGCCGTATTACTTTCGCCATTATTTTAACCTATTTTTTTCTGGATGTTCTTGACCGCTATTTTATGGTGATATGTTTTACCGTGCACGAGGTAAACTGTGATATAACGTAATGAATTTATTTTTTAAAATGTATCGAGCTTATTTATGTTTAGCAAAGTGTTATCTGGTCTAATTACCAGAAACGTAAATTTATCTTAATTCAGTTATATAGCAATTTATGAAGAGCCATTATTCCCAACTTTTAAAATTATTTCGACTTACGGGAATAACCCAATTTAGGTAAGCGAGAAGCACGCAGCACAATCCGCATGTGTGCATTACTAATTGTGCTAAAAATTGTCATCATTTTTTGATCACCTTTGCTGACTCTATTTTATCAATATTTACGTCATTCTTATGTCACCCTAGACTTTGTCACTTTTCTCTCAGATTTCATGCTCATTGTTTGTCTCGATTTTTTATTTAATTGCAGATCAATGTCGGGTATCAAAGAGTTCGATTATCTTGTAATTGGTGGTGGATCTGGTGGAATTGCCTCTGCGCGCAGGGCACGTGAATTCAACGTTTCTGTAGGATTAATAGAAAGTAGCCGCTTGGGAGGTACATGTGTAAGTTATTTTTATATTCGTTTTTTAGTCATTTCTGAGCAGAAGTGTTATAATTATCTGCACAACAATATCTTAATCATAAAAATATTAATATAATTTAGGTCAATGTTGGTTGTGTTCCCAAAAAAGTCATGTATAATTGTTCTCTTCATGCTGAATTTATTCGCGATCATGCGGACTATGGATTTGATGTTAAATTTAACAAATTCGACTGGGGAGTAATTAAGAAATCAAGAGATGAATATATCCGCCGTCTCAATGGGATTTATGAAAACAATTTGAATGGAGTACGTTTTATTTTGCAGTGGTTCTTAATTTTATTGCAGTCTAAAGTAGAATTAATCCGAGGAAGAGGTCATTTTGAGAGTGATGGCAGCGTTTTAGTTAATGGACAAAAGTATCGTGGAAAGCATACATTGATTGCTGTTGGTGGACATCCAACAATTCCAAAAATTCCTGGAGCTGAGTATGGCATTGACAGCGATGGATTTTTCGAACTGGAGAAATTACCAAAGTAGGAAATAGACATTAACGCCATATCGATTTATTATAGGAAAACAGTCGTTGTTGGTGCTGGTTATATTGCTGTCGAACTGGCCGGTATGATGGCAAATCTCGGTTCGGATACACATCTTCTCATTCGCTACGATAACGTCCTCAGAACTTTTGACGAAACCTTGAGCACATCGTTAACGGAGGCTCTTGACAAGGGCAATATAAATCTTCACAAAAGAACAGAGGTTTGATATTTATTATGTCTATTTATTTTTCTGTTTAGGTCAAAGAAGTAGTCAAAAATGATAACGGATTATTAACTCTGAAAACCACAAATGGATTGATTGAAGATGTTGAAACTCTTATCTGGGCTATTGGCAGGACACCTAGCAATAAGGAATTAAATCTTGACGCGGTGAATATTTTTTTTAAATTAATGTATGCGGATATTATAGGTAGGAGTAAAAACTGACGAAAAAGGTCACGTAGTTGTTGATGAGTACCAAAATACCTCAAATTCCAAGATATATTCCGTTGGTGATGCCACTGGAAAATTTGAGCTTACTCCTGTGGCCATTGCTGCAGGAAGACGGCTAGCCCATCGTCTATTCAATGGCGAAACAAATTTAAAACTTGCCTATGAAAACATAGCAACCGTTGTATTTAGCCATCCGCTAGTCGGAACTGTTGGATTAACCGAAGGTTAGTTTCTATTTCCACTTAATTATATGCACACTTTTAGCTGAAGCCATTAAAAAATATGGAAAAGATAATATTACTTTATACAAATCAAAATTCAACCCAATGTATTACGCCGTTTGTAAACATAAGGAGCCATGCGTAATGAAAATTATTTGTGTCGGACCAGAAGAAAAGGTGTTTTTTTTTATTTTTAATATATTGTATGAAAAATTATAGGTTGTTGGCGTGCATTTATTAGGCTTCGGTGCTGATGAGATGCTACAAGGATTTGCAGTAGCCGTTACTATGGGAGCAACCAAGGCCCAATTCGACGATTGTGTTGCAATTCATCCTACAAGTGCCGAAGAACTAGTCACAATGAGAGGCGGAGAAAAACCCAAATAAGATCTTGATAAGATTCAGTAAACTTAGGTGATCTACTTGTATATCTTATTCTATTTAAATATCAGCTTGTAAGTAAATATATTTTTGAAATTCCCTTTGTTTTAGATTATCCTTTATCCAGTTAAAAAAATCCTCATTTAGATAAATGCACACCGAAAAATATCGTAATAAGACGATAAGTAACGTAATTTTACTGCTTTACAAAGTGAATAGAATAATAATCTCAAAAGATTGAATAATCATAGAAAATGACGAATCTGATAAATTGTACCCGGCGGAGAAGAACATCTATTGCTCAACATTATCCGCAGTAGAAGTGGCACCGTTTGCTGTCATACCAGTGATTTGATTGAAGCTCATGAACATATGATCTGAAATATCATTTTTTTCCTATATTCTCAGTTAATTTACCTCCCATAAGGTTGCCGTCTGGAAAAGGAGGCAAAGCACCGAATCCAGTGATTCCATTGAAATGGCCCATCATCGGATGTTTCGGAACGAGATCAGCGAATTTGCACTCGTTTTCAGTCGACTGTGGACCGTTGAAGTTCGTTTGATCAGGCAGATTGGGCATCATCATCATGTTATCACACATGGGATCATAGTTGGCTCCGCCTGAAGACAGTCAACAGCTGGACAAGAAACTCACCCGGGAGATGATCCAATAACGACGTGGCTCTCTCAATTGACTCCTTTTCGACGTTGCTCAAATGAGCCATATGCCCCTTGAAAAATTCCAGCACGGTTTCCATCTACAATATTTTATTCTTGTCCCTTTCCATTTTACTTGTTTCTTCACATCCTCCAGTTGCTTATGTTTTTCTTCGTTTTGTTTCTTGAACGTGTCCACGCGACTGACCAATTCGTCGATCAAATCGAGCCGTCGCTGTCGACACCGAGCTGCGGCTTCTTTGTTCCTCTGACGACGGCGATCTCGACGCTCGCGTTCATCTGGTGCGATGTCCTAAACCATTTTTCTTTTATAAAATAAACAAAAATTCTTACAGGATCATCCCTTTTGTAGCGAGAATGAGGAGTCGCGATCGACGGGCCGTAGACGAACGGCATCTTGGTCGGCTTAGCTGAGAAGGGGGATTATCTCCAGAGAGATGTCGCTTACCAGGGGCGACAGCGGAATGGATGAAATTTGGATCGAAGACAGTCGGACCATTGGCATCGGGTGTCGGCAACTGAAATACAAGGGTCTGTTAAATGGAAAGAAATCGATGAGGAGCCACTCATCCGCCATGCTCACCAATCTGACAAGCCATCTTTGCTGGGGAATAAGCGGTCGATAGCTGGGGTTGTCCATGGGACGACGAATACAGTCGGTCGACGGCGAGGACCCAATGAGCGACACGTCATCCCCGAGGGGACACCCGAAAAAGCCCCCCACTTAAGAATTACACTGTGCACAGTGCGTCTCTGCCCCTCACATTCAAATCACCCAATACCTGAGGATGACTAGACAACACCAAATGGTAGCTGTCATGTACTTTCCCACGTGAGAAAAAAGCTTGGGGTCAACAGAAAAACAATGGGAAAATGACTGGATTACTGTATCGTCGAAAGTTCATTAGACTGATGAGTCTCATTGAAATCTCTTAGCAGAAACACCTGCAATATCACCTCGACGGCTCAGGTCAATTTCCCCCGTGTTTGTTTGTGTCGATTGACTACGAAATGACATTTATCAAATAAACAAAATTGGAGACATCTTGCCCAGTGAGGGGAGTCCGCGATTGGAGGAAAAATCAATGTCCCGAAGGCATGCGCAAGAGTTCACTCGAGTCGACCGGAAGTGAGAAGAAATGTGGAAAAGTAGAATGAAGACGAGACGGCAACCACTAATTGGGGGAATTAGAGACGGCGGCTGATAGGCAAAAAGAGATGTTTTGATTATGACGAGAGCACGGGACGGGGAAACAAAGCGGCGATTCTCGGAAATAACTCACGAAATTCATCAAACTGAAGTCTTGAAACCAACTGAAGTTGAATCCAGTCGGAGAGAAAATGTCGCCATTAGCCACAGAAGACGTTGGTCCACAGAAAGAATCACCCTGGTGACGAGGTGTCAAGGATTGAGACATGTCGTGGTACATGGCCTGAGTAAGGTCTTTTTCAATCTGACGCGTCGACCCGCCGTCAACGCTGTGGTACGGCGGCCAGAGGTAGGCGAGCCAGGTAGTCCCCGCCCATCGGCACAGGACAAACCGCTAAAGGCGCCCAAAGTTCAGGCAAATATCAAGATTCAAACTTTAGGACAAGAGCGGCTTTTTGCAAAAGGGAAACAGGGGCGGCATGGGTCAGTCACTCCTATTTAGAGGGGAATAGTCTATGAGATAGTCATCGAGAGAGAAACAGGCAGACAGACAGAAATAGCCGTCGCTCACAGTAGATTACAACAGAAGAGACACAGTTTAAAACCCCCATGCTCATCGATAAACACCGTCATCCCTGGGGAGAAATAGGGTGACAGTGCCATCTGCAGAGAGACATCTCTCTCGTCTCTCTCTCTTTCCCGGGTTATCTCCTTTGACACGCAAAGTCGACTCGGTCAACTTATCCCTCGGATGACTTGATCTGTTTGTGACCACCCAGAATCAAAAAGATCAACAATTTATTTCCTTTTGATCTCGACTTCAAATGTCTTAATCTCTTGAGGTCGCAGCTGGAACGAGAGGTCAGTAAATCGTCGGCTCCTTGTCCTTCCGCTGGTAGCATTCCGATTACCGGCCAACATCAATTCATTCATGGAGACAATGTCGAAGCGAGTGAAGAGATCCTAAAAAGACGACTCGGAGCAAAAAGACACCTTACTTTTATGTCGACATTCATCGGTTTGCTGTTGGTTTTGTCTTCCTCACTTTGGAAGATATGTTCAAATCGGAGCAGAAGAGACGTCTTGTGCCACTTTTCCAGGGAGAGCAAGTTGACAAAGGACGGCAGAGAGTGGGTCATTCCGGCGAACTGAAATCTCCTTGAAATGCCGTGAAATCTTTTCAAAATACCTTCAAATTATTGTTTTCCTTGAATTCGGTAGGGTTCTCTAGCGGAGCAAAAGATAAAACTGGCTTGTTGAAGATTTCGAGAGCCAGAGGCCGATGGACAGAAGCCGCATCGGCTGATTTAGTCAACAAGACGTAGTGTGTTCCTCGGACGATCAATCCTTTTCCATCGGATCCCGGTTCATCTAAAGCTTCTTCCACGCCCCAATGGTCATCGACAAAACATCTTCTGTGCAGCTAAATGTGCTGTTTTGTAAAATACGACGACACATGCCATAATCTCGAGCATTCCTTCTCGGGAGGTGGCTCCTTGTGATCGATCAGTCAGCACGGTCAATTGTCTGTTGTCATCTTTGAGATAGACTCGGTTAGTAATTGGATAATAATTTCCAGAAACTGGCTCAGTATCCTCATAAACGAAAGAAGCACTCTGCCCCACCCTGAAGTGTCCCTTTTTTTATAAATGGCCATCCACTCACCGTCTGGTCATCATCTGCCGTCCATTGGCATCCGTGTAGAAGACATTGTCCGACTTGATATCCGTGTAGTATCGTGTAATTATTTCCTTTGTTACCGGATTCCTGAGTTGTTTTCTCCGTTTCTTTCTTCCCCATAAACTTACTTGTCTTCTTTTGGAATTGGTCCAACGGTCCATTCGAATTCGATAGCTGGGGAACCCTTGCGCAACCGGACAATCTGAGTGACCCAGGGCGAGATCACCTGGCGGACTTCTTCTGTTAGGTTTCCCTATGTACACAATCATCTCATTCATGGAATAGGAAACAAACTTTGCTCGTCTCAATTTGGATGGTCGAGTTGAAGGTGTAAGGTTCTTGTTCTTTTGGACGGAAAATATAGGCTCCTGAGGTTTGGGCAGTACGGTTGTCGACTCCTGTGACATAGATCTCCTTTGAAATTTATAACTAACCCGTGTAGTAAAGAAACTGCTGATGGAAAGGATTAGTAACCTTTGTAGCCAAGTCAGTGTATGTATTGAGATATCCATTGGCATCAAAGGACAAAGTGATAAACTAGAAAAAGAGTCGAGGTATTTTCGACTGCCCACCTCATTTGAAATTGTAGTCGCCTCGGCTGCACGAACGATGTTTTTGGAAGAATGTTTGACAGCGGTGGCTCTACTAAAGTAGCCGGATAATTAGGAAAAAAGACAACTCACATGGATGTCGAATTATCGATAATGTATGTCCTGTATCCCAAAGGAGGCAACTCGACGGCGAAGGTCAGTTCGTATGGGGCCCGCTTGGGATGAGACAATGCACATTGGAATGTTTTGAACACCTGCAGATTAATGGAGAAAGAGGAGAAAAACCAACTTGGGAAGTAACTTTCTGGCCCTGATCATTTTGAACCATCGCTTGCTGAGAGTAGAAAGGAATTGTCACTGAGCGATTGACTTCCTGACCAAGAGGATTGAATACGGTAATAGCAAAAGTGGAAACATCCCTGAATTAATGCTCTTTTTAGATATTGAAAAATAACTTACGCAATAGCCTCACAGACAGTTTCATTAGTCAGATGGCAGAGAGCGTGTGGAGTGGCGGCACCTCCCGATTTTGGCATGATCACTTTGAGGAAATCATTGACAACAATCTCTGCCTCCGACAATCCTCGAGCCAAATGTTTGGCGTAGTCTTTGGTCACGTTTTGCTTGGCTGTTCCTCTACAAAAGTTTTACAATAAAATACTGCAAAAGACCGACGTGACTGCGTCGTGGTGTTGTACAAGAGCAGACGCCTTCTGCATAATCTCGACATCCGAATCATCCGATGGTCCCAGATCGGCCAGAACGTCAAGCCGTTTTGCCAATTGGAGGAGAGCACTGGCATCTCTAATCATTCCTTTGAAGGTAGGACGACTGGTGAAGTATCCTGTCCAGAAGGAGTGGTTCCCGGAAGCATATCTAGAAGGGGCTCTTTTTTGGTTTGAATGGCCAAACTGACGGGAAGAAGTCGTCATCTTTTGTAGTCAGCCGTGGCTGTGATTCTAGAAGTCCTTTGACATAACACGACGGCGTTGAATAGAAGACTTTGACCCCGGAGGTCTCCTAAACCTCCCTCCATGTTATCTACGATGGCCACCCACATTCCCGTTGACATAGCGTATCAGTTTATCGAGGTTGCTGTACCAGGAATTGGCATTTGTGTATTGGAAGTCGCTGCCCATTAGTAGCATCACGTGGTTTGACCGCTGGTGTTGTGCCTCAAATTGATTTCCAAAGAGAAAAGCCGCGGATGTACCTGCTCGCGGACATATTTTACAAAGGCCGAGACCTTTTCATCGACGTTGTACTCTTCGAGCTCTGGGTTGTCCATGATGGGATCGTCACCACACAGAGAATCCCAGCAGAAGCCGGGCGGTGGTCCGTAATCGTCTTTATAGAAGGCACCCGTCAGAATTTGGGTTTCTAAAGAATATTTTGGGTTAAAACGAAAACTTACTCAAGTCGTCGGAGGCATTCCAAACAAATTCGAGAGTCTTGTTCTCCAAGCGAGCCTTCTTTTCGAGATAATGAATCCGAGCAAAGAACAGAGAATTGTAGCCCATCTGCAGAAATTCAGAGAAATAATCGAAATACTCACCATAGCGAATAAATTTGCCTGTTCTCTGCTGTGACCGAAGGGGTCAATCTGCCAGGCGACCTGGGCTTTTCCACATTCTCCAAAAAGCTGCGTCAATTTCTGAATCATCAGATTATTCCAGACAAAAAAAGGATGGCAAAAACCCGTAGTCCGAACGTCATTTGGTCGATAATATCCACATAATGAGAGGCCGCTTCGTCATTTTGTGTCCATCCTCCTCCGATAAGTTCAATTTGACCTGAACTTCTCATTCTGCTGTCTGGATGAACTTTCTCACCAGTTTTCACTAATTTTTGTAGTTTATGTTTTTCGGCATCTCCATTCGAAGTGTACCATCTCCAAAGGAAACCTGTCTCGGCAAAGGAGAATTTCCTTTCGGGATTCTTTTGCAATTCGTCGATGACCGTATTGTAGATATATTGAACCCCGACAGGGACGAGCTCCGGCTTGGATCCCCAAAAGTATTGGTCGACTGTTTTTATCCAACCGAGGTCATCATGAGTGTGGGGTATCAAGTGAACATTTAGAACTTTTTTGTCTTTGGACCATTTGTTACAAGTCTAAAGGAAAAAGATCGACGAGGAAAGGGAAAAAGTTTACATTCCAAGAACAATCTTGTATGGTCGAAGAGATGAAAAAGACGAGGAGCAAAGGGAGACGACGCATCGCCTCCTTTTTAATGCGGGAAATCTGAAAAGAAAAAAAAGAATGGTCTCGTATTTCACACGATGAGAGATAAAGAGACGGCCAAGGCAGTCAAGGGGTCATTTATATCAGCTAGGACAGCTGGCCGACTCATGTCAAACAAAAACGGAGCCGGGCATTTTGCACGGAAAGTAATAAACACAATTTATGAAGGAAAACAACAGCGAGGACAACAAAAACAATGAAAAGCGAACTGCGAGACAATGCTGGGAACAGCTATGAGGGGCGGATTTCCCACTGCTTGGCGAGGCCTTCAAAATACATTTGTTTCGCCGTGTCTGTAGCCACTACCGCCACTTTATTCTGAATTGATTTCTTGTTCGAAACAGACGTCGACAAACCTTTCGACAATATGTCCTCCAGATGATAAACAGCGGCATAATTATGGAATATAGCTGGACTTGGCCAACTGATTCCATTAAAATCTTGTGAGTCAAAACATCGGAAGTGGGAACGAACTGAACTGATCCATTTATCGAAAAGCAGATGACTTACAGCAATGAAGAGTCCTAGCCCGAATGAATTCAACAGAAGGAAAACCGTATGGATGAGATAGACGGGCAGAAGTCGGCCGGTCACTTTCAGATTCTCTACCACCTAATTTCTTTTATTTCATCATCTTTCTGTCGCCTCTAACCTGGTAATTTGTCCCCAGGCTTTCTGTTCTCCTATGAGTTTTATTAATAACATAGACAGCCAGAAAGATGATAATTGTGGACAACTCGACGGCCGACTCAATATTTACAAGGATCTGGTCTATTTTGGTTCGTCTGGCGGTGTCAAACCTGGTATTTAAATTGATTTGTCCGCGTCAGCATCGTGTAAGTTGTCATTAAATAGTCCAACTTCTCTCCATAAATCAGAAAGAAGTAAGGGGCCAGAAAAGATGTTATGAACTGAAACCAGAACCCTCTGCTTCATCCAATTGCCACACACCACGATAACTGTCAAGCAGATAGCCAAAGTACAATTGTTGTGTCGTTCGTATTTATCCTTATACCAGGTGGAAACGGCCCGTTCTATTGCCAAAAAGAACATGCTCAACATTTCGCCCATTAGCCCGATGACGGGGATGTAACGGGAAAAAAGGGACCAGGAGGCCGGGACCATGTAATCACACGGATTACTGTAATGCGCAGTTATCCTGAAACATGGTGGATATTGTCGATTAAATTAGAACCTGTAATAGTCGTAGATGTAGACAACGATATATCCGACGGGGAGAATACACGAAAAGAAGACGTGGATGGTGAAGAGAAACTTGGCATTCGGATGGACAAGCCATCGCCATTTCTGATGAGATTTTCCGACAAAAGCTAGGAAACAGACCTTGAGAAATAAAAGAAGAAGTGTACAGCCGGCACCAAAGACGCAGGTGATGATTTTAAAGAGAAGAAGCTGGGTCATCGACGGGATCTTAGCATACTGCGCTGCTTCCAGACAGACGTCATTCGGAATAGAGCTCATATAACAAAATGCTGAGCGTAAATTATGTCGTCTATCAGAATTTGCAAAAGGCAATGAACCTGAAGTTCAAGCTTTGATAAAATGTGAAGATAAACGGGGGATAAAGCGAGGGAGAGAAGAAGTCGACGAACTGGTAATCGAAGCGTTGCCCTGTTATTATTATTTCTGAGTTATCAGAAGGATATAATTGTAGGAGGCGGAGCGAAGGTCAACAAAAAGGGCGCCTGATGAGAAAACTGACAGCAGGAAGTTTCTTTTTTCGAGGAGATGATATCCCGGATGTCTTGTACTGACCTCGAGAGTAGTTGTCACTCAAAGTGGCTCTTTAGACCGATGAGCACCCTCCGGCGACAGGAACCGCTTTTTCGACCATCGTGACGAAACTACGCGAACCGCCGACAAGCCATTCAAAACATTGACGTATCATTTTTTTCGTCCTCGTTCAGCTCATTGGCACACATAATCAGGACTGATCGAGCCATTAATTAAACTTTCAAAGAGCATTTTGTGGCAGACTAGATACAAAAGAAATTGAAGAAATTTAGAAAAAGATGAATATGCAAATAAATGAGGAGTACTAATTGGATTTCTAAATTGAAAGTTAAAAAAGGAAGACGACGTCGACTCTTTTTCGTGGAAGATTACAGCCGACACGTTTCTTTTCGACTGAATTCGGTCAAATGGAAATATTCAACCTTTATACTTTCTCCTCTTTCCACGACATTTTGCCGAGAAAACCCAATTCCAGCCCAGAATCAGTTGCCGTTCGCCTGCTGCCAATCGTGGCTTTTTTTTTCTTCCGTGTTAATTGGCGTTACGTGGCGTGAGCCCAGCGTCCGCATTCCGTCCTGCTTTTTGCCGGAGGCGGAGCCGGGCTGCGCGGCCTGCGGTGCCTCATGCAGAGCTCACGCAACGAGTTTCCACACTTTCTCACCTTCTGGGACCCCTCGCAGACAATTCGCGAAAAGCGACGGGAGTCTATGACCACGCGGTACGTTCTCTTTCTCTCCATTTTACTCCATGTGACTGACATATTTCTCCAATATTTTTCCATTACGTCAAACTCATCTTTCTTCTGTTCATCTTTCCACTCTGCTGATTTTCTACTAAACTTTTCCGCTTCAATTTTCCTGACTTTTGAAGTTGTATAGCTTTGTTTTGATATTTCTTCTTTTGTAAAGAACAAGTTCATGCTTGGCTCAAATCCCTACTCCCGATTTCTTTCATCCTAATAAAACTTTCCTCCTTCTAACATTCCATATGCACGTGAGATTTGTAGCCTTCCAAGTGTTTCCCCTTTTTGTAACACCCTCCTTTTTTGGCCGTTTGCTTAGCCCTTACTAAACTATAAAGAATGAGAAGTTGACAGCATGCAAGAGTGCACTACAAAAAGTTATTATTACGGAAACCAGGCAGAAGTCAAAGACAGTAAAACAAGCGATTTTATTTTCTAGAAATTATTTGGTTTTCTAGACGTCGTGAGAGCGGAGCCGTATCTCGGGCAAGCCTCGTCCACGGCTCCTCTCATAATGGTGGTGATAAATGGTACGACGTCGATGCTTTCCTTCTGGTAAGTCGTTCTCTTTCCTTTTCCTTTGCCTGCATCGCCGGTCGTCGAGAGCTCTCTCTCATGTTTCAAAAACGTTTCCGGTCGCGATGTTGTTTGGCTTATGGCTCAGGCGGTGGACCGCCTTGTCAAATTCGGGCTGAAACAAAGTCCGCTATTGGGACGGGTGTTGACAGTCGGGTAAGAGGGCTACGTGGGGCACCCTTTTCAACCAAAAACTAGACACTTTTGCCAATCGGGAGAGAATGCCTCTGCTCGCTTAGTCAGCCGAAATTGATCTCTCTTCCTCTCGACGGGCTCGATGATAAGCACAGGGGCTATCCATTATGAGATGAGAAGTTTTTGTCTTGCTCCAGATTTATTTGCATTGACCGCTACTTGGAGATGTTTGCGGGGCTATCGACGAGATTCCCGCAGGGGAGAAGGCTCGCCACAAAAGCCAAAAAAGCCCTCGTGACTGTATTGAAGCTGCTGATTGGCCATGGCTGACAACACAAACAGGTCCTTATGAAAATATGACTTCAATCTTGGCAAGCAGTATTGTGAAATTGTCCAGTTTGTCGTCATTCTCGTGATCCTTATTTGTCCGCTTCCGTCGTCAGCTCCAAACGGAACGGTGAAAAGGATGAACGGGAGGTGTCAGATTACGTGGAGACCGTATCCATTAGAACTTTTGTCAGGGGCACAATCTCTTGTTTGACTCGACGGGGATGTCTCTCTCAAGTTCTGATAGGTCAGATGATAGGCCTGTTTGTTGTGTTTTTGGAGGAGCAAAGCTGTCATTATTTTTGAGGGAATAACTGACAGCCGGCTCTGACAGAACTGGCTCCAATTAGTCTTCATATTGACACAACGCATGGTCAGCGTCGCCGCCGAGCACTGGAGTCCCCCAAAAAACCGCCACTAATATACCGACAACCGGAAGAACAAACCGCTCCCGGAAAGGCTTAGCAAACCATTGAGACTGCCGGGTCAATGGCTGATAATCTTTGCTCATTTCAGGATCAAGTTCGAGAAGTACTCCAGAAATTGTCAGAAGGTTCAATAGACGATGAAATCTGGGGAAAAATTGTTATTATGGAGAGGTGAGAGGCTTCTCGAATATAATACAACAAATTTAAGATGTAAAAGAGTTGCTAAAGCATATTTGAGAAAAACTACAGTAATCATAGATGGATCAGAAGATGAATTCGACGGGAAAACGCTCGGATTCAATTATTTTGAAAATCCCGAAAGGGATGAACAGACCAAAGAAATACGGGCCAAAATTGGAGATGTAAGTTGACTTGGAAAAAAAGAAAGAAATCATTTTCAGGGGTTGATATTGAAAATGGATCTACAAGGGAATATAAAAGGAATGGCCCGAGGAATGGCTCCGGTGATCTGTCAAGGTTACCGTGGAGAGAAGCACAGCTGCGTGTCGGACAGACTCATTCGCCAACAAGGTCGACTCAATGCCAACAACAACGAGGAGGAAAAAGCCTACAAAATGTTTGATATGCGAAAATTCAAGCATATTCTCGATCGGGACATCCACGACGGTATCCCCGATCCCCGCTCTCTCCTCCTCAGAACTTGTGTCCGTGTAGCTTTAGTCAAGGTATCCTTTTCTCTAAAAAAATAAACTAAAGATTTTCCAGGATGGTGTCGATATGTCGAAGACGCCGTGCTGGTTTTCTATAGTTAATCTTGTCGCGTTAGATATGCTCAAGGAAAAAGTGCCGAATATTGCCTCTCTTGGTACGTGGTCACCCTTTCCCGTCTCTACTTTTCCCTTCAGTACAAGTAGAATTCGACCGTCGAGATGAATACCAGCGTGCCTCGAAGACACTTGGCCATTCGTCTCTCTCCCAAGAAGCTTTAACCCAAATTATTGCCGCTGCTGTTAATCAAGTCAACAAAGGGTATGTCCTTTCTTTGTTCTTATCTTCCTTATTACAGTATCTCAACATCCATGCAATCCCTCCCAGTTTCCCAAGAACAGATAGCCCATTTGGCGAGTACATTGAGTCTTGGGCCAGGAAGGGTAGAAGCTGGAAGAAAAGACCGACGGAAGACGTATCACTCGTCGACGTCGTCGCTGGATTCGTCGGGTGAAGAGACACGTGTTCTGAGGATGAACGAGGCCCGGCAGAAAAAGTGGGATCCGAGAGAAATACCACCAGATGACTTTTACGACAGTGGATTCGATAAAACAAAAGAGAGAGAGGTGGGGGAAGCCGGATGGAAAAAGGAATAAATTTCAGAAGAAAAAACCATCCCGGTCAGTGCCATCGAGGCCGCGATTGTCTGACGTCGTCTTCAACCGAAGCCAATCCATAACCAGCGACTATGACTCAAATCGGGAATTATTCGATTCTGGCAGCTGGAGTTCGACTAACAGTCGCGAGTACAAGGTACCCAATTCGTCAATATTTGGATGAAAAATTAGTCTGTTTGCCTCCTGCAGATGAGGCGCCAAAAGAGCTCTTCAAATTTTGCACGAGTCTTAGATTTCCGCACTTGCAAAGTGGCCATTGCCCATAAAAAAGGGAGATAAAAATGATTCGAACTGTTTCAGAGTACAAAGAGTCGGGCGCCTCCTCCTCCACAGGATGATTCTGTCCGGGAGATCGACGAACCCATCTACATCACCAAAGGTAAGTTGTCATATTATTCCTTTTTTTTTATAAAAAGCATGGTATATCCCTGGCACGTGGCATGTTTCAGTTGAAGACAATAACACCCCAATCCTGGTGGCCACACCCCCGCCTGTCAAAATCTACGACGAGCCCTTCGAAGCCAAAGGGCCATCTGCACAGGTTGAAATAGTTTCGACAGCTCCTATTCCAGAAGCGACGATGACGACGACAATTATCGTCCCGAAACCGAAAGACGGTGAGTTAGACATTTAAAATGGTTAACTGATCACATTACCAGCCGTTAATATTCACTTTGTGACTCGGAATAAGTACAGTAATCCACTTTTAATTAAAAAAACTAATCAATCACAATTGCTGCCACTTAAATCAACGTACTAAAAGAAATTTAATTATGGGAATAAGTTCAAAATGCCCTTGTTAATGCTTTTGTTTTCTAGATGCCGACGAGGTTCTGATGGCCAAGTAAGTTCTCTAGCATGCATCTCCACTTATTTTTATTTGTTTCGCTTAGCTTTTGGCTGTTAAACTAATGTAATATTGTAGCTTGAATGGCTTGGCAATACAGAGAAGAGTGGAAGTCACACAGGGCCGTCCGCCTAACAGAGCCGTCAGTCTTTTGTTTTTCTCTCCTTCTCCCTCCACGAGCATGTTTTTAACAATTCCCATCTCCCCATTATCTTTTTGTTTGGTTCAAGGTCTGAGTGCTTTGGATGTGTGGACTGTCGACTTGAACTTGTATTTCGGGTTGGTATAACAGGGATTTTTATAGGAAAGTCTTCTCGCGCGGGGCAGCCCGCAGGTGGAGGGGACGAACGGCCAGCGGCAGGCAAATCCCTTCTTCAACGAATTGCGACAGGTCTTTTTAATAGAAGAGTAATAAGGAAATCGACGTTAAGGTCTTACATCAACGAAGTTCAGCCTTGCGTCTCCCACGAAATTACAGTCAGCCGGGAGTACGAGGCGGCGTCCCGGTCCTTGGGATCTCAAAGCCCCGAGGTCTACGCCGAACTCACAACATCCCCCAGCAACATCAGCAGCAGGCCCGAGTCGACTATTCCAAGCCACAAATTCGGGTCTCCCGTACAGCCAGCCTGCCGTGGACGGCCTGGGAACAGCAACGTCGTCCCATGTGATCACCCTGAAGGTCGAATAGAAGTGGTCCTCGAGGAGGACGAGGAGGACAACGCCGTCTCCATATAGTAGCCCGTATTGTCCAAGCCAATTTAGTATTATTACTGTCTTTTTATTGTCAATTGCTCAATTCGCCACACAGGAACATATCTAATTTAAATAAAAATACTGGCGGCGCTGTAGCTTTGGGGTGTCTCTTGAGAGAGCGAGAGAGAGGAAGCCTCCGAATTCCGGAAGGCGACGCCGAGGCACAAAGGATCCAACGGAGAGTCGAGAGAAGTTTCCCCCGGGCTCTCTTTATGTCCGCCTCCCAGTTATCGGGCCATCGATTATTAGAGACAAAATCTGTCTGGATTTTGTTTTTGATATTTGTTACCTGGCCAAGGGAGGTGGGGGTGTGTCCCGAATTCGATATTAGCATCCATTAGAGGCCCGAAGAGAGATATCGGCTGTCTTTTTGACGCCCCGTTCAACATACTACGTGTTTAGGGGCGTGGGTGGCTTCTCCGAAATATTCGGCACTCCATTCGACGCCCGCTCACAAATCTTCTCCATCGAATTAAATTTGCGTCTCCGCCAAGTCCCTAACTCGGTCGCCCGGCAGTTACCTACAGACTCATTTCCCCTTCTCGTAGATGTCTCATTCTGGTTGTTAGTCTCTTTCTTGGCCTTTCTCCCTTTCTCTAAATAATCTCCCAGTCCAGAAATCAACAATAAGCCATTAAACTATGGCCAGCAAGGAGAGAAGGAGACACCAAAGGGAGTGAATCTGTCCAGGGAGTTCAGGAGAGGTGGTCATCGATTGGGAAAAATTGCAAATTCTACGCAACTCAAACAAACTCACGGGCGGCGCAAATTGAAGCATCCCTTATGCACTTGCGCCCCGGGGCTACTCGGCTCGCCGACTTTTTTATTCGCCCTCGTCTTCGGGGAGCGACATCTTCGATTTCTCGAGGGTTTTACTCCTCCTTATTTTCTGATTGGCCAACTCTCTTTTTGGAACCCGAAAATAATACTTCTCTCTGCCTCTTGCGGTCTCTTTACCTCACGCAAAAAGTTGACGAATGACGGGACCTATTGAGCCTGACGAGTGAATTATTCTCGATTAAAGCTATACTTGTTTTGGGCAGACTGGCGCACGGGATAAGCACCAACAAGAAGGAGGAGGAGCTAATTCTCAGAGAACCCGGGAAGATCCCCCCGCTAAAGCCTCATTTCCACGCCTATCCCCCCTCACTTTTTACCCCCTATTGTTCCTTTTTACTGTGTCCCCTCGGGGGTACTCGACCAAACAACACAGACGACCATGATGAAAATGAACCTGCTCATATTTCTGCTTCTGACCTCGATTGACTCTCGTTTGCAATTGAACTGAGTACGAGTTTTTGCGGGCAATCGTGTCCATTCTCGAAACAAAGGGTGTTTGTCTCATTTTGCAGCCCCACGGGATCTTTAATCGTCGTATGGCTCCTCGTC
Organism: Oscheius sp. DF5033; assembly: GCA_964036215.1. Classification (NCBI taxonomy): domain Eukaryota; kingdom Metazoa; phylum Nematoda; class Chromadorea; order Rhabditida; family Rhabditidae; genus Oscheius; species Oscheius sp. DF5033. The sequence goes on from CAXIWN010000006.1 coordinate 5,163,611, forward strand.
TTTCTCGACGGTCGCTCCGGTCTAGCCCCCCGGAAAAGAAGGAGACGACAGCCAAGACCTACAATCAATATAGAGCAGGGGCCATTCACGCAAAACTCTCGCCCAACTTCAAATATTTCAAATTACCCCCCAGGCTGCCGTGCTCTTTTTTTCTTGGCCGACCAGCTGGTCACTTTCCTGCGTTAATGTAATTTACACACTCGTAATAAGGGGGGCCGCTTACTCCGTCGCCTTTTCAACTTTTGTTTCCCCTCTTCAGCTTCTGACTCTCTCTCTCTCCAAACAGCAGGCTTCCCCGCTATTCAACTTTCAAAGATCATAAGTGGTCTCTGACCCGTCGCCGTATAATGTCACAGCTCGACATTTTTGGCATCGGCCAGCTGACTCACCTGCATCTGCTTGTTTTTTTTCTGTATTTGGCATCCGTGCAGCGCAGCCGTGATAGGATTCAAGGCAATTCATTTCCTCCCTCTCGCGACCCCGTATATTTCGCACTCACACTCGCATCGATCCCAGCCAACAACACAGATTGCACTCCCTTGAACATCCGCATCATTCCATTGTCCCCCGTCTGTTCCCCTTCTCATCTCCTCATTAATTTCTTGTATATCTGAACTCTTTCTCTTCGTCCTAACAATTGGCTCTCAAGAACAGAGGAAGTGAAAACAGCCGCGACTAATTACCTCTCTCTCTCCCTCTGGCGACGTCAATCCCTTCTTTTTCACTGTTCGGAAATCGCTCGTCTTTCCCTGTTCCTTTGCATAATTGCATTGCACTTCACCACACTTCGTACATTCCATTCGGCACAGCCTAACTTCTCTTTCGCTCTTTGATTTCCCTTCTTCCTGGACAACGGTCATTGTCTCCTCTTCCAGGACTTTTTCAGTCAAAAATTTAGCAGGTCGCTGGGCTGTCGGACACGGCTTTGGCTGTGAGATGCCGTGGACTGTCATCTCCGGGAAAACGTGGTATGCGACTGAGCGACCCGTCGCCAGAGCCGAAGCGCACTGAGCCGAAGTCCGAAAAGCTCAAATATCTACGAACACTACATTCCCGCATCTTCAAGGTCAGTCTCCTTCTATTTTCCATTCAAAAGATTCTACAGGCTGCGCTAGTTGTACACGTCGTCTCGTTGTTGGCTTGTGTGGCGGCGACGGAGGCACTGTCGTATCCCTCCTCGTCGCCTCCCTGTCAACCGCCGTTTCCCCCGAAAAATGAGACTTCTTCCCAAAGTCGGGAGGACCAATGTGTCGTCTGGCACGAGGAGGATAGTCCTCGAGAATTGTGTGAGGTCGACACGACCACCCGGGTCTTTCGTCTCCGGTCGACTTTCCTCTTCCCTCAACTTCATCCTATTTCTCTGTATGAGGTAGGATATTCTTCCTTCTTTTTATTACCATATTTTTATAGATATTGGCTGCCGGTTCTAAAGACCGCGACATCCCGTCTCGGCTACGTCCTGGCGTCGAAGGGACGGACTGTCTTCGATCGGACGAGACTCGCTGTAAGGCGTGTTTCCACCGGCTCGGCTTGGGTCTCCGTCAACTGGAAGAAGCATATAGGTGCACACTTTCTTTCCTTTTTATCTAGTCTTTTTTCAGGTCTTTTGACTCGGCCCTCCTCCGTTTTGACTGTTTGCCGGCCGTGGACACGGCATCTGCCACGCGTCCGTTTTCGCCGAATGGTTCTTGTACCACGTGTCGGGTGAGTGTCTTCTTCTTCTTTTTTTTCTTTCATTTGGTAAAAATGTTTTTGTTTACCAGCCACTAATGGTCTCCAAATGCGTCTCTGTTCGTCTCCCCAAGGAGAACATTAGCGGTCAGCCGGGAACCACAATTACGGGCCAAGCGCACACAGAAGCAGCAGAGGGTTCACAGGCCGTCGCACTTTTCTCGGGAAATATGATCGCAGTCAGCAGACTAATTTCCTCCCATTTGAACCCAGCTCCAAACGGGCTTTTGGACTTCTCTTATCAGGGGCTCTCTTCTCTTGGCCTCTTTCAAAAGGGGATATGTTCATTTATTGTAGACCTGGGCCCGTCTCATTAGACAATTCATTTTGGTGCTCGGAGCCGCCAATTGAACGGAGTCGAGAGCGCCTGATATGGAAGCGAAACGAGATTGCGGACCAATCTACGCAATGGGACGGGCCTTCTCGTTCCGAGACACATCGCGTGTCGTTTAAGAAGTCTGACTGACAATCGGCCGGATCCAGTAAACAAAAAATATAAGAAGAATGATTGCAGTCGTGGTATCGACGATGGTTGCTGGTGCACACGGTTCCCATCTGGAGGGCGCCACCGTGTATCAATTGGTGTTACTATGCCCAGCTGGCTTGTCCCCACATCGCCACGTCAAAAGTCGTCGACTACGCCGGTCATCCTTCCTTCCAATGTAGAGGTTCGTCTTTCTTTTTCTCCCAGACTTCGTTTTGAACTTTGTTTTTCAAGTTTTGCAGGGGATCGATTTGTGGCCGGGTATAGCCCCGAAAATTATAAGCGACCAGTTTGCACAATTGACATAAACTGCTCTCGATTGGCCGCCTCCAAAAAATTTTTCAGACCTGGACATCCCGTCCTCGAGGGAGGCCGTCAACAGCTGTGAATGTGTTCATCCCTGTGATTTGCGGGGCGTCGTCCCACAGAATGCCGGTCCGTCGACGTCGTCTCGCCATCATCGAAGGACAGATCACGACGTGCACGACTTCTACGCGGCTGATTCGCACTGCCGCGCCCGGGAAAAGTCGTGTTCATCCGTGCGGCTCACCCGTGGCGTTTCCCAGGCAATAATAACTTCAATACCCTTTGTCTTTGTGGCTGTGATACTTTTGTAGGCCATTTGAGGTGGGTTAGATCCCGCCGCCCCGTGTGCCTGTTAATTACCGGTCCATTTCTCCTCCGAGGTGCTTCAATAATTTCTTTTTTTGGTCTCTGTTCCCCTTTCTCTTTCACTTATTTTGGGGGGAGTCAGTTCCAAAAGTTATGTATTAATAGGTGATGATAAAAGGCTTAGAACTCTTCCCTCTCGTGCCTAGACTGTCAAAAGTTCAATGTATTTTAGGAGATTTCAATTGTTTTTATTGTGATTCCTCTCGTGGGTGGGATTCTTTCTCTCTCGCTGCCCCCTCGCCGGTGCTTTTCCCTTCCTCTTCGCTCAACAACAAAACACAAAAAGATCCTGCCCCGATCGACACCCTCAATCACACATTTCTTTCGTCGTTTGCCAAAAAATCATATATCTGCATCTCAATGTCAATTGCCAATAAAGATTTTACATTCGTTGACTTGTGTATTTGTTATCTGCCGCCTTCGGGCAGTCGACCTGATCGATCGGCCACATATTTGCACAGCCAGGTGACCGCTGCTCAACTGGTATTCTTCGGCGACATCCCCCTCTTTGCCATTTTCTTATTTCTTGTCTCGATCAGAAGTCACAAGATCATTTTCTCTGACATGCCGCTCTAATTGATTTGAAATGTCTCCTTTTCCACCTGTCAACCAATTTAGATGAAGCTTCTCTTACTTGTCTTGGCTGCCATTGTTTTCTCAAAAGCCGATGACCCCCAGCCTCAAGTGGAGACTCCCTTCGGGCCGGTCAAAGGATTTATTCACAAAACAAAAGAAGGAAAAGATGTCAACGTCTTCCTCGGCATTCGCTATGGAAAAGCTCCTGACCATATTTTTCGATTTGAGGTTCCCTTATCCCAATTATTTGACAAAATTGTGTTTAGAAACCCGAATTGGTAGAGAAATGGGGACCTCTCGTCCACCATGCCACCAAATTCCGCGCTTCGTGTATCCCACACCACAAAAATGCTTTGATGCGAGAGAACTACAGCGAGGATTGCCTGTTTTTGAATATCGTCAGCCCCAATCTCAAGGTACAGTCAATAAACTTTGCTAATAATACGATATTTCAGCCAAAGAAACCTCTTCCAGTAGTCGTATTCATTCACGGAGGTGGATATGAGATCGGCGACTCGGAAATGTATGGCTATAAAACAGCCTCGGAGACATTGGTCAGTGAAGATATCATATTTGTCTCTCTCAATTATCGACTCGGCGTTCTCGGTTAGTTATCAGAAAAGAAGACAAAATTCTATAGGTTTTTTCACAACGGGAGACAAGGAGATGCCAGGAAATAATGGCCTTTGGGATCAGACTCTTGCTCTTCAGTTTCTCCACGAAGTGTTGCCCAGTTTTGGAGGTGACCCAGACAAAATCACCCTGATGGGACACTCGGCCGGTTCCTGTAGCATCGGCGCTCTTATGTACTCGCCTCATTCTGACCGTAATTCCCGTTGTTTTCGCTAAATTGCCTCTTTCTCAGATCTTTTCCAACAGGCGATCGAGTTGTCCGGCTCCGTCTTTGCCGAGTTCTCAATGAGCAATTATGTCATCGAGGAAAGCCGTCGACTGGCAGATGTTGTCGGATGTAAAATGACGGACTCGAAGAAACTCCGGGATTGCATGAAAGAGCGAACGGCCGAAGAATTATTGGCTGGTGTTGAAAAAATTGAAGGCGGTCGTCGACATGCTCATTTCTTGAAGTTCCATCCTTATTTCGACAAAGATTTCTTCCCCTTTGAAGTCGAGCACATGTCCAGGAAAGCACCCAAAAAGAAGACCATCCAAGGTGTCACCGACCAGGAATCTGGATTATTCTGTAAGCTGTTTTATTTTATCTTTTATTGCCTGTTTCAGCATTGACACAGAATTTGGAGTTCTTGACAGGCGGGGTCCACATTCCCACCGAGAGGTGGAACAATTTTACAAGAGAAGATTTTATGGATTTCCTGACAACAGGAGTCTGTCCTGAACACGAGTTCGGCCGTAAGATGGGTCGATTCCTTCATCTTCTGTTGGGATTCTACTTGGACAAAGATGCTCCAGAACATCCAGACTCTAAGTTTTATATCCAACGATACACAGATGTGAGTCGACAGCCTTCTAAAGGACAGAGTTTCCAGGTTATGAGTGATCTTCAATTCAATGTGCCCGTGTACCACGAGGTCGAGTTGAAGAGGGTCCACGGGTGGGAGACGTACTATTACGTCATCGACTTTGTCAGCAAATCGACTAAAAATGAAAAGGATCCACTGGAAGGTCCTTGTTATTACCGTAAAATGTAAAATATCATTTTCAGGTGCTCTACATGGATCAGAAATTCGATTTATTCTCGATTATATGGGACATGAGACACTTCCACACGATGAGGAGGACAGAAAATTCAAGGAAGCCTTTGTGGGCAGTCTAGTGGCCTTTATAAAGACGGGGTAAGGGTGGACACGGCAAGTAATAAAGAGGAAATTCAGGTCGCCGTCGACGAAGAATCTTGAGTGGAAGCCAGTGACCAACGAGGCGCCATCACGACACATGCGATTTAACGCCAACTCGAAGATGACCGACGAACATTTTAGACAAGAGGTAGACAAGGAAGAATAGGAGAGACTGAGGACAATTTCAGGCAATGGACTTCTGGCTGAAGACTGTTCCAGAAGCAATTGGAGCTGATACTCTTCATCGCGGTCGACTCCCCGCCGCCACCGCTCATATCAAACATACGGAACTCTGAATACGAGTCAGAAACACTTACTTTAGAATCTCAATAAACTTGCATCTCTTCTTCTTTTTGATCCGTAACAAACCATTTAACATGGCGAGGGTCAAACTTCAGGATTCGCCCGTTTTTAAATGATTCCCGGGTGGTCGAAACCCAATTAACGTCTGTCCACGCATGGCCATGCCAAGTCCGTTGAAGATGTCATTTGCTCGTTTAAAACCCCCGCTATGGAAACCTTACATAATCAAGGATCTTCTTATTTGCATTGACTTCCTCCCGTTGTATCCAATTAGACCGGCAAAAAACGAGCTATAAAGCGTTCATTAGGGCAGATCCACGGCCACTCCAAATCGCCTCAGATTACTTCTCCTCGTGTATTCCCTAGCACCCTCAATCCTTTTCCATGATCTTTGTCATCTTCAAACTCATTCCCTGAAATAGTTTTCCTGGTGTTTTTGGCTCGTGCGTATTCTGTGCAAGGGGAGGAATACTGTAATCGGAAGAAATATTGTCTGAGGTTGTCCTTGGCTACTTTTTACATATTTTGCTTGTCTCTCATTGTCGACATCACAATTCCGCCTACAAACTCGATTCTTTTTGTCCATTTTGGACCCGTCTGCGATGAGCCCATCTGCTCATTTGAATTCTCTGCCGAGCTGTCCTTCTTATCCCGCTCCTGCCCTCCCGACGGAAACGAGAATCTCTGATGTGATTTCCCTTTATGTCATCCATTGCTCTCTTTCTCGCTCCGACCACACATTGCCGTCGCTGTCGTGTTTCAACGTTAAGATCGCCAGGTGCAAATTCGGTCGCGATGATGTCAGCCGACATACTTCCTCTCTTCTCAGAAATGTTTTTTCTCTCATTTTCCCCAGTCTCCCTCACCTTCTTCTTGGCCGCTGTTCGCTGTTTGCAACCATGCAAATTGTAGTTTTTGAGAAAAAGCCGTATACTTTTCGGGAAAATGTAAGTATTTCCATGACTACGAAGTCTGAAACTGAGAACTGAACTCATCTGAATCAGAAATGTGTGTTTTACGCTCTTATAGCCACATTGACAACGGCCCCCTGACCGTGTCAGTCTCTTCACTTCCTACAATCATTTTTCAGATGAACTCCTCCGATACGCGAGATTGTATTGTACAGCCGATGGACATGGAATCATATTGGAAAGCGCGTAAGTAGATGGAACAGTCCTTGTTGACACTTTCTTTAGTACTCGTCATTTTATACGGAAGTGTCGGTGTCGCCTCTCTAGCTGGTAATCTTTGCGTTGTGTTGGTTGTCCTTCTGAGAAAGGAAATGCGGACAGTCACAAATATTTTCATTAGCAGTGTATCCGTAGCTGATCTGGTAAGTGGAAAATATGCCCTCATTTACAGTAATCCCAGATAATAACGGGAGTATCTCTCTGGGCAACTCCCATGTCCAAATATCTCCGAGCATGGGTACTGGGTCCCTCGATGTGTTACACTGTTTCCTCAATACAGGTCCATTTCCTCCTTCTTTCTCAGTAAAATTTATTCAGGGAGCATCTCTAATCTGGGTTCCTTTTACCCTGGCTGTGATTGCTGTGGAACGTTATCTGATGGTGGCTTCTCCTTTCCGGAAGCAGATGTCTATTCGAACTTGTTTCATTCTTATCGTCTGTATCTGGATAGCTGCCTTTGCCGTCCTCACCCCGTCCATTGCAAAATTACAGTATCTAGAAGTTGGCTGTTATAAGGTTCGCCTTTCTCTTCGTTTCGTGTTATTTGTGATATTTTTCAGTTTTGTTTTGAGAATTGGTATCCGAATAATAAACATCGCCTGCTGTATGGGATTGCTGTTCTTGTCGTGAGTCACATCATCTCTTTTCCTTTTAATTTCCTCGACAGATCCGCAGCGGTATCCCATTGGCCGTGATCACTTGGTGCAATTGGAGAATAGCTACAATACTCAGAAGGCAAGGGGACAAATTTCGCAGGAGCACCTTGAGGTATCTCAATCAGATTAAATTTTCGTCATTCTAACAGTTTAAACACTGCCGACACGACTCGGAAACAACGTCTCCAAACGACTTTACTCGCCATGGTGATCATTTTCGCGGTCTCGAGTCTTCCTCTCGATTTGTTCAATATTCTCCAGGATTTGAGTCTTATCATCGATGTGAGCAATTTTTCATTCTATTATATTTTGCTGATCAGACCTCGTTGATCCCTCCAAGCATCGTGGACTTCCTTTATTTTACCTGTCATTACATAGCAATGACGGGAAATTTGCTGAATCCGCTGGTTTACGCTTGGTGGAATGAAAACTTCCGCCGGCAGATACAAGCAATTATTTCGGAGTGCAAAGGGGAGAAAGTGGTGAAACATCAAATCTCGATCCACACTCAGACAATGACGAGTGCTAGGTAAGGAAAGAGAACAAGATACAAATTGGTCGATCTTATAGGGGGGATTCGGTGAAGACGACACTCGTCGCTGTAAGGAGGGAATTGGAAGAAGACGGGGATGTTACCTTGTGATTGTAATTATCAGTAATAAATTAATATTTTTATTTGTCTGTATGTCCTTGGCCTGTCCTTACAAAATGAAGCCCGACCTCATTACTTCTCCTTCGTATTTACTTGGTATTGATAGAAGGAGAGAGCTTAGTTGCCAGGCATTTCACACATCACCCCGAGATCGTCCCCCCTCAATTCTGTTTGTAAATAGCCTTTTCTCTCTTAATCCGCCTCTTTTCAGAATTGGATCTCCCTTTCACAAAGAGCATCCAAATCAAGGCATCTTCTCCTCTTCTGATAAAATGTATATCCATCTTGATTAGAGAGAGTCTCTCCTTTTTCACCGGAAGAGGGTTGTTTCTCGATTGTCTTTCCATTTTTGGGTTGTCCTTTCAAGTGCCCATAGTTTTCCCTTTTTTATTATGGGTAAATATGTTCATTCCCTTTGAGGACAACTCATTTCCTTAATCAGTTTCTCTAGTAATTAGACAAGATTAGCATCCAGATCATAAATAGCATTTCGACCAGGTTGTCTAATTTGCCTCCTCTTGGGTTCTCCTACTCAACGACGCAGATACAGATTACGTCAAAGACGACGTCAGTAAATTGTCCAATTTACACCACTTCCCTCTAATTTTTTATATTAATATTTTATATTATTTTACTTCTATCAGATATTCCAGAGAATGGTTCTTCGACTGCGTCGTTTGTTGTGGAAGACGAGGCTGTGTTACCGGTTCATCCAGGCCATCCGCCATCGGAGTAAGTTTCCGATCTGTTGACGGTCCTCTCACAAATGTCCGTACATCTGTTTGCCCCTCGCGATATCATTCGCCAGTCGCTCTCTCTTTATCTTTTCTTAGAAGAAGAAGAAGTCCCTTGTCCAAAGTTGAAAGTGCTTAAGCGGGGAGCAGCCAGCCGAATGACCAGCGGCATATTACAGCAGAACGAGTAGGAGCATTGATCCAATCAGACAGCCGCTATTGCGCATTCTCCCTGTTCCGGGCTATTCTATTGTATCCGATCATCATAGACTCCTAATAACAAACACTCCAGCTGTTGCTGGCTAGTGTACTTTTTTCTATTGAAAGCGCGTCAATATCGGCGGCTCACTCGAGCCCTGATCCATTACTCATCCGGTAGATTTTCTCCAAGCCGATTTTCTCCTCCATCTCTATAATCTCTAAAATTATTAATAATTATAGTATGATTAGCATGAGAATAGAAAAGAGACTATGGCAGATGGATGTTTGAAAACTTGCCGACGAGAGCCGGATCGTGTTTGAGATGGCGCGACGTGTTTGCTCCGTGGGAACTCACTTCGCGCAACAAAAAATCGCATCCTTCAGTGTCTATAGCCCCCCTTTTCCAATCCATTTCTCATATCAATGAATCGGCCATTCCTCCTGCCCTCGACTGGCCGTTTTTCACCATTAAAAACATCTGTGCACTGCCCGTTATCCCGTCATAAAGTAGTATTTTCAGAAGGCGTGCCCAATGCGATGTCTTCGGATCTCTGTACAGGATTCGAACCACAGAATTATTTAAAAGACAGGTGTCGCAAGTGTTTTCGACCCAAGGTCAGTCAATTTGTCTCTTTTATTTTTTTTCATTTAAAGGATAAACACGAGGATGTCGCCAGTATCTCGAGTAAGAAGGAAAGAAGACGCAGCTGGCGGGATAAAAACACAGACAACGGCGGACCCGAAGACGGTACGCATCCTCTTTTTCCCATTTATAGAATCCGAGATATTTAGTGAGCCAAGCAGATGACATCTCGGAGATTCTGTCAGTCAGCTCATATCTGTCAGCCACATCGAAAGGCCTCTCCTCGATCAAGTCATCAGAAAGTGTCAATGATACCAAAAGTATGGTCACAGCTGTCAGCGGTTCTATTGAAGAAGAACAACGAGCCATGACTCCGACCGAAGAAGACGTAAGTTCCCATCACATTCCATAAGCTGAAAGGGTCTGGCTGGCCACAACAACAGCTGTTGCGGCATCATAATGTTGCGAACGTACTGCGCCACGTGGAACGGGGTCCGGAGTCGATTATTAACCGCTGACTATTTCAGAATGTGAAATCGTTGAAGGATGAGATAACCAGGCTACGGGAGTCGAATAAACAATTGAAAGAAGAAAGAGAACAGTTGATGACAAGGAGACAATACTTGCCGAATGGGAACGGGGCGAGTGAACAGACGCTGGTCAAAATGTTGGAGGAAAGACTGAACGAGGCCGAGAACAGCATCCAAGATTATCGGGACGAGAATACAGTTCTCAAATGCGAACTCCGAGAATTACAGGTACTGATTGCGGTTATTTCCCTATATCTTTCTAGGAAACAACTTACGCAAATTCTGACCAGAAATTGACGGAGAAGATCAAAACAACCGAAGCACTTTGTGATGAATTGATGGAAGAAAATGAACAGCTCAAAAATGAAGTTCGGGATCTGCAACACGAGGTCGAAGAGATGCAGGTAGAGATGACAAGACATCCATCATCAAATGAGAGATTACAGGATCAGTATCGAGAGGAGGAAATTGAAGAGTTCAGGGAACTACAGCGGGAACTCGAACAAAATGCCAAAAATTGTCGAGTTTTGCAGTTCAAATTAAGGAAAGCCGAAAGACTGAAAGAACAGGCGGACATCGAGAAATATCAGATGCAGACTAAACTGAATGTAAGACTTTTCTTGTATTTTTTGCAAATAAATAATAGGATGCACTTGCTGCGTCAACAGATTCGATGCCCGTCTCGATGCGATCGGATGCTTCGCGGATCAAAGAACTCGAGTCAGAGCTGAGGATAGCCAAGGAAGTCTCGGTCAGATTACATAATGAATTGGAACAGAGCGAAGAGAAGAGGTTCTTTTATTATCATATTTATTCATTTATTTTTTATTTCAGATATAAACTGGAGGATGAGGTCTTCTATCTGAAAGAAAAAGTCCGAGAACTGCAGACACAGAGCAAATGGAGAGAGGCTCGCAATAAGACGGACACGGCAGTGGTGATAAGCTTATAGAAAAAATAATACAGTAATTTGCAGAAACGACTGTCGGCCGAGCTATCGACAACTACAGTTACACTGCCCGAAGGAGAAATCAGCAAAGAATTGAGAGACGCTTTGGAGAGAGAAGTGGACATTCGAGAACAATTGCGATTCACTGAAGAAGATCTCAAAAGGACACAATTACGACTTCAGGTAATGAAGATAAAGAGAGAGAGACAAAAATAATGCAGGAAATGGAATCAGAGAATGAGCAACTGTTGAAGAAATTGTCAAAGAGTGCCAAACTACGACCTCCGATGGTTCGCTCGGCGAGGTGCGGTGCATGTTGTTGCCATGTTGGTCCTAGTTCGTTCTCTCTCATCCCCTGTTAGCTTTTATTTGTTTTCTGGCATGTGTCAATTTGTTTTACATAATCTTCTGGCGAACTTCTTCACTTCTTCGGCCAATTCCTCCGCCTGGCAGACGAATGAATGTCCCAGTTGCCGAGTCGCCACAAACTCGACATACGTCAGGTCTCGTCCGGCAGCCTTTCCCGCTTCGACGAGTTTCCTGGCCAATTTCACGGGAATGATAATGTCGTCCGCGGCGTGGAACTGTAGAATAGGACACAAAATGTGCCGGATGCGCTCGTCCGACTCCATCGAAAGCCCGGTATTCCGGAAATGATCGACGACGTAGCGGTCGACGATGACGGCGGGCAAATAGCGGAAAGGTAAGGCGTACGGATGGTGGACCACAAGATCTCGAAGATTGTTGAATGCCGACTCCAGAACCAAGCCGTCGGGATGACAACCCTCCAAACTCAACTCTCTAGAATACAGAAATAGGCAAAAAGAAAATGACGCGTACCGGACAAGACGGATAGAGACGCCGCTTCCCATGGAATGACCCCAGACAATGAGCTGGTTCTTTCCGCAGATAGACCTCACGTAGTCGTAGACGACCCGAGCATCTCTCGTAATGCCGTCCTCTGTCGGAATACCAGGAGAATCGCCATAGCCGCGGTAATCAAAGGCAAAGACGTGGAAGCCGCAAACGGTCAGCACATTGTACAGGTCGACGCGGTGTTTCATGGTCCGGTCGCACGTGTTGCCGTGATTGTAGATGATCACCGGATATTTCTCCAAAGCCACACACTTTTCCATGTCCGCCTCGGTCATAGCCGTCTCCTTATATTTGTCAGTCAACTCCTGTGGCAGAAGGTGCCACGCGCCCAGCTGGCCGGCGTCTCCTTTGATGTAAAAGTTTCTTCCCTTCGACTTGACTCCCATCGTCGTCATATTCTCGTAGTCCGCGTCGCCGGTGATCTTCCAATGCATGAAGAACAAGCTAGGAAACATGTCCGGAAAGCAGAGGAGCAGGAGAGGAATGCCGACGAAAAGGAAGAGGAAGGGAGCGGCGAGAAGTCCAGCCAGCAAGAGCAACCCCAACATGTCAGTCGTGTCAGTGCAGACCGTCCGCTAGTCCGTTTGTCAGCCAAATGATCTTTTATCCCAGTTATTTGTTGTCGTTTGTCCTGTTTGATCCTCTTTTCCTATATTTTGACCAATGACATGTTTCAGCGAAGGGAATGCTCACCTTCAATTGGAACTGGCGGAACACGAAGTGGAACATCTGAGCAGCAAAGTCGAACGTCTCGAAAAGACAAACGATCACCTGACAAAAAAGTATCCTCCACTTGAATTGACACAAAGATAATTTAGAATCTTCGAATTGGAAACCGACTCCACCAAACGCACCGAGAACACAGCCCGATTACCTACTGGCGAGTTCAAGCTCTCATCGGAAGTCCAGAGGGACATGAGTAAAATGCTGACACAAATCAACGACCTCGAGAGGAGAAACCTCGAGCTGACAGCCCAGCTGAAGAGTGTCGAGTCCCGAAACACTTCCAATGGAAATAATACCCGTAAGCGAATAAAATATTATTTATTGTTCGAAATATTTAGCATCTTCGGTTGAATTGAGAAATGAACAAGAGAAGAGACGTGTGGTGGAAATGGAATTGACGGAACTGAAACAGACGATGCTGAAGACAGACAATCAGAAGATGATCTCTCTAGCAACAAAAATCGAACAACTAAACAGTCAATTATCGATGGCCAACGACAGATGTAACACACTCCATAAGAAGGCTGCCAAGGAGGGCGATGTCGCCAAATATGCTGACGACTTGAAATTGAGAATTGAAAGTCTGGAGAGACAGTTGAGCGAGAAGAAAGCCCAAAACACAATTGAGGAACTACAAGGAAAAGTGCCGGCGATGGATGAGGTAGGCGAGAAGCATTTGTTTGAACTTCCGGCAAAATGCTGACGTTCGCTGTGTTGTAATGGATGTTAGCAATTAATTAGGGGAGTCTAAGTAGTCGGCTGTCCTTTGGATCTGGAGACTAATGGCCGTATTATAGATGGAGCAAGTATGCGAAGTTTTGGCTTCGATCGAGTCACAGACAGGAAGACTGACCAAACAGATAGAGAAGATCGAACAGGGACAGAGGGACGAGAGGAGAAGATCTCTCTCAAAGGACAGCGGAGCCATGATAATTGCCGAGTTGGCCAATCTTATGCAAGAACTGAAGAATATACACAAACTCATGGATGGAATTAAGGTGAATTTCGTTGATTTCTTGAGGATACCCTGCCGGTTTAGTCGACAAATCCAAATCTGATGAGGAAGAGTCCGATGAGACAACTGGCAGCTTCACCCATTGGAGAATGTCCAAAATGTCGCGAGAATGAGAAAACAATCGAGGAACAACAAAATGAAATTGTGTTCTATAAGAAAAAGAACAAGGATCTTACCAACCAAGTAAGGATACCAAAGGATTCAAAAAAACCAAGAATTTCAGGTACTCCAAACAGAAGACAGATGGACAATAGAAATCGAGAAACAACGACAAATATTCGAAAATGAGATAAAGTCATTGGGAGTTCGATTGACGGACACGAAGAGGCAACTGGATGAACAGGCACAACTGATAGAGTCAAAATCGTCGACCCTCATTGAAAAGACGAGGGCTTTGGAAGAAGCTGAAGAGAGAGCACAAAGACTTCAGAGAGACCTCGATGAGCAGAGACAAGACTTGATTGACCTGGAAACGGATAAGAAGACTGTCAAAGAATTCGAAATCAAATACAAGAAACTGGAAAGTATATTTGATATGGAAAGAGAGAAAATGAACAGCGAAAGAAATAGGAACAAAAATGAGGTACAGTCGCTGAAGAAGATTGCAGACGATGCCGAGGACTTGTTGAGTAAGTTCATTGTAGGGTTGGAAGAGAATGAGATTATAGAAAGAACGACGGATGATTTGAGAAAGAGAGAAACATCCTGGAAGAGTGAGAAAGCCGCCCTGGAAAGAGAAATCAACTCGTTGAAGAAACAACTGAAAAGTATGCAAAATGGAGAAGGAGCCGAACATGAGGACAGGGGTCAGATAAATTTAAAGGCAAAATAATGGAAATGTTTAGAATCATCACACGAATCGGACAAGCCAGAGGATCCCGGTTTGGCAAGGAGTGACAGTGAGAAATTACACGTCATCGACTTGAAGAAGTCAATTGCCATCTTGGAAAAGAAGGTAATTTTGTTGATTATTGAGACACAAACAAAAAGCAGAACTCTGACCTGGCTGCCCGACTGGAAGAAGTCAAAATATCCAATGCTGAGTTAAAGGACGAATTGAACAGGACAAAGTTGGGATGGCAAAAGGAGAAAGAGGCATTCCAACACAAAGCGAGACAGTCGGAGAAGATTCGAAGCGTGGAAATGGACGCCGTTCAACAAAAGTTCTCGAGTCGAATGAGGATCATGGAGGACACGAACAAGTCGCTGCACTCACAGGTAAAAATTATTTTGCTTTTGAGAAAGAGAGCAAACTGCAGCTCGTATTGGCCAGAAGAGAAAGAGATGCCCATAAAGAGAGTCTCGTCAAATTTGAAAAGACAATGACCGACGAAAAAGGTGCAGTGGCAAAGAAGGCAAAAGAACATGGAGAAGCCGTTGAAAAGGCCAAAGTATTGGTAAGTATTGGGTTGTTCGGCTAATACAAAGACACTTGTAGCAAACAAAAGTATCCGAGTTAGAAGCCGAAGTGGAAAGGTTGAACACGGATCTGCGACTTACGAAGGAGGCCAGGAAGGCAGACCATATTCTGTTCAATATTGACAGACCAAGAAGTTGAACAACTCTTTTATGGAATAACAGAGAATTTAGATAAAACAGAGAAATTAACGGCATTCGATAAGAAAGACATCGAAACAGTTCGACAACAATACAAAGAATGCGAGAAATTCTATTCCAAAGAAGTCGATCGGCTGAATGAACGGATTCGCGAGATGGCACAAGTTGCACAGTCACAGAAGACTGAAATGACCAAGTCCATAAAAGAAGTTAGTAATCATTTGACTGGCTAGAATGTGCTAATTTAGTTGAGAGAGACTATTCGGGTATTGGAAATTGATCAAAGAAATCTCTCGCTGAACAAGGACAGCCACCAGGCGGCCAAGGAAGCCCTCGAGGCGGATAACCAACGTCTTCAACAATCGGTCCATTTGAATGAACTCCAGAAATTGACAAGGAAATATCGACTGTCATCTATTATCGATCAGGTCGGTGGCTGTAGAGAAAGGAAAATTCTTTTAGTTGCAATATGTGACGGGTAGGACTGGCCGTGAATTGGATCAATTGGACAGTATCCGCTACATAATCAACCAATTGTCGGCCATCCGAGATGACGATGTCAATGGCAATGGGTAGGAAATTGGACAGAAAGAAAAGAGGATGATTTTTAGTGATGAAAGAAGCAGCTCAGTCCAGCCGTCGTTGAATAATTATGCCCCTTCGATCAGTGAATGCGACGGTACCTACGACAACATTTCCCAGTCCTCGTTTTCTATCCGTTCGGTGACTTCTGTCCCTGTCAAAAGGTCAGTTTATCTCATTTTTTCTGTTCTATTTTTCTTCGCTTCTACTGCACAGCATGGTTAAACTGCTAGACTAGTAGCAGTGTTGGTGCATGTCAGGGGACGTAGACTAGTCGCTTCAGGTGGAATAACAATCCCCAGCCGGCCGTCACCGTCAATCCGCCGTCTGCTACAAAGACGAACCCCATCGTCGGTTATCCTACCAAGAGATCTTTCAGGTAAGACGCATGTCGCATTTTCTCTCTTTTCCGCACTTTATTTCAATTTAATTCCGCTTCTCAACCGGGCAATAACATAAGAGAAAAAATTCTTTACAGTACGGAAAGTCATACAGGATTCGATAGATACGGACGACCGAGCAACGGAAAATCTTATATCAGTCAGTTACTGGGGGAATCTATGAAATGGAGAGATTTAGATCCACTTGCTCCTAATGATAGTATACCGAGGACGGCCTCGTTTGATAGAAGATCTGATCTGGAGGATGAAGAGGCCAGTCACAGCCGACAAGGCAGTGCCGGCACTAATATTCTCTATCGAATCCGAAGGGAAGAACTGGCCAGAGGAGGACAACCTTCGGTCAAATTGATGGCCAAAGCATTCGAAGCAGTCGAAGAGCCACGTGAGAAAAGAGGTTTCTTCAGTATCAGAAAGTCGCGATCTGTGGAAACAACACAAGAAAGAAATCACAAAAAGGTGAGGAGGATAACGGAATAAAGGACAAAAAGAGATTCAGGACGAAGCATCTTCATCGGGAACATTGAAACATAGTCTCAGTCAGGTGGACGAGGGCGTTTCCTCTGCATACGGCACAATGCCACGAGGTTATCTTTTGCCTAGATATAATAAAAAGAGTATTTAGGAGGAAGGAATCCCTTTAAATCAATGGGCTCGAAGTTGGTGGAAAGGGTCAGAAGGAGTTTGTCTCGTTCGAGCAGAGGCGAGAAGGAACGCGAGTCACCTCCCGAATTCCATGAAACTCAAAAGGTTGACCCTCCCAAAAAGGTTTGCTTCTTGCCAATAAAGCATAAAAAATAAATTTAGGAAAAAGGTTCGTCTTCCCCGAAGAAAACAAAAAAGAAATCGGCAGAATCGAAGGCACGCAAAGCGAACGTATCATAGGATCCCCGCTCCGATCTAACAACCTCCCCATAGTGCCTAATCCACGAACGTCTCCAATTCCCCTACGAGTCGACTTTTCGAAACATTTCCTGACAAACACAACACGTCTGGTCTCATAGTCATTTTTATTACAAAAAAATATATCTATAAAAATAAATATCGAGCACATATTCTATGACAAGAATGACCGACTGATCTCAATGAACCCGATGTCACTGTAATTGTAGTCAGGGATCTAAATCAAAAATAGATATCCTGTTCTTGATGGTCCGCCGGAATGTGAATCATTCCTGTAGAGACAATCGTCGAAAATATTGGTCGGAGTGAAACAATTGACACAGAACTGCTGGGTGTCTGGTCCGGCACCGGGATTATGTCCCGCCGAAAAAGAGACCGTCTTTAGGGGCGGCCGGCAGTCAGACAAGGTGACACAATGCTTCCTCGACTAGCCGTTCTCCTTCCTCTTTTCTATTCAGCTGCTCAAGCCAATCTCCAGGTTATTTCCGCGTATTTTCTCCAACTCATCGTCTTCTGTTTAGTTTTATATCGAACCGACACAAAAGACAATTCCGACTTATGTGCAGCAACTCGTCGAAGGCAACATCCAAAGGATACAACAGGTACCGCAATCCCCGGTCTTGTCCAGAAATGTATCTCAAGGGGTCTCGGATGAGAGCATCTGTGAGTTTGATCTATGACGGCGGCTATTATATCCTGGTGGATACTCCGTCAGCCACCGATCTTCGGGGAAAAGAAGCCATGTTGAAAGGTATTCCTTGCCTGAAATACGACGACGATCCAATTTAGGTATTTCATCGAGAAATATTGTTCCTGGCGAAGTCCAACTTGTGGTCACCACTCACGGTCACCCGGATCACTTCGGGTTTGTTTGTTTTCTTCTTCCAAAAAACCAATGTTTACCAGACAAGACAATTTCTTTCCCAATGCGAGACATTTCTTCGGCAGCTACGAGTACAACGACGACACTTTCTTGTCGACAGAACTCAAAACAGTAAGATATTTGATATCTCCTTCAAAATATGACATGTAGAGCCCGAAAATGCAACTGAGTCCGAATGTCGAATTGTGGAATACACCCGGTCACACCAGCCAGGATGTCTCGGTAATTGTCAGCCAGGTGCCATGCTGCGGGAAAGTGGCAGTAGTAGGTGAGTCCGGCTTCTGTTTACAGAAAGACTGAAATTGTCCGCTTAGCGCCTTTTGCTCGCGAAAAACAAGCCAGCTACAAACAACGACAAAGGCGAGGGTTCAGGTGACCTCTTCTACAACGAAGAGGACGCGCTCAACGGGACCGAGTGGTTCGCCGAGGCATGGAACCCGCTCATTGGAAAACTCAACCGAGACAAGATCATCTGTGAAGCTGACTACATTATCCCAGGACATGGAAAACTATTCAAGTACTGGTTTTAAATCGGGGACAATTGTCGATTTTTTAGGATATCCGATGAGATGAAGACCAACGCCGCTTGTGGGGTCATCACCAGCGAAGATCTCAATGAGCTCACTCAGGAATACGGTAGGAAACGCATTATTGTCGATAAAACGTAGAGATTTTAGGAAAGAAATACGATCCATCGACTGTTTCCTTTTTCTACAGTTATCCGACGACAGCAGTACAAAATAGGGCTCAGAGAGACCCGACGACGACGACGACGACAACGACGACAAGTGCCCCCGCCACAACGACAACTCCGATCCCATCGACAACGACGACGACTCCTCTCCCGACCACATCTACTCCCTTTTTCATTACAGTTGACCAATTACCTGGTAAGAATTCTCCTCCAATTACAATTCTTTAGAAATGATCTCCTTCCGTAACGCTCCCCAAATTCGAAATTTGATGAACAGCGTGAATGACGCCATTCCATATGTTGTCAATAATGTTTTACCCGAAGCAGCAGATCAACTGGAAGCTCGTGTAAAGAAAGCACAGGATAAAAATGAAAGTAAGAGGCATTTTGTGAGAGTTCAGTCATCTCCAGATATTCTTGCGCCGGTAGTCGAAACAGCCGCCATGCAATTGTCTCATCTTTTGAAAATGGACAATCCGAATTCGATGAATGCTACTTATCCATACACTTCGTACTGGCAGAAGGCATTCGGCCGATTAGCGGTGTGTCTCTTCCATCTAACAGACTCAACTTATTCAGGACGATATCCCCAAACTACCGAAAGCTTTGAATCCAGAAAGCATCGAGAGTTTCAAGGAAAAAGTGAGAACTTATCGACATCCAGCCGTTGATGCAGTTTTCAAATTGTTCAATGGTGCCTATCTCCCTCCGAAACCACGTGTATAATAAGCTTATATTTATTTATTAAATTATTTTGCACAATGAGAATCTATATACCCGAAATCTAAACATACAAGAAAAGAAAAGAATTGCCTCAGATTTGAAGAAAAAATGACGGGATGTGGCCTAAGGTTCAACAGATGGTAACGTTGATGATGATGGAGGAGATGGGAAAGATACAGGTGCTGGCATTTTGGTCATCATAGCTTGATGTCGTTCTAATTTGACAGGATCAATAGGAGCTCGGAAAAGAGGCTCATTTGGTGCATCAGGGCGTTTTTCCCAGCTGAACAGGCTACCAAAAAGAGTATGCTGCACGACGGGAAACTTCTTTAAAACTTCTGCTTCGTACATTTTGAACATTCCACTGTTTAGCTTTTCCCAATTAGGAACTGCCGAAATGTTCCACAATTGGTTTGAATGTTCATGGAACGGACCAGTTTTATGCTGAAATTGAAAATAAATTTAAAAAAAAATTGAAAAATACCGTGTGAATGAATTCGACTGCTTCGAGGAAAAGGCTAAGATGGCCATATCCTGTGCATATTTCTTTTTTGGGATAATGATCCGGTAAAATTTTTTGTTTCTCCTCTAAAAATTCATCTTATCGTAAAAAAATAATAACAAAAACTTACTAATCATTTGGGCGCTTCCCCAAATAAAAGGAACAAATTGGTAATCATCTAAGGCATGTACTCCACGGCTACCAGCTGGCTCCATTTTGTAATATATTTGGAGATAACGGCAAACACGAAGGTATCTAAAACCGTATAAAAAATTACGATAAAAGTTACTTGTTGAAAATTCGTAATACAATAGCTTTCAAATCATTCTTTGTGAAGATCTCCAACTTGAGCAGACTAAGAAGAAAAATTAAGAAAGACATTTCATGGCCTAAACATGAGAAAAAAAAATGTAAATGAGACCATCCATACCTGATCCGTAGTCAATACGTGTAGCATTTCCAAATGAGTTCAGAAAATATGGGAACAGTTCTTTCGTTGCGCCTTGCTTGTCATCGGGAAGAATAGCTTTCATCATAGGTTCGGCTTGTGATTCTAAACGTTGAAACCACTGCCGAAAAGATTTATTGCCGAATCTTTGGTTACTTTCATCTTCGGGAGGATAATCCATTGTCCATTTCTAACAAGCTGTTTCAAAAATACTACAACGAAGCTTACTTGAACTGTGTCTAAATAGTCGATTAACTCGACAACAAATGATGACATTGGTATATCGTCTGTGGTATAAACTCCGAGGACGGCTTCGTTACATTCTCGCAGAAAATCCATGTATTCTTTGTAGGCTTTAGAATGGAACCAAGGGGTGAGATCGAATTGATTGTTTATCTTCTTTTCAGGTGTTTGAAATTCCATTTCTGTAAAAGAATTGCAATAAAATAGTGCAAAGATATCAATTAACAGTAAAAAAAAGTATGGCGAGGTTGCAATAAATAAAATTAGTTTGGAGATCTCTCAAGATTCTCTCATACGTACCAGACTTTTTGGTTCACGCAACTTGCCATAAGCTCTAATTTTCTGCTGCTGCTCCATTTTCTCTACCAGTTCTTCTTACTTTTCTATTTATGGTTTTTTTTTGCAGAGGATGGCATATCGATACATAGGAAATTACGATGTCACAGCAGAAGGAAAATTTTTATGGGAAATACTTTGTCAACTCCGCAATTTTGGAATCGGTCGAGTGGTAACTAAAAATGAATGGCAAAGAAAATGGCCGGAGCAACCGTCGTATTTACGTGTGATAAAGGTATGTGATTTTTATGAACTCCTTTACAAAGTTTAGGCTCGTCCTGGTATGGACCGTTGGTTATTCACCGGCAAACTTTGGGCTGAATGGACTTATCGTGGAAGTAACTTAGGAATTTATGAATTCAGTAAAGATTTAAACCGTAGTGATTGGAGATTAATCCACAGGTTTGTTCCTCGTTTCAAATTTCTACTTTAAATTTTTAGACATGAAGAAGAAAATTTTGTTGAATGTAAAACACCATTGAAAGGGGTTACATTACCTTCTACTTTTCCAATTCCTCCTCTCCAGGTTAGATTTTCGCTTTTATTGCATATTATCATTATTAAGGTGTTACTTATGAAAAAGGCCTATGCTAAAAATGGCAAAGCATTCAGTGAAGCAGAAGCCCGAGCACCATTGAATCTTTGTGTTGATCCCGAATTTGATATGTTAAAAAATGTTATTAAACAGGTCAGTGTGTCTAAATTTTTTTGTAAGCTGTTTATAGGAGGAACCTACAAAAAAATCTGTATCGATATATGATGAGATTGATAAAGATGTTCTTCTTGACTTATTTGGTAAAGATTTGCCAGTTAAGGTGGGTGGTTATCTTTAAAATTTATTTAATTTTGTTTTTGTTTCCATTTTATGCAATAATATTTCAGGTTGAAGCGTGGAATCTGGGACCTGCTCGGTTTGAACCTAGATTTTCTCCAAATGACCAGCGTATTCGGCAAGGATCTAATTAGTTCAAAAAATTCTAGGTTGTTTTGTTATTGTTTGTTTATAAATAATAATAATAATTATTATTATTATTATTTTCATTTTTTCTAATTCTTTTGGGGAAGACTGAGACGAGGAGGAAAAAGAACCCAATAATTTTCACTTCTTTCAAAAATTTATAAATTATTACCGTATTGAACACCCGTTGAAACAAACTAAAACAAGAGATCACATAATTTCCCCTCTTATAGGTCTGAATTGATCTAAAAGAGTTTTTGATGTGGGTAATTCCGGATGAAGTAAGCAGCAACCTTCTATAGCAGCCATTTGTTCCGCTAACATCTCTCGACCCTGTTCATAATCTTTTGAACAACTTGGATATATTCTACCTTTTGGGGATGATGCTCAAGATAACAATAGCAGAGGCTTATAATTGCTTCTGACAGTTTGTTCTCCATTGAATCCTCTTTTCCCTTGGCATGTCTCTGAATGAAAACTTTTTAGAGCATAGAGAGTATTGAACTTACATCAAATATAGCCAGCAGAAGTGTTATGGCGGTGTCGACGTGTTGTAAATCTTCTGGCTGAAGTTTTGGCATCAACATGATGGCCGTTTGTCGAATTGCTTTGATAGTCAGCCGTCGAACATCACTTTTTATGTCCCTCGTGTCTTTAGCCAAAATGACTGACAATTGGTTGACCATCATTCCAAATTCTCTGAAATACTTTGGTATTTTGTACAAGTTGGCTGTTTACCTGACGACAACTGAAGGATGTGTGTAGATGAGCTGCTGAAGATAATCGAGAGATCGAGCTATTTCATCATTGTCATCACTTTCAAAAATCTGTAATTTTTTTCCTTTTCCGACAGTTGGATAAAACTGACATTGCTGACTACTTTTGTGCAATATCTGTCGCTCTGTTCCATTCTCCATCTCGGACCTCTTAGGATGACAGAATTCGAAAGTGGATTTATGTCGACACCTTGAACATAAGCCGTTTTCTATAAGATTTTCTAACTTACAAGGAAATTTGGCTGTAATTTGTTTCAGAAGAAGGAGAGCATTTCTCTTCAATATTTTCCCTTGTTCCGATCGTTCCATTGATCCCAGATGACTACAAATCGGAACGAGGACATCAAATGAATGGGCTTTGACCTAAAGAAAAGAACATTCCGACAAAACTCCTCGAATTACCAATCTGTCAACCAAATCTACGGCTCGTCCCATTTTGCTGGGATATTGGGCAACCATGGCTGTCAAATATTTTGCGAGACTTCCAAGAATATTCGACTGTCGGAGAGTGAAAATCTCCGGGCAACAGGAATATGCCACAAATTCACAGACAAACGATGGATTAAATCTGAACAAAAGTTGAATGATCTCCGAATAAATGGAATACTTTTCGTTGAAAGAAGATAGGACCTTTTTCAGCAGATACAAATTGACTTCCGGAGAATATCGCTGAGGAATTTGAGCAACGAAATTCTCGCTGGCTAACTGCCCTCCAAAAATATCCAAAATCTGTTTGTCGAGTTCTCCGTCGTCTGGAGATGTCTTCGACGTGGCTGTCCTGTTTATCGAATCAAAAATATGACTCAAACTCTAAAACTACTGTAACTTCTTCTAAAAATGGGAAAATACCAGATGTTTTTCTGTCTTTTCTGGTGGAGCAGCGGGAGCAAACTTCCGGAGATATCCTTCCAAAGCTGGCCGAACAGCTGCACTTTTCAGAAGTCGAGAAGCGAGAGAGACCATTCTGGCATGCACTTCGGGATACTGGAACAGATCTTTAAAATGGGGGAAAAGCTCGTCTCACCAAGTCGGCAGCATTTGAAATTATCATCATTATTTCATGGAATGCTTCAGGGTTGGCCAGAAAGAACTTTAGATGACCCTCAAAGTGTTCGGTACAATGGAGGGAGATGTTCTTGTCGGCGACGGCACTACGGACGAGATTTGTCGAACAGACGAAGAGAGCCGGTGAATCGGGCACCGTGACCTCTTTCAGATATTGGACAATCTCCGCTTTAGTCATCTTCGGTTGCAGGGTAATCGTCAATGGCTCCACCGCTGGAGGAGGCCCTAACTTCGCCGCTCCTTCGACCATTTCCTCCTTTATGTCCATTTCAGAATTTAAAAATTCTTCGAGAGATTTCAGGAATTGCTCCCCTCCTTGGGCTCCTCGATGTTTGTAGGCGACCACAAAAGTTCGAAGGAGAAGGGCTTTCTGCTTTCCCATCTCGGTGATGGGCACTTTGTCGACGACGGACAACAACTGGGCTGCAATATTATTTTGTGTACTACTCAAAAATGGTGCTTACTGGCTGAAAATGTGGTTAATCCGAAGGAAGAAAGTAGCTGAACTGCGGGTAGCCCTGTTATTCCTTGAAGGGCGACCTTTGTGATGCGTTCGTCTTCGGCACACAACATACTCGACCGAAGAGATTCCGGGAAAAGGTCGACTGGTTTCTCGTCTTCCTTGACTTCGGGACATTTGCCATTCTCCGGAAACCAGACCTAAACTTGCCCGTTTCTCTATTTCTCGATTGTTACCTTGATCAGAATTTCTCTTGCTGGTCCTGCCTCGCCGTTGCTTTTGCAGAGAAGTTTAAGGATTGAATGTACCGCGGGCGAGGCCATGAAGACATCGCCTCCTGATAGATGTACCGTGTACTTCGCGGCTTCTTTCACCGGTTTTTCGGGCCATTCGGTCGGAAATTCATGGCACATTGTGTGATATCTTTCATAGAAATTAATCAATGTTTGGAGGATGCGAAGATCGGATCGGTCTGCCAAAGGACTCATCGAGACAGCAATCTGAAAAACAAATTTGAAAAGCAGTGGAAGAGTTTCGAACCTGATGCATATTCCCTTTACAGAATGTTTTGGCGGCAAATTCGATAGCCGTCTCGGTCCGTCCTGCATCGTTTTCAAATAGAAGAGAATTGGCCACGGCTATGCCAATTTCTGCTTTGGAAGAATCAAAACAGCCGACGCCTTCGAGACGAGAGAACGTGAAATAAGGTCCTTCTTCTTGGGGCTCGTCGAAGAGAAAACACAAGGATCGATGGGTGACAAGCCTTTCGGTGGCTTGAGGCGAGGCCAACTTTTGGAGGAAGAATAGCAACGGTGCGGCTTCTGATTCCAAAGAAGAGCAAAGTTTTGTCTTTATCTGAATTGATAAAATTAAATAAAACAAAAAGATGCAAACCAATTGCATTTTCTCTTCACCAATTTGCCGGTTTCGATTATCAGTGGCCATGTGGAAGACGAGGAATTCACACAAAACCAGGATGTCCAAAGTGTCGATGGCACCGGAATTTGTCATCACAAGATCCTGGATGGCCGGCATGGCCTTCGGCGCTCCATAGTTGTCGATTATTATTTTCAGTAGATCCGGGTCCTTGCATTCACTCAACGAAGCAACCAAATGACATTCATTGGTGAAACCTCGCAACTCGGCCAGGAAAGCCTCTGGCGGTCTTCTTACGCAATTTTGGGCTATGAGACAAGCCTGTACCAGCTGGCTGGTCGACTCGGTGACCTCCGTCTCCCGGTTGTGTGTCTTCTCGAACAAATTCTCCTGTTTGATCAATGCTTCCACTTCCTTGATTGCGATTTCTTCCTCTTTTTCCAGCATTTCTTCCTCGGTAGCCCCTTCAAAAGCCACCGGGAATTGGTATTGTTTGGTCAACATGACGTGAACCAAGTACCGAAACATAGGAAAAGTCTCGTGCATGGAACGGAGTACTTCCCAGGATTTTCCTACAAACAATATTAATATGAGGTAAAAAATAAGTTGCAAACCTGAGCATGACCATAACATTACGACGGTCCACGCTTTCCAGTAGACGGATCGGACAAACATCGGAAGGAGTTCGCTAAATAAAAGCAATAAAACGGAAAGTAAGTGGACTTACTTCTCGTAGGAAAAATTGGGTCGGAAGAGGCAGACATCGAAGACTCGCTGGGCAAGCGACGACGCCGGTTGATCAGAGACAAATGACAAAATGTTTCGAGGTTCTGTAAACGAAGCAACTAATAGACGACTTTGAAAAAGTTTACCTGAATATGCTCGGTGGACAGTTGCTCTCTTGGTCAGATCATACAGCAACTCGATGGTATCTTCCTGGGAAAGAGTGTTGAATCCCTCGCCAACTATCTGAATAACAATTTATGAGCAGGGATCTTTATCGAACAGACCAGTCTAATATGTCGATCTGTGAAACAGAACTCTCCAAAGATCTTCGAGGCTTGGAAGAACTCGTTTTCTGAAGGGCCTTGGTCCATTGTTGTGTAATATTCCGACTGAAACTGAAATTATTGAGAGGAGAGGGATAGAACTGACCTTTTCTAAGAAAAGATATCTGTAGTACGCCGTGTAATATTCCTTGCTGTCGTAGAAAAGATTTTTTGCGTATTGTAACCATCTGAAACGCTTTTTTTCTCCTTTGAGAAAGTACTTACTTGAGTACAACCTCGTAATAAGCCGAGAGATCTTTTTCCATTTTATTCATGGCATTTTGCAGATCAGGCAAGAGGGAGACTCCACTTCGTCGAATGTTAGCACCTTCCCTAACTTGGGGTGAGATCGCCACCAAGGGCAACATGGTGATTACTTCGGTGGCACTTCGATAGACGACGTGATCTTCTATTCCAAGTTCGCTACGCCTTTCTTCTTCCAAAATATAATTCAAATAAGCTTCGGCAAATAAAGCATAGTTGAAGTCCTAAACATCTCGTAAAATTCGGTTAGAATGCTTACATTTCTTAGTTGAGATCGGAATAATTCCCGTGTTAGGAGTCGGGCGTGTTTGGCTAATTCTTCTCTGTTGATCACAGTGCTTGACAATTCTTGGGCAAAGATCTTTGTCGTTTTACTGTTGTCGAATCCGAAGAGTGTCTGGAGTAAGACCATGTTCATAGGAAACCTAAAAGAACTGGGTCAATTTGACAAAACACTTGCCTATGTTGTGATGGGCCGAATTCATTGGCAATTATCAGCTGTATGGCCACTTTGAGATTGCTCTCATGTCGATTGATGATCTCCTTTAAAACAATGACAAAAACAGTCAGCACCTGTTTGCTCTTCAGATTTCTCAGCTTTAAAAGGCTCGACAGGGCCTCTCGATCCTGCTCGGAGGTCGACGCCGATCCGAAGTTGCATCCGACAAACATCATCAATTCGAGGGCGCTCCTCTGTAATTTGATGTTCTGACTCCAACTGTCCATTCGTTTCGCTGCCATGCTTCTAACTTCTGGAATTCCCGACAAAAAGGCCATCGTCTTCAAGACATTTCGATTGGGAGGATCAGCTGCCCAACTGGAAAGAATTTTTTGTCAATTGATCGGACTTACCATTTCTTTAAACATTCCATAAGCGGTGCTGTCAACTGGGCGATGTCTTGTTCTTCAAATTTATTGGGTACATTGGGATCGATGGCATTCTCTGGATATTGAATATCCAACAGCGAGGACATGTACTGCTCTTTTGTGGGTAGAATAGTACCCAGTGGCTTGACAAGGAGAGATACCAATCGCGATGAATATGGCTGGAAAAAGAGATAAATAAACTGCAAAAGGCGAACCTTGTCGACCCATATTCTCTCGCCGAGGGAGTCGTGCAGAAATATCGATAGATAGTAAGGATCGAGGGCGGGCTGCTTCTCGGCAAGACATATCACCAAAGCGGAAAGCATTTCCTGACGGTCGGCAGAGAGTTTCCCCATCCAACAAAGAATATTCAAGAGACATTTATGCAGATATGGATTCTAGAGGGGATAAATAGAGAAAAGTCAGAATTACCGTGAGTTTCTCGCCGTGTTCTTTGATGGTGACAGCACACGTCGTCAATAGATGATATTCGATAAAGAACTTGTGTGCGTCAATTTTTTTTTCTATGAAAAGTCGGAAGACGGCTGAAATTAGACGAGCAGCCTGATGAAAGTGTTATTCAAGGCAGCGAACAATCTCACCTTGTTGGCTTTTTGATCTTGAAAAGCAGCGGTCAACTGCTCGGCGAATGTCTCTACCTCGACGGTCGTCTTCTGACAAAATTCGAGCCAGGAAGAGTCCAGCTGGGGTCGGGGCGGCGAAGAGCCGCCTGGTAGCCCCGGTTTGACTCCCAAAGCTCCAGTTCCTGAAGTAAAATCAAGCCGTGGTTTCTTGGAAAGCACTGGGATTGTCGATGGTCCAGCTACTGACCCCTATAGTCAAGAAAAATGAAAACAAACGGGATAAGAACTTACTGGTGGTCTTTTCAATGCGTGGAGAGACGGTTTCGGCTTGACGGCGGTGTCTTCTGGTTTGACAGCTGTGGCCGCTGTGGCTTTTATTTTCTTCTTTTGGCTTCCTCCGCTCATTTTGTATTCTGGAACTACCATC
This sequence comes from Oscheius sp. DF5033, assembly GCA_964036215.1. Classification (NCBI taxonomy): domain Eukaryota; kingdom Metazoa; phylum Nematoda; class Chromadorea; order Rhabditida; family Rhabditidae; genus Oscheius; species Oscheius sp. DF5033. The sequence goes on from CAXIWN010000006.1 coordinate 5,191,898, forward strand.
GAATAGCAGAGGATATGTGAAACAACGGGTGCATATATTTAAACCAAAGGGGATTGGATCGCTGCGGGACCCGGTTAGCTTCAAGCGAAGACGCGCTTGGTGGAAGATAGGTCGAAAGGAACAAAAAGATAGAAAGCGTAGGCAGATACAGACAGACGCGAAGAGATGCTTCAAAAGGGACAAGCTTTATTCAATAGAAATGGTCTTCTTCTTGACTTTCTCCTTCCGGTCCAATCCGGGTAGACAGACTCCCGTGTTGCCGCATATCCATTTGAGATATTTCCGGACATCCGTATTGATCGATCCTTTAAATCGACGGCCGGCTTCTAAAATCCGTATTAATAATAAAATCAGACTCACTTGGCCGATCGATGAATCCTTTGACCAAAGAGCAGAAGGTGCCGGTAGAATGGACACCGAAAATGGTCGGCTTGTTCTCAATCGTCTGGATTATACCACTTCCACTGTCACCCTAGATGAAAATTATTCTTTGAGAATGACTTTTCTCACTCTGCAGAGGAACTGTTTTTCTTCTTCGGTACAAATTGTGTCTTTTGGAGCATGCAACGAATAGTCACAGTACTTTTCCGCTGTAAACTCGGCCTTTTCCTTATACTTCACCGCAGCTTGCATATCACGAGCTAAAAAAACTATTCTACACCATTTGACTACCTACGGTCGGATCCATAACCAGCCGCGTAGACACGTCCAGTGAACTTTCGGGTGACGTTGGGAATGCAGGCAAATCCCAGTTCTGCAGGGAATGTCTCTGCAACTTCGACAATGGCCAGATCGCCTACTCGACATCCGGTCACGCCATATCTTCGTGGAATCATTACCTGAAATGAGTAGAACTGTCCAGTGAGTAGTCTTACTTTAGTCGCCTCAATTCTACGGTTGGCTTCTCCTTCTGCACAATTTCCGGCCGGATCCAACATGACGCAGTTGCCCCCAAAATGAACAAATGTCCTTCTATTCGGGAACAGTTTGTTCATATCCCTAACACAATCTTTGTCTATTCTCTATCCCCTTACTTTGTTTTATTACAAAGCGTCTTTTCATAGAAGCAATGTCCAGCAGTTAAAACGTGTTTCGGAGAGATGATGGTACCAGAGCAACGGGATGACCCGTCCTCTGAATTATTCTTAGTTCTCCCAGAAAGTCTCGACTTACCCATTCCAATTTGAATGTTGACCACGTACTTCATTTCATCCTTTGCTACCCTTTCTCCATACAGAACTCGTTTTATTCGTTTTGCTGAAAAGTTCGTTTGTGGAGAACCAATCTTACCGTGAATTGGTTTGCATTCCTTCTGGATAGCATCGTTCTCTTCAACAGAAATCTTCTTTCCCAAAATACACAGGGCGGATAAAATGAGGAAAAAAAGAAGCCTCATTTTTCGAATAAATATGGCTAGTTTCCTTTATTCTCCTTTATATTTCCCTTGAACGTGGGAAACTCAAAGTATCGCGTACAGGGATGGATCGACTGGCCAGACATTTGAAGACGATGGCAATAGAGGCACAAATTCAAGGAGAAGTTAAACAAGAAGAAGATGAGGAAGATGAGGACAAACCAGATGAAGAAACAGGTAGGTTAACTGGGAGAAACGAAAGAAACGAGCTCAGCCGAGTCGTGGTTACGTCGACATCTTCTGGAGAGTGTCTCCTGTGATCAACAGGCCGTCGACACTCTGCTAGCGGATGCGGCACCCCTTATTCATTTAATCACATCTAATGAGGAGTGCAGAGCCCTTTTCGTAATCGTGAAAAAGAACAAAATTTACAATAAAGAAGGGGTATCACTTCTGTTCATTCTGTAGATCGAAATAATTCAGTTATTTGGTGAAAAACTCCCGACGGTTCATTTTGACGTGGAGAACACGGAGAAAAATGGCGAGAACAAGATCGAGAAGCCGAGAAGGCCGACACAGAAAAAGAAGAAAACAGTGACAGAGAAGAAAATACCAGTAAAAGGACGACAGACAATATCAAGGCTAGAATACGGAGTGAATTAATCTTGATGCTTTACAGATCGAGGTCAAGAAGTAAATCGAAGTCGCCGGGAAAGAAGAATAAAAAGACGACTGAAGAAAGTAAGCCAAAGCAGAAAGTGAAGGTATGTCTTAGGCAAAAGATAAGACTGAGCTCTTATAGAAAATAGACGAGCAACAAATGGAAAGAGATCGAGTCTTGGCGGCACAGATAGCCCAAGCTCAACTGGAAAGGGAAACAATGCTGGCTATTCCAATGGTTAGACATTGTCCTCCAAAGATAGAAATGTCTTTGTAGATAGCTGAAATGGTATTCGATTGGCATGTCGACAGATCCATTCCTCGAAGTGACCAGTTCTTGTTTATCGTCAATAAGACTACGGTAACTCTTTATAAAGGAATCCAACTTCTTACTAGGTTCACGATTATGACACTCATCTGGATGAACTCTTTTACATCGGATATCTCAACAACAATCGTTTTTTTAAGGTAAAACAACTCTTTTAGCTCGATAGATAAATGGAATAGACAGCGTTGGAAACGGCTAAAAGTATCCTCGATAAGCGGCTGACCTTTGAGATGTCGCTGGACATTCTGCTCTGTTTTTACGGCGTAGAGGAGAGAAAATCACCACGAGGATTGATGCTGGAAAAGTTAGAAATCTCTGTTAAAACATTTTTCTAGTTTTGTGATTGACTGCATTATCCGTCATTTTTGTGTCGAGAGCCGGATCAGGTCAGACAATGCGGAGAACAGATCAGTCCAGTCATTGCTCGAGCCTGTGGTGGCCAAATATTGCTCTGATCCGGTAAGCTTTTCCTTGGAAACAAAAAATGGTATAGGAAGCATACGATAGAAATTGTCTCCTGATCCAGTTATCGTCTTTTGATATCGATCTCCTCAATGAAAACACCGACTTAGAGCAATGCGGTCTATTTCGACTTTTCGGCCTTTGATATACAGTACAAGTTCAGCTTTTCGTCTCTCGACAGCTCTGGGATCTCTACGTATTCTAAATTTTCTCTACTCAGAGACACTGCTCGATTGGTGTCGGAAACTCTTCATTCTGGTAACAGATGTCTACTGCACTTTACTCGCAAAACACGTGACCAGGTAAAATGAGTCAATGAAGTCCGACGAATTGCAGAAAGTGTCAGATTTTGTTGGACTTCAATAAGGACAAGATCCGCCCTGTCTGCAGTACTTTCTCTGAGACAGTTCATTCCATCAAGACGCTTTCAAAAGTGTGTTACAGTGTTTAGTGCCATTATTCGTTCAGATACTTTTCGATTCTTCTGACGACCAGGCTCCAATTGAGAAGCTTGTCACCGCCTTCAATGTCGTTGTTGTCTTGGAAGATGATATCGATGTAATTTGGAGGGACTCACAAAACAAACAATCTTAGGAAATATTGCAAAAAGTGGCTGACTTGCACTGTGAAAAGAGAGACAAAGCGATTGAAAGGACAGGAATCAGAGAAGCTCACTCCATTTTGAGACAACTCAACGAATATTTGGAAGAGGTAAGAAGAGACTACAGACAGCAATAGAAAAATGTTTAGAATTGTATGGAAAGTGCAATAGAGAGCAGTAATTTGGAATCGTTGAGACAATTGGCTACGAATATGTCCTTATTCGAAAAGAAACTCGACGGAGTTATGGCAGCTTTGCCTGAATAAAGAGCACTTTCTTACAATTGGGTGTTTGATGTCGTTTTCGTCACTTGACACCACACAGGAAGAGTCTGCCTCCTCCTTCGACCCGGCCATCAGCTGTTTTGTCCTTGCCTACTATAATTCAGTCGTTGATAATTGTCGTGCACCTGGCTGGGCCAAGTCGTCATCGAATCGGGCTATTTTATGGCCTCTCTTCCTCTGTCTTTCGAGGGTAATGCCTTCCTCTCCCCTTTCTCCTTTAAACGAACACCCAGAAGACTCTAACGCCGCTTAACTAATAGGCAACATTCTCTTGTGGCATTCAATCACACTTTAGCGCATTTCAATCCGACTAATCATACCTCAACAATCTGCGTCTCTCCATTTTTATCGCTCTTTCTCGGCCCTGTTACCATGTAAATGAGCAGATGGGTGGGAGGAGGACCAACCCTATTCAACGCCTTATACAACAACTTTGACACTCGTCTTTATTTATTTGTCACTTTTCATTTAAAGAGAAAGTTAAGTGGATTAGTGGCGAGTGGTGTCTCTCCTCGCCTTCGAGTTGACTTCCATTATCAGATTTCATTAGGTTCACGGGATTACCCGAGACATAAGCCGGCCGCCGAGGCTCAATTACAATCGTCGGGCGGATTACTGGTCGGTCCAACCTGACGTGACTCTTGTCCTCATCTTTTCCCAGATTATAAGGCCGTCGACTAAGGGACTCTCTGTGAGTGCCGCCTTTTTTAAAAGAAACGCCAATTCGATTTGTCTCTCTAGGCTTGTCTCTTCCCCATCTTTTTTTCGAGAATGGTCAGGTAGAGCAGATGGCTGTAGTGGCTAACTGTAATCATTGTGCTCGCGCGGCTCCTCTCCGGAGACCACCTGTCTCTTTTTCTTCTCGTCTTCCTCTTTTTTCCCATGGCTACTTTATTCTGTTTATTCCTTTGCCAATTGCCTAGATTGTCTGGATCCTGTTTTCCATCTCCCGCACTATCGTCCTCTATCTGTTCTTCCTTCCCGGAAATGACTCTTCCCAAAATGAAAGATACCCCATCTCCCGGTCATTTCCGCTCTTCTGCCACCCTCATCTTCCCGTGTTCAGTCCTTTTCGACGCTGGCAATTCATTCGTGCGGAAGGGCTTTTCAAGCTTTCCTCTTTCGCCCCCGAATCTTCTTCTTCCTCTTGAGCTAAATAAAAATCACAGTTACTAGTCGAGGCGGCCATTGAGCCAGGCAGCAATTAAAGTATGTGTGGACCACACAATGTTTGTCGGTCCAATGACGAATAGATTGGCGACAACCAAACTTCTTAACGGGGAAAAGGTCATAATGGATGCGGGGTTGGGTTGGGTTACAGACACGGTCACACGCAAACAGAGGCCGAGTGACCGGAGGGACAAATGAATTCATTGGGAGACAAGACATCTTTCTCGAGAGAGAGAGTCACCACATATTTAGGAGTCGCTCTTTGACGTAATTTCCATAATTGAATCGAACCCTCTTTTGAGGAGTGGTCTCTCGTGTACGACGACGACCTTTGCAAGAGTTTTCCCCCACCTTTGCAAGGGTCACGTCTGCTTGTCTTTTCAACATCAAGTCGCACTTGAATATTCATTTGCGTTCCATTGATACCACTGGTGGCCCACCCTCCACTCATAACACGGCCCATTCCTTGGCTAAATGACTTTGTGCCCTCGTCGTCCTAAACCTTTCCTTCGTCTTTCTATTAATCTCCGGCTATGTTTACAACAGGGCCTCGTCCATGCCAATTTCCCTCAAAATGCTTTCACTCGTTTTCCAATTCCAGAGGAGAGCTCGATGCCCCACAGATGATTTTGCTGCTCTTCTTTTTTCTTTTTCAACCCGGCGATCCTCAGCGGATGACCATGAAACAGTCGCCTTTGATGCCGGCCGAGCCACGACACAACTCCCAGGTTATCCTCTTTTTTTCAATATTTATACATGAAGTTTTTAGACATATCTACGATTGAAAGACGTCTCGTCTTATGAGATCAAACACAAGAACAAGACGAGATGTCATTTCAAGACGGCCGTTATCCCATGTGAATGTTTTCACGAGGTTGGTCGCACTTCGTCACAAATGAAATTTCAATGGCGAGATGCGCATTGTTTTGATTTTGACGAGGACAACGCCTGAACTTCGGCGCCTCGTCGAAATTTCCATAAGAAGCGTCTCTCAAAAACCAACGAATGCAAATTATACCTTTTGCAGGTGTCCGAAGGATATGAACTCGTCGAAAATGGGACTCTCCTGTCTAGTTTTGCCGTTGTCCCTCCACTCCTCGACATCCGTGTTCCTTCGAATCACGAGCTTCTCCAAGAACTTAACGTGATGTTTTCGGGCAAATTGTGCAAGCAAGAACGATTTAACATTAGCCTTTTCCATCGTAATTTAGAGGTATTCCCCGTTTCTTTATTTTTTCACAAAATAATTCAGCTTGCTCCTGGTGAGCATCCTCAATGGTCGCCCATCTATTCCACCGATCTTCTCCTCCACGACAGTCCACAGACGGCGCTCTTCCCTTGTCAGTCTTTCTCCGACGTAGGCATCTACCGTATCCAGTTGACCTCCACCGCTGGATACTCTATTAATGTCAGTAATTAACCATCCTTTCTTTTTCCCTCTCATTAATCTTCCCCTCTTTTTTTGGCTATTGATAGGAGGCCCTCGTACGAGTACGCGCCTCCCGAGGGAGGTGACCGCTGACCGGCCAAATTGGAATCCATTCGTGCAAGAAAAACTTGTTGAGAGATCTTTTCAGTCATCGGAAATATTGGTTAATCGAACATCGGAATCATCGCTTCAATTGCGGAATGACAGCATCTTTCCTCATTGTTCGGTCGAATTCCCTCTGCATTGGACTTATGCCAAATGTGCGACTCCTCATCTTCAATACAAAATTCGAGTATTGGCTGTGCCGGAAGGAAACATCAACCACGAGGATAGGGCCCTCTATGTCGGTATTTTATTCCTCTGTTTCTTCTTGTAATAGATCATTTTCAGAAGAGTTTTCACTGATGTCGAATCAATCAACATTGTCGATTAGCTGTTCCCAATTCGACATAATCTTCGAGAAATATTGTTTCGAATTGATCTCCGTCAACAAGAACAGCTCGGCATTTCATTTATGGCAGAGCAGCTGTGTGAGCACAGAACCCGGTGGGTAATATGCCGGCCCTCTAATATGAGAGTTGTGCGGCTGCTTGACAAAGCCAATCACGTGTGGCGCTAATCATCCCGAAGGATACCAAATAGCCACATGGCACTAACTGCAATTGAGCTTATGAGATGTCTCCTCCAATGAAAACATGCCGGGTACGAATCCGATATGAGCCATCCCATTCATCGAGTCCTCTGAATGCCAAGAGAGAGAGAGTCCGGGGGGTCTACCGTAGGCGACTAGCAGTCTCCTCCTCTTGTGCGGTCACCTGGCCTCTGTGCTAATCAAATCAGTCGGTGATCCCTCTCTTGACCCGCACCCGTCGATCCAGCTGGCCTTCGAGCATACAAACCTCTAATTAGGGGATGAGCTCTATTTCCATAAACTAGCCACAGACTTTTTGGATGTAAGCAGGTGTTAAACAAGGCTCTTTAATAGCGACGGCCTGTCATCCCCTACTGATGTATGTACAGCACCAATAGAGATAATTACTGGCCATATGCTATGAGGGCAACCCTCTGAAATCTGCCTAAAACAATAGCAAAGGGGCTTCCCAAATTCTAAAAGCAATTAGGACAGGTCACTAATGGGGAACAATCACACGGAAGCGACCGAAAGGCAAATGTTTTGGGTGGATGAGCAGATGCCACCAAATAATGGACGGAAATTACAGTGATCAGGCAGAATGGCGGCTGGGGACCTTGGAGCTCTTGGTCTGAATGTAGCTCATCTTGTGGAGAGGGAACGGTCAGAAGGACACGAGCATGTGACAGTCCACCACCTATGAGAGGCAAAAGTTGTCTAGGCGATGTCCTTGATACAAAACCATGCAATCTCAAGAAATGTCCAGGTTTTTGATTAGAATATAAAATAAAAACATTTTCCATTCAGAAGCAGCAAGGAGTCAATTGCCAGCTACAAACTGTAGCTGTGGCTGTCATCTGGAAGAGAAGACGGGCTCCTTCTTCGCATCGTCGAGTGCTCATCAACGATGCGCCGGCAACCAGACTTGGTGGCTGGCAGTCCCTCAGAAACCGTCGAAAGTCGACTTCTCAGTGACTCAAGACGATGGGGCAAAGGGCAAGCTTTTCTTTTTCCTTGGGGCTCCGTACGGGGTAAGTCGGCTTACTTTTTGTCCACTGATTATTGCTCATCTTTAGGAACTCATTTGGTTTTCTAATTCGAATCAGGGCCCAGCCTTCACTCTTCCCATGAATCGCCCCCTTTACATCGTTCTCTGGAGCAAATTGAATGCGACCAACTCCGAGGATGAGCCAAAAGGATTTACTGTCGTCTACAATATCAGACGTGATCTCTTTCACATAATCTTTCTATTCTTCTTTCAGCTGGTGAGCCTCCTCCGCAATTCGGCAATCGTGCCAATCTCGCTTGTGAGCCGATCTGTCCCGAGACGATGGTCATCCTCTTCCTCGGTGTCTTGTTCATTCTCCTCATCTTCATTCCTCCCCTCATTTGCTCACAGGTCACTCAAAAAATGAGACGAAATAGTTCGCCTGAAGTGCCCCTAATAGACAAAAAGTAGGCGTTTTGTGTTGTTTGATCCTTTGAGGATTTGCTGTGACAAAGAGTATTGTCAGGATGACGACGAAGTTCTTTCAGATACGAGAACGAGATGATCCGATCGGGGAACACAGTCTGCACATCGGTCAGTCAGAAGAACAACAGCTGCACCAACGGGTACATTGCCAAGAGGAGCATCGGCATCCAGCTCAGTGTACAAAATACACCCAAGTTTGTATCCAATTTAAAACAAATACAAAAAATTTAGAATGGTACGGACAAATTGCCCGTCAATGGACTCGCCTCTTCCACGGGGAGCCTCGTCAATGTCGGCCTCCGACGAGCTAGAATATGACCACGACTACGACTACACTCTCATGCCGGGAAGTCTTCTCGCTCCAATTGCCGATGACACTCGTTTCTCAGCCATCGACATTGACGACATCATTGCCCAATCGAGAATTTTCAACCATGTACAAACACAAGATGTCCATACTCAGGTCTAACAAGAACAGCTCTAATACCGGTTCGCCCAGTGGGTGCCATTCTTTTATTTTATTTTTTTGAATTAAACATATCGTCTATCAGAGATATTCAAATAAAGAATCTTTTCCCAATGTTGCTTTCAATTTGGAAATGGGATAAAAAATGCTTTTCACAAAACTAAAAAAGTCGAAAAAAAGAATTTCAGGCGCAGATTTATGATGGCCAGTTTTTGACTGGGAAACTACCGCAAACAATTACGAGTTTTTGGTGGGGAATCCACCACAAAAATGACCGAAGGCTGAAGAAAAATGACCGGCGCTCCTGTGATGCGCACTCCGCCCCGTATGCGCTGCTCGGATTCGAGGGCGCTGAATCCTTTTTTCATTTCCATCGGTGTACCTTCAGAAAAATATCATTTACTCAAATCTACCAAAAAAAGCGATGTTCAGGTAATTTTGACCAAAATTCGCCGCCATTGACAAGAATTGGACGAGTAAACTTGTAAACTTCTGGTCAAGTCGATATCGCTTCTCGTCAGTCAGTCAGTCTTCTCTCGTCTTTGGCCAGCGGCAGTCGTCAGTTCTCTAACGACCAGGTCACGTTATTTTTCCTTTTTGAATTTTACCCAAAAAAAAATTATTTTTACCCGTATAACGGGTATTTCTTTTGTGATCTAAAATAACCCCACCAAGGGAAGAGTTAGACGGCCAATGGGACTCACCGAGCGGCAGACCGCGCTGCTCGGTGGCCCTCATTTTCGAGGTGTCCTGGCCCGGTTTTCCGGCTGTCGGCTGGTATCCTCTGTGTCCCAGTCTCACGTACTTCCATGTACAGTGTGTACGCAGCGGCCTTTTGAATAGCACAGATGGACCCCGACGCCAATAGGAGAACTGGAAGCTCTGCTTTCCTTGTGGGCTCTAAAACAAAGACATCTAGTCGACATTTTTGACTTATTTTTTGCTCTAAAACATGAAAAATTACTAAATTTTTTTATATTTGCCAGTTTCGTTGCTCTCCTATTTGTTTTCAGACAGTCTGAATCTGAAAGTCAATTGGAAGAGTAGAAATGAACCGACGACGACGAAACCGAGAGGCGACGCGCCGCCGCAGATACTGGAATGGTCAGTCATTTTATGGTCCATTCTTATCTGTTTAATTTTTTTAGAATTAATTAGACTAAATGACTAGTACAAGACTGGAGTACAAGACTGAAGCTAAAAATAATGGAAATTTTGAAATGAAGCCATATGGGGACATGAACTGTCAGTTATTTTATTCTTCTTCTAATGTGCCCCTTGATTTCAGTGGGAATTTCAATGAGCTTACGATGATGAATTTATATTGAACTAGATGCTATGTACTGGGCATTTTAACGAGCCGCAAATTACTGAAATGATATGAAAAGAATCCGCTGATCTCTTGGATAGTTTCAAGGTTAGGTTATGTTATCATTTTTCCACCGGCGTTTTGAGCGCCACAGTTGGACAACCGTCTAATCAAATGGGGCCTCAATTAGACAGCTACTCTCCGTTTGTGGCTTCCTGACAGTTCCCAGCCTTGTTTTTATCTAGAAATTGATGAGAATTAGAAAAGAAATCTGTGAAAAAATCCTCAAAAAATTTTATTAACACCATTAATCCATTTTTGCTGTTTTTTGCACCATATGACTGACTCCTTTAGCTACAGAATGGTAGTGAAAATATCGCTTTCGGGCTGTTTGGAAAGCTTTGACGATCCAAGCATAGGCTTTGACAATTGAAGCCTGGGCAAAAAGATGAAAAAAAAAGAAATCAGCCTATAGTCTGTCAAGAAAAAAAGACGACAAATAAAGCACAGCTCGCCGATGTGGGGGCATGAAATCTCATTAAAGATTATCAAAATTCGTATATCTTTACAACAACTCATTCTCGCTAGCTGAAAAAATTATCGGAAATACAGAAAGCCATGCTGAATTGATTGCAAGTATCAGAAAAATGCGAAAATTTGTGGATTTTTCAGCTTCATCAGCGCAAACTATTAGGCGCGCAAATTGGGGTGCCCACATTTGACCGGCGGCGGCGAGTTGTGAAAGGCCTCTTTTGTTGCAATGGGGCAAGAATACGGCGCATTTTCAATTGAAAATTTGGAAAAGTGGCCGGTTTATCTGCCCCATTGCAACAAATATGAGATCTTTATTTGTCGTCTTTTTTCGTGGCAGACTATATCTGACAACGGATTCGTGTTTCTCGCAGCCACATACCCCTGGAAAAGTGTTTTTCGCGACTTTTTTGAAAATCAGCAGGCGCAAAGGCAACGAATGTCCCTAAAAGGACACTGGGCACAACGGCTTTCTTTATCTATTTATTTCAGGCCTAGTCGACGTCGTCTTTGTGGATCTCTCATTTTGCCGCCAGTAGCGGGGCACGTGGAATATGTTTGAAATGGAAAAGAAGTATTTTTAATCGCAAAATGGATTTTTTGAAAATTTTAATCAAGGTTTGTTGCCAGTTTTACGGTCTTAGTCGTAAGACGTCATCTTCTCACCGCGTTGACGGTGGGTGGTCGATTTCTTACGGCTGCGACGGACCATCTGCGCGGAAATTCCGCTGGCTTGATTCATCTGCTCTGGACACTTTCTTGGGCAGATAAAACGGACCAGCGGCAGTTCCGCGTAGTGCACACGGTCCCGAGAATGTTTTTCCATAATTTTAAAGGGACAGTGCAGGTGAGAAAATACGTGCACCCAAGTGCACCCACGCGGTGATCGAAAATGTCATTACGTACACAAATTTTTTTTTTCGTTTTTCATGTATTTCTCTGTTTTTGCTTTATTTTTTTTTAATTTTTTTGTTGCTAATAACTCTTATGCATAGAGGGATCCTATAAAATAAAGAAACATTAGAAATTTTACTGAAAATAACAATAAATAAAATTCCATCAAAAATAATTTTTACGTACGCAGACATTTTCGACGCGACATGGGTACAGTAGGGCCCACGTACTTTTTTCACTTGCACTGTTCCTTGAAAGGAACAGTCCAGGCTAGGGGAACGCTCGTGCTCACGTGTGCACACGAACCGCGAAAATGCGTTCGAATTTGAAAAATTCAAAATTATTTTTAGCTATTTCTCTGATTTTCTACATTAATTACTCTAGTTTCTTTTGCTTACAATATTATGGCGATTACTTTGCAAGTAAAAGATAAACGATGCATAAATAACATAATACCAAAAATGCACGCTGTTCTAAATTGCAAAATACGTAATTTGCATGCTAAGTACTCTGCGTACGGGTGCTCTTTCTACCGTAAGCCCGAACTGTTCCTTTAAGATTTTCAGGTGCCCAGCGTGTCAGTCGCGCGCCCTCTTGTCCTCCTGCCCCCGCCGTTGTCCGTTTCTCCTTTCGCACCAACAGACTTAAAAGCCCTGTTGCTGTTTATTATTATTTTCTACTGGCTGGTCCTGGTTATGTCTACATACGCCGTAAATGGTTACCTGAAAAACATTACGGGAAAAAAAAATTCTCGGGTCCGTGAGCGCTACGCGGAACTGCCTCTGATCCGCTTCATCCACCCCGGAAAGAGATTCTACTGATGAAACAGGCCAGCGGAATTCCCGCGCAGATGGCTCACCGCAGCCGCAAGAATTCTGCTCACCGTCAGGGCGGCAAAAGATTGACGTCTTGCGACTACAGGTCGTATAATCAGCAACAAACCTCAATTCAAATTCAAAAAAATTTCTGGGTGCAATAATTTCGTTTTATACCTCAAACAGATTCCACGTGTCTCGGCAAAAAAGTATCCAAGAAGTCGACAGCGTCTAAAATTATTAACATTTAATGGTGTAAATGGAAGTTTTCTGCGAGTATAGTCAGCGTTCTATGGCTCGAATTCGCAGCAATTCCCAAACGAAAGAACCGTCAGATAGCCATGAAAATGGAATTAGCCTATTTAATAACTGTGACTCTCGCAAGCTAATCGTCTACCTAAGTGTGCTTTTTCTACGCGAATTCTCACATGTCTAACTGTCCTCCACCTTATAGAAATTAAAAAGTCGCCACAGTTACACGACTTTCTGTGGCGCTCAAAACGCCGGTGGAAAAATGATAACATAACCTAACCTTGAAACTATCCAAGAGATCAGCGGATTCTTTTCATATCATTTCAGTAATTTGCGGCTCGTTAAAATGCCCAGTACATAGCATCTAGTTCAATATAAATTCATCATCGTAAGCTCATTGAAATTCCCACTGAAATCAAGGGGCACATTAGAAGAAGAATAAAATAACTGACAGTTCATGTCCCCATATGGCTTCATTTCAAAATTTCCATTATTTTTAGCTTCAGTCTTGTACTCCAGTCTTGTACTAGTCATTTAGTCTAATTAATTCTAAAAAAATTAAACAGATAAGAATGGACCATAAAATGACTGACCATTCCAGTATCTGCGGCGGCGCGTCGCCTCTCGGTTTCGTCGTCGTCGGTTCATTTCTACTCTTCCAATTGACTTTCAGATTCAGACTGTCTGAAAACAAATAGGAGAGCAACGAAACTGGCAAATATAAAAAAATTTAGTAATTTTTCATGTTTTAGAGCAAAAAATAAGTCAAAAATGTCGACTAGATGTCTTTGTTTTAGAGCCCACAAGGAAAGCAGAGCTTCCAGTTCTCCTATTGGCGTCGGGGTCCATCTGTGCTATTCAAAAGGCCGCTGCGTACACACTGTACATGGAAGTACGTGAGACTGGGACACAGAGGATACCAGCCGACAGCCGGAAAACCGGGCCAGGACACCTCGAAAATGAGGGCCACCGAGCAGCGCGGTCTGCCGCTCGGTGAGTCCCATTGGCCGTCTAACTCTTCCCTTGGTGGGGTTATTTTAGATCACAAAAGAAATACCCGTTATACGGGTAAAAATAATTTTTTTTTGGGTAAAATTCAAAAAGGAAAAATAACGTGACCTGGTCGTTAGAGAACTGACGACTGCCGCTGGCCAAAGACGAGAGAAGACTGACTGACTGACGAGAAGCGATATCGACTTGACCAGAAGTTTACAAGTTTACTCGTCCAATTCTTGTCAATGGCGGCGAATTTTGGTCAAAATTACCTGAACATCGCTTTTTTTGGTAGATTTGAGTAAATAATATTTTTCTGAAGGTACACCGATGGAAATGAAAAAAGGATTCAGCGCCCTCGAATCCGAGCAGCGCATACGGGGCGGAGTGCGCATCACAGGAGCGCCGGTCATTTTCCTTCAGCCTCCGGTCATTTTTGTGGTGGATTCCCCACCAAAAACTCGTAATTGTCGATTTTTGTGGTGCGAAAACTCGCAATTGCCGATTTTTGTGGTGCGAAAACTCGCCATTGCCGAGTTTTGTGGGGGATTCTCCATCAAAAACTCGCAATTGTCGATTTTTGTGGGGGATCCTCCATCAAAAACTCGCAATTGTCGATTTTTGTGGGGGATCCTCCATCAAAAACTCGCAATTGCCGATTTTTGTGGTGCGAAAACTCGCAATTGCCGATTTTTGTGGTGCAAAAACTCGCAATTGCCGAGTTTTGTGGGGGATTCTCCATCAAAACTCGCAATTGTCGATTTTTGTGGGGATCCTCCATCAAAAACTCGCAATTGCCGATTTTTGTGGTGCGAAAACTCGCAATTGCCGATTTTTGTGGTGCGAAAACTCGCAATTGCCGATTTTTGTGGTGCGAAAACTCGCAATTGCCGATTTTTGTGGTGCGAAAACTCGCAATTGCCGAGTTTTGTTGTGCGAAAACTCGCAATTGTCGATTTTTGTGGCGCGAAAACTCGCAATTGTCGACTTTTGTGGGGATCCTCCATCAAAAACTCGCAATTGTCGATTTTTGTGGGGGATTCTCCATCAAAAACACGCAATTGTCGATTTTTGTGGGGATCCTCCATCAAAAACTCGCAATTGTCGATTTTTGTGGGGGATTCTCCATCAAAAACTCGCAATTGTCGATTTTTGTGGGGGATTCTCCATCAAAAACTCGCGATTGTCGATTTTTGTGGGGGATTCTCCATCAAAAACTCGCGATTGTCGATTTTTGTGGGGGATTCTCCATCAAAAACTCGCAATTGTCGACTTTTGTGGGGATCCTCCATCAAAAACTCGTAATTGTCGATTTTTGTGGGGGATTCTCCATCAAAAACTCGCAATTGTCGATTTTTGTGGGGGATTCTCCATCAAAAACTCGCAATTGTCGACTTTTGTGGGGATCCTCCATCAAAAACTCGCAATTGTCGATTTTTGTGGGGGATTCTCCATCAAAAACTCGCGATTGTCGATTTTTGTGGGGGATTCTCCATCAAAAACTCGCGATTGTCGATTTTTGTGGGGGATTCTCCATCAAAAACTCGCGATTGTCGATTTTTGTGGGGATCCTCCATCAAAAACTCGCAATTGTCGATTTTTGTGGGGGATTCTCCATCAAAAACTCGCGATTGTCGATTTTTGTGGGGATCCTCCATCAAAAACTCGCAATTGTCGATTTTTGTGGGGGATCCTCCATCAAAAACTCGCAATTGTCGATTTTTGTGGGGGATTCTCCATCAAAAACTCGCAATTGTCGATTTTTGTGGGGGATTCTCCATCAAAAACTCGCAATTGCCGGTTTTTGTGGGGGATTCTCCATCAAAAACTCGCAATTGTCGATTTTTGTGGGGGATTCTCCTTCAAAAAATTCCCGGTGTCTGTAGAAAAATTCCCGGGGTCTGTAGAAATATTCCCGGGGTCTGTAGAAATATTCCCGGGGTCTGTAGAAATATTCCCGGGGTCTGTAGAAATATTCCAGGTGTTTGCAGAAAAATTCTCGTGATGATCGCACATCTGTAAAGACTCTCGGTATTTGTGGAGAATTTCGTATTCGGCAAAGAAATAGTAAGTGATGAAGATCTATGATGAAAAAAACCGCAGATTGCTCTTTTCCCCTCGGAAACGAGTGACAGTGATTTTTGTCAAGACCTCGATCCTTTGCCAAAACTCGCCATTCTCGTGTAGAAGCAAAATTTCAGATGGGTTGAGGTACTCAGGCTGGGCTCTGTCTAAAACAGAAAACCACTTTGTGATTACTGGACCCAAACTAGTATGACGTGTGCGTTGTCGGTGGATTTGGAAGAGGCAGTCTGTTCTCTGTTTGAATTTTTATCTTAGCATCCTTCCGCCTGTTATGGATATTGTCGAAATGAATGGCTGTGATTCTCTAGTCAATGTATATCCAAAAAAAATTTGTCGCTGGAATATTCTTCTGTACTCGGCGCTTCTCCAATAGTAGACATAGAAATTACACGAGTAACCGAGCAATCCAGGGATAACCGCCAGAGTGTCCGCGTCGACTGCCAAATCTTCCCAGCCGACGGCTCGAACGGCGATAATTATCAGAGCGGATAAATTGGAGGAGAAGAAGAATATAATCTGGTTTGTTTGTCTTTTTGGTCAAGAAACGGAAACCTACGGCTTGGACAATAACTGTACTCAGGATGGTTTTCTGGGTTTTCAGTTGATTTGGATCATTTTTGAAGGCATCTGAATTTTGTGATTGTATGGGATCTCGATTATACCGAAAAGATACAATTTAATGTATGTCAGCCCGTAAATAATAATTGTAGCCACGGCGGTTCCCATATTCCAATAGTTCCAAAAAGCGCTCACTTTATCTGGCATCGCGTATGGCAACACACAAATCTCTCTGGTTATGTCTGTCAAATTGACATAACTGACTATCTGAAATAAATATTTTAACAAGAGGATGGCGGTTACCAGGAAGAGGAACCCCGCAATGACGCCGGGCGCAAGAAGGACAAGGAAATAAACTTTTACTCTCGTCAGACGATATCTGAACTCCATTGATAATTTTTTGATATAATTACGGACAAAAACCACAATTTTTGATTCAATTGGCTTACTTGATTGGCATTGAAATGGCGATTTGTCTATCGATGGCCAGGGCGACGATGACATAAACTTCCAAATTCTCGACGAAGATGTAGCCCGAATTGGCCCAGAAACAAGCACGGAGTGAGGATTCTGTAAGTCCGAAGGTTATTCGAACAAAAGACTGGAAATATACAAAGAGGTTATGCCAGAAATAAAAGAGAGATCACCTGCATTTCGTACCAAAGACAAAGCAGATCACAACAAGCAAGAAACCCGAGGAGAAGACCTAAAGACAGCTGACCATGGCATTCTTTTCGACTGGACAAACCACATTTATTCTGTAGACTTTTGTGTTTGTACGTGGCAATGATGATGTTGAGATTGCCAAAGGTTCCGAAGATGTTGAAGCCGAGGAGACAATACTTGACGGCTGTTATGGAAGCATCGGACATACTTTGAGCCTAATCAGCTGGGAATTTACGACATCAAGGTTATTAATTCGGAAAAAAAAGCGGGGAAGGTGGGAGAAAAGAGTCACGCCTCGAAGGAGCAGAAAACAGAAAAGTTGTCGAGTCCAAATCAGAAAATTGGAGGACTGAATGAGACCTGGACCCCTCAAGATAGAACAAGATTAGGCGCTGATTACAACCATTGAATGTATGAATGAAGTTCTTTTTAAAATTAATAAAAGCATAATAAAAAGTCGAATAGTTATCTGACTTCTGAGGGGGATGCCTATAGAGAAATATCCAAGTTCACTCGAAGCTGCAACTTCGAAAGTCGGAAGTGAGAGGTTATACGAGCAGGAAACGAAATTTTCTTTTAACTTGGTGTAGACGTCGAGTATAATCGGGAACAATTGGCACAGAGAACGTGTACATTTATGGCAAATTTACAATTTATACATAAACTAGAATATGTACATGAAAATGTCAATAGAACATCCTCTTCGAAAAGTTATTCCAATGATAAGCACTTTGATGTCGAACTTGGAGAGGATTTGACACTCTCTGAAATAAGGAAAAGTCAGAGAAATGCAACAAAACCAACCAGATAATGGGATACTTCTTGCATTAATTTGTTCATAACTTCGGCTGGGAGATCTTTGAGGGCAAGGCGGACGGCTTCTTCTCCATGACCTGCCAATTTTCGATAAAGACCGCGAGTTGTATAAGAACTGAACCGACTGTGGAAATGGAGACATCTTTGACTACCTGTAGTTGGCGAATTCTGACTCAAGCAGCGCGTCAACGAGAGTCTCGGCTTTCAGATGACAGTCCTGTTTGTCGATTTCATTCTCTAGAAAATTTTTCAAGCTCGAGGTGAGGAAGGGGATCTGGAATCGGTTACTGCAATGTATCAAGGCAGCCAGATTATTATCTAAAAGGGAATATGTCACGGATAGTCGACACTTGCCGGTGATATTCCTCCTCATCTCGTAGTTTTTATCAGGGCAAACATATTCCAACATGGCCAAAACCTCGTTATAATCCATGTCTTCCATTATGACGAAACCATTTTTGGATTCGGAGAAACTTTCAGTAAAACAAAGTCTAAATCAAAAGAATTGAACGAAACCACGAAAATTACTGATGGAAATAAGGCGACATTTCGGCGAGATAATGAGCATTGACGAAGAGAGAACCTCCTTTAAGACGGATTTCAAATTGCCGCAGGGGAGAACGTGAGGAAAATCGAGAGGACATCTGAAATAATTAATATGAGAAAAAAAGGGAAACAAAAAGAGGAACGGACCAGAGAAATAAGAAAATGAGAAGGAGAAGCGAAACGCGGATAAAAATGAGAAAAGGCGAGATCGATAAGGAGCTCTACGAGGTCGACGGCATTGCCAAAATAGCTGTGAAAAGCCGTGTTAACATGTGATATTTTTATCACTTTCGGGGGCTATCAGTAGCCGGGAGAAAGTGACCGCGAGAAGAGGAAAACAACCCGAGTTTTGAAAAAGTTCAACGGTCGAAGGAGACGATTTAAAAAAAAGACGAAATTTGACAAGATGGCAAATGACAGCAGAAGAGAGAAGGGGAAATAATATAACGAGATCAGACATTGTAACACACGCATCGGAAACAGCTGGTGGCGGGCGGGAAGAACGACTGTTTACTGACAGTGTGTGGACCAGTTGGGCTCAAATATTGAAGATTGACAGTTGACCTTTGATGGACATCCTTTTTATTAAAAAAGACGACGTGTTGTTTGCGAGGGAAAGGGGCGAGTGTCTGTTGTTTTACTCGCTCGTCTAGACAATATCCTCCTTAAAAACAGACACCTCCTTACCGGTTCGCCTTATTTCCCAGTTGACCTACCCTAAATCTTCTCCTGGAAGCGCAATTCCATTGTTTCGGCACGTGTTGTCCTCCGTCCGTTTTTCTCTATTTGTCCTGTTTCGAGTCGAGTCTTTCTTAGTCTTTCGTTGGTCTGCCGACTATCCTCTTCCTTTTATAGCAGCTGCTCATTCTTCTCCTTTTCTTTTCCAATGATCGCCTTCGTTGCAATGGAATTCGTCCTTTTGGGCGAACAACCGGGTCTTAACCGAATCCTCCCTGATTATCACACGTGCCACTAATGCTTTTCTTCATCAGACGTTTCGTTCCCTCTGTCTCCGATATTTATTGGATAGTAAAAGGTTTGTTTTTCGGGTGGTCTCTTCGTTTTGTTTATAATAAGGGCAGTTGTTTATTTCCCCGAGGACGACTCTTTCAATTTCAAAAGATAACTGCCGACGACATCTACAGTAGCTTCTGGTCTTTCTCTCCAAGTTATACAGAAGGAGCGGTGCAAACAGATTTGGAATTTGCTCTCGGAGGCGCTTTCAGGCGTTCTGTTGACTCTGCTCAGTCCAGCTGTCATTATAGGCGTCTCGGCGAGGCTAGCCATCCTGATACTGCCTACACTATCTGACTGGCCTGACCTTTTCTTCTTTTCTGACATTTTTCTCGCCGGTAGCCCAATTTACTAGCCGAAGGGCGGTGGTTATCGCACCGGGTGCAGGTCACCCCGATCCTCTATTGATCGATGCTAAATTTGGACAAGTGGCCCCGGCTATATTTAGTCGCTCTCGACTGCTTATTCATCGCCTTTGTTCGCTTTCTACTTTCATTTTCACTTTCTAGATATTTTTAAAAGAAGGAAAGAATCGGGACTCAATTAGAGAGAGGCTGTGTGACAAATGGGGAAACCTCGGCGAGCGGGAACTGTCCTCCTCCTCCTCCAGGGTCTCTTCCCAGTGTGCCGAATCGATCAATGCATATAGTTGTTGCGCGATCGCCAACTGCCACCCGACTGGCCCACTTTTCCTCTTTTTCCCACTTGAACGAGTGCCCAATCATACACAGGCAAACCCAGAGCCTTTGGCTTTTTCTGCTCCGCCATTGACAGTTCCGCTTCCTGAGAATATTTCCCTGTGATTGTCTCTTTTCTCCCTGAAAATCTGAGAAATACGCCTTGCCTTGAAAACTCCTTACTGTTCCATCGAAAAAAAAAATAAATTTTTCATAGACAAAAAATGTTGATGGTGGATGTTATTATTTTCCTCAGCTTGTTCACCCACTGACGCTACGAATGTCGGCCAAAATGCTGAAATATTCTGTGTCATCCGCCCAACAATGACGCCCGTCCGAAATCATTCTTATTTTTCTCTCGTTTTCCTCGCCTAGCAACCTCTGTCAGTTGACCTTTTCCATCTCGAATCAAATGCGAATTCTCCAAATATTACCATAATCGTCCAGTTTTTCTGTTTTGGCCTAGAAGCACATGTTCGTGTTATCAAACCGTTGGCTCTGTTTGCTCTCGTTGCTCGTCGTATTCCCGGGAACACCCAGCCCCCAAAAAACACATAAATCTTCCTTTTCCCTTTAAGGTTATACCCAATTCAAGCTGTCTTCCTCTTCTTCAATTAATCCATTTTATTTTCAGTCGGATGGCGCAAAGCTGCGGGTGATATGAGCAAATTCTGGGGCGAAGAGAAACATCCGGACGCCGTGTATGCCGTGTACCTGAAGAAAGTCAGATATGTGCCCCCGCCTGGCTACGAAGGTGCGCCGGTCAGTTTTCTTTATCATGTCCATCTGTCTCCCTTCCCGTCCCGTCGACTCTTCCTTGTCGTACCGAGTTCTTGTTATTCTTTCCTCCGTTGTGTACTCACAGACGTGTTCCCCTCTTTACCATTTAATCGTCTAACCTCCTTTCCGTCATGCTCGTCCACTTTTTACCTCCACCTCCTGTTTTTGCCAAAAGAGAAGAAGAAGCCGCTTCTTTGGTCAGTTTTCCCCCGGGGCCGACAGTTCTTTTTTCGCCTCGTCGGCAGCTATTTCTATCAATCGCATTTTGACAGCCCCGAAGCGGGATAAACTGCAGAAATTGCAGGGAAACAGATGGGAGAAGAAGGCCGGGAAAGACGGGAGTATCCAGACAGAAATAACAAGGGGAAAAAGAGTATCAGCTGACAAGGGAGTGGGTGCTTGCTCGACGTCTTTAAAATGACTAAAAACAAGCAAATGATAAATCCCCCGCATACAAAGTCAGCTCTGATAAATAACGGGATTTATAAACAAATGGTCTAATTGGATGGCGACTGGTGGTGGTGGTTTCCATTTCACTCACGCTAACATCCATCCCGTCTTTTTGCCGCCACAATTGATCTCGAATCAAGCTCGTTACTCGGGGAAAAAGAGACAGGATCGCTCAGCTGACTCTGCCTCCTACTCAATTTGTTTATATTTCCCCCAGGGGCACCTGTCGGCCTCTGACTCAGCCCCCGTTCCTCCCTAAGCCTCTCTAACTACCGACTGTCCTGCCCTTTTCGACCTCGATCCTCTCCCACTATCCATGGCTATCCCCCCTCCCCTCCTGTTCGTATTTACATGCGTTTCTCTTGTTTATGTGATCTTTGTTGTTGATCATCTTCCTTTTAACCTGACGTTTCTTCAAATAATTCCTGCCGAGTTGCGATATTTACCTTTCTTTGAATCACACCTGTTCCCCCGGCGTACTCCTTTTCGCTATATCATAACCAACCAACCAACCAACCGCTCTCGTCCTATTTTTTCTCTTTCAAAGGAAGAAAAAGTATGCTAATTTCAAAGAATGGGAAATCCGGGTTAAGACCAGCTGGCGTCCATCTGCCTCTTCTAAGACCAATTGATTTTTAACAGCCCCCGCCGTCAAAATCGTCATTCTTTTTCTGATAGTCACATTTTTCAGCGGTACCGGCCGTTGGACCCGGATAGACAGCCGACAGACCCCGAAGAGATGGGGGCTGACCACTTACAATGGGAATCTGTCAAAGAAAAAGTCATAAAAGCAGGAACTTTGGAGAAATTGATTGTAAGTCGACCGGATTGATTGATTTTATGAAAAGTCATTAGGAAGCTCTCGTCGGCGCCGATGATCTCATGGATTCTCGACATTTTAATGTCTTTTTTGCCACTTATCGAGCTTTTAGCGATCCTCCCACAGTCTTGGACAGGTATTTTTGACGGATATCCGAGTGAATAACGAGCGACATTTCAGGTTACTCCGCAGATATGAGGCTTTGGAGAATGAGGTCAATGGCAGCACATCAGCCCTAGTTATTCAAAAGTAAGAGATCATTTCCTTTTCCATTTAAATATATTCTCAGTTCACTTCGATCAGTGATTATCTGCTGGTTAGACATGTATCCCGAAGACTTTTATGACCCTCAGAATGAATTTGCAATGACAACAAATCTTCTGGAATTCGGTCACCGGCACAGCTTGTCAGATCTTCGGGCGAAGACAAGAAAATGCAGGGAACACTTCAAACGAATTCAGGCAGATGGCGGCCTTGTTGGTATGTTTTGTTATTAATTGAAGCAGGAAAGAATTTTTCCAGCCCAGTTACCCTCCTTGGATCAATTGGCATACGCATTCGGCTATGATCCCAATGAGTACAGTAAAAATCCCAAAGACAGGGTCAAAATGTTCGACGTCGGCAAGGAGAATTGTGTCCAGATAGCCGAGCAATTGACATTTTGGGATGCTGTAAGCCGCTGTGCAGCTCTTTCTATTATTATTTAGGCTCTTTTCAAAGAATTACTGATCCATCAGTGCCAAGGTTGTGTCTGGACAAAACGGCATAAATTGAGTGCGGACAGAGTCTACACCGTCAAGGCGACCATCGACCAGGTTCTCTTCCTCATTCCTCTCCTTCTTATCCTATTTATTTCAGTTCAATGCGGTCTCCCAAAGAGTCATGACGAGCATTGTCCTTCCCGATTGTCGGCCCGACTTCCGTGCGAAGATAATCTCAAAATGGATAGACATTGCCAGGGCAAGTCGATTGTCCAACCACTGACTGATCCTTTTCAGGAACTGCGTGCATTGAAAAATTTCTCGTCCTTAAAAGCCGTCCTTTTTACATTACAATCGGAACCAGTTCACAGATTAAAAGCCTCCTGGCAACTGGTTCCGAGCCGGTCGATAGCGCAGTTTAAAGAGTTGAAGTCGATATTTGATATGGATGACAACGGAGACGATCACAATGTGAGAAAGATCCTCGATCAAGAGGGCACTGCAAAGAGTTCACCATTGCGAAGACCACAATTGATACAAAATTGTCGGAGGACAAAGAGCGACGTGAATCTGGCTGAATGTCAAGGGACTGTTCCCTATCTCGGATCATTTCTCACAGATTTAGCTATGATCGACCAAGCACAACCGGACTACACTGACGGTAAGAATTTCTCTTTCTTTTTAGAGTCCCCATTTTTAGATGGCCTTATAAATTTTGAAAAGAGAAGGAAAGAATTTGAAATTCTGGCCAAGTTACGACTCTTCCAATCAGCTGCCCGAGCCTATAAGATTCCAATGGACCGAGTCTTCTGTGCCTGGTTTCATTTTCTTCCCTGTCTTGGAGAGAAAGAATGCTTCTCTCGTTCTCTAGAGGTCGAGAAACCTCCTCCATCAACGCCGAATATGAGCGAGCGGCTGAACAGCAGCAATGTCAGCAACGGAAGTGCCGTCCTGAAAAGGTAGCGTCTCCTTCATAATATTTTTGATCTTCCCATTACAGCAGCACATTGTCTCGCTTATTCAATTCGTCTCGTACTTCTGAAGATCTTTCTCAAAGTCCTTCCCACAGTCACAATGGCTCGATGTCTCAGCTTCCTCCTGGGGCGTCGACACCGCCGCTGATCGGACAACTCTCACGAGACAGTGGCTATCAATGTGAGGATTGGATTGACGGTCGTGTTGATGGCGGACCTCCTGGGCCGGTAAGCCAATCGCTCGATGAGTTGTAATTTTATTTAGGTGTCTCTGGCGACTCCAACTGGTAGTTCAACTCCCGCTGCGAGTTCGATGTCATGGAAGGGAGGTCGTTCTGTCTTCTACAACAATAACATCGGTACTCGCATTGTGAAACTGTTTTTATATAAGAAATTCAGGCTGTCAATTCTCACCCCAAACCCATTTCCCACCTCCTCATCATAGAACACAAAGTCAGGACTCTACTCAAGAAATCAGGACATCGCTTTCAAGAAGCAGCATCGACTGTACCAGTAGTGCATCCAGATCGAACACGCCTTTGATGCAACGACTCAACGGAAGTTTCGATAACAGGAGGAGGATCAATCACCGGCATAAAAATAGCGATGTAAGAGATTTTTCTTCGATTTAAAACCATGCTTAGGCTTCGACATGTTCCTCGTCCTCCCAACACTCCCAGGCTGGACTCGAATCGTTGGGATTCCATCTGGCAAGAGTCGGATTGGATGACGATCTACAGACAGCCGAAGGAGGGGCAAATTATAAAGTGATCAAGGTTCTGAATGGAGATCGGATGTCCGAAGTGGTGGCCAGAGCCCTGGAGAAACATCTGATCGAAGAGGCTCCCGAGCTCTATTGCTTGGCTCAATTGTTGCCCAATGGCAGTAAGTATTCTTGTCTGTTTGTCTAATGACCAATTGCAGCCGAGTTCCAATTGCCAGACAAATGTAATCCTTTCTATGCGATGGCCCCGGACGAGTCTTCCCATATGCTCAATTTATTATTGAAGTGAGTGACAGTCTTTTCTTTATCTCAACTCGTCGTATTTCAGACATCGTAAAACCGACTCAGAGACGGCATCTCCCCAGCTGGGACCGTCAGCCAAAAAATTGAATAAAAAGAAGAGAACCAATTTGCTTCGATGGAGCAGCGGCTACCTCTAATCTAGTCATAGTTTTCTCAGATACGGGACCTCAACAAGTGCTAACATAGGCTCTATCATAATAATAAATTAAGTACAATCCCCCCTTTTTGCTCAACCTCCCCCCCAATACTTACGCATCTTCTAGGCGTAGCTTTAATAAAGAAAACGACGATAATATATTGTATTCTACTTACCTGTGATTGTTGTCAGAGTTTATTATTGTATCTATTCACTTAAATATCCCAATAAAATATTATTATTTATCTTCTTTTGTCTCTCTTTACACTGGTCGGGTGAGAAAAGGCGGAGACACGCCGATATCCTGCCACGAAACAGGTCAAATAACACTGACCAGAGTGCGTCCGTCGGCGCACGGCCTCCAGCTATCAGCTGTGTCTCGTCTTTCAAATAAACTACCTCTTTTTTTGTCTTTCTTCTTCTTTATAGAATATAGGTAAATAGACTCCACCATTTAAATATTCCCAAACAGATTTAGTTATAATGACTTTCCGTATGAAAAGGCCAAAAATCTTCGATGGATATCCAATGGAATATTGTGAAAAAATGCAATGCTACGTTTGTCCTTTGAGGTAACCGCAAAAATATTATGAATAAAAAAAATATTTGAAGAGAATGGCACAAATCGCGCCATTGTCCTGCCAAAGTCAAGGAAAATGGATTGAGACGTGGAACACATCCCAGCCACACACATTCGCTTGATCTCAACGTAATTTACCCAACTTTCGCTGTAAAAAAGACGAAAATTTTAGAAAGAATATGATAGATTGACAGGAGCGAACAAAATCGACATACCCACTTTGGTAAGAGAGCAAAGAGCCGCCATCAAGACAGGTGCCCGAGAACGAGCTAAATTCACAAGCTCCCCGGAACAGCTGGAAGAGGCAAAAAATGCCACACTGAGGATAATCGCGTACGTTATTGTCCGTTCCGTTGCTATAATTGGTTGCAGATACAGAACTCCAGCAGGAGAAGAGGAAACTATCAGAGGATACATGCTCGACAGCGTCGATCTTTCCCCAGAGAAGGCAGAGACTTCCCAGGCCCGCAAAAGAGATGGATTCGGAAGATTTATGTATGTTTGAAAGGAATTTCTGAAAGTATCTAAGCAATTTTAGCAACACAGGAAAGAAAGCAATTAAGAAAAAGAAATTAACGAATCATGATGGACTGAACACGGTAAAAGGGGCAAAAAACAAATTGGGAGTCCGTCGATCGTGGTAATACATGAAACTGACCCATACAATAGCTTTAGTGAGGAGTCGATAACCAAGAAAATGAGGGAAGAAATGTTAGAAGACCAAAGCGAGACGTCGACAGATGAGGTGCTCGAACCGCGAGCTTCACTTCAGAAAAGGCAACTGAAACACACGAGGATAAAGTTAGTAGACAGCTGCGGAATCCAATTGCATCACTTTCAGTTTAATCTATCGCGATGTTATCGAAGGAGGGACGTCCTCTTCGTGTACTTCGGCGGCAGCGTCGCCTGCCCATCAGTCGCCGTCTTTTCCGGCTGTCCACTCCGCCATCGACAATATCCTCCAAAGGTAGACGACATTAATGCCCGTATTAATTCAACTGTAGGCCTTTTGTGCTTCCAACAACCATCGATGAAATTACCACGGAGTTCTACAGCGATGTGAGTGTTTTTGGCCCTGTTTGAGTCCATTTTCTTTTCAGATCCGCAGTATTCCTTATGTCAAAAGATATCTCACGCGTTCGATCAAGAGACTTCGAGAGAATGATCATCGCAGTGAAGCTGAAGACAATAAACTGAACAACTACGAGCAACTGCTCAGAGATATTCCCGAGCTCCCACCGAATTTATTCTAATCTCTTTCTGTCATAATAGTAATTTGTTTTTTTTTCTGTTGACAATCCCCGTGCCAATATGATCAACTGCCATTTAAGATCTCCTTCCTATTTCTGCCTTATATCAAACTTTCTCCGGTCTCTTTCGGCGTACTTTCATACCAGAAAAGCACAATTGTAAAAGATAATAAACATTCTATCAATAGATGGAAATATCGAACCATAAATGGGTGTCCCACCACGACCAATGCTCGACAGGTGAAATACCTTGTCGACTGGATTGTTTGTTTTGTACAGCATCCATCCGTTTCCGCCATGTTTTGAACCAGTTCCGGTCGAATAGAGATGAAGTACGTTGCATCCGGCCGATAGAGACAACATTCCATTGAGAAAATTAGAAAAAACTATTCGGCTATCAGATGGTGGTCTGCCCTTTGAGGTATCCCTGTCCTGAGTCAATAAGGTCAAAATGTTGCCAGCTTTATAGAAGAAGTCGAATGCCCTGCAAATATATCGATGAACATGCAACATGTTATAGTGTTGATGTTGGAACACACATATCCATTCAGGCTGACGGTGAGTGACTGTTTGGGCTGATTTGTCTTCAGGTGAAGTACAAGAGTCAACTGAAACAAAAGGGATTAGAATAAAGGGCGGAAAAAGACCAACGGAACAGTATAACAAGAACTGTAAGACCGATGAAGGTAGGGTTGATGTGTACTTGGTTATGCGTATCTTTGGTCAGATAATAATGCAAAGGTCAAGGAATTACACAAGGAAATCGGAGATTTGTCGGCTGTCCTTGAAAGGGCGCGGAAATCGAGATTACGCACTGACGAGTAGGTGAGGAGACAGACGATTATGGGACTGTTGGCTCAGGTGTGTTAATCAAAACGGGGAGACTGTCGTCGTTGAGGGATACATGCTGGTCAGCGTCGATCTTGGTCCTAGTCCCGCCACAAATGGAGATATCCACATGAATGGTTCTTCTCATTGCGTTTGTCTACTGTTGAGTCAAATATCAATATAGACATAGCCGATGTCCAGTTCACAATAATCAAGGGTAAACCACTTGGTCATAAAATAAATCAAGTATATTAAAAGTAAGACCAATAATATTTTCGCGATAGCAGTGAATTCAGATGATTTCCTTCAACAAATAGCCATATACATTTATTCCTTCTGCCAGTCTCGTCATAACGAATAAAAGTGTCCTAATCAAAGCTGTAAAATAATGAGTCTCCCTTGCCTCCGAACCATAGGAGAGATCCACGCTTTTACAATCGCCGATAGAAGTCCTTCTCGAGATAACGGGCTCGGCGACGCCTTCTCCTAGTCCTCCTCCCATTAAATTTTGCAGCTCTCATAAAACTTCTATTATGACTTTTCAATGACTAATTTTTATGCTACTGTTATTTTTTATTTAGGGCAGATGCGGTTTCTGTTCCTGGCGGCGTTGACCGTCGGGGCAGCCACCTGCTTCAGCAGTGGTGTCGACAAAGGTTTGTCATTTTTGGGTGACGTCAACCGAAAAACTATTCAGTGTGGAAAGGATGGGATCTGTCCAAGCGTGTTGTGATTTATGGATCGGAAACTGGCAATCAAACAGACGGGGCCATTCCCCTCGAGGAGCCCCTTGTCTTGGCAGCTATGCCTTGCCCTGCAGGATACACTGGCGACACTTGCACAAATCGTAACAATTGTTGGAAATTGGAAGAGAAAAGAGTTTAGCCATCTGTACCTCGGAGAATATGAATCTGCCACCTGCGACAGCCGGGTATCAACAGATTGAGAGCACTGTCTTGTCGAACTGCGCCCAGAAATATGTTGTGATGGTTGACGAGACATTGAGGAACATTCGTATTCGACTCTCTGCCGATCTCAATGTCAATCCCCAATTCACTCTACAAGACTCTAATGGTCATAGAAGATGTATTTAATGAAAACCTATAAATTACAGAGAGAAATGTCATAGAGGATGACATCTGGGAACAGACTCCACAAATGTTCGATCTCCTGTATTATGAACTTCCTCCTGGACTCTACACAGTTGTACCCAAGGCAGACGCCGCCATCCACTGTAATCTCCAAATGCAAGCGGAATCCTTATATCCAACGGGCAGTCTAACGGTCTATGGAGGATTTACCTACAGTCAAAGGTATTTTGTAAAGGCTGGAGACCATTTAAATGGGTTTAGAAATGATTATCCTCAACAAGTTGTGACCGTCAACACCCCCGTCACCGTGGCCGTTCATGCTGACAACAATAAAAGTCCTGGAGCTTTGAAAACGATCAACTTCGTAGGAACACAAAATGTAAAGAAACTAAGGAAAATCGCAAGAATCATCATTACAGACATTCTATCCAGCGAAAGATCTCAATCTTCGTTACGGTTGTGGCTACGAATATTACCAAGATTTCGCTTGCGTCGTACCAGGAGAACATTTCTTCCAGGTGGCAGATAAACGGCCGACTGTCATTCAGGCAGCTTACAGGTACAAGGAGTTACCCATTTGGGATTCGGATTCCGTCGAATTGTCACTTTCGACTGTCTCCCGGACACCAATAACACGGTCATCACAACCACCCAAGCCACAACTCCAAAATTATGTAAAAACGGAGCGATGAGAGTCAACAATTTGGATGGAACTTCTTATTGTTTCTGTTTGGGTTTGTGGACAGGCAATGACTGTGGACAGAGGCTTTGTATGAATGGAGGAACCCTCCAGAGTGATAATACCTGCAAATGTCCGGTTGGATACAACGGGGACCATTGTGAAGCTGGTAGGCAATGACAAGACCGACAGATATTGACCTTTTGTAGTCTTCTGTATGGATATCGATGGATTTGGATTCAGTGCTAACAGTCCAACATTGACACTTGTCGTCCGTGGTCGACAACAAATGAATAATGTCATCCAAGCAATGACCTCCGCCACTACGGACTTTATCTCAAGTCTTCAGTTCGACCCAACATACATCACCACTTATATCCTTATTATCTTCAATAATAATCGTAAGTTTATAGTTTACAGAGGAAACAGTATTAGAATTCATCCGCTCCAAGAGGTACATCGACCTCAACGAACTCCTTACCGACCTCGCCAATGATCAAAAGAGCTTTACATCAGATGGTGATTGCAGCGACTCTGTCTTCTCCGCAATAAGGTATGAGCCAACAAATGCAGTGAATGACTTGAAATTTCAGCCAAGCGTTGAATATGTACCCGAACAACAAATCTCCAATGTATGTTTTCACTGACGGCACGCCGAATGACGCTGCAATGGCCGAGACGATTGTCCACCAGTTGGCCTACTGGCGTGTTCCGGTAAATCTTCAATATAGCTGCTCAAAATAACCCGAGTATTTCAGATTAACGTAGTCTTTGTACCGACAACTGCTACCTGTTCAATGACCCTCGACGATCCCAACTATCGAGCCCTTGACAATTTGAGCAAAAAGAGCATGGGAGCCACGTTCTACATGAGCAATGCCACCCGAGTCTATGACTTTACCTACGATCACATGCTCAAGACGGTCTACCGATCACAACTGATGCTCTCCAATGACATCGATGTAGACATCCTTCTGTCTTCTTATAGAACAATTTTAGTCCTGTTCCGGAGCCAATCCTTATCAATCGGTCACCGTTGAGAATCTTGTTCAAGAGCTCGTCGTTGTCGGCGTTGGAAGCAATCTGGCTCTGACCCTCACGGCACCTGAAACGGACATACCGCCAATAAAAATTGACCCGTTATATACCGACGGAGTCAATTTTATCTGGTATAACTTGGAACAAATTGTGAGCATCCTGGATTTCTAGGTCGTTTAATCGGGTGACAACTGGAAGCTGGTTGGTTGGACTGAACTCCTCTGTTCCCAATGGCCCCTGCTCCTTCAAAGTCTACCAAAAATCCTTCCACGGAGCCTGTTTGTCCCCTTTTCTTCCTTTACAAGATTCTTTCAGCTGCTCAAAACACCCAATACGATATGTTCTGGGCTGTTACTGGAGCTATTGACAGTGATGGTCCGACCGGTAACCCGATTGTCGGATTTGACATGGGCATATCCATCCATCTGACCAACTATCCCGACTACATTCCACCCCAGTACATCCAAGCTGGCCTCACGATATATGCGTCGCGTAACCGACAACAAGTCGAACTCTACGCTTCCAATGGAATCTGGAGAGATGGCTGCAGCTACAATTTCTATTTCCCGCCGTTTACTTGTAGCGTAGGAGACGAAACTCTCTATTTTAATGTGAGGAAAATTGGACATTCTAATGTTTTCTAGTTCTACGCTAGAGATGAACTGGGCATGGCAATCCAAAGAGCAGGAGTCATGAATTGTATGCATTACGAGGCGACTCCCCGGCCTCCTGGTGACTGTCTAAATGGAGGTGTCCCCACTGGAAATAACGGAACTAACGGTACTACCTGTTATTGTCCCATGGGATTCACCGGAACACATTGTGAAAAAATTGTCAGTTCAATTTTCAACGTCTATATTTGAGATAATTAAGATCTGCTACAATGGTGGAACTCCCAATGGTCAGATGTGTAAATGTACCGTCGGATGGTCGGGTCCATTCTGTAATTGGGGTAAGAAAGCAGGAAATCTATAAAAACAAAATAATTTCAGCCACGTGTATTGAACGAGGACCAGATCCGGACATTTTGATCAACTACGTCGACATGGTCTTCGCCGTCGAGATGACCCAAAACGGGCAGTCGCAATTGGCAATGTTGAATCAGAACTTCCCACAATTGTTGAGAGACATCAACAGCCAGGACAAAAACTGGATCAGGAACTTTGTCTTGGTCGGATACAATTCAACATGTAAGTGGAATGGGATACTGTAATAATCAGACTATAGGGGGAGATGTGATCCATGTCTCGCCGGCCTTCAATCCGGCTGGAATCATTGTCGCAATGAACAGAACGGCCACCCAGCTCTACACCGACAACGGATGTACTGTTCAGGTAATGGGCTTTATCGCCACGATATCTCGTATATTCAGTTGTATCGTGCTCTTAATAGGGCGATTATGAAAGGAACGACACCGCCAGGCTCGTTTATTGAAATCTTTACCGCCACACCGGCTGACAGTACCAAGAATGGCGGATGGGGTCAACTGTACGAGAGTGTCCGCTCTCTTTATCTCACAGCCTATGGATTCCTGGCCGTTATGAAACAATCCGACAGAAATCCCACTGGTCTCTTCTGTAATGCCACTTACGTAAGTCAACGTATTATCTAGAAGAAGTCACCCTTTTTGCAGGATCAACATACTCTGCTCTTCGACCTCGTCGGTGGCAGCACAGGAGCAGGAGAAGTTTATCCCGCTCAATCCGGAACCATCGTCGATGTGAGCTTTCTTTCATTCAAAATGAAACAGATTTTCTTCAGCTGATGAAAGTTATTCCTCTGCAATATCTCTCCGGTCTGGTCTATTCCCAAGTTCAAACCGATTGCACAGCTCCAATGCAAGTCTACTTCCCGGTCGACGCCTACACCCAAACCATCTTCTTGACCGTCGTCGGAAACAATACACAGATCCATGTCTACGATGCTCAGAATCGAGAAGTCGAGTATTTCCAGTTCATGCACGACACTATTTCCATGTGGGATCTTTATGAAATTCGAAAACGTGAGTCTCTTGAAATATAATAAACTGGCTACTTTTAGCTTGTGACAGCAATTGGACAGAGTTCGGCCAATACTGCACGTACTTTGAGAGTCAGAAGATGACATGGAACGATGCCCAGAACTTCTGCGCCCAGTCTGGCGGATTCCTTGTCGACGATCTCAACGACGACAGTCATCGATTCTTACAAAATGTAGCCAATTCCAATTCTTATTGGATGGGTCTACACAATTTCGGAGATGGATACGTCTGGGACAGAGGAAATAACAATGTCACTACGGTAGGACGTGCAATTTTGAATTAAACAAAATGTTCAGTTCAATCAAACGGATACCTTCTGGGCCGGTGGAGGAGGAACTCCTGCCTATGATCCGACGAAGCAATGCGTCTATTGGGATTCTACTGCCAGAGATGGCAATACTTGGACACCTGATGCCTGTTCAACGCCGAGACCTTTCATCTGCCAAAAACATCGATATGATCAGAATAGTCCGCCCACTTCCCTCGATTCAAGTAGAGCTGCTTTTCATCCAAAAAAAGGCTGGTTCAGATCATCTCCCAGCCGGCATGTGGTATATCAATGTGACAACTAGTGCTCCTCCTGGAATCAGCAACGTCGCCGGTTGCTTCGCTGAAGTTCGCCTTCAGAGCAAATTGCAGATTTACACTGGTTTCGTGACTAACCAAGCCGTCGACTTCCCTGGCAATGACCCCATCAATGTAGGCAGCTTTCCCTTCTTTCTTTGAAATATTTGCAGGACTCGCCGAACAACATGGTTATCACTTACATCCATACGGAAGACCACGACAATAGAACGCCTATTATGAAGTATGCCATGATGTATGACGCCTACAATGGAACTTTCTACAACGCGGCTCAATACCAATACCGGTCGGAATGTTCCTTCAGCTGGATCTCGCAGAAATTCCCTTGTCCGAATGCCAACAGCGACATGAATGAGTTTGCCATTGCTGTAAGTGTTTGTATCGGTTTGACTAAAAAATAATCTTTAGCATGTGGGAGAAGATGAATTTGGAAATATGTTCCAACGAGTGACATTGGCCCACTGTCGACAGGAGACATTGACTTGTGGGAATGGAGGATATCGCTACAATGGAATGTGTATCTGTGACGAATACTGGACAGGTAAGGAATAAAGTTAACACATAAAACATTAAAAATAGGAACCTATTGCACTGTGCCGATTTGTGTCAATGGTGGTACCCTCGATTCAAACACTGATCAATTCTGTAGATGTCCTGTCGGATATGCCGGTCCAAATTGTCAATTCGACGAGTGTCTTCCCCGTATCCCGTATGATTTCACTGCTGATAATCGTACTCTCATCGTCATGCTGGAGGCCACCGTTCTCAACCAGCCTGTCTTTACTCAGGTCCGTCTTCCCTTTGTTCTCAAAATCCTTTTTCAGTTCACCAATTACTTTGCTTCAATGTTGAATGCGTCCCTCCAAATTGATCCAAGCTGGTTTGTCAACTATGCCTTGATCACATTCGACTGTAGGTGTCCTGGATTTATCTCACTACCAACATTTAGCCAATGATATTGTTTATTCTCACTACACATACACCAATCCCCAAGCACTGCAAGTAGCCATCGGGTACCAAGCCAAGGCGATCACCGATCCAGGAGCATGCCAGTCGAATATCTACAAGTGAATTCCGTCGTCAACTGAGTATACAGACAACTTTCAGAGTCCTCAAGCAGACTTTGATGCAACACGATCAGATAGCGTATCCCAATTCACAGATCCTTTTGGTGACCTCTTCTACCGCCAAAGACTACATGACGAGAACTGACACAATCGAGCAACTCAGCAACAGCGAAGCAAATGTTTGTATTTTAATTCTCTTTTTAGTTGTGTTTTCAGCTACATTGGCTGTACATGGCATCAACAACTTGTGGAAACATTCCTTCCGATGATTCTGTCCCTCATCTTGTTAAGATGTCCTATGCCTCGAATGGAAATGCCCTCTTCCTCAAATCGGACAACATCATCTCTGTAAGTACTCCTCCTTACCGACTGATGCCGCTTTCAGTTCCTCTCCCCTTACATGGCTTCTCGTGTCGGAGCTCAGACATTGGATAATCCGACTGTTGGAAGTGTCAACCAAACAAACACCCTCACTTGTCCATCTGGCAAATGGCTTGTCCAGGTAGCAACAGGTGTCGACTATAATTGAAAGAGGCACAGGTCGACAAGAACACAACGAGCATCTACGTGACATTCAATTCGATGTTCGGGCAAGTTGGCTTTATCAACCCTAACCGAGGTATTCGACAAATTATGATCAACACATATCCACTGCAGATAATATGATACCGCAACAGCTCTTCAATGTCAGCGGACAGACACAATTGTACATGATCAACACTAATGGACTTGGTGGACTGTACACCGTCACAGTATCTAGAGAATCAACAAGGTCATTTATCGCGTAATTTCAGCTCTCTTCTCCTGGAACTTGCTTTGTTTCGATCTACGGCGTCGGTGGAACATCGATATTCACCCGCTTCGCCCCGACAACAAGTCGCGATCCTAATGGAGCACACACTGATGGAATGGCCACGACTCCGTTCTCAAATGGTAGAGCGTGGATAATACCTAAAACGAGGCAATTTAGTCAGTTCAACTGCCACTTTCCATTTGGCGGGTACACCTGGTCACAGGGCACAGCTACAGTACTTGGAAGTCCTTGATGTCAACACCGGATTGGTGAGTACTCCTCCTATATTTTAATATTCTTCGACAGAATATTATCCGATCTGAGTTGTATCGTCGTGCTGGTTGCTCTTTCGAATATTATTCCGATCCATTTACTTGTCCCGCTGACATTGTCACCCTCTACATTTATGGATTAGATGAGAATTACATCCAGTTCAGACGGCAGCAGATGAGCTTCTGTATCAACGGAGTCTTGCCAAGTTTGTCTCTATTATTCTCTTTTTACTGATTCAGCGCTCCCACCAATTACTGACTCTACTCTGCCTCCTACCACGACAGTACCCACGTCGCCTACATCGCCAACCACCACAGGAACAACAACTCCGACACCGCCGACCACAACCTCCTTCGGAAACCTCAACCTTGTGTTCGACGTCGTCTTCCTCATCGATGTCAGCCAGTCTGCGGCTAATACCTACGATGACGTGAGACCTGTCCTCTTTCCTATAAGATATTTTACAGATGTCGAGTTTCATCTCGACGTTGATGTCCGGTTATACAATCTCACTCCAAAATGCTCGTACTGCTATTATTCCCGTCATGGGAGCAGCCACTCCGATGACATTCCCCGTCGCTTTCCTCAATAGTATCACATCCAAAACACTTCTCGACAAATATTTGGATGACACCAAGACTTATTTTAGCGACTTCGATGATAACGGCCAGAATCTACAACAGTAGACCAGTAGGAATATAAACATTATGTGCACTTTTAGGGCTTTGAACGAGGCAACCACTTCGAATTTCCTGTCATCCGGCTATCGCCCCAGTCAGACAAATCATCTGCTCATCTACGTCACTTCGACTTCCACGTGATCACTTCTGTCTTCCTTGAAATGCATCTTTTCAGCTTCTCCGACAATCCGTCCACTACATCTATTCTCAGTCAAAACACCTATGGAATAATCACAGTCGGTTACGGGCCAGGAATCACCAATGGCGCTGCTCTCCAAGCGCTGGCTGGTGGAGCTGGCTGCTATTTCAACGCGGCTCAAGCCAATGACCTCGTCACCAAAGTCATCCCATCAATTCAAACTCTCATTTGGAATGCCAACTTCAACAAAGGAAGTTACTGTGGTAACGGTCCAGCTAATTGAACAAAAAGAGATGAAAATAAAGATTTATTTGAATTGCACTTTTCGAGAGTTACTGGATATTTGCCTGGACGGGATTGTCAAGAAATTCATCTTTCGGGCTGTCTGTTTCTGGATAAACAAAAGCTTTTTTCTTGTATACCAGTTGACTGACTATTATAGATCCCCTGAAAAGCGCAAAGGTTCAGCCTCAAAAGGGCGTTTCTATGCGTTATCAGATGAATAGAGACATTCATTGGGTAATAAATAGAAGAAGGGACACCGCCTCGCGTATTGCGATGACAACGGGGAATAATCCACGTAGAAAGGAGATTGAAAAATGCTCGCCTTTAAAGAAAACAAGGAGCTTGACAGGATCCAAGCTCATAAAGTGTAGGGATAAACTAAATAATATTTTATAGGCGGTATTTAAGTTGAGAATGACGCCTCGTCGTTGACTCCTATCTCTGAAGGAGGGTCATTTAATAGCCCGTAAAATTAGAATCCCCGCGATTACAGTCGTCACGCCCGGACATTCACACCACTTGCAGCCATCTCTTACTCAATTTAGCGATTTTCAGATGCAGCTTTGGCTGCTCTTCGCCTTGGTGGCGGGAGTTGTCCTCGCGGAACGTAAACAGGACGAAATCGAACGGACTGGTAATTTCTAAACTCCGTAGAGTAGTACATTTACAATTTTTAGTATTTTGGACATGGAACAATGGCCCAATAAGATACGTCGACGACGAACTATTCCGAGAAGAAAAGGCGGAAGACAGCCACACTCGATCAAAGCGGTCGATTACCAGTATGGCAGCCGGATTGACCATCAAACTCGGATGGGACTCGTGTCAGACACCCGGCTATACTGGAGAAGGCTGCAAATATCGTAATCGACCCGATTTAGCATTGCTAACAATCGACTTTAGCCATTTGTCCTGTCAACAATGATGTGGTCCCTGACAATCCAGCTACTGACGGGCTTGGAGCCACCATCGACAAGACATATCTGGCCAATTGCTCCCAAGAATATTTGGTCTACGTCGACGACACGATGTACAGTATCACATTTGAATTGGAAGCCGAGCAAGCTCTCAACCCATACATGACTCTGATGGCTGAAGATGGTAGCGTCATCTTTCCAGACAGCGAGCAACGGACTCCGTCGACCTATACGGTTTGCCCTCAATCAAAATACAAAATGGCCTTTTTAGCCTTATTACTGGTCTGTTCCTTTTGGAAAGTACAAAGTCATTCCGAGTGCCGATCTCTCCGCGCAAGCCTGTGTTTTGACAGTTCGGGTAGGTTGAATATCTTCCGTCTAATGGACAACGCTTCAGGCAAGGACTAATCTGAATGTGGTCGGTGGCTTTGTTTCTTATGGAGACGACCAAGCAAGAAATGATTTCCCTGTTGGTTTCGTCTACGAGGGACAACCAGCCACTGCTGTCTTCCATGGAAATGGACTCCGTAGTCCGGGAAGTCTTATCACTGTAGCCTTCACTGGAAATGACAATGTATGACTTCTTGTTGTGGAGAAGATGATCTTTTTTAGACTGTCTACAGGCCGTCACCTCTCGAGATCCGCTACAATTGTTCCTTTGAATATTTCCGTGAGGGTTTCTTCTGTAAGAAGAGAGGATCATATCTCTATCATGTATGTTTGCCACAGTAACAGAGAGAGTTTTGCTTGTTTAGGTAGATGGAATGACATTCGAAGGCTACAATTTCAGAAGAACTTATGGATTTGAATGTCTACGTAAGTCTGGGGAGAAAAGAATAAATGATAATGTCTCTAGCACCACCACCAACTGAACCTCCAACCACTCAGACAACACCCACAACTACTCCTTTGGTTGGCTGTAAAAACAACGGATTCGCGGTAAGATGACAGGAAAGGCAGTAAATGGATGTAGATTACTCAATTGGATGGAAGTATCACATGTTTCTGCCAAGGATTGTGGACTGGAGCCGATTGTAGTCAAAGGCTGTGTATGAATGGAGGAACTGTCCGGGCAGATGGAATGTGCTCATGCCCAACTGGATACGCCGGTGACCACTGTGAGAATGTCGTCTGTATTGACAACGAAGGCTATGAATTTGATGCTGAACATCCAACACTCACTTTGGTGATGAGAGTGCGGGCAAATATGAACAGCGTCAACCAACAGGTACAGTCGAATTTAATATTCTAAAAAGTCGAACAGGTGGTACAAGCGGCCGAGGAACTTTTCAACTCTTTGCAATTCGACCCAGGATATCTGGACAACTTCATTCTCGTTCTCTTCAACAATGATCGTATTTCAATTCAATGGTCATTATCTATAGTCGACTTTAGAAATTATTCATCAAAAGAGATACACCCAATTTGGCGAATTTGACAATGATCTCAAAACGATGACTATGAATTCAACTTCTGCTGACGGCGACTGTTATGATTCTGTCTTTTCGGCTCTTTCGTAAGTTATTTCCTCCTGAGATTTGATTACAGTTCTATAGGTCTGCTCTCGTGCAGTATCCCAGCTACAAATCGCCGGTGTACATCATCACAGACGCTCCACCCAAAGATTCAGACGTGGCCGAGACGGTATTCCATCAAGATAGCTACTGGCGAGCTCCGGTAGAATTTCTGTCTTTTAATAATTGTCGTTCCTGCAGTTGCATTTCGTTTATGTCCAGCCGGATCCACTCTGCATTGTGACGCCAGAAGATCCCAGTTTCCGTAAAATGGACGATATTTCCAAGAGAACCGGTGGTCAGACTTTCTATCTGAGGAACAGGACACGAGTCTATGATGTGAGAAGAATCGTATGCTTCATAAAATCCATCCATTTCAGTTTCTATCCAATCACATGGCTGCCACCGTTTATCGTTCTCAAATGGTCCTTTCCAATGATGTGGCCCTTTGCAATCTACAGAATTCCTACCAAGCCGTCACTGTCGACATGAGAATCCAGATGATTACTATCGTGGCCACCGGAGGTTGGACGAGATCCTGTTGCTAGATCGACTCGAATTTCAGAGAATCTTCAACTGTTGGTGACAATGCCTCACGGAGACAATTACACATTGACAACGACGAATTACGATGACCAGGGAAATTATGTCTGGACTGTGAACGGACCTCACACTGGATTGTGGACATTTTCCGTCATTACCTCGACTCCTGGAACAGCCTGCACTTTTAGAGTTTTCCAGAAATTCTACAACAACATTGGTTAGCGTATTGCTTGAACTGGGAGAATGAAATATTTCAGAGGGGATGAGGCAACCGCCTTACGATCTCTTCTGGGCTTTTGCTCCTACAATCCAGATGAATGGATACGAGACCCAGCCCGTCTATGGTATCTGCCAGTGAATAAGACAAATTTGTTTGTAGGATTTGACACCAATGTTGTCGTGAAGTTGTCAAATTATCCGTTTGTTCTGCCACAGTACACGACAGCTGGACTGAATATCTACGCGAATCGGAATGGACAACAAGTCGAAGTGTATGCTTCGAACGGCATCTGGCGGGATTTCTGCGATTACAACTTCTATTTCCCTTCGTTCACTTGTTATGTGGCCAATGAAATACTCTACTTCAACGTGAGTAGACGGATATTCTTTTCCAGAATTCCCACTTTCAGTTCTATGCCCGAGATGAACTTGGGATGGCCATCCAACGAGCTGGTACAATGTTCTGCTCAGAAAGTAGGTCGTGTCCATTTTATTTCAACTGTTTCAGTTCAACCAACTTTGAATCCCCCATCGGACTGTCAAAATGGCGGAGTACCCAATGGCAACTCGACCGATTGTTTCTGTCCAATGGGCTGGACTGGTAGCAAATGTCAACAAATTGTAGGTTTTTTCTAGTTTAAAGTCTCTACATTCTAGGTCTGCTACAATGGAGGTACCTCACAAGGCAATAAATGCTTGTGTCCGATTAGTTGGACCGATCCTTTCTGTACTGCCCGTATGTTGACCAAGTTATGACATTTCAATGGTAACTTTTAGCTCGTTGTACGGACAAGAACCCAATGACCCCGGAGAATCAACTGAAATATGTCGACATGGTTTTCGCTATCGAGATCACAACCATCGGAGCTGCTCAAGTAAGTGTCATCCCTAAAGTACACAAGTATTTTAGGTCGGCTATTTGAATAAATATTTCGGCGAGCTTCTTCGTGACATCGTCTCACAAGACCCCAAATGGATCCATCGATTTGTTCTCACCGGATTCAATTCCACCTGTAAATTGTCTCTATCAACTCCGCAATGTGCTAAATTCCAGGGGCGGATGTTATTGCTGTAGCCACTGCCGACCACTACCAAGATGTTGTCGATGCTCTCGATAATCTCACAAATACCGCCTTCGCCAATCCGAACCTGGACAGAGGATGTAATGTTCAAGTTTGGCGAGCATTCGACGTGGCCGTCATGAAAAGAGACGCTGCTCCCGGCTCCTACATGGAATTATTCCTCTCGTCGACCCCAGACAATTCTGATGAAATGGGATGGAATCAACTCTACGACTACCAGCGGTCGATGAATCTTCACGTCAACGGATTCCTCGGTGTAAAATCGAACAACAATAATCCTCGAGGATATTTCTGCAATGCAACTGATGTGAGGATTTTGAATAGGCGAGTACAGAAGAATTTAGAATGACTTTTATTGGTTGGATGCCATAACAGGCAGCTCAGCCGGTGAGATCTACTACTACGATATGGCGTTTACTGCTAACATTATCCGGACTATTCCGCTTCAATTCTATTCTCAGATTGCCCTCAATCAGTACACGGATGACTGTACTTACGGAGTCCAGGTAGAAATGTCAATAGACGGGCATAATAACCAACTTTAGTGGTACTTCCCAATCGACGCCTATGTACAGACAATCCAATTGGATGTCTACGGGCAGAATCCTCAGGTCACAATCTACGATCAAGATGGAAACTCTTACGACCAACTGAATTTAATCACGGACTCTTTCTCCGGATTGATGATCAACGAAGTCAGAAAAGGATGCGATGACGGATGGACGGCATTTGGACAATATTGCTTCTATTTCTATACGGACAAAGTTTCTTGGGGAGGAGCCAAGAACTTCTGTCACCAGGCGGGAGGACAACTGGCCGATGATATGACCGACGATAAACATAACTTTATAATGAGTGAGAGCTGGAATTATGTATAAAATGATAAAAAATAGGCATTGGACAACGGAATATCTTCTGGATTGGATTGTTTAATAATGACACTGCATGGTACTGGGATCGACCGGATGGCAGTCAACCTGTCCTCGTTCGTTTAATTTGAATTCAATCTTGGAATAACTTATTCAGCTGGGAAGCGATCACACATATTGGGCCGGTGGATCTCCTCCAACGGATTCCACTCTCCAATGTGTCTACTACAACGGCGCCGGTGGAAGAACCGACACTTGGGTAGCCGCCCATTGCTCGGAGCCACAGTTTGCTCTTTGCCAAAAGCACCGATATGATCAGGACTTCAATCCGGAAATGTTACGATACGGTACATTTTGAATTTATCCAGAAATATTTCTCAGATGATTTGCCGGATGGCAAATGGTCCGTTTCAATCAAAACCAATGCCAGTGGTCAATACCCGATGAAAGGCTGCGGATTGACAGTCAGAGTTCAATCAGAACTGCAAATCTTTACGGGCTATGCTCAATCTATTGGACAAGATTTCCCTGATGAGGATCCTTACAGGGTTTGTGGTCATACGGTGAATTCCAACCAGGTTTAGGATTCCTCCATGAATCGAATGATCTCGTATCTCCACGCTATGGACAACGAATTCCGGTCGCCCTTCCTCTCTATGGCTTACATCATCGACGCCTATAATCGTATATTTTTATCTATTTTGTATGTTTAACTTATTCTCAGACACTTTCTACAATGCTGCCCGCTATCAGGAGAGAGTGTCGTGTGCCTACCCGTGGGTAACCCAGACATTCACTTGTCCAAATAACCAAGAAGATGGCAACGAATTTATGGTTACAGTAAGGCATTCGCCGTGATTTATAAAAAATGATTATTTTCCAGCATACTGGCGAAGATTCGTTTGGCAACATGTTCCAGAGAGTTACATTCGGCCATTGTACTCGAACACGTACGATAGGATCCATTTGGAATCTCATCCATTTTCAGCATTGACTTGTGGAAATGGCGGCTATCGCTACAATGGAATGTGTATATGTAACGAGTATTGGCAAGGCAGATACTGTACAATCCCCGTCTGCGTCAACAACGGTACCCTCAGTTCTGACAACACCAGATGCATCTGTCCGGCTGGATTTACGGGATATAATTGTCAATTCGGTTTAAAGCTATCCATCTACAGATAAGCGACAATATTCAGAGATGTGCGACGGTCGGTATCCATTTAACTTCAACAATGACCAGAGAACTCTAATTATTCTATTGGAGAACACGATCCAGAACCAAGCAGCCATTACCGCTCTTGCTTCCAATTTTACCGCTGTCATGGCTAACGTCGATTCGAATTTCTTCGGTTCCTACACCCTTGGAACATTTGACTGTACTTCGAGGTTTTTTCTTTGCAATATCTATTTTTTAGCACAACTCAAGACGAAATTCGATTTCTACGACACATTGGATGAGTTGATCACAGCCTTGAATGCTGTCACTCCCGCGGACGCCGGTTCCTGTAGTATGCCCATCTACTCGTGAGTCAACCAAGATAAATGAAAAAAGTTTGTTCAGAGCAATCAACGCTTACTTGACCAGCGATGTGGCTGGCTACATGGCATGGCCCAATTCGGAAATCTTGCTCATCACAGCTGCCGGAGCGGCAGGAGATACCCGAAGACGCGACGATCTCCTAAATTTAGCCGATCAGAGAGTCAAAGTATCGTGCGGAATAAAAAAGAGAAAAGTAGAAATTTAGATGAGTTACATCTACAACTCCGATAAATGTGGTTCCACACCAACTGATGGATCTCTCTACGACTTGGTCAGGACAGCCTACACAACCAATGGAAACGCCGCCTTTGTCAGCAGCGCTCAGCTTATCAATGTAACTTGATGACACAGCTAAAAAGATCCCCTTTTTCAGTACTTGGCCGCCTTCCTTCCCACAAGATATGCATCAAATACTTTGACAAATCCGACAGTCGCTTTTGGCTTCAAATGCACCGGAAACAATTGGCTGGTAGGTGGCAATTGAATGCTGTGAATGACTTCTTTCAGGTACAAGTAGACTCCAACACGACGGATCTTTATGTGGCGGTTACAGCAGCTGTTGGCAGCCTGGGCGGATATGACCCGAAAAAATGTTGGCTCTGCTCATACTATTTATAACATTTTCTAGATTTGCTCCAACCTGACACAATCTTCTCCGATGCTGGCACCCGTCTTTACCATATCGGAACTCGTGGCAACCCTGGAATCTACAGTCTAAATGTTTATCGAGACATTTTCTTGCTTACGAGATATTTCAGATCAATTCGATGGGAGATTGCTTCGCTTCGATTTGGTCTTATGGCGGAGCTCAAGTTACTGTATTCTACGGTCTCACAACGGCTTCTAACCCAACTGGATCTCGGGTTGATGGCGGTTCTCACAGTCCTACAGCTTTCGTCAACAATGTGGTCAACGCTCACGTGGAAGGAGCCATGGGACATCGAGCACATCTTCAATATGTCGAAATCTTCGACGTCGACGCTGTCCAGCTCATTTTACAGTCTGAGTTGTACCGAAGAGATGGCCCTTACAACCCGAACTCCCCCAACCCAGCTTCTTGCCAGTTTGAATATGTCTCGGATCCTTTCACTTGTAATGCCGATCTCCTTGCCGTCTACGTCTACGGAATGGACGAGAACTACATCCAATTCAGGAGTCAACTTACTGCTTACTGTATCAATTCCACCATGGTCACTACAATCAGCCCCAGTCCTACAACTCCCACCACCTCTACTTCCACTTCGACAACTTCTCCCACCACCACGTCGACTCCTCTTCCATCAGGAGTCACCACCCAGAGTACTCTACCTGTAACATAATCGCTTTTCTTGTTTTAATTCATCTTTAGCCCACCACGTCATACGGTAACAAGAACTTGGTATTCGACGTCGTTTTCATTGTCGACACGAGCCAAGCAGATGCCTCAAATTACGACACGGTAGGCAATTTAACGCAATCGACAAGCTCTTCTCTAGATCTCTAAATTCATCCAAACACTGATGCTATCTTACACCATCGGACAGGA
This sequence comes from Oscheius sp. DF5033, assembly GCA_964036215.1. NCBI lineage: Eukaryota > Metazoa > Nematoda > Chromadorea > Rhabditida > Rhabditidae > Oscheius > Oscheius sp. DF5033. The sequence continues at coordinate 5,236,321 of CAXIWN010000006.1, forward strand.
TAGCGTCCGTGTTGCCCTCATCCCAGTCCAAGGTTCAAGTGGTCCAAGTAAGTTCTTTGTTTTTTGAAACTAAAACGTTTGTAGCTATTGCCGTGGCCTCGCTGAATACAATCACTTCCCAGCAGACAATGATAAATTACTTGAATTTGATGAAGGATCAATTCAGCGATTTCACAAGCACCGGACAATACCTTCAGAGGTAGGATGTCTCTTTTTCCAGATGCATAAGACCAATTCAGCGCATTGAATGTAGCCACTAATCCAAACTTCATCGGTGAAGGATATCGCAGCAGTATTTCGAACCATCTCATCATCTACATCACTTCAACCTCGACGTATCCAAATTAATATAACCTTTTCTAAGAACAATTTTAGATTCTCGGACAATCCGACGACGGCGAATATTCTGTCGAGCAGCCAGTACGGCGTCATCACCATCGGCTACGGATCGGATGCTGCCAATACTGCCAATCTTCAGGTGACAATTCCCATAATTATCTAATAACTTTGTCCTAGGCCATATCTGGTGGAGCTGCCTGTACCTACAACGCTGCTTCTCAAAGTTCACTCAACACCGACGGAGCCCAGATGGTCAGAGATCTCATTTGGGCTGCCGACAGCAACGGCGGAAAGTATTGCGGAATGTGATTCTCGCTCGAATAAATTTATATTATGAGCGCTCTGTTTTAATCGAGGCGACTTGCCCTCATTATTGATCGCGCCGAGACCTGCCGCCCCGGTCACAGCTCTCTCATTTCATTAGAAGATACCTGCTCGCTTTAGCCATGGATACCTCTTCTCCTCAGAATCAGTTCCTGCTATGCGATCTCCCCGAACAAATTTTATTGTCTGTTATAAAAAAGGTTAGATTTGAGAAAATATATAAAAATAAGGGAAGTTTCAGGTGGAAGGGGCTAGTATGACCACGATGCTTCGCACCAATCGGTACGTTTCCCGATTGACGATGACAAATTGGGGACGACGAGGATGGAAACCTCGTCTAAATAAAAGTATCGTCATTGATGCTTGCACCGATATGGTTCGTCTTTCTTTTTATTTTCTAGTTAGCCCATAAATTGCTAGGTGTACATCGAGAATCTAACAACGAAAGTTCAACCATTTGTTACGGATTATTTGGGATTTCTTTGGGCTTCCCATGACCTCGGACTCTTTATCGTTGCCTCCATCACCGTCAATTTCAACCGCTATGAAGAACCTTTGGTAAGTCAACTTCCTTTTTATATTTTTGAATTAAATTGTAGGTTCAACGAGGCAAATTGAGCCTTCTGAAGGATATCCTGGCAGGGACTGATTGCGCTGTCCACAAATTGATTATCCCCATACAAAATATCTCCTTTATCCCGCTCCTTCATCCCAAGGAAATTGTTCTCGAATTGATCTCCGAATATCCCACGTTGTCTCGCGACATTCTCAACACTCTGGTACGTATCTTGCAGTCTTCGAACAGCTATCGGTTAACAGGATAAGCTGACGATGACTGGCTATAATCTGGAGAGAGACGTCGTCGAGCAGATTACAAACGACATTCTACTCCACGTCAAATGGTTCGAGATTGACTTCGATGATGAGAACAAATGGCATCTGGTAGTCCCCTCATATATCTTGGTAAAGCAACACGCTGACAGAGAAATGTTGGTTCTAGAAAGTTGTCGACAGACGGGGAATTAACCAAGAAGGAAGATTCAAACTGAAAGGAACTGAGCTGTCATTTCATGAGGAATACTTCCGAGATGTCGATCATGCATTTCTCACAGAATGGGCACATTTGTCGACGGAAGATGATGGGCCGAACTGGAAGAAGACTATCCTCTGTGTTATCCCGACAAATTCGAGAGACAGACTCGTGTTGGGAATGAGCTGGACAAGCAAAGCGGCCACAGATATCTATTACAAAATATTCGACATTGAAACGGAACTGGAGCCAGCCAAAAGTTTTTGTGCTTCTTTTGGAAATACTGAACAACTGAGCGATATTTCTGAAACATTGCGTAACCCTTTTCCGAAAATGGACAGAATGAGGAACGAGCGGCTGGAAAGACAGCGGAGATTGGTGGCACAACCAGCCAACAACGAGGTAGAAGCAGATCAGGCTCCAGCGGCGGATGCAAACGCCGACCAGAATCTACAGTAGCAACTTCTGCCAGGAATGTTATTTGTTTTGTATTTTTTCTTTATGTAATAAATCTTTATTTGTCCAATCATTTTCCACTCTGTTTGACTTGTAGTTCGTAGTAGACGCCCCGTTTGGCCATTAGTTCCCGATGGTCGCCCTTCTCGACCACACGTCCATCAACAATGACAGCTATTGAATCTGCGCTGGTAATGGTCGATAGCCGATGTGCTATAACCAGAACAGCTCGCCCCTCAGATGCTTTCTCTAATGCTTCTTGCACAGCACCTTCACTCTCGGTGTCCAAGGCACTCGTTGCCTCGTCGAGTAGAAGTACTTTTGGTTTACGAATAAGTACTCTGGCAATGGCAAGTCGTTGTTTCTGTCCTCCAGACAGCTGTGTTCCTCGATCTCCTGCGGGTGTATCATAGCCCTAGATAATATTATCTCGAAGATCCATCTCATACCTGTGGTAGATCGACGATGAATTTGTGGATATTAGCATCTTTCGCGGCTGTGTAGATGTCGTCATCCGTGTAGCTGTTCTCCGGCAATCCGTAGACAATATTCTCCCTATTTATTGATATTGACGAGTAATTCAAAGGTACCGTATGGAACAGTCAAAAAGTACTGGCTCTTGGGACACAAGGCCGACGTGGCTTCGAAGATGGCTCGGGTTGATGTTTTGAATTTTCACTCCATCGACCGTCTAAATGGAATTTATTTATTGAAATAAAGAGAAACACACTATGTGTCCCCGTGTTGGATTATAAAGTCGCTCGAGCAGTGCGATGGTCTAAAAATGTCTCTGTTCTTCCATACATGATGACTCTTACCGTAGATTTCCCGCAGCCACTTGGCCCAACTAATGCCAAAGTTTTACCCGGAACAAGCTGAATATTTCATAAATTAAGACAAGCATCCTCTAACTTCTATGTTCAACCCATCCAGTACAGTAATTTCAGATCTTTCCGGATACTGGAAGACGACGCCTTCGAACGTGATTGCTCCGGAGATGGCCGGTCTCTCCCCATCTTCCGTTGTTTCATCAATTTCCGGATCCTGTCTCATCATCGAGAATATCAATCCTGCTGCCAACGTCGCCTTCAAATAATCCGGCAAATATGCACTAATAACACCTAATCCACCGGCAGTAAACGAGATGGCGAACATCACTCTGAATATTATTTTTGTCGTTGACATTATTAGGGAATAGGGCACCGGATGACGTTCATCGGCTGAAGATATCCTTTTACAATTAGATACAAACCGAGTCGGAACGAAGCCGCAAACAGAAAATAGAACATCGACACGGCTAGCCCTTGGGCGAGTCCCTGAAATACATCGTATGCTGGAGAATACAAACAAGGAAAGCGTACCTGGATGTATGCTTTCTTTTTACTGGTAGCCAATGGTTCTTCGAGATGTTGACAGAATTCAGAGTGGATCCTATGTTCAAGAGTCAGGGCTTGGACCGACCGAATGTTTTCAATGGCTTCCAGAGCAATCTTCAAACGTTTCTATCAAATATTTCCAGTAATAAACTACACCTTTCCGCTGTTTTCAATATCTTTTTCTGCTTCTTTTGCTTTCCGCGTCACGTATCTCATCCTCGCCGATTGAAGTAAGGCGGCCAACGAGAAGATGACGATGACCTGGAGAAAAATATAAAAACGAAGAAGAAATTCTCTACCGGAAGAGCCATTTTCCATCCAAAATAGAGGGATATGCATATTCCACAAGAGCTGGAGACGACTTCTCCCAAGAGGGAACCGAGTCGACTGTCGATCGCCGATTTTACATTCGGGGCATCTGTGGCCAGCCGGGTGACAATCTTCCCCGGACTGTGGATAGGCGCGTCGAAGTATGTCCCATCCATTCGAAGAATATTCCGAAACAAAGATGATCGCATTCTCTCCGTCATTCCTTCAGCAACGAAGCCGAAAGATATTGTCTATAATAGCCGGTTATTTTATCAATTTGATGGCTAACCTGAACGAGGACGAAAACGGCCTGTACCACTCCAAGTACAATAAATGCGATTGCACACCAATGCCCGTCACTTCTCATTTCTTCCAGGTTGGGATTCGAAAAAACGCTGATAATTTGGGCGAAGAATAAAGAAAAGGCTGGGAAGATAACTCCTTGCAATGCGGAAAAGACGAGAGCCGTCCCCAGGTAACCCCATTCCGGTCGGGCGTATTTCAGAATACTCCACAGCGTGGCTCTCTTTGCTCCTTCTTCTTTCAATTCTGGCAAAAAAATAAGCAAACTTCAAAATATTTTCCATACCTTCTTTCAGCCGTTCCACGTCTTGTTTTGTATTTTCGAATTGTTTCTTGTCTATTCCTGGTGACACATCGTGGATTTCTGTTTGTGATTTTAGCCTCTGCACTGGAAATACAAAGAAATCAAAAAAATTCGTACCTGAACTTCGCCAGCACTTCTCGGTGTGTCGTGACTGATGGATCGGGAATATCGACGATCCGACATCGAATAACGACGGTCGGTTGAATATCGTCTTTCCATAGAGATCGATGCTCGAGGTGATCCTAAATCTTTTAGGATTTTTATTTCGATCGCTTACTGGTCTCCTCGACAACAATTTGAGCATTTACCAGGTCGTAATAAAGTCCTTTTTGAGTCAGAAGTTCGTCATGAGTTCCCGTCTCGACGACTTTTCCGTCTTCCATTGCCACAATTAAATCAGCATTCCGGATAGTGCTTAGCCGGTGTGCAATAACAACTGTGGTTCTCCCTTTTGATGCCTAGGAGAAATAATATAGAAAAGAAAAAAGATTCTCTTACATTTTCAAGAGCTGTCTGGACAATGTGTTCACTCTCGGCGTCTAGAGCCGATGTCGCCTCATCCAACAGGAGAATTCTCGGATTTCTTACTAATGCCCTCGCTATGGCCAATCGTTGTTTCTGTCCGCCCGACAGCTGGGTTCCCCGGTCACCGACTACCGTATTCAATCCCTGTCTATAACTTTTCTGCAGAAATTCGATACCCACCTCGGGGAAGCTGTCGACGAACTCGAATGCATTAGCTTTTTTCAGAGCATCTTCAATTTCCCATTTAGAGAGATCCCATCGCCCGTATCTGATATTCTAAACTATTGTAATCGTCGGAAAAGGATCTAGTCTGACCTCTTCAATTGTCGTGTTGAATAAGACGGGCTCTTGAGAGACGACTCCGATAAAATTTCGAAGATATTCGATATTCAGTTTATCTATCTCAATGTCATCGATGGTTATCTGCAGAATTTCCAGGTATCATCCCCCAAATATTCTACCTTTCCCCCGGCTGCGTTGTAATATCGAAGGAGGAGCTGGATGAGGCTACTTTTCCCGCAGCCACTCGGTCCAACTATGGCGACCGTCTGTCCCGCTTTCGCCTCCAAATTTAATCCATTTAACACATGCACTTCTGGTCGACTGGGATAGGCAAAATGCACGTTTTGTACTTTGATACAGCCTTGTAGTCCCTCGGGTTTGAGTCCTTCTTGTGATAATGAGTCTATCTCCGGAATCTAAACAAGCTTTTAGTTTTGTCATGTTGCTCACTCTGTCGATGACCGAATACAATTGGCCAGCAGCGGTCCTGGCTATGCTGATCAGACCGAGCAATGGCCCGGCTTGACCAAGTGCCATTGATCCCATCATCACACTGAAGAAGACAGTCATCACCACACCTCCTTCCATTGTCCCATAATAGACAAAATCAGTTCCTGCCCAAAATGCCAAACAATACGAGGCAAAGAGGGTCAGGAAGGTAACACTCATACCGATTCCCATAACAAAAGCCTTTTTCAGTCCACTTCTTTTGCCCTTGGTCAGCTCGACGTCGTATCTGAAAACTCTTTTCGCTCAATTGACTCGGGCCTCCAAAGACTGCCTGTTTGTCTACGCGATTCGTTGATTCGGCAAGGACACGGGCGTACTTTGTGAATGGGAAAACCTGTAGATCAAAAGACTCACTTTTGCGACTCGATCTTCTGTCCATTAAATGAGATCACAGTCCGAATGGCCGCCAGAGCTTCCTCGGCCACCGCTCCCGCGGCTGAATATGTTTCAGTACTTTCTTTCTCAGCTTCTGTTATCATTTTACTGATGAAAAATCCACAAATGGCCAGAAAGGGAACAAGAGCCAACATGACGACAGTTAGTCGCCAATCTTTGATCAAGGCGACTGTAAATCCTCCAATAAATTGGGCGATGAACTGGATGAAGAGACCCATTTTCTCACCCGTCCCCTCTTTTACTCTGTCCACATTACTATAAAATACTTTGTATGATGAGGAGCCACTTGTCTTACTCAAATAGTTTTGTAGCAAAAGAACCCGTGGCTTTGGCATCGAACCAGGCGATGTCTTGTCGAAGGACCGCCGCCAGAAAGTGTCGTCTCATTCTGTCGGTCATTTTCTCGCTGACCAAGAGAAAACATAGAATCTAATTGAAATGGACATTGTAAACAGACGCTTACTTGCAAAATGGCTACTGAGAAAACCCCAATTCCAAGATATAAATATTTGAGGCATGTTTCCTTGACGTCGACACTAAACTGGTCGTAGATCTCGTAGAGGTTTTGGTCGTCTTAACCTTTTGGTCTTCTCTCACTAATCGGTCGCATACCTGTCTGATTGGCGAGTCGAGCCTCAACATCAATAAAATTCTGTGAAATATCGCCCTGAAAGAGTATCCTCGATTGAGTCATTTGTTTACCCGAGTATTTGCCAAGACCCGGAGCTAGCAACCAACATTTTGACTGACTTACAATTAACACAGACAGTAGTGGAGTACCGGCACCCGTAGCCACAGAAACTATGAACCCAATGACGAGAAGAACCTTATCCCCGTTGGTTGTGTATCGAAACTGAAAAAGATCGATCTATTTCTGGTCACAGAAGACGTCAGTCCAGAGAGATCACAAGTCAGACAGCCATAATCATTTTTAGTATCGAGTTGAAAAAGTTCTTGTACGCTTTTTGAGGCGCGTGTTTGCCCTGGGTCCTCTCTCTCTTGGCTGACGCCCTTTGACGCAATCCAACTCGCTGCTGTGGCAACAGGAGACGGCCAAACATAAACTGACCAGCTGAATAAGCGACACTGGCGGGGCCTCGTCTTCCTTTCTGAATATATAATTCAAATAAAATTAAAAAGAATAAAATAACTCACTTTTCAAGTAGTTTTCCATTCTCCTTGTCGGCGGCCTTTTTTCCACAACACGGCATCGCCGGTCGGCGGAGGGCGGGTTTGCCGAGTTGGAGCCGGCGCGTCGCTTGCTGAATAACACCAACCACATCTCAAAGACGTCTTTCCCTTATATTTTTTTTCCTTTGGTACTTTTTGTTGATCAGACAAGGATAATTATTAGAAATGCCATGAACTTAAAGACAACAGGTGTTATCGTGTGTCCTGATTCGATTGTGTGGTGTCCCCAACGTGGAGATTGTTCCCCTCGGTGGCGGTAATCGGATCTCCTACGTGTATAATTGTCTCTAATTTATCACATCACCCTCGTTTCTTGACATTTTCTCCTTGGGTTTGCAAATGTTCAGAAATGTTCGTTAGCCCCATAACTGAGGAGGAATGATATGATACCCTGAGACATGTGATTACAGTAACCACAAAAATGAAGAACAACAATGGATAGATTCATTTTAGAGACGATCAGAAGATAGTTTTGAGTGGAGTGTCTACTTGAGGGGCGATGGATTACTTTCGACCGAATCGAAGGGCGAGATCCTGAAATTTTAGAATGAGGGAGATCGACATGGACTTGACATACTTCTGGTACAAAATTGGACCGTTTTCCAAATCGAAGTGTGAGATCGTCTGCGTTGAATTCTCTTTTGTCATGACTGAAATTAAATAAATTAGTTGAGTTACAAAATGTTGAAACTAAAGAAAGGAAATCGAAACGAAAAGAGGGACAGGATAGAGAGAAGTTCTACGAACTTGTTGATATTAATATCGGACCTCGGGTACTCGTAAAATTTTGCTCTCTTCTCGAAGCTGGATGCATAGAAGAGATCATCCCTCGGCACGTAGAAGGCTGAAGACAGGGCGACCAGAAGAGCCAAGAGGGAGAACAACAGTGCCCGCATACCTGCAACTAAAGTTATCTCGAATGACGAGAAGAGAATGTGTTTGACTTTGGACTCGGAGTAATTAACAAAATGATGATGGCAGAAAGATGACGAGGAAGGTAGAAGAGGATATACAGAAGAGAGCACAAGATAGAAGTTGTTTTTCGGTTAGAAGAAACATAAAAGGAAGGACGACTTCTCCCGACGGCGATCGAGAACTTTAAAGGAACGGCTTGTTTGCCAGGAGCAGTTAACGATCTTTTTGATTTGAATCATACGCGGGTCGGGTGGAGTCTGACTCAGAAAATTCTTCAGATTCTGACCAGTTGCTCCAACCACGCACCTTCGCGATTATGAGCCTTTTTATGGGAACCATAATCAGCAAAGGCGGTGATCGGGGCGGGAAGTGTCAGAAGTGAATTAAAGAGAAAAAAAACATAATGACATTTGGGAGAAATGAGAGGCAATAATGGGGGGACCTCGAGAAGGTTGAGTGGACCCCTTCAGGTAAAAGGATCACCTTTGCAAAACGGAGACTAAACATCTCAAATGATGTGGGAGACAGGGAGACCGATTGAATTATGAGTGCCGTTTCGAAATATGTAACCGAGGAGGAGCCATTTGTTTTTCCTCTTCCGGTGTCCCGTTGTCTACCAGAATTGGTAGAAACGAAGACAATGGACAGAATCAAAACAAGTCATAAAGGATATTGAGGAGAGGAGTCCCCGGACTGACCGCCCCCGGAGAGTCCCCCCGAAAATAAGTCGGCGTGGGGGACACGTCTTCGCCTCTAAAATATTAAATGATTGAGAATATTAAACCAAAACACGATCATCATCATAATTGAAAAGGAGGAGATTTTGACCAGGGGTTGGAAGGAGAGAAAGGAGAAGACGTCGCCCCGCAATCGAGATGCAAATCCTACAATTGGACTATAGCTTCTCGGTCTAAGAGGATACTCTCAGGAGGAAGAGGAGGAAAAGGGCTGTATGTGTATGTTGGTGAAAGGTTTGAAACAAAATCTGAAAAGGGGTGGACCTCCCCCGCGACGGAACCAGGCTCCCACGAGATCCGCTTCCTTCATTTGTTAAGCTGAAATTCGAGACTAAAAAATGACGATTTCCTGTAACATTTCGAAGTCATTATCAAAATTGGATGACTAAAAGTAGGCGAAGAGGAGGAGGAGAGCGTAGGTTATTAAAAGGGAGAGAGCACCACTCCAAACGGGCCTACGTAGACTCTTCAATCTCGATCCCTCTGATTTTGACACGTCATTTAAACAGGAATCAAAACCACTGTAAAATTAGTAGAAAAAAAGAAATGTGAGCCAGAAGTGTCTAAGGTTTTGAAGCACGAGAAAAGGACATCGGACACCGAGAAGCAACCTCTTCTGGCGAGGACATCCGAAGGACCACGAGAAAACGTTCGAATTCTTTTATTCTATATAATATTAGCCAAGAGAAGATACACGACGGCGATGATATGACTGGCAAAAAAATGACGAGACCAAGAGGAGAGGACGTGACCGGCGGAAGATGATTGACCATCGAAGGACATCCCGAGATAGACGAGGTGGTAGATGGACAGCAATGAGAATAACAAATTTATGAAGAAAACAAGCAGACAGGGCTGAAATTGATTATGACAAATTTGACACCAAGACACTGACCTTTTTCCGGATGTGGTTGCAGGTAAGACAGGGACGGCTACGGACACAAGCCGACAGACGGCTACTCAACCGATTTCGAAGAGCTGGAAAGTACTATCAGAGGATAGACAGAGACAACTGACCATTCTCACCATAACAGAGAAGACCTAATGAGATGAGGACAGCTGACAATTGGAAATTGAGGCCATGAAGGAGAGAACTGACGACAAATGTCAAGAAAATGGCAGCACCCGAACCCCAGCCACGAACTGCTCCAAAGACATCTGCAAAGTTTTTGTATTTCGGAATATGTAGAACACTAACATTTTCGAAGGTATTGATGCATGGGAACATTCCAAGCTACGACGACGTCGACAAGAGATCGAGGCAACTCGATGGGCCACGGATTAGTAACATAGCCGGATCCACCGGAGATAGCCCACAGTCCTGGAAGATATTGTTTAGATTAAAAAAAGAAACGTCATACCCTGGGAGAATAGACAGATGAAGTAGTGACTGAACCGGAAACTTTGAGCCGTGACATAGTCAACGAGGTATGAGGGAACTTGAAAAAGTTGGTCGTGACAACTGGAATAGATAACACAGACGACAGCCGCCAGCATACATAAGGCTGCTCGGAACAATGAGCCCACTTCCTTCTGAATTCGGGTAATATTCTAGGAGACAACTGACCCCGAAAGACGAGTACGTCGACGACTCTTTGTAGTCTGAAAAACGGACGAATGGACCGAAAATTACGGTGGACGGGTCGAGAATGTAGGCGAGGAGGGAGACAAAGCTGGGAAAAGTCTCGAAGGGATAGTCAAATGAGACTGAAGAGATCTTCATTACAAAAACCATCAACACTCCACGGACTACGGTCACTTCTTCCACATAAACTTCTCTAAAAGGAAATAGATTGATACAAGAAGAAATGTCAACTAACAGTAATACGATTGTGAGGATGCCGACAAAAGTGACCACTGTTCCTTTCGACGAGCCGGAAAGCAATTTGGAGAAGAGGGCGAGCGACCCGATGACCAGGAGAACAGTCGTGAAGAGATCGTCTTCGGTCACATTCAATCGGATGGCATAGACACCCAATCCAATCAACAGAAAATCTTTCGGAATTGTTGGAATACCTGAAAAGATTCATGATCTCGATGCTACGCATCCCAGTGTCGCCGTCATTGCTGTCTCTTCCATATCCGTGCTCTAATGTCAACCCCAGATAAGTCAAACTCATTTTTTCTTTAAATTATCATTCACTTCCTCTTTTCTGTCTTTTAGCAGTTATAAAACGGGATATCTTCCCAATTCCAATAAACTGACAAGACTTACATAATATTTTGATAGCCCTGGCCGCGAGAACAATCAATACAAGCTGGTATAGTTGTTGATAGATGGATTCGGCCGTCCCATAGACACATTGCTTCATATTCGAAGTGTCTCCATATTCTGCCTCGTACAATCGAAGCAAATCCTCGTGAGATAAAAAGAATTCGTCCAATGTCGGGTCTTCCAGATCTATTTCATTGTCCATTTTATTCCATAAATTCCACTGGAATAATTACCTAAAAATCAAGAAGTTTATTCAAAAAGAAAAGTAATTTGAAAACAAATAGGCAAAATTAGACGAGCAAATATGCGAAGGATAGAGATTTCGGGGGTCGACCGTAAAAAAGCAAGCGACGCGCGCCCTTCACAGCTGATGCTAATGGCCTCACGGGCTTGGCCTTGCCCTTTTCTCCTCGCTTCTTTTTTTGCCCTTTTATCAAAAAAGTATATTCAGTTGATGTCGATAGAAGAAAATGGCAACCAGCCGTCAGCGGAAGGCACTTCTCAAGAGGAGATGACCCCAGAGATCGAGGAATGCGAAGATGCGGCCATGGAGGCACTCGACTTTGACTACGAAAATGAGCCAGGTTCGGTTTATTTCAGTGCAGAAAACTGGTAGAATTTAAGGTACATCGCATTCCGTTAATCTGACATTTATACGGGGAGGACAAGTTCAACAAGCCGAAGGTATGCCCCTCCTTTGCCGGATATCTACCGTCTTCCAGAAGTCGATGTCGTGTCGATGTGGGTTGAACGGGCGATGACGACGTTCGCCCATGAATACGGACAGTGCATCCTGGAATTGGATGTTGGTGTTTTTTTCATTGTTTTTACAGAATTTTTTTTCTAGTTCCTACAAGCCGCAAAAAAGGTGCAATCGTTCAAGGCGGAATGGTTTCCGAATAAAGACAAAGAATTGGGAAAAAAGGAGAAAATGTGGGAGATTTTCCTCACTTGCATGGCCATGGTATCTCTTTCCATTTTTGTATTAGACCAGTAATTTTAGACACTTGAATTGGATTTCAACTACTATGCTTTGGAATTTACAAAACAATCAAATAAGATACTTGGTAGCAAACATAAGAATGTCATCAGGCAGAAATACGCCGATATTCAGTAAGACCCCTCTCGCCTGTCGATCTCCTGTTGAATAATATTCTTCCCCTTCAGAGGAACACTTTTCAACTCGACAAAAGATCATCAACGAAGTTTTTCAAAGGGAAGGGAACCACGTCGATCGCATTCCGTCGAGTATCCGATAATTATTCCAAACAGTCCGGAGGGTGCCTTGTTTCTGGGATTGAAGGAATACATCGACTGTCGGATGAAGATGATCGATCTCTATGTGACCACATTTCAAAATTACGGTGAGTTGATTGTCAATTGAAAAAGAAGAGTTTTCAGAACGGTTTGCGGACTGGAATGACTTTCTGAGACGAGTCGCAGAATACGAGAAGCTGCTTCAAAAAGATTTTGTTCCCATTCTGCGTCCCATGATCGTCTATTTCCAAGTATGTTCTTTTCTTTCCGGTTTCATTTTTCTAGGAAGAACTGTCGATATTGAAACAACTAATTCAAACTCATCAAAATATAAGCCAGATGCAGGTAGACTTACTCCTTCGACTGTAAAATTGCATTTCCAGGATACGGTGTTAAATTTAATTGAGTTGAGGAAGATCAGAAGCAGTATTATGGCCTGGGCTACCGGCTTCGAAATGCCCGAAAATTCTCCTCTTCCCATTATTGGTCGACTTCAAAAGTAACTTGTCCCCTCCTCCAGATCAAATAGTCTCTAGGACTGAACTGGCTCCGAAATTCCACACGGCTCTCTGGTTCCTAAAATTCTACGATTTCCTCGCCGCAAAGATTTCCCTCTACATAACCGATCATATGAGCCCCTACATCAGTGGAGAAGATCTCGCGGTACGCGCGGTATTTTCTATTTGTATTCTTTCATTTCAGGCAATGCATGCACAAGACAACATGTACAATTTTATTAATCTCTTTCAAACATTTTCGAATAGTGCCAAGCCGATGATTGTCGGTGTTGTTATGGATCGAACCAGTTTCAAGGAGGATCCTTTCTTTGGTTAGTTGCCTCAACCCAATTGAACTTGGTCATTCAGGATTTAGTCGGCCTAACCAACACGTCCTGTACAGCACAATGAAACCAATTCCTTTCGAGGGCAACCCGGCCCTGTATCCGTACGTATTCCGGGTCGAACTGTCAAATCCCGATGGAACTAGATATCTCTCCGTATGGCTCTCTTTCGGCTATTTAACCTGAGTTTTAGGGTAGCCACAGCGATAGTTGTTATGCCGACGTAGCCGAAATGATCGAAGCAGCTAAAGTCGAATTTAATAAAAATCCAATCAATCCACTGAATCCAAAACCTCACCCAGTTTATTCTTTTGGAAGTGAAAGAGACAATGAAAGGGTTTGTTTTCTATCTCATCGGACATATTCTACTTTCAGAATTTATTGTGTGATCATATAGAAGAGAATCTTTACGTGGTTGCCGTCTTTCAGGGGAGTAATCTGAATACTCCTCAGGAGTTTACCGTCTTCGTTCGGAGTCTGTTACCCGTCCTCACAGGAAGAGGTCTCTTTGCCGAAATGAAAAAACTCCTCTCTCCGTAGATTTAAATTAATAAATTTCTATTTCTGTTACCTTTTCTGGGGATAAGCGGATTCGTGCCGGGGCCAACCCAGGTGTCATATCAAATTTCATGGAATATGTTCTGATCGATTCTGTCGCCTCGAATGAACCTGTCCTCTTTCGGTCAAAAGCCGTCAAAATCGTAGCCACAACAGGCTCGTCGTCCTCGTCGTCGTCCTCTCCTCAAATTTCATATAAGTCAACACCGGCCATCCTCATTACGAGCATTTCCCTCTCCCCAATATAGTCTATCCGCCTGTTTACAACAACCGTAAAATATCTTCTCGTCCTCGTCTGTCCGTTGTTAATTCTGCTAATTCCCCTCGTCCTCCTGCCACAAATGGCACATTCAATGATCGTTAAAGACTTCGATAAACCTCAGCTAATCTCATGTCGCGTTGTATTCGTTTAGGATCGGGCGCGGCGCCTTGTCTCCTCTCCCCCGAGACTGCCAATTCTCTCGCTGCTTATTTACGGACTTCTCTCTCCCCCTAACTGCAACTGCATTTTAAACGGTTTCCATAACTTCTCTCTTCTTCCCCGCCGTCTTTTTCTCACTTCCTCATCTCTCAAATCGAAACAATCAGGTGCCTGGCCACTCCTCGAAAGTGATAAATTGGCTGTCAACATCGCCTCACTAAACATAACAATGTCTCCTGCTTCGATTGGACAATCCTGGCCATATTACACACGGCCTCTGAAGAGAGAGAACTGGCTTTTTATTAAAATGAGGGGCTTCCCGTCAAGTGCAAGTGGAGGTGTGGGAAGAGGGAGGGAGACAGTTGGTCAACGGCGGGAAGAGAGAGGTCATCGCCGCTCTCTTTCGAGTAATTTTGGCTGTTTACGGGGGAAAACTGACGTCATCGCTATTGGTCAGTCCGCTAATCTGCATAAACGTCTGTTTGTAGCCCGTGGGCCGTGGTGAGTCAGGCGGGCTTTGTGTGCGTCCACTCAGTGGCCGCTGACCTTGTATGCTGGTCGCGGCGCAGGTAGCCCTCCGTACCTCGGTTATCGATTGCCTTTCCATCATTTACCGGCTACATCTGGTCAGCTGCTGCTCTCGCGGTCACGTGGTCAAAAGTACTCGCCGACTTTAGGGACTACCCTTGTCTCAAAATGTTTGTTCTATTGAATTATGTCGCGTGGGAGTGTCTTCTTCTCTCGTAAATCTCTCCATTTCTACCCCCTTTCCCTCTCCTTATCAGCTCGAAACTGAGTCATTCTTCTTCTCTTCCAATTGATTTCTTCCTCTACCAAATTATTCACTATTCCACGGCTCTTTTTTACCCTTTCGACTGGCACTATAATTCGTCACCCGACCTCGACAATTCTCCCATTTGCATTTCGTTTTTTTCGGCTAAGTCCATCGATCTATTTCGAGTTATTTTGTCTCATCGGTATATTGTTTGCTCACTTGCCGCTTACCAATTCAATGGCCTCGCCTGTCGTCGACCATATTCTCTACTCATCCGGAAGCTGTGGTTTCCATGACTGCGCCCTCTTTGTCTCCGAGAGGAGAATGTTTGCCCTGCCGTGCCAACGGGGCCTCGTCGCTTTCATGTGCCGCGCGGACCTCTTTGGCTTCCTTTAAATATTCTCTTATCAATTCCATCCACATTTCACACATTCCCATTTCATTTATGATCCGTAGCTGAACATTGTGTTCGGCCGGAATCGATCGATAAAACATTTATAATCGGCTCGTCGTCGTCGTGCTTATGCAATGAATCAGGGCGGGCGTTTGTGGCTTCGCTCCTCGGCTGCCCCTTGACCCCCCACACCACTATCTAAAGCCAATCAATAGCCGACCTGCCTGATATCATCTCCCCCCGCTCGCACCTACTTGTACACGCACTTTTTACCCGCAACTTCCTCTCTCCTCCTATTTTTTCTTCTTCGTATAATTTTCCTTCTATCTAATCTTTTTCGGCGTGGCCTCGAAAACTTGCAAAGAGGTCAATGACTCTCGGTTTTGTTCCATTAGTCCAGCCATATTTTGCCATTTTGTGCGTCCATCCGCGGCTGAATGTTCTTAATTGAACATCAGCTGCAGGCCCTGCCACTTTTCTCTCTCCCCCCGTCTATATTTTGTCTCGAGCCTTTTCCTGAGTCAGCGTCGTTCGCCGTTGTCGGTTTCCTTTACGTTTTCTATAAACTTTTCCACTCGATGGCAAACTTGGCCATGTGACGGGATTAGGAAGCCATTCTGCTCGTCTCTGTTCTTTGGTCGCCTCTCTTTCACTTTCATTGGATATTTTTGCAGATCTTCGGTAACAACAGAAGAAGACCCCGGCAGAAATGCCGTCGTTTTTTTGTATGCCGATAGGCGGCTGCAATCGGCAGATTGACAGTCTCGACCGACGGCAGAATAATTTGTCGGAGGTACCGGAAGACATCAGTCGATACAAGGGACTCGAGGAGCTTATCCTCGCCATGAATAACATCACCGTCATGCCAAAGGTGCCCTTTTCCCATTTTTCATCTTATTTTATTTGTTCAGTGGCTGTTTAAACTGCACAAACTACGGTTTTTGGACATCTCCGACAATAAATTGACTGTTTTACCCGCCGAAATCCAAAATCTGGTCAATTTGGCAGAATTAAACCTCAGCAGAAATGGTCTGCCGTCTTTTTATTCAAATATTCATAAATTTCAGAGTTGTCCGATGTCCCCGAAACCCTGAAACAATGCAAATGTTTGGTGACTTTCGATCTCAGCGGTAATCCCATCACTCGGTTTGTTTCTCTCGTCTCTTTCACCTCAAAATTCAATTTTAGCCTCCCGGACTCCATAATTAATTGTACTTCCATTAGCCATTTCGGATTAAATGACGTCTCCCTGACCCAACTGCCACAGGACATTGGCAATCTCATCCACCTTCGCAGTCTCGAGGTGAGAGTTCTTTCGTCTTTCCTTTTTCATTTGCTTCTTTAGTGTCGCGAGAATCTTCTCCGAGTTCTTCCCGCGTCAATCACCAAATTACGATTTCTAGAAGTTCTCGATGTGGGTCAGAATGAAATCGAGAAACTGGTAAGCCTTTTTCTTGTCCTTTCTATAAAATGGATATTTAGCCAGAAGATATCGGGAAAATGGAGTCTCTCCGGGAATTATACGCAGATCAAAACAGTCTGGAGGCACTCCCGGAGACTTTGACCGAATGCAAACGACTGGAACAGATCGACTTCTCCGAGAATAATATCTCGACTTTGCCGACGAACATTGGAGAATTACGGGAATTGACAGACGTCGTCCTCTCCCAGAATTCCCTGACTCATTTGCCTGACTCGATTGGAGATTTGAGGAAATTGACGATCCTCAAGGCGGATGAGAACAGACTCGAATATCTAACCCATAACATCGGAAGATGCGAGAATCTAAACGAACTCCTGTTGACGGCTAACCAGCTTATGGTAATCTTTTCCCCTTTTTCTTTATTGAAAATGTGTTTAGGAGTTGCCGGTAACGATTGGCTGTCTCCGCCGACTGACGAATCTCAATCTCGACAGCAACCTGTTGACATCGGTCCCCAAGGAGATTGCCGGCTGCGAGTCGTTGTCAATCCTTTCGCTTCGAGGGAACAAAATCACAGAATTGCCAATGGAAATTGGAAAATGTGAGAGGCTGACGGTGCTCGACCTGGCCAATAACCAGTTGACATATCTTCCCTTTACTGTCAACGTTCTCTTCAAGTTGCAAGCCCTTTGGCTATCGGAGAATCAGGTATTCCCCATTCTTTTCTTTTTAAATGAGCGTTTTTCCAGTCTCAAGCTATGTTGAAATTGCAACAAACTAAAGATCCCCGTACAAATGTCAAAGTTCTCACGTGTTATCTTCTGCCGCAGAGAGATTCTCAGGGAATGGGTTGGTGTCATTCCCGATTAAATAAAAAAGATCCCATAACAGATCTCGGCTTCGAGAGAAGAAGTCAAGGATTCCTTGGTGGTCCCAAAGTTCATTTTCCTGATCAGGAAAACACAATCGACGAGGATCGGCTGCCAATTGGCCAATTTGAGAGACACGACACTCCCAAACCCAAATCTCAAAAGGACAAATTCAAAAAGACCAGCATTGATGGCCAAGTTATTCACCACGATGCCCATCATCAAGTATCTAATTTTCGGCTTTTCTTGACTCCGAATGTTTAGAATCTGACTGCACCACAAACTTTGAATTTATCAAAGAAAACACCAGAATCGTCACCGCAAGGCCCTCTGGCCCAACCAAGATCTGCTTTGAAACATCAAAGTGTTCCTCCAACCCAGTAAGTTGCCCCTTTTGCCAGTTTATTTTTGTTCAGCTACGAGCCAGATGCCACCGAAGCGTCGTCGTCGAGTGCCTTCCAGCGTGAGGTATGTCCGAGAGAATTGTCCAGATTAAGAAATCTAGCCTCAGGATAAGGGCGTGGTATTTTCTAACGATACGCCTGACGGCCCGACATCCAGTCGGCTCAAACGGATCAACACGCCCCATTACAAGGGCGTTCGGGGCGTTTTGGCTGGCGCAGAAAAGGAAAGAGTGGGTGGTCAGCGACTAACTCGCGAGATTTGCCTTGGTTGTCGCTTTCCTTTAGTTGAGATTCGCTCTTGGATGATTTAACGCATATTTGCCGCATGTAAACAATAATCCTTCTTTTGTGGTGCCCTTGATTCAGTTTCTATTTTCTGGGTTACGGTGTATTTCAGGAAAGAAACAACACGAGCAAGTCGTCCATCAATGGAGAGACTCACACCATCCAACGGATTGTCATCCAACGGGGGCTGGAAGGACTCGGTAGACTTTGTTTTGAGCTCTGTAAAAAGAAATTATTTAGGCTTGTCAATTGCAGGAGGACTGGAGAGTACCCCTTTCCACCACAATGACAATGGCATTTTCTGCTCGAAAGTAACGTCCGGAGGAGCGGCAGAGAAGGCTGGTCTGCAATATGGCGATAAATTGCTGAGCATCAATGGAACGGACGTTGTCTCAGTACAGCACGAAGTGGCAGTGAATGCCATGAAACACGGGGCAGATCAAGTAGTCCTCTTGGTACAAAGATCAACGGCGGCGGTGCAACCAACACGGGTTATTGGCTTTTATTTCGAGAAAATTATAAATGTTTCCAGACTCCTGACCATTCCCTTGACGCTTCTTTTATCTCCGAAGTGGCAGAACTTTCTCGGGAAAGTATCAGTGTCACTTTGAAAAGGGATCACACCGGATCGCCTGGGTTTTCTGTAGCCGGTGGCGCTGGATCAGGCCATGACGGCATTTTCATCTCCTCCATCACACCCGGAGGTCCGGCAGATCGTTATGGCAAAATCCAGGTAATTTTTATTTTGGCTGAGTAAAAGTAAAAATGTTTAGGTTGGAGATAGGGTCTTGTCACTGAATGGAATTAAAATGAAAGGAATACTCCACGACCAAGCAGTTGCATTGTTGACTGGATTACCCAATGAAGATCTCCACATCATCCTCCAAAGAGAGCGGCAGTCCGCCAGCTCCTTCCATTCAACCCCAGCTCCTTCTGCTAATACCACCGTCACTTCTCCACCTCCACAATCGGTAGTTCTTCCTTATATCCGCTTATTAGAATTTTCATTTCAGACATCGTCTAGCAACCTTGTTCGATCTCCGAGTGTCTCCGTGCCCATCCATTATCTTGGGGACACAACCAGCTGGGACAGAAAGGAGGAAGAGGTAAGCACTGTTTTATTTCAATGCACTACGGTCACCGGGTTGAAGATGCGAAAACAGGCGACAACAACAATATTTTAAAGTGAGGACAAGCGTTGTTTTTGGTGTTGTAGATTCTCCTCGCATGTCCTTTATTTAAATAGCCACCAAAAACCCAGCTTTAAACCTGACTCTATCCTCTTCCTCGCTCTCTTTTTTTATCTACAATAACATCGTTTTCTTAGGTCGAGCTGCACCGAGACGGTAAATCTCTCGGGCTGTCGATTGTCGGTGGCAGCGACCACTCCTGTCATCCGTTCGGCATCGAGGCCCCTGGCGTCTTTATCAGCAAAATAGCTCTCAGTTCTCCGGCTGCAAAGTATGGCTTCCTTTCTTTTGCCTCAGTTTAAATTGCCGCTTTAGATGTGGTCGGCTTCGGATGGGAGATAGAATATTGAAAGTGAACAGCGTCGATGTCCGCACCGCAGAGCACAGAACAGCCGTCGAAGTATCACCTGCACGCCAACGGTCATTACTTCTCTCTTTTAGGCGTTGAAACATTCCGGATCGACTGTCCGTCTACGCGTCTTCCACGATCCGCAACCTGTCGGGTTGAAAGAAGTCATCATCCGAAAACCTCAGCTCCGTTCTCCTCTTGGAATTAACATTCACGGAGGAGTCGGCAAGCCATTCCGACATTCTAGTCTCGATGCCTCGGACGAAGGAATATTCGTTGAAAAGGTCTGTTTTGTACAGGCCTTTTTTGTAAATGCTTCTTCCTCAGGTCGAAGTTGGATCTCTGGCAGAGAAGGCCGGTCTCCTCCCTGGCTATCGATTGATCGAGGTCAACGGCGAGTCTCTTTTGGGCTGTAACCAACAAGAAGCCAAAGAGTTGTTGACTGCTTCCGGAGAACTTCGTCTACTTGTCTGCGACGGGTATAATCAACCGACGGCCAAGAAGGCCCCCTCGGTGAGTAATGGCCGCCGCTACGACACCTTCATCTCCTGACCAGCCTCTTCTTCCCTTCGCTTCCTTCCCCAATCCCATGTCATTCAGTTTATCCAATTCTCACTCAGGGCTCTTACTGTGTAATATCCCCTTTATTTTTTGCCTTATTCCAAAGACGGTTGTGTGTCCCCCGTAGGATTTCCTGTGATAATCCAGTCACTGTCATTCTAGTCATATTTGGGTCGAAAAAGAAAGAGAATAAAGCTTCGACTGTCCGTGTGAAGGGAATGGATCAATTGTGTTGTGTTTTGCTTCTGCTTCTCTCACTGTTCCCCCTTCCCCACACTCACAGTCGGAGTCTCTTTTGTTCACCTTCTTTTTCAGTTTTCCTTATTTTATATTCACCGCCACACCGCTTAATTGCTTCTTCTTTAGACACCCGTCTCTAATCTGCTGTTTCAGGCCAACTCCGTTTACTCGTCCGGAGTCGATGAGAATGGTCTCGGACTGTCTTCGCCTTCGCCCGATCTCCCCACTGATCTCCCATCCCCGCCTTTAAACGGCTCCATGAATGCTTCCATTTCAACGAGTCCTCCTGTCTCAGCTCCGGTAGATCATCTATCTGCCTCTTCGTTTATTGTGTCTTCCCAGAAAGCGTCCAAGATTCCACCTCCAGTGGCTCCTAAACCGACACTTCGGCTGTCTCAGACCACGAATGTTCCATCGCCTAACCCCGAGGCTCTCTCCTTTGACAACAAGAAGAAAAGATTCGAACATTTGATAGAAGATCAATCCCGACAGACTTCTACCACCAGTTTACCTCCTCCTGGTATGTCAATGTGTCATTTATTTGTCATTTATATTTTTCAGAGAAACGGTCACTCTTGTCAGATGAAGATGTCAAAAGATTGAAAGAGGCAGAGTCGAGGAAAGTCTTCCCTTCCCCAGCTCCTCTCAGTCCAGAACGGACAGATGATCCCCTTTTCAATGATATTCTGAACAACGGGTAGGTCAACTGAGAACTGCGAGAGTATTCTTCTGTTTTAGCTTGCTCTCATCCAACCCTCCAGCCCGATCTTCTTCATCGAGCGTCCGGATGTTGAGACAAGAATTGTCGAATAGTTCTTTTGACACCGAAGGATTAACAGAGGAAGAGAAAAGGTATCCTCCCCATTGGATTTATGAATTTGCTTAGGTTAAAGGAGCAGAGGATTAGGAGTGAATGGCGAGCACAGCGGATGCGAAGTATTGAACAAGAACAGCGCGAGTCCGATTCTATAATGCAAAGACTGTTAAACGATCCGGTAAACATCTGTTCTTTTTTAAATGAAAGAGTCCAATTTTCAGTTGTTGTCTTCGATCAGTGAAGACGCCGGAGTGCCGCGGTCGGCTGAGATCAGCTTCGCCGACGAGTAGCACCTCCTTATCTGTGATTGTATATAGTACGTGTCGTCTACGAGCGAGTGCCTCCAAGAGACTCCATTTCACTTATTTTTTGGGATTTCCCAAGCAGCTACTTTCTGATCTTGTTCATTTTCTCTCATCGTCCTTATTCCTGATTTCCTTGTTGTGCGACGAGGTACAAATGTTATAATATTTATCATAAACATATTTCAATTTGATCGTCTGTTTTCTCGTCGGAGGTCACAACATCAGCCTTTGTTTTCTTCTGTTTTCGAAAATCATTGGAAATCCAAGGAAAGCGGGTTTGAAATTTCCGCTTTCGCCTAGTTCATAGGATAAATCCTGTAAGAGACGTGTTCATCTGACCAAAAAAAGAACAAATGAGGCTGACGGAGTTACCTCTGCTTCTTTTCACCATATACACAGTCTTATTTTTCAGTCATGTTTTGCCATTCAATCCGTCGTTTTTCCAGCCAAACTTCGAGTCTTCTCCTCAAAGAACTCTACCACGTATGTCTTCAATCCGTTTTTATTCAAATTGCTAAAGGGTAATAGCGTGGTTCGTCTGATTCTGAATGATCCCAAGAGACGGAACGCCCTGTCGCTGGCAATGATCGAAGAGCTGACAAACGAGCTCCGGGGAATTAACACTATCAAAAAGGTGTGCGAGATTCTTTTTTGTTTCGACCTGTTGCTTCCAGATCCGTTCCGTTATAATTGCTCACGAGGGCCCTGCCTTCTCATCAGGACACGATCTAAAAGAACTGGTAATCCTCTTTTTCTACTGTCCATTTCTTTTTTGTAGAAAGCCACCGAAGGATCCGACAACCATCAGAAGATCTTCGACAAATGTAGTGGTCTTCTCCAGTTTATTCAGCAGATGGAAATCCCGATAATAGCCGAAGTCAGAGGCCTCGCGGCGGCTGCCGGATGTCAACTTGTCGCTTCTTGCGACATCGCCGTCGCTGGCGAAAAGTCGTCTTTTATGGTTCCCGGGTAAGTCTTTTTCCATTCTTTTATTTTCCTCCTTTAGTCAAAAAGTCGGCTTATTCTGTTCGACTCCAGGCATTCCTTTGGCCCGAGCTGTCCCCCGTAAAGTGGCCATGGACATGCTCCTGACTGCCCAACCCATCGACGCCCAAGGTCTTTTACTTTTCGACTGGCTTATGTGATATATTCCAGGTGCTCTCCGGGCCGGCCTCGTTTCTCGGGTAGTAACCGAAGAGGAAGTGAAATTTGAAGCGTTACGGGTGGCCGAGCAGATCAACTGCTTCAGTCGATCTGTCACCTCCTTGGGCAAAGCTTTCTTCTACGCTCAGACTGAGTTGCCCCTCTCCGAAGCCTACAGGTCTCAATTCTTTTCTTTTATTCCATCGACACGACTGGTTCAGATATGGCGGGAAAGTAATGGTCGGTAATTTACAGTTGAAAGATGCCCAAGAAGGAATTTCGGCATTCGTGGAGAAGAGACATCCCGAATTTGAGCACAGCAATGAGAAAGTGCCAACAAAAGAATAAACTTTTATCAGAGTTGTGGTCGTTTTAAGTGGTCTCTCAGAGTCGACAGCTGGGTCCGTTTGTAATGTTTTCTGCCAGTGTTATCTTCCGCCTCATCCATATTGTTTCTACATCGCCTTTTGCCTCTCCGCGTAAAACATAAAGAAAGATTTTGCAGCGAACGAACCGCGATCTGATCGCCCACGTGTGTTTGCAGCTGATAAATAGCTGAGTCGCGTGGTCTTTTTTGCTGTCCATCCATCGACAGCCACTCTATGTCCCTCCGACTGTTGCTTCTTCCCGTTGTAGCCATTCCCCTTCTTCTCCAATGTCGACATGTCCGCTTTCTGCTTTTTCGTCGTGAGACCTTCGTCCTTCTCTTCATCATTCTGCTCTGTTTGTACTACATCCGGTCTCTGCTACTTGGACTGGGTTCTCTTCTCCGTGGCAATGCCCGTCTGGTGACTCACGACCTCTCCCATCAGAGACAATTCTGTCCTCCCAAATTCATCGATCGAGGATTCAGTGATCTGCCCCTCATTGGTTTATTTGTGATTCATTTAGAAATTCTCCTTTTTTAGACGGTCTCTGGCATTTACAACACGAGAAATTTTCGTATTCTGCCAGTCAGGGACGCCGTTTATATATGGAGGATAGGATGCATTTTGTCCACGATCCAAGCGCGAATATTTCCATTTTTGGTATATTCGATGGTCACGGAGGAATGGTATGGGGTATCAAATTTTACTTACACTCGATTTTTTCAGTATGTGTCCGATTATCTCGAATGTCATTTTGCCTGTTCGATTCGAGATCGTCTTCGTAAATTCAAAGAGAAAAGGAAAATCACATTGGCATCGACGTCGAGCCCCGACCCAATAGCCGATGTGAGTCGATTTATCTATGCGAGATGGGCAAATGGTTTCAGGCTATCATAACGGAGGTCTGCCGACTGGATGACGCGATTTCCTCGTTTGATCCGAAGTTTACAAGTCTGACAGGTGGGTGTCCCTCTCAAACAACAGAGATCCAATTTCTAGGGTCCACAACGATCGCCTTGGTTCTTGAAAAGAACAGACTTCTGACTGTGGTCAACCTGGGTGACAGTCGAGCGGTGGCGTGCGGCATTTCCAACCGAGCAATTCCCCTCAGTCAGGATCACAAACCCGAGAATGTGAGCCTCTTCTGCCCACCTTATTCCTTCCCGATATTGGCTCAATCTACACCTCTAAGCTTCTTCTAGTTGTGCCAATTTCTAGCTTATTTCCTTTCCTGGAAAAGTCAGCAACATGAGATCAAACAATGCTCGAGTTGGCAAAACACTCGTGTCAGTCGAGTGTGATCCAATTGGAGTTCTCTCTGACCAGTTGTTTGTCCTTGGTCTGTACTTCTCTCGGTCATTCCAAGGATTTCATGTTTTTGGTTCTTCTTCTTCCATTTATTCCATCTTCCCCAGGGGAAGAA
This sequence comes from Oscheius sp. DF5033, assembly GCA_964036215.1. Classification (NCBI taxonomy): domain Eukaryota; kingdom Metazoa; phylum Nematoda; class Chromadorea; order Rhabditida; family Rhabditidae; genus Oscheius; species Oscheius sp. DF5033. The sequence continues at coordinate 5,261,156 of CAXIWN010000006.1, forward strand.
GTGAAGGGCGTGGAGTTGCAGAGCCGTTGAATTGAGAGGAGTCATCTCATAGCGTCGTCGTTGGCAATCTCGTTATCCCTCTCGACCGAATCACCCGCCTCAACTGAGCCAGACACCGGCACGCGGTTGATTGTCTTTCTTTTCGGGACCCTTTCTACCTTTTTCAGGTTTTGATTCGACTTGAGTCGCCCTGGCAGCTGTCTTGCTCTTCGGTCGACTAATTTTCCAATTTTTTGAAGATCAACGAATGATTGACATTTTTTGTCTCGTCGTCTTGCCGGGGATTTTCTTCATTTCGCCTTTATGTTCCCGCACTAAGGTCTTTATGGCTATTCGTCAAAGGTTCCGAATCATCTTGGAAACGAGCTGGGATCACCTCCAGAAGGCGGGGAACAAACAAGGCGTAACTTATTTGGCCAGCCCATTCGGGCCACTTTCTCTTCTCGACAAGATTCCCCCTCTTTAAGACAATCAGAGAACAAAAGGTCAGGCATCTGATTATGGATTCAGATAGAACCAGCTGCCTTCTGTTTCTCCATTAGCTTAGGTGTTGACTGGGCCAACTTTCTAGCCAAAGAGTAACTTTTGCCGTTATTCTCACACAAATAATTCACGCCCATTTGAATCTTCCTTGATCATTCTATTTGATCTCGTCCTCCTCCGATTTCTTTTTCTCGTAATTTTGGGTCTAATTAGTCGCTGCTATGCTAACTGGCAATTCTACCTCGTCCACTGATCAACTCGTGTTTTTTTCAGCCAGCCGAAAGAAGACGGATTGAACTCGCTGGTGGATTTGTTTCTGACGACAATCGGGTCGAAGGAATTCTCGCCGTCTCCCGGTACGTTCTTAAAAACAATCCCTTTTTCTTCTCCTTTTAATTGCCATCCCATCATAATTGGTGGTGTCCCGTCTCCCACTCTCCCTCCTATACGACGAATATATCCCTTTTTGGTCGACATCTTGTCATAATATTTAACCGACTACCATAACCAGTTGATTTCTTGCGGGTGTTCTCCTCCCCTAATTATCCTCCCCCTCTTTTCCTAAATAACGGAGACCGGAAGTACAACTAATAAGGGGCAAACAAATTGGTCGCACTTCCTCGTCTAATTCGATGGCTCTTTCGATTACTCTTCCCCGTGATTTTGGTATTACGTATGGCTTGTTCGTGACGAAAAGCGATCCATCACGGGTCCAATTATCACAATGGCCATCAAGGGAGAAAGACCTCCGGGAGGGTCTTCGAATAAAAAAGACGGTTTCAGTTCATTTGGTGACACGTTTTTAAAGCGTCGCGGTGTGTTGACAGCTCAGCCAGACGTGACTCGAATCGACCTTTTGACTCGACCACTCAAGTGGGTCTACTCTTTCTTGCCTTTTTTTTATTCTGATTTAGATTTGTAATTGTTGCTACAGACGGATTTTGGGACGTGATCAGCAACCGCGAAGCCATCAAGTTGGCCAATCAGTTTTTGAGGTGAGTCGACCCAGATGTTTCTCGTCGCCATAACCGACTAATTCAGACGGAACAAGAAGTGGCAGACAATTTCAAGTTTCCTCGTTCGTGAGGCTTTACGTCGTGAATCGCAAGACAACGTCTCCGTGCTTTTCCTAAAACTGAGGTAGGGTGCCTGCTCTAATTCCTGCAATTCAAAGACTAATCCCTTCGGGATGGCGACCCTCAAGGAGCACTTCTCCTGAGCCAATCATCGCCCTCTATTTTGATGTTCCCTCGCATGGCCGCTCCCGCATATCCTGATTGAATTCTCTACAGGCAGACCACCCCCGGTTGCCCTCTTTTTCCCCCTACAATTGTCTCCCTCTTCCTTCTCAGACTTCTCCCTTTCCCTTATCTGTTCCTTGGCATCAAGTCAATTAGTCGCCGTTTTCCCGTTGCAGGTGATGCCCTCCCACCGTCTCTGTCAGCTCTTTCGTGCTCCTTCAAACCGATCTCTTGACTGGACCGTGGCCCTGGCCAACGATGCCCCAATTTCCAAACTCAATGTGGTATGGCCCTGCTCTAAATTATAACTAATTATCAGTTTAGATAACTTACGCGTATATCGCCCCGTTAATAATTACGGTAGGTATAGTTGGCGATGTGTTGACAGTCATCACTCTCACTCATCCTTCTCTTCGTAAAACTTCGATTATCTACACCTACTTGACTCTTCTCGCCATGACCGATCTCGTAAGTCGTCTTCCTATCTTCCTCAACCCAAATTCTTTCAGTTGACGCATCTCTCCGTCATCCCCATGGTGCGTGGCCTTACAAGAAATGACCAATATTTTTAAAAAATAGGATAAATAGCGGATAATTTACAGGTAATGTGGATGTTGGATATCCGTGCGTGTACGGCGGCTGCCTCATTCTTCTATGCCCACGTTGGTTTCCCACTGGCCAATGCCCTCATGGGGTCGAGTGTCTGGATTGTCGTCTTCCTTACTCTTTCCCAATTCATGGCCGTTTGTCGTCCATTCGCTTATGGTCTCCGATCCAGGTACACTCCCCGTCGTCTATCATTGACTCTTTTCCAGAAAAGTTTGTCTCCTTCTTTTCTGCCTGGCTTATATCTTCAATTTTTGTATTTACGCGCCATGGGCCATCAAAAAAGAAGTGCATAATCTGAAGGATGTCGTCCCCGAGGTAGTCTCTCCCCTTTTCTTTCTCTCATTATCTGTCCTCCTCAGCTTCCGGATGAGATTTGTCCGTTTGTCGTGTGTGACACCCCTCTCCCCGAATGGTTTATGCTCTACGAGGGCATTCGAGAGTTGATCTCGCGGGTCTTCCCATTTTTCTTGGTCGCCTTCCTCAATGCCAAAATTCTCATAACATACAGGTATTGCAACAAATTCAGGCCATTTACGGGGAAATTTTAGAAATACAAAAAAGGACAGAATGGAGCGACTGGCTAATTCACAGAAAAGATTTGTTTACGAAAAAAGCGAAAAAGTAAGCGAGATCGGATCCAATCTGACCAATTTACAGGAAGAAAAACGACTTTTTATTCTTTTATGTGCTATAATTATAATTTTCTTCCTGTGTACAATTCCAGCTGCCCCGCTGACAATGCTTGTCGCCGATAATAAATCAAATAATTTGACATTTCAAGTTTGTTTCCATTAGATATTACTGACCTCATTTTCAGATATTTCGTGCTGTAACGAATCTTTTGGAATGTACCAAATTTGCCCTAAATTTCTATTTTTATTGTCTCGTCAATCCGGATATTCGTCGAATTTGTTGCCATGTGATAACTTGTCGAAAGATATCGAGACCTCCTCGAGTAAAAGGCCAGCCAACTACTCCCATTTCCCTGTATACGAGGTGGGAGCCAGAAAGAAAAAAGTAACCAAAAAATTAGGTCAACTAAAAATTCTACTTTGAGGGGACGTTCTGGGTCTGAAAGTAGGCGAAGTTCCCGGAATGACGATAATTATGGAACATTGAGGTTTGAATAAACACCAAATTTGACGGACATTTGTTTAGGAAAGATTCCAACAGGAAGGCGACACAACCCAATGACGCTCAAGTTTTAATTGAGAAACTGACAGTCATCAAAGAAAGTGAGAGCGACACTGGCGAACGAGTATAGCCTCGACTTAGCGTGTGATTTCAATTACGGGTAATTATAAACAAATAAACTTCTATTAAAGGAACCGTCCCACAGGTGTGCTAGCGTGTGCACAGAGCGCCCGCAAAATTTGAATTTGTGCACAAGCAAAATGTTGTTATTTTCGTTTTTGTCGCTATTTTGCTATTTTCTGATGTTTTTCTTGATTCTTTTGAGCTGCTAAGGTAGTTTTAGGCACTGCTTCACAATAGTAAAAACTTTACAGAATCAAAATTGGTTCAAAATGAACGCAGAAAGACAAATTTTCGTTGAATGTCCAATGTCGCATTTTTCTGCGTTTTTATTTATTCCTAGCTTGTTTGATCCACTTTTTATTGTTCTCCTAATTTTTTGGTGTCGAAATATGTAAGAAATTACTTGAAATATCTTTAAATCACCGAAATAGCGAAATTTGAGCAAAAATATACGTAACAGTATGCAGGTACGCAAAACAGTGTGGGACGGTTCCTTTAATATATTCATTCTAAATACCAAGATATTTCATTTTTATATGAACAGTATCAGCAGCTCTGACCTGAGCGTTTGGCAAAATCTTGCAATTTATCAAGTTGTTCCTGGTTTGTAGACGGCTTGACAGCAGACAAAGCTTTATCAAAGTCAGAAGTCTAAATTTTGGGTGTATTGTTGTTATGAGATACAAGAAAATACTTTTAGATGTCTAACATTATCTGCTTTCGTGTTTACCAATTTTTTACGATCAATATCTCTTACAGGAATCATGGATGCTTCTTTGCATAAATTTGTTAAATCTAAATGATAAAATAAGAATAAATAACGAAATACCCGAGTATGAATAACCACTAGTTCGCGAAGCTATGTATCTAAAAATTCTTACATAATACTAAAAAAATCTCAAACCTAATATCAGAGTCTGTTATTCCTTTTGATAAGTTATATTTCTTAAGGATGCACTTTATGAGATTGAAACGAGCAGCATCGTCGGGCAAATTCAATAAAATCCTTTTGGGGAAACGGCTGAATGATAACATAGAAGCATCCAACAGAGCTTACCGTAAAACAGCATCATCAAGTTCATAAGGACGATTTGTAGCGCCTAGAATAAAAATCCTGTCGCCTAAATGCACATTTCGCTGTATACTTTTGACTAACCAGTATTTGTTCCAGCTCCGTCAACTTGTAACAAGAATTCCGTTTTGAGACGACGGCCTGCGTCAGTATCATTACTTGTCCGCTCGGTAAGAATAGAATCAATTTCATCTGCAAGGTTGCCTTAAATGAGATAACTTTATAGACGTACCAATGAAGACTATACAAGGTTGTGCATTTCGTGCCATTTGAAAAAGAGCTTTTACACTTTTTTCGCCATCGCCCACCCACTTTGATGTAAGACTTGATGCTGAAATGTTGAAGAATGTCTGCTTCGATTCACCAGCTAATGCCTTTGCCTAAACAACTTCGAATAAAAAAACGACAACATACCAAGAGAGTTTTACCATTACCAGGTGGACCAAACAAAAGAATGCCTCTAACAGGTTGCCTGAGGCCTTTAAACAATTCAGGATTCATAGATGGCAACAGAACAGCCTAAACCATTCCTTTAATACTGAGATTTCAAACATGCAAGTAATAATCTATAAATAATCACCTCTTCTAACGCGATCTTCGCTTGTTCACATCCGGCAATGTCGGCTAACGTTACATCAGTGTCTTGTAAAATGTCTGCTAATAGTCTTGCTCCAATCTGTGGATCAACTCCCTTCAATATCTTTTCCTGGAGTGATAGCTGGAAAATAACCATTTGACTAGAATACAATCAACAAACCGGTTTTGTTTTTTCTTTTTCAGAATTTTTATGGGGTGTTAATGAACGTTCTATTTGCATCTTTGAATTTTTGTACTGCTGTACTCTTGAGACACGATGTACAGGCTGTTGTATTGGAGGTATACCTCTGACCAGTATACGATTGTCATTTTCAATTTGTTGAACTGAAAACAATTACACTATGGGAAAGCAAACACTCACTTAATGTTTCAAAACGTTCTTGAGCTCCTTTTATATATCCATCAAGTTTAATCATAGAGTCTCTAATTTCCAATTTCTGTGCAGCAGATAAATGCTTTGCACTAATTTCAACAGCCTGAAATAAGCATAAAAAGGATGCTTGAACAGTTCTAAACAAACTCTTCTAAAATGAGCCAAAGCATCTTTATAAAGTTCGCAGATTTGGGCTCGATTGATCCTCTCATCTAGGCAATTTATTTTATGTTAATATCGTAGAAAAGCATATGAGATTACATAAAATAAAAACCTCTTGATTTTTCATCCAATTCTACAGCTTTCTGAAGACACTTTTTCCCTTCTTCATAATGCGTCGTGTAATGAGCAACTTTGTCAACAGCATGCGCATCGACAGTTTCTTTAATCAATTTAGCTACTGTCTATAAAATAAAATATAAATATAAAGAAATTGTACCGTTTTCCAGGCCTTCTTCGCTTTCTTGTTATCGGTGCTCATTATATAATAGTGGATCCTAAAATGCTGAATGATTTGATCATAATAAAAGAACTGATAATTGTAAAAAGGGCCAAAAACGAGAGCATTCAAGGCATTTAATGTCTATTCACTAAATAGCATATACATTTAATTACATAACTAAAACAACATGAAATCAAGCATCTTCAAATCCTCGAAAACAAGTTTTTAGTTGAATTGTTGGTTGTTGTTGTGAAATCTAGGCATTATAAACAAGAGAAAATATCAAAAAGGCTTACTGGATTGTGAGTATTAGTATTTTTCATAAAATATTCAATCTGATGTTTTAATCCTTCTTTTAACACTGTTGCCAGAATTTTATTTTTCAGTAAAATCTAATAATCAAGATATTATAAAGGTTGAAGTGCAAACCGTTTTTAATTCTGATGGATACAATGGCGCATATGACCGTAACTTTTCGAGTGCAAATATATGTAAGTTTTGCCTTTCCACGGAATATTGCTCCCAGAAATCAAATACATCCACAATGAGTAAACGGAGAAGGGAGTCAAGCAACGATGTTATTATCGAACTTTCTAGAACCATTGAAATTGCATTTAATATTTCTGTTAACTACTTTTTTCTAAATCGATATTGTCGGTTAAACGTTCAACAAATTTCACTGTCATTTGAATAAGAATTAGCTCCTCCTAAACACATTACCGAAAAGAAAATAACAAACCTTTTTAAGTACGATATCGTAATTTTCAACTGAAATAAGATTCGAGAAATCAGACATCAGATAGAGGATGAGAAGAAAATTGAGCTTGGTTTGGCAAGACAAATTGGAAAAAATGTTATACATATCTAATATGGCCTAGAAATTGTAAATATTTCTGTTTAAACTGTTAAACCTTATTATTTCCCGAGACTATAATACGCCGAATAAAGGCTATTAATTTTTCATTAAAATCCGAAAAATCCAAGATTGTTTGCCATTCCGCTGTGGTTATAATGGATAACACAGCGGGAAGTAATTTAATTGCTTTTTGTTCGTCCATACATAAAATGCTGTAAAAATATGATTCAATTTTTACAACTTTGTTACATGCTCAGCGTCTTTTCTACGACGTCCACAAAGTCTATTTGATTATATTTAAAATGACCAGTATGAGAAAGTAGAATAGACAGCGAATGCAAATAGCTCTGATATACGAAGTTAAACAGAAGAGATACATACCTTATTGCATGCTTCACTGATGTTGTTGCAATTATTTCTAAGAATATAACATATACCATTTATCAAGGTTTTAAATATAGAGCATTCAGGAAATTTTAAAACGACATTATGTGATTTTGTGAGTATATCAGACAAAGCCAAAAATATTGACGACCAATCTTTCTGAAAAAGTCATTACTATTATCTAGATATATTAAGTGTTTACGGCAACTAAATTTTTGTAGGTGATATCATTCGTGTCCGAGTTTATCCCCCAATTTTCATTGATTGCGCTGATCCATAAAGTTGCAAGGATGTCGAAATCCGAATCATTGAGTTGCTCTAATAATTCCTTATGCATACTTTGAAGACGCTCATATATATCTATGTACAACAGTCATTATAAAGAAAAGTGAAGAACCTTTCGGTACATATTTAATGCAATATATTTCAGCCCATGTTTGCAAGAAAGGTAAACTGCGACCTTTTGCTACCGTTCCATTTTCAATGCAAACTAATTCAGCCGTTAGAACATAGCACAATCGTTTTACTAAACTGGAGTCAGTGACTATGCCACTTTTTAGCAATATGATTATCGCCTAAATATTATCATAGGTGACGCTGGTACTATAAAATATAACCTCACAACCTGCATTTAGTTCTTCAACGGATACATTACTTTCCAAGGAATGTACTAGTGCCATAACAATTTGTGTTTGATATTGTTCCAATATGGATTGTTCGGGAAAGTCAGGATCCAACACAGAACTATAAACGTCCAATATTTCTTTAAATAAGTTCAATCCTTCGCGTCTTATTTCAATATTGCTATCGGCGCTAGCTACGAACGCTATTTTTATCATTTCGGACAGGTCGACTGAAAGAGGGGTATAGATAAAAGAAGCAATAACCCTCATTGGTTGGTATACATCTATCCATACTAACTGCTATTTTACGTAGAAGAGCTTGAAGCAACTTAAAAACAAGAGATTTATTATAAGTGGATATGGATCCGTTCATACCTTTAATGTAAACACTCGAGTTCCAGAATTCGGTACTATTGTAGGCTTATGGTCGTTTATATACAAACCGCAAAGATTTTCTACATCACTCTGAAAGAATTAGTAAATCAGCATAATAAATTTGACCACATATTCCTCTTTCATTTCGCTTTGTAAAACGGGTGTTGCGCATCTTTTTCCAGACCAAAAAAATTTCATTATCGACATCTTTCTATTAACAGTGTATAAATCTGTGTTAATTATTATGTTTAATAAAAAATTCTAAAACAGACATAATATTGCTCAATAAATTATTACCTCAACAGCAGATCTTGACATAAACGACCCATGCTGCATGATTTCAAAAAAAAATTCTTCAAATCCACCTTTTTCCGTTATCCATGGACCATTAATAAAATCACAACATAGTTGAGGATTATATAATAACAACTGATTTACAAAGGCTGCTACTTCTACAATTTTACCTTCGTGCTCTGATTTTAAAAACCTAAAAAATATGATTATGACACGTCTGAAAGTACTCTATAAATATTGGAAACAATTCCTTCAAGTCAACATCCGACGGCGCTTCATTGTATATTTGCAGAATTATCTTCAATGCCATCGCTTGTATTTCCTCATGCTTTTGAGAAATCTAAATTGTGTCAAAGTAAGTATTTGAAAATTACAAGGATCATAATACAGCTTTTAAGCATAACAGGAAATTCACTAAGAATTGTTCGGTTTTTGTTTACTTCTTTCAAGTTAGTAGCAGATAGTGAAGAAAGCTGTAATTTTTACATGGTAATATAATTTAACTGACTATTTGTCCAATTATTATTAAAATCTTTTTTGAAGGAAGTATCGGTCGCGACAATATTGAGAGCAATATTGAAAGAATTAGAACTACTATCTCTTCTTCTATTCTGTTTGTTAAAATTACTAACGCGTTAAAAACAAAGCTCTGTAAAACAAAATGAATTTGCGAAAAAATGCGCAAACCTGGGCAATTTCGCAATTGCAATTCTGAACTATTTCTAAAATAGTTGCAACATCTTTTTCTTTTGGCCTCCTTTCTTGCGCATATTTATGGATACAAGCATAAATGTAGCTATTTACAGAGCGAGCCAGAATGCTTTCGTTGTTCATTGTTAGTATTATTTTATTCGTAATAGAGGTTGTCAACTAAATATTTAATAATTGACTAATAATAATAATATCTCCTACATCTTTATTGCCGCTAAGTGCCAGCATAAGCCCAATAGTATCTGCTGCCATAAACTTCATATGAGTAGGCTTTAGTTCTATCCCAGAAAACAGCAAATCTAATGAACGTAATACCACTTTAATATCAAGAGGTGGAATATTCTCCGTCGTTGCAATTTGTGCAGCATCATGCAAACATGCCACTATATTTGTGGTAACCTAAAAGGTTTTGTATAAGTTCAAAAACACATACAGTATCTTGAAACAGTGGAGTTTTCCCTTCTTTTAGAACCTGGGCGATGTCTTCAACAATTTGGAGCTGATTACATGAAGGAAAAGAAAAAAGTATCTGTAAAATAAATCATAACTTCCATGCTAAATACATACTCGAGCATTTTTGTATAACTCCCATATATGAGCTCGATTGATCATATCGTCTGTAAAACCACTATGAAAAAGAGATACAGGCACTATTATACAAAACATATAATAAACGAGACGAACCTTTAATTTTTTCATCACGTTTTACAGTTTTCTGAAGATACGTCTTGCTCTTTTCATAATTTTTTTTGAAGCGAAGCGCAATTTTGCTGGCTGCCTATAGTACAAGTTGCTAGTACAAAAAAAAACTCATTACCGCTTTTAAAAAACGTTTCTTCATCTTCTTTTTGTCATCTTTGACATCAGTATTCATCGCACAGAAGTGCTGAAACATAGATCATTAGCAGTAAAAAAGGACCAGCCAGAAATGATATTTTTCTATATAACAGCTTGTTTTTGTTGATCAGTTTTAAATGCAATACGAACAAAGATCAAAACAATGGAGACATGTACAGAAAATTGTCAAAAGATATGAAATAATAATTTTTAAATTTGTTTAAAACAGACCATAAAAGTATTTAGAGCATAAAGGGGAAATAGAAACAATTTAGAGCATAACGGGAGAAAAGAAACAATGAAGAAATAATGCGAACTATGATGGCGGAGTATGAAGTAAAATGAAAAGGGGATAGAAACTACCATGGCACGTGCCGCCGTGATTCAGGCAACCTGCCCGCAAATTTGAATATTTGAAAAATTTATCGAAACCTCTTTTTGTCCAAGCTTCTTTCTTTTCATTCCAGTCTTTTCGTTGTTGTTGTGTGGCTATTTTCTGTTTTATTCTGTTCTGTATCATAGAATTTTTTAGGTTGAAAAGTCGAAATATAAAATGGCGCAGCCTGAATAGTAAGGTTTTTTTTGACAGTTTATAATCACCATTCTCAGTGATTATTTGTTCAAGCTACTTCTTATTGGAGATTCTGGTGTCGGGAAATCTTCTCTTTTAATGAGGTTCGCAGATGATACCTACACGGACTCGTATATTTCGACTATTGGAGTAGACTTTGTAATTTTTTTGGACGTATCTTATTCATGATTTTTTGTAGAAAATTCGCACTATCGAACTTGAAGGAAAAACCATCAAATTGCAAATGTGGGATACTGCTGGACAGGAACGCTTTCGAACTATCACTTCCAGCTACTATCGAGGAGCACATGGTATTATTGTCGTTTATGACATTACCGATGCTGTATGTTGATGCACATATCAATAAGATCGAACTTTAGGAATCATTTAAAAATATTAAAATGTGGTTGCAAGAAATCGAGCGTTACGCCAGTGAAAATGTGAATAAATTGCTTGTTGGAAACAAATGCGATGCTGCTCATAAACGGGCAGTTGAGACTGCTACCGCACAAGAGTTTGCTGATACTATGGGTATTCCTTTTTTGGAGGCTTCTTCAAAGGCGGCTACAAATGTGGAGCAGGTTAGCCTGTATTATTATAATTATCACTCTTTAACATTATTATAGGCTTTTCTAACTATTGCCTCCGAAATTAAAGCGCGTATGGGACCGATCCAAGGGAATGCTGTGCCTTCTGTCCGCATCTCCGGTACACCTGTCAATTCTAAGAAAAGTGGCGGCTGCTGCTAAAAATATTAGTGTTCACCCATTATTTCTCCACAATACCATGTAACTATATTATTAGCTTACTTTATGTCATTTGTGCCTTTCGTTTTAACCTTTTGATTTTTGAATAATGAAAAGAAAGATACAATAAATAGTTTCTTATCTGGTATAACCCGACTTTAGACAACAAGTGACATTGGAACAACGAAATTATAATGCAGTACCGCCAGGATCTAGCGAAACAGTAACAGCTGGAATAATCAGAGATTTTGCCGAACTTTTATGTTCGTCAAAGTGTACAGCCAGCATGGAATCCATATTTTTCTCTCTAAAATTGACGATTTTTCGAGAAAATGTGATCTACACCCACTCGATTTCGATGTTCTCAATCCTTATATCTTCTTCCGGCGTATAGACAGAAACAGCTTCTTGTGTTGGAATCAGAAGACTTCTGTTAGCTGTTTCAATATTTGTCACATTGCTGCTATTTCGATAACAAGTACTTCTTGTATTATTGGGTGGTACTGGTTCAATTTGTCGTTCTCTGAATCATAATTATTTGTCAGATGACTGGACTTGCCTTGAGTGACATAAAAATATTTCCCTAAAAGCTGTTCTAAAATTTTCAGCGCCATGTGCATAGAGCATTGGATTAATGGCACAATTGATGTATGCTGGAATTGCGAATTTAGTCCCATGGACAGCCGAGAACCTACGAAATAGATGAATAATATTGATGACAATTCGTTCGAAAAGAGAAGTGATCCGCATTCGCCACAATGTCGAAAAAAGATTGAACATCCAAAAAGGTGTCCAACATATCAAATGAAAGAGGACAACCCGTTGAACCATTTGGGTAACTTTTCGATATCTGGCCGAATTCTGTCTGAGACGACGGGATCCCTGAAAACAGAGGTGCTTACTCTCGGTTAATTGCCTCGTGTGTGTGCATGAGCAACGCCGCGTGACATCACCCACCTTGATGTGCTCACGTAGCTTACAAAAGACCTGATAATAGCACCAGAAGACAGTCAATCCCGGACCCATGTAAATAACCAGCGAACATACGCCGATATACCTGAACACGATGACCAATGATCAACAAAATTACCAAGTTGAAATATGGGGAAATTTCCAGTGGACGATGCACATAATGTGTTCGGTCTCGTCAACGTCTGTCCCATTTCTCGGCTTATATCGAAATGACTTCTAAAGATAACAAAGAATTGTCGACGGGGCAGATGAGATCACCTGCTCGGCGTACCAGTAAAGGGGCAAACTGAAGAAGACGGCGATACTCCACGCGACAAGGCTCAATCCAATGGCTGTTGGATAACTTCTGTAATATTCTCTCATTTCCTCTATTTTCTGTCATTTGTCACCGGTATCCCCTGGCCACGTCACTTTTACAGATGGCAAAATATCGGTCGGCCGCCAGGAGGGTGATAAAAAGGACGGAGGCATATTTGGCTGAAAAGGAGTCTTTCGCGTGTCGACGGCCAGTTACCAGTTGTCTCCGTGCCGTGGTAGACGCTACACATGACCGAGCCAAATGGCCAACTTTTGCCATTGAGTGAAGTGGCCGCTACGAAGATTAAATCGAAGAGGTAAATGAAGTCAGCCAGACACAATCCCAACATGTAGACATTTGTAATCGATCTCAGATATCTGAATAGGGAGATGTTGAACAGACGAGAGAGAAAAGACAGCTTACGTCTTGGAAATTATCATAGAAATTATGATGAGATTGAGGAAGCCGAGACCGACGAGCAAAAGATGGACGGCGGTAAAGGCAATCCGAAGAGACTGTGCCCCGTCACTCATGGCTGCATCCTGAAATATCGATGATTTTCCCAATTTCACGCGTCATCCTCAGTGACGAATAATTTGAGAAGGCGGTAATTCATAATTGATAGGGCCGGCGGTCAGCAGAATTCTCAGAAAGAGTCCCAGGTGCAAAAATAAGGGAACAATTCGGAGATTACCTCGACGAACAATCAAAAGATGCTGAGTAATTTAATTATTCTGTTTGGAAGGCGATGTGGGGAGAAGAGAATGACGAACCGGGCGGCCGGAAGGAGTGTTCCCGACAGCCTCACGTTCACGGACTCACGTCAGACGAGGAAGAGAAAAAAAGAGGGTGAAAAGACCGTTGCCAGGGCGGGGAAGTCCCTTTTTCTGGAGAAGGCGGCGCTGCTTTTCTCGGGAACCAGAGGGTTCGGGTTACCAACTAACACAGGCGAACAGACTAATTGTCACCCGAGAACAAACCAGAGACATTGGAAGGACAATCGACGAGGTGAATCCAAAGGAGGCCATCAGAAATAAAGAAAAACCAATTGTTCGGTTAGGCAAACAATCTTGGCCTCAATTATAGAAGATGAAATGAAGAGGACGGTGTTCATTGAGATAGAAGAAAAGACAGGACAGACATGAATATTACACGAGACGGATATTTGAGCACGTTCTCTCCTTTTAGACTAACAAGAGCCCAAAGAGCAAAAGGAATACCGTCTTTGAGAAAAAAAGAGTACTAATTTTGTCTTTGGCTCATTGCCTTTTCGAACTGAGTCAATTGGGATGCTGGCCGGAGGGCGGCGGGAGAGACGAACATTCATCACTTCCTTAGGACTTTCTGCTTATGGTCGACGTCTTTTGCCTTTGAAAAATAATAATAATTAGACGAGAGAAGAACTCTTCAGAGCCAAGAAGAGCCGAAAACTTGATCAAATTGGGCAGCATATTGCGAGGGGGCTGATTGTGGGCTTTGTTGAAGAAGAGGATGGGTATTCACCTGAGATCGCCCCCTCCGGCTATCATAACTTATTTTTCATTTCAAATATCCCGCCTCAGGGCACAAAATAGGCGATATTAGATGGTCTACGAGTTCAAAAAGGTAACGGGGGACAGAAGCAAATCAACGGCAACGCGGTTAGCCTCGGATCGAGGAGACGGCGAAAATGAATTATGCGGAGACTAAAACGACAAGCTGCAGAAGACGACTCAAGGTTAACGGGAAAACTGATTGCCGAAGGAAGCGGAAGCTGCGCGGCTTCCCCGCCGACTCAAATATGAATTGTCAGGTGGACCATGAGTGATGTCTTTAATCTGGAAGAGGATTCATTTGGATTGGTCGACAGATAAAGTTATGCGCGACGACGCGAATAGACGCAAAACAAGAATGACTCTCTCCCTCTCCCCCATAAAGCAGATTAACCTTTGACAGGGGCATGTTGTGGCACAAAAAAAGGAAAAGGAGAGGTCAAGGGAGGCAAGAGCTGGCCAGAATGACACTAAAGGACAGGATGCTGTTCCCTCCTGCCTGCTGAGCCAAGTGGCTTCGTTTATCTTAGGTTATTGGCCAAATCGGACGACGAAAATACCAAGAGACGACTCCTCTCATGGCTCCCGTAGTCAAAATAATCCCCCAATAACCATTAGTGGATGACCTCTGTTTTCCGGTGATTTTAGCTTCGTGAGACGCGGTAAATAGAAGAAAATTAGAGTCAATCAACGACGTCGAGTTCCGTGAGAGAGAACTCAGCAAAACACTTGTGACCGTCCGAGATTTGAGGTCTTTCTCCCAATTATTCTTCACGTCATTTCTCCCTCTCGCCCTCTCTGTGATTATTAATTACTCGAAGAGATGAGATCGACCCCCTCATTTAAAGGAGAGGAGGGAGATGACACTAAATGTAATTATAAAAAGGGGGAGAGCTGTTATGGCTCGCAGATGTTTTTGTATTTCTGCGAAAAGTGATAAAATTGACTTACCGAGTCCATGATGAATGTGGCCTGGTGTCTCTAATGAAGAGGATTTCTCCGATGAGATTATTCTGTAACGGTGAGCATGAGACAAAGACGAGAGACGACAACGAGATCACGGGGCCAATCTACCAAACATTGCCCCATTTTGTTAATGACATGCTCTCATTTCGAGCTGCCACTTCCGGAGATACCGGATAAACAGGACGAGAAAAGGTACAAACTGAAGCAAATGAAATAGCGACAATTAATGAAAGGTAGGCGGCCAGATGAATGATAAATTCATAGCTCATTTTGCATGTTTCTTGTGTGATCGAAGAGGCCAATCATAATTGTGGCCGAGTTCTTTTAAAAGAAACAACGGAAACGCGTGGCAGGAGAGAAAGAGAGACAAAAACGGGGAAAAAAGACGAAGACTCCTTGGGAACTCATGAATAGGTCCGGGGGATAACAAATGGATGGCTCCTTTGCATTAGTAAAAGGGACACAACTCCATCGACGATGTAAGCGATCATCATTATGCCCCCGTATAATTGTGTGTCTTCCATGTAAATCAGACCCGTTGACGTAGTAATTGAGAAGGAAAAGAATGTTGGAAGGAAGGCGGCCCCCGTGGCCGACTAATTCATTGTGACAGGGGTATTCCCAGATTCATAAATATTTCTTGACTCTCTCTCTCTCTCTCTTTCTTGTCCCCTGCAACGGACAGCTCGTGTACGGACTTTGTTTCCATAATTTATCTGTCATATTATAATATACAATTGATAATAATTAGACACAAAGTCATCCAAATCATCGGCGAGAATGATGATTGCGGCGGGTTGGTAGGAGCGGTCGAAGGCGTCGTCGGTGACGTCGTCGTTGCTGTGGTGGTTGTGCTAGTCACAGCTGGAGTGGTTGTTGTTGTCGTCGGAGTGGTGACTGTTGGTGCTGTGGAGGTACTCGGTGTTGTCGAAGGAGTTGTGGGAGGCGTCCGGGTGGTGGATGTCGTAGATGAAGAAGTTGTGGGAGTACTAGGTGTTGTCGAAGAAGTTGTGGGAGATGTCACGGTGGTGGATGTCGTCGATGAAGGGGTTGTGGGAGATGTCACAGTGGTGGATTTCGTGGACATGGTAGTGACAGGTGGCGCGGTTGATGGAGTAGTGACAGTGGAAGGAGTACTTGCCTGTAAATGGAATTAAGTGGTTGAAAAACGAGAGAAATGTGTAATGAGGTAAAGAGAAAGACTCACAGTGGTAGGGGAAGGGGTAACTACTGGGGTGGACGTCGATCGTGAAGTGGATGTACTTGTGGAAGTCGAAGTTGTTGTGGTGGATGGCGTGGTGGAAGTTGTCGCTGTGGTTGTCGATGGAGTCGTGGACGTCGTGGGAGGAGAAGTGGTAGTTGTGGGTGAGGTAAGAGTAGTTGAGGTGGTTGGATTGGTGGTCGTGGTAGTTGTTGAAGATGAAGTTGTCGAGGTGCTTGTTGTTGATGTGGTGGTCGTCGAAGTGGATGTTCTTGTTGTCGTCGACTGCGTAGTCGAGGTTGGGGTAGAGGATGAGGTGACAGATGTCGACGTGGTTTGTGTAACTACAGGTAAAGTTGTGGTGGATGAGGTTGAGGTTGAGGATGTGGTTGGGGAAGAAGCGGTGGAGGATGTGATGCTTGATGTCGTCGGTGAAGTTACCGTAGTCTGTGTAGAGGTAGAGCTGGTTGGTGAACTAGATGTCGTGCTGGTAGTGATGGGTGGAGAAGTTGTGGTGGTAGTCGGCGACGTACTGGTCGTGCTCGCCGTGGTAATTGTTGATACTGTTGATGGGGTTGTCACAGTTGTTGTGGTCATTCCTATAGCTCTTCAATATTATTTCTCCCTCGCTTTCTACCTGATGTCATTGTATTTGGCAGAGGAGTAATCGTACTGACTGAAGAAGGAGGAGCAGTAGTCGGAAGTACAACAAGACTGGGCACTGGAAACGATGTCTATCATTGCCGTAAGGGTAAAACTAACATTTTACATGGCCGAGGTACCCATAACCGTAATTGTTACTTTTTCCAATGACATAATAAGTGTATCCACCAGAACTAGGCGTATTTCTGTAGGTGATAAAGTGTATCCCCTAAACGGATAGCCATCTCTAAGAGCAAATAGCCATACCGGAGTGGGGACCACGTAAGTCATGGAAAAGTAGCTGACACCGTCGACACTGATGACATCGCTCGAAGCAGTATCAAGTTTACCAGAATCATCGATATAGATTGCCGAGCAGACAAGAGAAGTACAAATGACTTCGATCGAGTCGTTGGCATTTCTCGTATAAAAATAAGAGGGAGCCAGAATGAACGAAGTTAGCGACGCCACCGAAGTGACAAAAGCTCCTTTTCCGCCAGCTGATGAACTGTCATAAACCCTCGTTATATGGGTAGCCGAGCCACTAAAACAGAGGATATTTGAATGACGAGAGGAAATTACCCAGCATGGAATGAGACAGCCCTCCCAAAGGAAGAATAATTCTGAAGGACGGAGATCTTCGAGGGATTCAAAGTAACCAATTGGACTTGTCTTTGAGATGAGCCGCCGGCTGAAGTGGCTGTCACCTGGATGACGTTCTTTATAGCTGAAAATACAATAACCAACATTCTGAGTGATTGGGCAAGTGCTGGGAATGTCGATGTAGAAACTGCCGGTGCTTACAGTGTCGGACACGTGGTCATCGTCGACCCATTCGTAGGAGCGGCAATCTAGGAGATATCCCATAGGATAAAGACAGTGTTACCAAAAGAGGGGACAGGCTGTGGCATAAAAGCGACGTGGTCGCAACTTCCTCCATAGACACCAACGCAAGTGACACCGGCTACAACCTGATGCGACATATTTCTAGTCAGAGAAAGTAATCTCACTTGGATGGGCTGGTCAGATTGGATTCGATATGTCCTCGGCAGACCATCCGGTGTCGTCAGTGCAATATAATCAGTCATTCCTCCCATTGTATTGACCTAAACTGAACTAGAAATTAAGCACACAAGACGGTACCTGAAATGTGAGTGGACTTCCCCCGTCATGTTCAACGATATTCATTTGTACATTTGCCGTTCCCTGCGATGAAATGAATGTGACAACTTGATATTGTAGATCGTCTTTCATCGCAGGCGGAAGTGTAAAAGTGAAGAAAGTAGAAGCCCAATTCACAGGTAGTACTGCAATATTTCGACTTTTTTTGTTTGATTACTTATGGAAATAGTTGACGTGTGGACAAGCAATTATACGACTACGATAAGGGCGCGTCAAATGATTCACTGGACCAACCCATGAAAGTATCTCCTTGGCCTGTGACAAAGTCATAGTTATTAGCCAGAAGGGTGACGGGACAGCTTGAATTGGCTGACAGTGTCACGTTTGGGACTTGGGAAGTCTGGGGAGTTTCTCGTGAATCGTAGGCAAATCCATAATAAGATGGAACAGACATCTGAACGAGAAGAGTGGAGGAACTGGCGGTAGACTTACGGAGACAGAACTGTTTGCCGGAACAGTTATTGTTTTAGAAACCAAGTCAGTAAAAAAGTCTTCTCTGTAGAACATGGTAAAATCACAAGAACCGCCATTGGCTCCATTTAATACTGAAAATAGAAAAGGTAAGACCGGCGAAGAGGCGCCTACTCGTCACAGAGAGATTTTGATTGGGGACGGCCGTATTACTGTCGGCATTTCTGAGATAATTCCAGTAGAAGAGAGTTCCCTCGGAGTCATGACAAAACACAGTTGGGGACAAAAGGAGAAGCCCTTAAAGTATTAAAATTGAGAATAAGGATAGTGAACTCACCCAACGCGACGATCATTGCCGGCGGCTGGCTCCGAGATAAGCATAGGATGCAATTACGACCGCCGCACCTACAGATAACAAGGATACGCCGGGATGGTCGAAAGAAAGAGTCAAAATCTCCTATAATGTCGTTGCCCAAAGATCAGACACAAAAAACAAACGCAAACAAAGCTAATATTTATTCAAATTTATTGCGGACATTGTAGACGGTAGAGGTCATATTGACCGGCGGAGATGTTCGCCACGGCGTTGACATCATACATGAAACAGTTGTCGTGACCCGATTCGAAAGCTGAAAAAGATCCCTCCGACACGTCATCAGTCATTGTTGTGTTCCCAGGTATTTATGTCTTGGGGGAAAGTGTGAATGGACAGGGCTTATCACATTTTTGAAATTGATAGCTCCACCCTTTTAGAGTCAGTCAATACCCAAACTCACGAATGAACGGATTCCAAGCATAGGCGACACACGGATGTGGCCTGTAAATTGGAAAATTCATCGAACACAAAGTGGAGCAATGAGGGGCGTCGATAGTCAACCCGATGGAGACGAAACCACCTGGCGCAGAGAAGGTCGGATCACTGGCAGAGCCTGTCATTTGCCAGGTACAGACTCCTGTTCCAGATGAAGCTAATATTTTTCTTTAGGAGTCGAATGAAGGTCAACTTACAGTTTGCCTTACAGTTGACATCTTGTAAATAATATCGACTGTTGCTCAAGACGATTGGTGACTGGTCAATTGTCGACTGGAGCACACAGGGGCCTCCAGGACCTGTTGTGATGTAGGCTTCACAAGTAAAACTCGTCTCCTGGAGGCACATGGCAGCACAGTCTTGTCGGGCTCCCACTGCCTTGTATCCTTTTGAGGATACTCGACTCGATGGGTCGATGCTGGGTATCTTGCAACCTGGCTCCTGGACTAAACAATCAAGTTATCTTTCTTTTCCAGCTAACAACGTACTGTTTCCACCTCCATTATTGCCACCAGGTGTGACTCCACCATTTCCTCCGTTATTTCCAGTTCCGCCATCTCCTCCATTTCCACCAGAAGTTTGCGTAGTCGCTCCTCCGCTGTTTCCATTATCTCCCGTGTCTGAGGCGGGCGTAGTTGCCGTTCCGGAGGTAGCTGAATTTGTTTCTTCTGTTGCAAATCGGATAACTAACTGCAGAGTCCTCCCTCACAGACCATTTCATTAGTCAGCGGTCCATATTCGATCTCACATGCCGACGCGTCTCCCATGACCAGGCTCCTACTCCTTGTCGACGTACAGAGCTGGTTACAGGTTTCCCAATCACTCCACGCGCTGTAGATGCAAGATCGATCGCATTCAATTGTCGACGCACATTCCTAGGCTCGAATTATTTACGGAGAAAGAGGGGCCACCTTGTAATCGGTATCCGGCTCGGTGCAGCTACCACTCTGTTGGATAATTGATCTTGTTCGAGAGCGATATCCCGTGGTGGTGCAAGTTGCGTTGCATTCAGAAAAAGCTGTCCATTCACTGTAGATGCAGCCCGAGTCACATGCCTAAACTTCATCTTCGTTGTCTAAAGGCTCTCTACCTGTGTTCCACAGCTTCCTGTCTGACTTTCTTCGCTTTCCATACAAGGAATGCCGTTTCCGCTGGCTTGCGATAGCACGGATCTGCTCCTGGTTCTGACTCCCGTACCGCACGATACAGTGCAAGCAGCCCACTCACTCCATTGGGTGTACTCACAATTTTCTAAACAATTTGCTTATTTTGAATCATTTTTACTGGGTGGTGGGAAACAGTTTTTAGTCCAGAGATTTTGCGGACCGCTGGCGAGGGTCCCAGTTGGGGCGGTCGAGTAGAGTGTGCAGAGGGAGGCTCTATAATGAGTTGATGGTAATAATCAATCGGATAGGTACCGATCTGTGGACACTACAAACGAGGAACAAGATCTTCCCCAGTAGTTTGCTATGCAGAATTCTCTACAACTGGATTCCGTTGTTTGGCCTGAAGAGGGAATGCCCTTTAAAAAATAATAAAACCTGGGGAAACACTGGTCGGGTCGCTGGGCGCGGTGATGGACGATTGGTTGAGAAGAAATTGACAGTATCCGACTGAGGGGATCGGCTCCCCATCACAGACTGAGACATACAACATATAAACACGTTGATCGACAAAGATCTCCTGACTTAGATCCACCTAAACTCTTGTACTACTCCTGCCCAACTCGGGCCACCTTGTCATACAAGAAACAGTCGCTGGTTGCATCTCCTCCCCATAACATGGCAGTACACTCAAAGCTCGTCTCCGAAATGCATCGTTGTTTACAGTCGGGCTCCAATGGGTACATCTTTTTCTGTCCTTGACCGAGGTTCTGCTTGGTGCTGACTCCTTTGAGAATGGGATGGAGGGCACCTGGAAATTGTAACAAATATCAAAGAAGAAACTGACAATCGATGGAAGCCCTGACGAGGGGGACGACGAGTAGCAGACACAGCCACATGGTCGAAAATGTACCTCGTTCGGAGCTCGTTATCCGGTTCATGATCCCCCGATTAGTCTCACGCCCCGAAAGAGCACAATGTTCATTTTTGGATTAGAATATCACTATGTTTTCTCTGGATGACGCCAGGCGAAAAACAGGGGGCAGGTGTACTTGTTGACTCCGGGCAGTCGACTGTTTTCGTCTTTTGGCCAATCTTCATCTTTAACATTTTGCCCTATCTACGCATCGATGTCCGCTGCCGTTGGTCATCCTTATCGACATAAAATCATAATTCCACATGGGCCTAGCTTCTCCTCCGACTGGTCAGCTGTTATTCCCGCCTCCATCGATCAAACAACCCAATGCACGACCCCTTCCCGTTGCCCGATGTCTTCTTCACATTCTGTCGTCCTTCGGTCTGAAGAGCGACTTGCCGTTCCACGGTCAGTTCTTTCCTCTTTTTTTTTCTCCCGGGCCCCCAGTCCCCCATTGATTTCCACTTTCGGGAGGTCTGGATTCTATTAAGTTCATCCAAATGGCGACCCTGTTTCTTCCTTCCGACCTCGAACTCGTCCGGCTTCTTCGCCGACTTCTCTTGGGCCCTTCCAACCGGCCGATGGTTGCATTCCCTTCATTTGTCCCTCCAAAAGAAGGTCTGCCTCGATCCGAATCTCAGCTTTCGACTATTTCCGACTACCTCGAGTGCGTTCTCTTTCAAATATCAATGGATGCCAATTAAAACGGAATGGGGGCCAACGTGCAACATAATATGTTTATGTTTTGAGCGGGGGATTGCCGACTTCGACGGCAGGGGCAAAAGTTCAGCCGTCGATCAAGCTACGTGCCAAAACGCAGACTTCCTCCAAGAGACTAATGAACACGTTTTCAGCGTCGAAAGATCCAAGTCTTTGCATTCGCCTTTGAACTCGTCACTTCGAAAATGTGAAAGAACAGAAGGAGAAAAGAAAGTTTGTGTATCCGAAATCCCAGGGAAAAATGTTGACTTGCAGGTGGTGTGTTTTGCTGACTCGATGGGTCTCGACCTTTGTCAAATCAAACCCATCTTTCCCTACAACACAAGCGACGAAGATATTTTAAGTCAGACGCCACCCTCAGCCAGCAATATTTCCAGTCTCGCCGCTATCAGAAAGCATGTCTTTTGTTTGT
Source organism: Oscheius sp. DF5033 (assembly GCA_964036215.1). NCBI lineage: Eukaryota > Metazoa > Nematoda > Chromadorea > Rhabditida > Rhabditidae > Oscheius > Oscheius sp. DF5033. The sequence continues at coordinate 5,283,793 of CAXIWN010000006.1, forward strand.
TGAAACAAGGAAATTTTAGAGATTCACGTCCCTCGCCACAACCTCCGCCTCCTCCAACGGCCGCTGCTTTCAATTGTCCGCGTTATCTGCAACTCGTCGGTCAGAATACTTCCGTCTGGAAAGATCCTTCAATTGTACAGAAAGAATTGCTTCAAAAGGTTTGAACTTTTGAAACTTTGGACGAATTTGTGTAAATGTTAGGCGAAAACGAAAGGAGTGGCGTTGAAATCGTCGTCTGTGATGGGAATGACATTCTCGGGTGTCGTCGCCGTCAAGAATATTTCATTTGAGAAGAAAGTTTGGGTCCGGTACACAATCGACGACTGGCGATCCTTTGTCGACAATCGTTGCCATTATCTGAACAGTCTCTCTCAAGAAGGACTCGACCTCTTCTCCTTCAACATTTACCTGCCACCAGCGATACCAACCGGGGCAACATGCCACTTCTGTCTAAAGTAAGATAGTCATTACTGGTTGATATATTCTGTAGGTACGAATGTGAGGGGACAGTCTTCTGGGACAACAACGACGGTGCCAATTATGTCTTGACAGTTCGTTCGCTGGGAGAGACATTCATGCCGAAGGATTACGAACAGCCAATATTCTATTAAATTTTACGGGTTACTTGCCTTCTCCTCCGATGCTCAATTGTCGAGACCTCTCAATAAATAATAGTTTATGTGTTAAAATGGTCCTATCAGTGCCATAAGTTCTCTCCTCGGCCCTTCTTATCGCCTCCACGTTGCTACCGCCGCCCATAATCCGAATATCTCTGCCACTGCTTCCATTCCTTTTCCCGTCATTTCGCTTATTTTCTCCCTAAACATAAAAATTTTATTCAGGATGCGGCTGTGGCTGCTCCTTGGGTTTTGCCTGGCTGTGCTGGGACAGGAATTCCAAATAGATCCAGGATGTCCGTCCGGCTTCACTGGGACTGGCTGTCTCAATCGTAATCTTTTTATTGTATAAAGTAATCCTTCTATAGCTATCTGTTCCATGTCCTATCCCAATCCGCCTCATGACGGGCAGGCCAACCACGGAGACACAATTGCCCGATTCCATAGCCAGACTTGCCGTGAAATGTTCTCTTTTCCTGTCGACAACTTCATGAAAGATCTTTACATCAGCGTCGTTGTCAGCACCAATGAGAACTTCCCGACTCCGAAGCTATATGACCCGGCTGGCAATCTTTATCCCAACGACGGACAACAGTATATCAGCGCGACGGAGATGACTGTCTATTATTACTTGGACACGGCTCCCCGAGGATTGTACACCCTCCAGGTCAGCACCCAGCAAGATGGGTAAGATATTCTCGTCATCCAAAGAATGCGAGTTTCCTAGAGAATGTCAAATTCAAGTGACTTCGCCCACAACGCTGACAGTCGATGGTGGATTCGTTGTGGATAGACGGGATGACAATGTCAATGTTTTCGATACCAGCGACAACGAAGGAATCGGCCGATATCCGATGATGAACACCAGCGCCTATTTGGCTTTCAAAGTTCAGAATGAGAACTTTCCGATCCAAGCACAAAGTGTCCGTATTCTCCAGGATGGATATGCCGACCAAATCTTTGACATTGACACCAGGTCGGAACTCGAATTCATTAAACATAATATAATATTCAGATACAACTGTTCGACTCCTCACATCACACGCCAGAGTTTCAATTGTTCCATGTTCTCCAGTTATCAAGCCGAATTCACAGGACTTGACGCCAGCGGAAACCAGTGGCAAAGAGTTTATGACTTTATCTGTGATGCGTCACCGGTGACATTCGTTCCTCCTACTGTATGGAAAAGACATAATCAGGAGATAGAGAAATGTTTAGGGAACACCCTTCACACCACCGCCAGTTGACAGTTGCCTCAATGGAGGAACCCTTACCCAGAATGGAACATGTTTTTGTGGAGAATATTTCGAAGGAATCGAATGTGAATGGAAACTGTGTATGAATGGTGGCACACTAAATGTCAGAACAGAAGAATGTCTCTGTGCTAATGGATGGTCCGGCGAGTTTTGTGAGCATGTTCATTGCAAGACCCGATCTGATGACAGATTCTACCGGGTGACCAAGGCCCTCGGATTTGTCATAAGATCAGCCCAGTCTATGGCAGGTCAGATGGGCGAAGTTTGTGATCACATTGTGCTGAGGAAATTACTCTGTTTAGATTATGAGGGCTGCCTCGAATATCACAGACACTTACACAAACTTTGAAGTTTATCTGCTGAGTGTTGTCCAAAATGGACAACTTCTCTTCACTCGTACCTACACATCGCCGGCAGAGTTCATCAATGGAATTCGTGGTATCACCCATCCTCCGGTCGACACCGTCTGCTCCGATTCTCTTCTTCTTGGTGTCAATGATATCCTCGACAACCCAGACTTCCAAAAATATCCCGATTCTCCTATTTATGTCTTTTCTGACGGTGTCCTCAATGACGGCATCTCAACAATGGGATATGCCTTGCAGCAAATGAGTCTCTACAGGCCCCAGGTTCCGATCTTCTATCTCTCATTATAACCAAACTTTAGCTCTATTTCATCCTCTCCGATTCTGCTAATGGTTTCTGTGATGTGGATATCTCCACCGAAGGATACCAGACTCTTCTCGGTTTTTCGGCCTTCTCTCAAGGTCTCGCCATCAAGACGGATCTCGACAAATTGGCTCATGCTGTCAATACAATTACGGAGACAATCTTCGGCACTTCTGTCCTCGCCCAAAATGATCTTCTCGATTGCCGACAGGCTCCCCAGTATCAGCCTTTCTTCGTCGACGATTCAATTCGAGCTGTTTGGATCGCTGCCACCGGAAGTAATCTCTGATATATCGGTTTCTATTATTTGTCTTTAGATAATTTGACACTGACCATTACTCTCCCGGATCTCACAACTCGTACGCCCATCGTCTATTTCTCTACTGGAAACTTTCAACTTTGGCTGTTGAATAGCCCAATGGCCGGTGCTTACATGGTCAACTTGAAGAGCCGTGACTCTGGAGCCAATGAATGTTCTTATCGTGTGACGGCGGAGACCATCTTCAGTGCCTATTTCGGAGCATCGAGTGATCTTTTGACTGACATCGTAGGCAGACAACCCGTATTGGGCAAGGATTCGCATCTTGTGGCGAGAATTCACAATATTTATAAGCCCGATCCGATAGATATTTCCACAGAGATCACCCTTTGGACTAATGGTAACTTGTCGTTTGCCTGACACTCAATCTTCTTCAGATATCAACAGTGGCCGTGTCGTCTTGTACTCTTCTTCAGGAATCTGGCGAGATGAATGCGCGTGAGCGAATGGCCAGTGAGGTCAAAACAATCAAAGTTTAGATACGACTTGTATTTCGGTTCATACCAGTGTACTATTCCGGGAATGGGCTTCTACGTCTCCATTTACATCACCGACAATCGCGGATATACTGTACTCCGGACACTTACCGGCTACTGTGCCGCGTCTCTGCCTCCTTCTCCTGGAGAACAATGTCAGAATGGCGGAGCCACCTTCAATGGCAGCTGTGTCTGTCCCATACAATTCAGCGGAGACCGCTGTGAAATTGTCTGTTGTCTTTTTGTCAATCTAAATAGTTTGTTCAGATCCATTGTGAAAACCAGGGTACCCCCAAATTTGGTACGTGCGTCTGTCCTCCAGGTTTCACTGGCCAGTTCTGCGAGAGTGTTGCCTGCCTCCAGACCAATCAATTCGTCTTCACCGATCCTGATTATCGCTCGCTGACCTTCCTGATGCATGATTCCATCACTACAAGGTACTCCTGTCTTCGAAAGATCCAGACTGTCCAGATCTGTCCTTCGAACAATCAACGACGTCGCTCCTCGTGTTGTCCACGATATTATCCACCAGCATCCAAGATGGTTCACCAACTACCAATTGGTCCGATTCAACGACACCGACTATCAGAGTCTGGCTGACTCGAGAAATCCCGAAGACTTTATCCAGGGAATCACCGCTGCCTACAACTACAATCAGCAACATTCGGATGTCAGTTGACGTTTGGCACAAAAACAACAATTTTTAGTATTCCTGTTCCAATTTGGACCTTTACCGTACTCTTTTGAACACGCTGCGAGATCCAAATGTTGCCTATGGCGGAGTGTTCTACATTTTTGTCTATGGAATGCCTCGTGCTGATTCGGATTCTTATGATCAAGTTATCAATCACATTGAAGGCAGTCAAACACAGGTAGCCTGTGGGGGAAACTGACATACCCGAAATTTAGATAAACGTCGTCCAATTTTCAATGAATCCTTGTGGTCAAGATTACACCAAGGACGGACTGATGGCACTGGCGCAAGCCTCTGGAGGCAGCTACATGTTGTCGAGTGGACCAAACGCCGGAAATATTATGAAGTCTTTGCCAACGGATCATCAGTCCGGGCTGATGTACGAGCGATTCGTCGACAATTGCGCAGATACGACATTCTATGTGCCTGTTGATGCCAACACCCAGTCCATTACCGCCTACATCCAAGGAGAACTCTTGGTCGACCCGGTTTATACCAGGCCAGATGGCTCCGTAGCTGACAAATTCTCCGTCACAAATGTCTGGAATGACATCGGATCAGACAGCCGGATGGATCAGATTATTCAGAGTATTGCAGTTCTCGATCACATAACAGAAATTTAGGCTGTGATCCTGGATGGCAATTTTCTGATGGGCACTGTTTCTATTTTGACGGTTACACAGCCTCTTGGCAGGATGCTCAGACAAAATGTCAGACTTACGGTGGATCATTGGCGACTGTATACAGTCAAGCAGAACAAAATTGGCTGAATTATGCCGGAGCTGGTGCAGGATTCTGGATTGGTAAGGATCGGATTGTCGAAGTGGAATATCATTTAGGACTGAACGACTTGGTAGACTTGAATCAGTGGGTCTGGGCTCTTCCCAACAACCAAGCCCTTTCGGTAAGCGTCGACTAAGCGGAGAAATATTAAATTCAGTTGAACAGTACCCGATACACCAACTGGGCAAAAGGGCAACCGACCCAAGATGTCTCCAAGAGATGTGTCATGAATGACGCCCAAAATGGAACCGGCTGGAATGCCGCCGACTGCTCACAACAATTCTATTTCGCCTGTAGTAAGGATACCTACAACACGGAGTTTGAGCCGGGAGACAATGGAAACAGTCAGTCATTTGATGGATATAGAGAATCCAACCGTTAAAGATCTTGTGCAACGAGGAATCTGGGCTATTCGAGTCAAGGCAGATGGTCCCTGTTCCATCCATCTCCGAGCTCAATCATCTATCCAAGTGGCTGCTCTCTATACAACCAATATTCACAGCGATTTTGGAGCTGTTGAGCCTCTTCAAGGAACAGGTGATCCTCCTTTTCGAATCAAATTATTTACCGTTTTCAGCCAACAATCGTCTCATTGCTCATGTGAGTGGATTGAAGTCATCGACAACCCACAGTCTCGAATATGGACACGTCTACAGCGACGACGGCAAACTCCTTCAGGCTCAGACCATTTCTCACCGCGATAGCTCCTGTTCCTATGACTACATATCCACTCCATTCCAATGTGTTAACAGCGCATTCCAAATGATGGTGACTGGTAGGAGAACGGCCTTTGCTTCATTGTTTTTCTGTTTCAGGTGTGGATAACTATGGTTATGCTTACCAGCGAGTCCTCCCTGTGCTTTGCCTCGGCCAACCAGACGCCAAATCCTGTGAGAATGGCGGCACATTCTACGACGGTATCTGCATCTGTCCGCCTAACTTCCTCGGCCTTCATTGTGAAGTCATCTTCTGCCAGAATGGTGGTTTCGCCGGAGGATCTCTTGGATCTTGCATATGTCCAAGTCAATTCCAAGGTCAATTCTGTGAAAAACGTAGGTTTACAGTTCATTTCCTACTAGAATAATAATTCAGCTGTCTGTACTCGAGGTGGAATTGTTCCCGATGTCAGCACTGACTCGAGAACTTTTGTTTTGGCCTTGGATGGTTCCAGCAGTGGAAATATGGGCCCGGTTCTGGATAATTTATCCGCCACGCTGACAACTCTCATGAATGGAATCAATACAGCCAACAAAGATTGGTTCACTTCTTTCGTGGCCGTCGTCTTCCGCGATTCTCAATCAGGGACGGTTCCTGTCTTTTCGGACACGATCTACGATACGGACTACAACAGTTGGATAGCCAAGGTCACCGCTGAATTGAAACAGAATCCGTACACTTCGAAGCAGACAAGCCGAGCCATCTTCGGAGGATTGGCACAGGCTCTTTCACACGCCGCCGTCAAAGAAAACTCTTTTGCCTTCGTTTTAACAAATTCAAAGGCAGAAGATATTCGCAATGAGGATATGGTACTCTCAGCCACGGCTAGAACTCATACTTCCGTAAGAGACAAACTAACTCAGTCACATTCTTTTAGATCTACTTTATGTTCATCGGAGATGACGCTGCTCCCGGTGGAGGCGACTACAACGATCCGGCTGTAGCTGACTTATTTGAAGCGGCCCATAACAGTGGTGGCTCTGCCTATCAAGTTTCGACCAGCAGTGTCCTCAGCACCGTCTGGCTGATGATTGTCAACACACTGCGAAATTCATACACTGTGATCAGCCATCATCTCTCGTAAGGAAAATTGTCACCTGGAACACAAAAACTTATAGAAACTGCAAAGATTTCACAGATTACATCCAGCTGGGATCAAACGGAACCGAAGTCTACGTGGATGTGGCCCAAGGTGAACCGACAGTGACGGTGACAAACGCGGACGGAGGAAACGTCCAGCCTGTGACACTCTTCCAGTCGAAGACGAATATCCTCACGGAATTCCCTCAAACTGGTCTGAATCCGGGAGTGTGGAGTATCAAAGCGAAGGGTACCGGTGACACCTGCATGGTAAGAAACTCTTCTCGACCTCAGTCAATTGTTTAGTTCAATGTCCGTGGACAGTCCGATCTCCAAGTTCTGGCGGCTTTCACCCAAGATGTCGAAACAGACGGAGGACTGCACGACGGCTCTGCTACCGCTTTCCCCAAAGCCAATGGTAATGGAGGTTTCTCTAAACTAGATGACAGACATATATAGGCATGTCGAATGCTGTCGTGGCCCGATTGTCTGGTGGCGGTGTCCTGACTTACGTGCAAATGTTGGATATGGAAGAACACATCCTCGTTTGGTCGTCGCCTCTTCTTCTCAGGACACTCTGTGCTTATGACTACATCTCCACCCAGTAGGCAATTGCCCCTTCGTGGAGAAATCTTTTCTAGGACATTCGTCTGCGATCGGCCTTCCTTCCTCCTGGCTGTCGACGGCTTCGACGCCATCGGTCATCCTTTCCGCCGTCTGTTGACCTTCCATTGCCAGGGATACATTCCTCCATCCAGTAGGAGTCCCCCAATGTCCATTCAGCTGTTTAGCTCCATCGCGGCCAACGACTCCTCCGACTGTTCCAACTTCCACAATGACTCCTTATCCGCCATGCGATTTGTCTTCGGCTAAAGTTGATTTCATATTTGTTATGGATTCGTCGAGCGGATTGACCAATGAAGAATACTCCAGGGTATGAGAGAAATACAGATGAAATGAAATGTCTCTTTCAGGTCAATGGGGATCTCAGCCTGCTCTACGACCAGTTAAATTACAATAATTCACGTCTTGTACTGGCCACCTACGACCAGACGTCCAATTTTTGGAGTAAGTCGTACAGTAACTGTAGATGGAGGGACATTTCCAGACTCGACATTCGACTCGATTAAGACACCTAACGATTATCGCATTCATTGGATCGACATCATTTTAACTGGATACACTGGCCAGCTGGGAAATAACATCGACGAGTAAGGACAGCCCCTCCCTTCCCAATGTCAACTTTTAGTTTCCTCACAAAAATTGGAAATGAAATTGTCGCGGAAACGCCATTCAGAAATGACGTCAGAAAGGCAGGTTTCCCTGATTTCTCCATAATTCGGGAATACAGGTGATCTCATTTATCAGCTCAATCGGATGGGACAAAGGAAATGCCTACGACGGAATGGACCACGGCTTCAATGATCCTACCGTCAATATGAAAGCCCTCAAATCGGTAAGGGAGACGAGAATAAACAGATATTTAAATTTGAAGATGGGAGCCGAATTCATTCCCATTTCATTCGGGGAAGGAGCCAATGTCGACCAGTTGTCGGCTTTCTCGTCAAAATGTCTTCAACACGCAGGAAGCGCCGACGATTTCGGGAAAATCACCGCTTATCTACAGTGGAATCTTTGTCAAACTACTCCTCAATGTTAAAAAATAAATAAAATATTGGCATTAGACGAGAACAAACGAGCCGTTGATATGAAGGCGATAAGGGCAAGTGTCCTTGTCGGTGCAGTCGTCCTCGGCACAACGTCGAAACTTTCCGATCAATCAGTTCAGCTAAGTTACAATAAAAAACGATATAAACACATCTTTTGAATAATAAAATCTTTATTATTTTTGAGCATTTTTAGAATCACACATGTAACGATATTTCAAGTATATTTGGACTAGAAAATTGGCACAAGTCATTGAAAAACTGGGTGAGTGGGAAATAAAACAAGTGAATGAAGCTAAACTGTACAACATCTCTCTATTTTTCTACTATGAAAATGTCCTACGAAGCAACTCGAAGATACTATTTGTTATTCCCCAAGCAACCAACGAACGAGTGAAGTTCAGGTGTACTCCGAGATAGAGATTCCTTATTGACGCATTTCGTTCTTTCCAGATTTCAGCAAATACTCCAAATGGATTTTCAAACGGAACTCCAACCTAAACATATTATATTAGAATAATAACGACAGGCTTACTTTGCTCTGCATATGATTTTTGACAACATTCATAGGATAAAATATTGTAGAAATGCAAGCGCCTAATACTCCACCAGAAATGAAATCGGCTACAATGTGAAGAGCAACATGAGGACTTTCACCGCCTACTTTTAATACCTGAATAATATAAATGTAAAGAATATTTTTAAAAAATCAACCTCTTGTTTGATAGGATCCCGTAAAGTGAAAAAGCAAACATTTGATAAACTGTTTCTGGCCATAATCATCGAAAGACCTCGATAGTATTCTCGAAAACCATAAAGCTGAAAATATAAGAAAAAAATAAAAGAAAAACAATATAATTTGCTTACCCGGAGTCTTTGAAAAGCTTCACCCGTATTCTTAAAATCATCTTGAAATTTTGAGGTTTGTAATAAAACTTGGATCCTTTCTAATGGACAAAGCATAGCTTCACATAAACCGGCTAAAATGTTTCATAAAAAACGACATCGAAATAGAGAAATACCCATAAATGCCGCTTGTCCATGGCAGAGTGTGAGGGAAGTTCCTCGTGGACATTGTAACATCTCCTGTAAAGGGTCAAAAAATGTAATAAACAGTCGAAAATACCTGAAATCTGTCGTATAAACCAAACATTATAGCCCGGGATGATGTTCTCATCATTAGCGGCGGCAAAAGTCCACGATAAAGGCGATGTATACCTTCGGATTTTATCTAAATTATGAAAATATAATATGTCATTACAATGTTACCTGTTTTATTGCACTTTGAGCCGAATAACCGTGCAATTGTTGACGAAAAATAATCTTGTTGGCCGGAAACATTATGCATGTTTCGATACATCCTGCACCCCATCCACAAAAGAAATTCACATATTTTTTAGCTCCTGAATAATAGTGTATAGAAAAAATACAAGAAAAGGCTTACTTTTTTTCGGCTTTTCATCTTTTTTCAATTCCATGTAGATAGATTGTATAACAGTTAGTGTAGAAAATTTTGATGTATTTTTCGTATACAATGAGGCATAAAATCGTGGTAATCCTGAAAAATATATTTAAAAAAAGTGTTGGTGAATTGAGCAGACAATATCAAACTTTTTGGTACAAAACAAAAATGTTATGGCGACTGTGTCATGGGTTGAAAACAAGAAGAAGAGTAGTTGTACCGATGAAAATAAAAATAAAAACATTGAAAAGTGAAAAAGAGAGCACCAAAAAGACGCCATGGTTGGCGCACTTCCGGTTTTGAAAAGAGAATAAGAGACAGAGAACAACGGAATAAGAACTGAAGTGGCAAGGAAAAGAATTGCGAGAAGAGGAATCGGAGAGCTTCCTCTGGACATTTCGACTTAGATTTGTACATTTGAAGTTTGCCATCCTCACACGCAATCAAAAATACTCGTCCGTCGAGTCCCGCGTCGTTCGTTTGGTCATGCAAATTGCCGGCAACCTCTCTTGCCCTCAAATAAATCATGTTCTGCTCTCGTTTGTCCATTTTCTCATCTGTTTTCCCGGATCTCCTATTTCGCTGTCTACCTTGGCAGCCAGCTGCTTCCCAGCTCTTCATTACGCAGTCGGCAGCTCAAAAGATTGGCCCCATTCCTCCGTTTCGTCTCTTCCTCTCCTCCGTCAACAACGTCCTTTATTTGCCCCCTTTATGATGTTTCGAGGACATCTGGCAATCTCTCTTTTGTCTATTTAGTTGTTTAGAGAAAAAGTTGTGAGATTACAATGAGACACGTTGGCTGATTGACAGCCGACTATCTTCTCACATTACCGCTCCAAATGACCAAGACTTTACCCAGGAGACGGACAAAGTTATAGCTGGTTGTCCTCGCCCTCGTTAAAATAGCATTATATCGGCCGACATCCAGCTGGGGGAAGGAGTACTCCTCTTGCTCTTCTTCTTTTTCTTCCTTGTCCTGGTCATTACCTCCCCCTCGGGAAGGATTTCCCCTTAATTGACCTCAACAACCAGTCCCCCATTATCCCAACATTTCCGTCCTCTTTAGTCTTCCCCCCGTCCGTCTCCAGTTATTTTCAAACTTTTTCTTCGTCTTGTTCTTCTCATAATAGCCAGCCATACCAGCGAGACTTTCGATTGTTTTTGGTTGTCTTCTCTCAATTGGCATTGTTAATCTTCGTTTTAGCATGTCCTGGCCACGTCTTCCTCTTCCGTGACAATGGAATCGAAAGAAGTCAAGTTCACATTTCCACCTCCAGGTCAGGGTAAGTGTCCATCCCAGGTGGCTCTGTGATTCCATTTGGCGCGGAGGCCACGCGATTGGACCCCCTCGGGGGTGGTCCTCAACTCGTTAGCAATGCCCTCATCTGGCCCACAGGGAACTGAAAATATAGCAGAGAGGGTGTTCGACCAGGGGAAGAGTCGAGTGGGTGGAGGAACGAACGGTCGTCATTGGCGTCACCCGGGTTAAAGAGAAGTCACCCAGCGAGACGGAACCTATAAAAGCACCGAGGGGAACACGAAGCCATTTACTGGAGAGGTGTCTCTAATTCCCGGTTTTGTTTACCTTTGGCAGGCATCTCCATCCACTCCTTCCAGTCTGCTGGGCGCGTTCCTTCTCATTTCATTTCCTGCAGCTCCTCCGAGAGATTACCCGTCCACTACTCGTGTCATACTTGGCCATCTCCCCTAACAAATGGCCCCTTCTGGACCTTTCCTGATTAGAAATCTTCAATATGCCGTCCCTCATATAAGAAGTATTCTCCTGCTGTTATTCTGGGTTGCCTTCGACATCCCTCACTCTTTTGACACATGTCAGAACACGAGTCAGTAGTTCTGCTTTTTACTTGTAAGGGGGAGGTTGGTCAGAGTGGGACGACATTCATACTTAAAGAGACTCCTCTCTCCCCACATTAATATAAATCATAGGGAATGCTCTTGCCTAAAATTTTGACGGGTTGGTCCATGGGGAAAATGAGGAGGACAGAAAAGAAAGAAACTTTAAATATGTTTGAATTAATCATGTCGATGGAAGGGCGTCGAATAATTCATTGGTTAGTACTTTGAGATTGGTCGAATACTTCGACACCGACGCTGCATGGAAACCACCCGTTCCCAACCCCTCTCAGGTACGAAATCCTCGTTAAAAATGGCAACTCGTTTGTGTTTTCCGGTTCGGGAAACTCTCCCACAATCAACACATAAATTTCTTTCACTCTCTCTTTTTTTGCCACTTGGCGTTCGACCCCGCCTCCTCGAGTCCTCCTCTTCCCCATGCCGGTAGCTACTCGAATTCGTCGACCGTCACCCGGCAGAATTTCTTTTTCCGACCGAGTAGGTAGGCCATTTAAAGAGGCTACGGCCACGACCTCAAAACAAGAGGTGCAGTCCATTTCCAACGGGGCACTCCACTTCCCGAGCATTTATGGCCTTATGTCGATACAAAGATTACTGTAAATATATTTATTTGTATAGTTAAGTGTAAATGTTCGAGTGGGAGAAAGACAATTCATAAGGGTATCCCCCGGAGGATGGCCAAGAGTTCATCTTTCCCGTATAAAATATGCGGTGTCACCGTTACTCTCTGATCTTCCTCTTTTTTTTCCTCCCTTCCCCCTTTTTTTGTTCCTTGAATCGACTGGTCAGAGCCCCATTTGACTCTGGGAAATGACCTTCGAAGGCAGTAATTTGTTGGTGCTGACACCTACTCCCGAGGGATTCTAAAGAACATGGACTTCCTTAAAAAGAAACTGATTCCCTATCATCTCCGTCATTTGAGTCTAATTATTATTATTGGCGAAAGGAGTCTCTCCTCCTAATAATTACCTCTTGGCCCCTTCACCCGGTTACTGTAGTCTCGATGTTTCGAGTCGAACAGTCGAAGCTTGCGTGTGAGTCGTCCTTCCGTTTCTAATTCGATTCTTGCCCCAGTTGGGCGGGTGGACCCTTTACTTACTTCTTGCTTCTGTCAACAATTGTCATCAGGCCAATTCAGATGTCATTTTTGGATGTGAAGGAGGCCGTCTACGGAAGTGAGTCCACCTTATCTGGGCTTCATCTCAATTACACCGGGACCCTCCTCGAACAGATTTCTCAGGCCACCTGCTGTCAATGGACTCGGCTGCTTTGATCTCACCCCGTTGATCCAGTACCATTTCCCTGTTTACAGCCCTTTCTCACTTCATTCGAACAAGCCAATAACTTATGAACAGTCAGGGATAACCCCAAAAAGAGCAGCCGCCAAAAAACGAAGAGAGCTATAATGAGGAGGCGGACGGAGTCAATTACGAGGCGATGACTTATGAATTAGATTTGTGTCGGACGACGTCCCGTTTAAGAAATTATTGCACACTCCTCGGCTCTAAGTAAGATTTGCGCGAGGCGGATCAACATTTCATAGACTAAGCCATCCTCGTCGAGCACGCCCTCGCTCATTTTGGGACGGCCTCCTGTCTTGACCTTCCTTTCATCTTTAAACGGGGAAATAGCTGCCAATATCCCCGGGGTAGACTGTAATTCCCTGTATCTTCTTTTCTTATTTAAGGAGTTATTTACAGGAGGGACAACCGGGTCGATCGCCTCGAACGAGAGTGAACGACTGATGGAAAGCGATGATGAGAACATCCAGATTGAGGTGCCCCAAAGGGGTCGACAGGGTCGACGGTGAGTTGATTTTAGTTGATGACTACAAAACGAGACGAGAGGAAAGACTTTTTCAAGCGAGGCTTCAATCCCATTAGTCTAATCTTTAGTGTGAATCTCGGAGCTTCTCCCGGTTGTTTTGAGACTGTTCCAGTCCAAAGAATTGCCTCCAAATAGAGTCGATCCATCACGAGAAATGTGTACGGAGGATTAGAAGAGACCGGGTTCAGGATCCAGGAAACAGCGCTGAAGAGACACTGGCTTAGACGGTGACTGATGGGCCCGTTTCCAGGTTTACTCTCAACCCGCTGATCTTCGCCAAAGAAGAGCGAGAAGCTCGGCGACAGTCACTGGCTCAACTCAAATTGAGCTATTACCCGAAACATATGAGCCGTAAGTGTCTTTTTTGTCTTTCTTTGTCTCCATAAGACGGCCGCCTCGTGAAATATTCCGGGAGTTGCGTGTCAACAGAACAACGACTCTTTTCAGCCGATTCATACGATGCTGGACTTGGCTTTTGCGGGTGGATGCTAATGTTTATATCCTGGTTTCTTGTCCTTATCTCCTTTCCAATCTCCATTATTTTCTGTATCAAAGTATCTTCTTTTTTTTTGTTCGATCAGTCGCCATTTGAGGTTGTCCAGGAATACGAGCGAGCTGTCATCTTCCGACTCGGTCGACTGATAGGCGGAGGTGCCCGTGGTCCAGGTCAGTCCAGCTCGATCTCCGTTTTTGAGTTCTCCTCCTCTTCAGGCATATTCTTTGTTCTTCCTTGTATCGAAACCTATACGAAGGTCGATCTCCGTACGGTGTCATTCAATGTGCCGCCACAAGAGATTCTCACGAAAGACTCCGTGACCACGTCGGTCGATGCCGTCGTCTACTATCGGATCTGCAATGCGACAGTCAGCGTTGCCAATGTGGAAAACGCCCACCATTCGACGAGGTCTGTCGACTCTGATTTCTACCAAAAAGAGTAGTTTAGATTATTGGCACAAACAACACTGAGGAACATGCTGGGAACTAGAAGCTTGTCGGAGATTCTGTCCGACCGAGATGCGTTGGCCTGTTCGATGCAGACTCTTCTGGACGAAGCCACCGAGAGCTGGGGAATCAAAGTCGAGCGCGTCGAAATGTTAGTCCCCGACATTCTCCCGTCTTCATAAACGCCTCTTCCAGAAAAGATGTCCGTCTTCCCATTCAACTACAACGAGCGATGGCAGCGGAAGCCGAAGCTACAAGAGAAGCGCGGGCAAAAGTACGTGATTCGACTGTCATTCTAATCAGAAAAACCTAGGTAATAGCGGCAGAAGGAGAACAAAAAGCGTCGCGGTCTTTGCGGGAAGCGGCCAATGTGATCGCCTCATCGCCAGCTGCCCTCCAGCTCCGCTATCTTCAGACCCTGAACAGCGTCGCGTAAGCCATTCCCCCTTTGCCACATTACGGAGATTACAGAGCCGAGAAGAACTCCACAATCATCTTTCCCTTGCCAATGGAACTCATTAGCCACTTCATCAAGTAATCCGCCACACTCCTCTTTTCGTCTACGGGTCCGCTAGAACTGATCTTCCCTCGTATCCCCATAGTTCTTTCATATAATTCTTTTATTCTATTGTTTATCGATCAGCTGATCTCTCGGAGTGGGGCTGTCTCTTCCCTGAATAGGATTGAAAAGGGAAAGAGATGATACTTACAGTAAATGACGGGCGACATTGGTCGACATTTTGAATGTCGGACTGTCGTCGGTGCTGGTATGGGATGACCTTCTCTCCAATTTTAGCAGTCGCTTGAGAGCTGCACGATACTCCGATGAGCAGAGGGCATACAAATAGAAATTATAGAGGTAGCTGAAGGGCGAATAAAAGAGGGAAGAAGTCTGCCAACCTGGTCACTTGAAGGAGATTGGCGATGGCTTTGAATGTCTGCCAAAATATACTGTCGTGGGATATCTGCCTAATGAAAATGGAGAGTAGACTTGCTGGCAGATTACAGAGGACAAATGTCGTCGAGGTTATCAACAACAGGACGGATATCCTGCCGGTTTCGTCGCGGGAAGTTCGGCCAGTCCGCGACCGGATGGACCGCCTCGAAGGTTTTCGGTCCAATTGATAAAGAGATCTCATCATGGCCGAGTTGAGGACGACGAGGGTGAACATCGGACCCCAACGGGAGATCAACTGAAAGGGATTGAATCTGGTTGGGGAGTAAGGACAGACCTCCCGTATACAGAGGTAGATTTCAAAGGGAATCGTCTTTTCGCCGGGATGCCTCTCGATCACGTAAAAGATCCTAATTTAACAATTCGAATAAAATAAGAAGAAGACTTACTGATAGCCGTCGTCGACCTCCGCCAGTTCCTTTTGCCAAATTGAAGGGAAATAGACAATGATGGCCAGCAGCAAAAGGGAAAATATCACCTTAGGAGCCCTTTTTGCGCTGTCGAGTGAATTGAAGAAATGAATGGGATGACAGACGGACATATACCTGTCGACGGTCATGGCGACGATACAGAGAGCACTGAAATAATGTCGACTGTCGAGGAGTGAGCAAACCTGGCACAGATGAGGCCATTGATGATGGGCAACTCGAAGTGAGCATGATAAAACATTAGAGGATACGACCGGTCATTGGATAAACCGGCGTGTCGCAGAATGAAGGGAATAAAAGAGACGATACTCAAAATGTCGAGGAGGGCGGACGCCTTCAAATAAAGAAAACAGCCACTTTGCAACTGCCAAAGAGTCGCCACATTCAGACATTGGTTCGCCATTCCTAATTATTTGAATTATTTACGTTCGCGTTCGAAATTCCTACCGATTCCGAGTACAACGGGCATGACGACGACGTGTGCCAGGTATTCGACCTCGGCCATTCCCTCACTCCTGTTCGACCTAATCCCGGCCGTTTCGGCCACAAAAACTGTTGATCTAAAATGTTTTTATTTGGATATTGACGGCTATCTTACGTAGAAATTGTCTCAATTGTTGAAAAATGTTGATGGGAGATATTCACATGGCTGAAAGTAGACATTCTCGAGAGAAATGTGAGGCTGGCGAAGTGCAGATAACCTGACATAATTCATGCCGTTGACTTGTCGAGAAGGCCGAGAAGAATAGAATGCAGACAAAGATTAGAAGAGCGCGTATTTTTTAGGTTTTAGAAGGCGAAAAACAGGACAGACATCCGAGAATTAGGTCAATACAGCACGTTTCATGTTGCATAATTAGCAAAGATCTATCCAATTCATATTATCGGCCATTTTTCGTCTCGAATTCGCACAATGAAACAAATGAGCAAATGTTAGAAGAAGAGAAAAACAGACGTGTGGCTTGAAGCAATCAAGGATTTAGCCTAACCGGGTTAGCAGAGGAACCAACGACGGATATCCGCAATTGAAAATCTCGTAACCAGAGACATGCTCAAAGAATTTTGGCAATGATTTATTGTGACATCATGCAATAAGAAAGTTGCGAAGATTCTAACAAAGGGGAAGGGCAAATATGTATCTCACCTGGGAGCATGTTATGCTGCAGCTAAGAAAGATTGCAACGATGCCAATAAGGCAGCCGATCCTTTGCAATAAAGCACAATCATCG
Source organism: Oscheius sp. DF5033 (assembly GCA_964036215.1). NCBI lineage: Eukaryota > Metazoa > Nematoda > Chromadorea > Rhabditida > Rhabditidae > Oscheius > Oscheius sp. DF5033. Next base: position 5,300,789 of record CAXIWN010000006.1, read on the forward strand.
GCGTCATTACACTTAGCACCCCTTGCCCTTCGTATGGCGTGACTAAATCAGATAAACTCTAACCGGGATTAAAGAAAGCGGCACAGACATCAATGATGCCCACGGAGAACAAATAGTCACAGGCAATGGATGATCATTATATTGTTCACACAACGGAGATTAGTTTATCTTCAAAGCAATTATAGAAAGCAGTTGAACGCTTGATGTCCGAACTTGAACATTTTCTGTTTAGAGGTGGAGAAATAAACACAAGGATCTTACAAGAACATGACGTTTTGGATATGCTCACTTTATAAATACGCTATAACAATTGGAAAAAACAACAACGAAACAGATAAAGTATTACTAAAAATAATATCAAATGAATTATTTAGACTTCGGAATTGATGCACCGCTAACCTCAGCATTGAGAAGTTGATGTTCTTGAAACCGAAGTGATACACGTTGCGTCATTTTCAGATATTTGTCTAGACAATTATTACTACAGCTTTCTTCTTTGGACGTGACATTCCTAAAAAATGGTGATATTATTGAGACAATGAAAAATTATCAAACATATGAAAAGTGCACTTACCGGGTTGTCATATCATTAATACAAGCTCCAAAACATTGCTCTGTTACCGTGTTATATTGCATAAGGAAGTCACGAAAAGTTTTCAGATCAGTATCAGTGGCCATCTGAAGAAAAATCTTTAGAAGCACATATAAATAGCTGAAGATATGTTTAGGAAAAACCAGAAATGCGATTTACAAAAAAAAAGAATAAAAGTTTATAGCACAAAAATATATCACACAAAGTACACGTCTGTAATGGCAACTACACCTGTAATTAAAAAAAATAAAATCTACTTGATCAACTTGGCTAAGATATCATGAGCCGCGTCTAAAGTTTCTTCTTTCTTAAATGAGAAGTATTATTTGAGGTAGTTATAAATAACTAACCTTCATAAAGCAGAGACGTATAAGATTATCTGTAGGATGGAAAGACTTATCAAAAAAGAATGCTGATGGTGGAATAGTGGCTAATTTCTGGAAAGATAAAAGCATAAATTAGGCAGATTATTCGGCCTACTTTTTCTTTACAAAGCCATCGCACAAAGCGGAAATCAATTGGGGCATCATTGGCTTGTTCTTCACGAAAAGGACCATCTAAAAACCAACGACATAAAAATAAAGACAAACTTTAATTTACCTATTTTGGAAAAATCAGCTATCATAAAATAACCGGAATCTGGAACAAGTGGATTCATTCCTCCTTTTTCTAGCATATCAGCCAGTTTGTTGCGCTTGTGCAACAGTTCTCGCGGCAAATGCGTTAATAAATAAGAGTTCGATTTATCGGCTCCGGGAGCGAGCATGGGATATCTAAATAAAGCAATATAGGTAAAAAAGAAAACATACTCGATTTCAAATGCACGAGCAACGGCTTCCTGTGTCGGGGTACTACAAGTGAAAACGCAGTTTTGGTGAATAGACTGAGAAATAATTTGCGAAAAAAATTCTATTAAATTACTTTTAACGGCGCTAACAATGATTCCGGCCCCATTGCCCAACCAAGTTTCCATCCAGTAATAGAGAATGCTTTACCAGCGCTACCAACAGATATTGTTCTTTCATACATTCCTGGTAAACTAGCTAAAAATGTTTTTTTAAATGATCAATTCAAATAAACTAACCAAATCGTATCATTTCTTTTCCCATTTGATGCCATTCATATACTTCATCGGCGATTACTATTAAATCATACTTTTTTGCAAGATCAGCGATCGCTTCCAGTTCTTTCCGGGTGTACAATTTTCCGACAGGGTTGTTCGGATTATTTAGTACTAACATCTGCAACAAAATATAAGAAAAATATGAGAATAAAACTACCTTTGTATTCGTATTGCATAACTTTTCCAGCTCATCGAAATCAATAGTATAGTCAGAACTGCTCCTAGCTCCCGGCTTCAATTGCATTTTATAACTAATAGGAGTACCACCAGCCATCAAAACTTGAGGGGCATAACAATCGTAACATGGCTCAATTACTGATAAAAAAATAATTTGCAATAAGAGTAAGCGTACTCAGAACTTCGTCGCCTTTATTTATCCACCCCCGAAAAGCATAATACAGGGCCAAGTAAGCTCCTACTGTTACGATAATCTGAAAACATGATATAAAATAATAACGTTGTTGCTTACTTCTTCAAGAGGCTTCACTGGATGTCCATATAAATCAGAATAAATTTTAGACAAAATGTTGACAAGTCTAATATGGCCATACCCTGACATTCTATGATATCTGTTACGAAATAAAAAGATACCTCGAGTGTATTGATGCCAGTCCGTTCTTTCAGGATGGCTTGCAACGTCTAGGAGTAAATCTGAGACAAATTTCGGCATTGGCCCATCTAAAATAAATTGATAAACATATGAAATAGAAGAACTTGCCTGGAAACCCTTGGCCTAAATTAACCGCATTGTATTGCTGTGCGAGTGTAGTAAATTCTACCCTATACAATATTTGTATCAACATATTATAATGGCAATTTACCAAACTGATGGTCTGGCTTTTTCTACACAAGTAGCAGGACGGCGAGAAGACATTGTGGTCAAAGCTCTTCTGATAAAAAATATTCTACTAACATTCATATTTACTCCCCTCTAAAACGAACCACGTGAACTGGAGGTTATGAGCATGCATGTTCGACTTACAACCCATTTTCCGACTAAAGATTTGCAAAACATGATTCATTCAATACTTTCAGTTGTGTTCACGTTGCAACCGTCGGCTCCCTCCAGTTTCCCCCTTTCAGTATCATACAGGATATCCATAAAAGCATCAGAGTGCTGTATTTGAGAATTGCACAACACAGATTTACGTTGTCAATATATAATGCTTATTATAAAACAAAACTGACAATGGAGAACAACACAAGGAAACGTATACCGACACGTCGAAGGTAACAAACGCAGCGTAATTCGCTGATCGTCGACATAAATAGTCGCCGACCCGCGGCAAGCAATAATTTTAGCATGCGTTAGGGTCTAAAAAATGGAAAGCTACCAATGGGGCCGTTCCTGTAAATTTACTATACAATAATCTGATTTTTTTTAGCTCGTAAACATGATAATTCAGATCAATAGGACAGGAAAGGACTATATGTTAAGCGGTAGATGATTAATTAGCTCCTCCTTCTTGTTCGCCAGCATCTTGGTCATCAGCGGCGGCATCGGAGGTCCACAGTGTCAGGTTATCCCTGAGAAGCTGCATAATCAACGTCGAATCTTTGTAGGAGTCTTCGTTAAGGGTGTCGAGCTCTGCTATGGCGTCATCGAATGCCTAGAAAACAAATATGAGCAAATAAAAATTTGAATTAAAATATTAAATTGGACCTGCTTGGCTAACTGGCAAGCTCTATCAGGGCTTGAAGCAACTTCATAGAAGAAAACAGAATAATTCAGAGCCAATCCTAGACGGACTGGATGAGTAGTAGGCAGTTGGGCTTTCGCAATATCGAGAGCCTCACTGTAGGATTCCTGCCCTTGTGAAGAAACAGCTGAAAACTCGCCTGTTTAGCTAGTTGGCAGGCCTTGTCGGGGGAGTTCAAGATCTCGTAGTAGAATACGGAGAAGTTGAGAGCAAGTCCGAGACGGATGGGGTGTGTAGGCTGCATCTTATCCTTGGCGATATCGAATGCCTCCTGGTACGACTGCTGCGACTTCTCGACAACCGCTGCAATCACAAGAGTCATTACAATACTAACAACAAGGAACGAGATAACGAACGCCTTTTGGATATCCCATCCGTCTCGCACAGATAGTTAGAGGGACATTCCAAAAGACGTTAGCTATCTCAAAATCACAACAAACAACTCACACATTCGGTCATCTCCAGAGGCAACTTCGGCAAGGTAACGATAGTAGTCTCCCTTCATCTTGAGGTAGAAGACTTTGGATTCAGGGTTTCCAGCCTTGGGGATAAGGAACTTGTCCAGAAGATTCTGCAAATAAAAATTTCCCAAGTATTGATTAAAAACGTTGCACTCCAAACTTTCCAAAAAAAATTAGGTTATGATTACCTCAATAAACTACAAAAAATACTCACCAAGACATCTTGGCAAATATCGCGAAGTTCCTTCTCGACCTTTTCCCTGTATTCCTTAGCCATTTGTTGCTTCTTCTCAGATCCTTCGGTCTTTTGCTCAATGGAGGAGATAACACGCCAGCTTGAACGACGAGCTCCAACAACGTTCTTGTAAGCGACAGAGAGGAGATTGCGCTCTTCATTGGAAAGTTCAGCTCCAAGCTCCGTGACCTTCTTCATGGACTGAGCCATGTCATCATATCGTTCCGCCTGAAATAGATAAAAATTAATATAAAAGAACCATTTAAATCGCTAAAAAGGAAAAAAAGATTAAAAAGTACCTGTTCGGCAAGTTTAGCTCTCTGTACAAGTTCGTCCTTGTTGTCAGCCATGGTAAGTTAGTTACTGAAAATAAAAAATAATTTTACATATAGCCAATATAAGAGAATAATCGAGAGGATATAATGATAAACGTGAAAGTGAAACAGAAGACAACATTCACCACTGAATACGCCGCTAGAATGCTCGATGGCAACGTCATGCTCAACGGGGGACTGGGCGGGAACAAAGCTGCGAGCGCGCACACTGCTTGGAAAATTCACAACACGTGAAAAATAATAATATTTTCAGCAATATAATTGAATTCATAAGCCAGAAACAGAATTGATAGCCGTAGAAAGTTTAGAAATGTCATCTGCACAACTTGCGTTAGCGTATTAGTGAAACAAGTATTTTAGGCCAAGTCGTGCGAGAGAATTGTGGGGACCAACGCGGAGTTGCTCCGCCCACCGAATCGACTAAATAACCGCGGGACGCTGTGCCTGCGTTTGAGCGCGCACTCAAATTGATGAGCGGAAATATGAATTGCCAGAAACATTTAGGGATTTTGCTCTTCGGAATCAGAAGGTTCATCGTCTGCTGAACGCAATAATGTAAATTTTCATCGAATTCCATATCCCAGTTTTCTAAACTGCAGAAATCCGAATATTTTGAGGTGCTGGCGGTGGAATATGAGGGGCTGTCTGTGTTGAACGTATAGGCGGCAACTCAAATCGATGGGCAGCCGGCTGACCGCACGCACGTAAACAAGCCGCGTTGCGTGTAATTATCTACAGCCATGGGATTACTCATTACTGTGCCTCGGGCTAATGCGAATAAAGTGAACCGAGCCAAGAAAAAAGCGAAATTCTCGCGATAAACTCCAGATAATGCCGATCCTGCGCATGGTCGGACTGAAATGTTTCGTCTTTATTCAATTCTCCATAGCTTTATTTCAATTGTCGACCAATTTTTTCATAAAACCGATAACATCCTATCACATGGAAATGTTTTCTCTCGAGTCTGCAGGCGATTTCCAAAAATTTGTCCGAAAATAACCGCTCTGTTTACAAAAACAGTCAGAGTCGCGCACTTGTGTCGTCCGCCCTTTTCGTATTCGGCAGTCGAACGGCTGTTTACAATCCTCGCCACGCTTCTAATAGGATTGGCCGAGTTGTCTTCGTCCGCCTATAATTATTCTTAGTCGTTTAAAATCTCTTCGAGGAAACAATTCGATCGAAAAATGAAATATTTGTTCCGTGCCAAGTGGGTCACTCTCTGGAACCTTCGAGTGATCACAGCCCGCTGACCCCCTGCCGCTGTAATTCCACTCTGTCAATCAGTTTGAATCAGACCACAAACAACGGCGGACCTCCTTCAGATAATCGGCATCGGCTCTTCTCTCATATTCAGTTGCTTGTTTCCCGTACTTGTCTGGCTTCTTTGGCTGATTGCCGGCTCCCATATGGATCGAAGCAGTCTTTGATGTCGACCGGAGACAACTGACTCGTCTGCGAAAGCACCGAGAGAGCGCGCGGATCAATGCGATGTCCAGTAAGAAGCCCGAGGGAATGTCCGCTGCTCGAGAGAAACCGGGGGCGTAAACTGACTCAAATATACCGTATACTCGAGGGCAAGGTCGTGTCTGTCTCCTCTGACTAATATCTGCCCATGTTAGAATCAGTATAGCCTACTTATTTTATTATTTACACGGCTAATCTGGCCACGAGGTGTCTCTAATTGTAGTCTCGCCGGTTGCCTAGGAGAATCTCGTGACCACGAGAAGAATAAATTGTGTGTGGTTCTGTGCTCGGGGGCTGAATCACGAGGGACGATCGAAGCCGCTGCTCTTATCTCCGACGAAGAATGTCAATGGCGTGGGGGGTCGACAAGGAGAGACTGACTCATGGGAAAAAAGACATCGAGACATACCGCCTCAGGGAGGGGAACAATTGTTGAGACTTTCTTATTAAATTAGAACGGAGTACAGTATATAATGGCGGGAAAATATCGAAAAAAACACAGCAAGATCTCATATTCTTTTTGATCGTTTTGCCAACTAACGGAGAATGTTGAAATATGGTGGGCGACACATTTCCTTCAAGGTCGGATGGATGAGTCACCCTCAAAATAGCTCGACAATTTTCAAATAGGCAGATGTCTCTCCCGTCTGTGCAAATCCAGTGATGTCCTTTTATTAGTCATAAACATTCCTCATGTCGTCTCAAACATGCTCCTTGTGTTGAGAGTCGAAAAATCACCTAGAAAATGGCCATAATCCTTCAAATAGTTGAGAGACGAGAGAAATTGATAGAATACAGAGGGAACAGTAAATATATTAGTTTATTGTTGAATTGCTTGATATTTGGCTCTTCGTTTGTTTTTCTTCGCGTTGTATACATCGTCTAAAAACGGTCGACTCAAGTTTTTGAGTTGTCTTACTTGGTTAACGCCTCGGCACAGAGCATCGAATCGTTGCCTTTGAACTTCAGCTGCAGCTGAAAATGACTGCTTCGAGTCGCCCGAAAAGAAGCTACCTCTTTATCGTCCTGGGTGACGATGACGACGAGAAGACTCCTTCCCTTCATGGTCACATCCATCTTCTTACAATTTTTCACTTTATAAACTCGTCCGACCAGAGGAATACCCGGGCTGATACCATAGAGATAGTACTTGTAGAGGATGACAGCGCCCTCGGGAGTCAACACCGCCAGTCTCTTCTTCCAACTTCTGCCGACTTTTTGGAAGAGATAGCCGCATTCCGTGCCATCTTTTGTACAGAAGTGTGTCTGAAATAGACGACGGAAGTGGGAGAGAAGAGACTGGAGCTACCTGTTCGGGAAGTTGGTAATTGGGACCAAGGCACGAGTAGAAACCACCCATTCGATAGATAACTTCGGGTAGGAAATGCCATCTATTCATTGTTTGACATGTTTATTTCGGACTAGAGAAACCGACAAAAATGACAAAAAATACCAGAGATTCAGTTGATTCTATTTGAATCAATTGTCGTATACGGTAAAAATCTGACCATCTTGGCCGATCTAGCCCCTCTGTAGTCCCAGCAATAAATTTATGTAGCACTAGTCTATTAGCCAAGAAAGCAACAAACAATTTAAACTTTACTCAAGTTCGAGTGAAACAAGCCGAAATACATCTTTTAGTACAGGTAAAGCCACGAATGGCTGAAGATAATTGTCTAGTACGTCGTGATTGGCAATGCTGCCTGTCTTCGATTAGTCCTCCGTAATAGCTGTGTAGCTTGCCTTCTTGACTATTTGCAAATATTTCCTCACATTTCGACGACCGTCTTCCTAAAATGGCCAGAAAACCTCTCTTCTTTATCAAACCCATTGATTTTGAAAATAATAATGGTATTCATTCGGTTTTATAACCGAAGTTCATGGAAATTCGACCGAACGATCAATCGAGGTCAGAAGAAGGCAGGGGGAGGCCACCCACTGGACGACTCCTCGTTCGAGACAACACTAGAACAGTGCGTCCCTCAATGTATCCTGATTTCCGTCAAGTTTATATTTTTTGGCAGAACTATATCGCTGTTACGCCGTTATTACGGTCGTTACCTACAATTTTGATATTCAACGGAAATAAGCGTCCACTCCTCCACTGTTCTCTACCATCCCGAACATTATAGCCGCCCACCGAGAAATCAGCAATCCTTTGGTTACAGGTTTTTTCGCGTACTGTATAATCTTTTATTCGTTTGGTAGAAGCATCTAGGGAAAATTGTCATTCTACCAGTCATCTCTACAGTGCAAAGTCCGTTTCAAAAAGATAGGAGCAGCCCATTTTTTGTCTGTAGTGAGCGAGCATAGCTGTTTCACGACCTGACAATACCATTAGATGTTCACATACTGTAGTTTTGCATGGAAATCACTGCCTAGGCGTAGCTGCTGTTCCAAAATGATACCTCCAAAAGTATCCAAATTTTGCTCATATTAATTGAAATTTCATCAGCAGTTGCCAGGGGTCATTTGTAACGAGCTGTACTCCTCCTCAAGCGCGAATTTCTACCAATCTTCTACAAGAAAATGTCTGAATCGGTGTCCTCTACCCATACACAAACTTTCTCATCCCGTAGTTTATAAAATTGCCCCTCATTGGAGCCCTTTTTCCTTACCATATTTCGCCAAATTTTCTTCCAAGATTAGTGTTTTCCGGGGTAATCGACACGGCGAACCTAATGGTAATGGTCGCAGGTCGTGAAATAGCTACGCTCGCTCATTACAACCAAAAAATGGGGTGCCCCTATCTTTTTGAAACGTACTGTAGTTCTCAGGTCCAATGGATCGTCGCTGTCTGCGACCACGGAAGAACAACCAAGCTCCCAGCATCGAGAAGAAATGAACAAAAAAGATGGCAAAACGGAAAAATGTATCGGCGGAACAGCCAAGAATAAAAAAAGTCTATGTCTATTGTGGTTGCGCGATCAAAATCGCCTGAAGGACTGCCAATGTACAAAGGACCTGTTGAAGAAGATGCTCTATTGTATGATGATCACGGAGTTCCGCGAGCCCAAATGTGAGTTGTGCATTCTTATTCTCTTTTTCCCTGCGTAACCGCATAAACAACGTGTACTGAAAAACAGGTTAATTAGATAATTTGGGTCCAAAAGAACTTCTTCGCAATATTTCGCCTCTAGATGCAATTTCAATTTGGTTTCTGTCAGGGTCGACGTAGGCGGCGTGTCTCTACGTGGGCCGTAAGCGTGCTTCGCCCAAGGTTTGGCTACTCAGGGACATCGGGTACCTTCTCAAGTTAACACACATGCATTAGATGCCATACTGCAATCTCCTCTATAGAAATATCATCCAAACTCACTGTGTGAATTTCTCTGTGATCCATCGTTTTGGAAATATTCGGCGAGTTCGACGGCTAAAACGGGATTTTATCAAAATAGAGACTGTAAATGTGCTTTTCATTGCCGTCCCACTAAAAGATGCTAAAAATCAACCCAGAAATTATATCCACCTTCCTAAGAGACCAATATTTCTGGCAGAAAATTTCTGCCTCGGTCGTGATCAGACCGGTTGACAGATCCGCCGGTGGTCTTACCTCTTCAATTTCTGCCGACGATCCCGACCGCCTTCGCCGGTTATCATATCTCCCTGATGCGTACTCGATGATTCGACTTCTCTTTTCGGTCATATTAACAGATTATTATAAGAATATAATTCGCTTAAATTGGGTGAAATTACTAGGGACCTCAGCGTCGAGTCACACGATCTTTTGGCACCGGTGACCGCTCTCATTCGACTTTGAACATCATCCGTTGTAATATCCAGAAGTTAGAGCCAATATATAGCCTGTTTCAAATGGATATGTTTTAGTTAAAGGTTAAATCGATCTAGATAGAGCGCTCGAGCGTCTAGATGGGTCAGATGCTCGATTTTGCTTTCTTGCTTATGCAATTTTTTGGGCGAACAGGGAACTTCACCATCACCAAGTTCACCATCGCCCTGAAACTTCCTCCAAAAACGTTTTTTTCTAATTTTTTTTCTACCGTAGGCATGATTAGGCTTAGTTGTGTCTATTTCAATCGTTTAAATCTAATTGGCAAGTCAACCCGGCGAGCTACAGGGCGACGAAGTTCAGGCTCATTTGGTGAACTTCCCCACACTTGCGCCCCAAAAACCTTTCTAAAAAATTTTTCTCTCATTTCTTTTCTGTCAAAAAGTGGGCTTAGGCTTAGTAGAGTTTATTTTACTATTCCCGAAAGTTTTACGGCTTGAAAGCTGACCTACACGCCGCAGCACGCAAAAATAGCGTTTGGTGAACTTCCCTATTGGCCAATTTTTTGTGAATTTCTCTCTTATTTTCATGTTAATTTTAATTGCATTTACCTGCAAAAATTCTGATCTACCGAAAAAGTACAAGAACTAGCATAAATCATGGCAAATTCAAAAAAGTGCTATTTTTATAAAAATAAATTTTGTTGCAAATTTCAAAAAATTGAAATCCCGCCGTTGCGCAGCGAGACATTTCCATTTGAAACAGACTATATATAAAATACCGCTGATCGCTTCCATTTTTTTCAACATATTTCTGTCTGAGAGCGATTCTAGTCGATTGAACCTCCTCCTCAGTTGCATTGAGCTTCTATAATAGTTGACGAAGTCCATTTCTAAATAAACTAGGCTGAAATGATTAGTTTTTCATTTTTTTTAGATTTAATTTTGAATTTATACAATATCTCTATTTTGTTTTTTACAGGAGACCAGTTCACGCCGTTCTTAAAGAACAGGAAGACGAAATAGAGCTACTAAGGGAACAGCTGCGAGAACAGTAAAAAACTTATCAACAAGAAATTTCTAATACGGCAGAACAAGTAGCTGAGAAAAATAGGAAGATCAAGCAACTGGAGCAAAATCTTCAAGAACAACTGAGAGATCATCAAAAAGAGTTTCGTGAAATCAAGGAAGGGCATGATGAAATAATTGTGCGACGAAATCAACAATTGATGGAAATGCGAAAACAAATTGAGAATCTACAGTTGGAGTTAGCTACCCTTCAACCATTGGACACCACTCCAAAATCTGAAAATGTTGTACAGAAAACATGCAAAGAGATGGCGGATTCCTTGAACATTTCCATTCCCTCTTCTATATACATGAGGAACACAGCTGGACCAAGAACTTTGAAGATAAAAAATGGGAATCATTATCAAATAGCCGCCAGCCTGGATATAAAAAATTCAGAAAAAAAATGATTAACGGCAACGATTTTGAATTTTTAAATATAAGAGAGGAAACTTTAAGGTCGCATCTGGTTCGTTTGCTATTTATCGTTGCTAAACAGAAGATTTCAGGGGCTTGTTATAAGAGTTGTTCTGGAAACACCAGGAGGTGTATATATTGTGCCGATCAAGGTCATGGACGGCTGTGAAAGTTTCGATCTTACGAAACTAAGCGAATTAAACGAAGAAGAGAAGAAAGCACTGGACTGTTACGGAAGTTCATAAATACCCGAATTCAATTCAATACCCACTCGAAGAAGTTAAATGGAAGCAAGATTAGCAGTTTTGACATAGAAGCTGGAAAATCTAAAAAATTTATATTCAAGTTCGCAGGCAAGCAAGAGGACGCCTTATTCTACGTTCGCCACGAAGATGACTCCAGTTTTAAGTGGACACTGAAAAAAAAGACAAAATATAAAGTAAAGAGAGTGTTTCAATAATCTAGTTAGCAGATATAGTCTGTCAAGACACAGCTCGCTGTTGAAAATCCGCTGGTGGCGAATTTTTTACAGAAGAAAATCCGTTGCTGGCGAATTTTTCACTCTGTGGCAACTTTCCGAACCATGTGTACGCACTGTGCTATTTGCCGAAAAAATGACGATTTTTCGAGAGTCTGGTCTCCAGTGGAAAAGTTTTCCGACAAAGAAGCTGATGGGCGACACCGTCAAGGCTTCGAGTGGTCATTACACCCATCTCTGTAATATCAATTTCAAGATTGAACCAAGCAACGAAAGCCGATCAACGGCCCGCTTAGGACATTGCGGGTCTCAGCCACCGTCTCGAGCCGTCTTTTCGCCTTCACTTCACTTGAATTAGGTTCTGTCCCAATATAGGGGCCCCATAGATTTCCATATTTTTCTCATTTTTCCTGGGAAAACCCGAATTTTTCTCTAAAAATCCAGTATTTCCGTTGAATACAGCTCCCGGACTGTTGCACAACCCAGTAAATGTGGATCTTCGCGGGGGGCTTAGTAGAAGAGAGAGCCCTGGCCCGGCCCGCGCACAGCCCTAGCGACAGGTAACCAAAATTCGTCGGACCCCTTTATTGGGAAAGGGGACGCGGGCCCCTATAAAGTTTGCCAACTTTTTTCGGACCCCTCAAAAGTTTTCCACTTTTCGTCGGACCCCTCTAAAGCTTACGGACCCCTTTATTGGGACAGAAACTTGAATTATTCCCAACATCTTCCCATCTTTATATTTTCTCATAACTGCACATTCTTGCTTAGTTTTTCTCCGCTTGTCTCTGATTTCTTCGAATTCTGCAGGGACAAAACTTTTAGGTGACTGGAATTAGCTAATCAGACAGAAATAGGACATACCAGAGGCTACGCCCCGACTTCGTCGGGGATTGGAACCCTTGACCTCCCGAGAGAAGTATCCGAACGAAAATATGATAATACAGCCTAAGAAGCATGTAGAACAGCTCGACCAAAAGCAAAAAGGTTTCGAACACATTTGGCGTTGACGGGGATCGAACCCGCGACCTTCTTAGCGCAGCGGCGCCACATCGCATTGCGCCACGAAAAACGGAGATTTCGCTTTAAATGGCTATTTTCTCGGCTATTTTCCAACTTTTTGAAAATTTTTATATTTTAACGGAAGAGCTCGTTCGAATGGTATAGGTCTCATTTCTTGAGCTTGAAAACAGATGCTTCAAATTTTCATTTAAAAAGGTCATAAAAATTGAAGCATCTCGGCTACCGTAACCCGAAAAAAAAAATTTTACTCACATCATGATCAGAAAATTTTTCTCTATCGAATGATACCAAAAAAGTGGAAAATCGAAAAAAAGTTGCTGACAGACGGACACGGTAGTTTTAAAGTAAAAGGCCAAGTGAGAAAAGTGCGTGGGCCCTACTGTACCCACGCCGCGTCGAAAATGTCTGCGTACGTAAAAATTAATTTTGATGGAATTTTATTTTTTGTTATTTTCAGTAAAATCTCTAATGTTTCTTTATTTTATAGGATCCGCCTATGCATAAGAGTTATTAGCAACAAAAAATTTAAAAAAAATACAGCAAAAATAGAGAAATACACGAAAAACGAAAAAAAATTTTTGAGTACGTAATGACATTTTCGATCACCGAGTGGGTGCACTTGGGTGCACGTATTTTCTCACCTTGACTGTCCCTTTAAAGGGACTCTGACAGATGTTTGAATTCGCGGGCGCTTAGCTACTGTATTTAGCCATCGCGCAATAATACTCCTTTTCCCAAATTTAATTTTGATGTTCTTTTAATAATTTTTGCTGCTAAACTTGTTGCAAATATTTTAATAATTATTTTAGCATAAAAGAAATGATAGAAAACGATATATTTTGAGCAATTCCGAGAGAAAAAAATTGGAAGAACAGCAAACGCGCTCCAACTCGTCTCCGCTTTGGAGACGAGTTAGAGCGAACTTACTTGCTGTCAGAGTCCCTTTAAAGGGACAGTTAGGGCTAAAACGCAACTTGGCCTTATTATTTAGAGAAAAATTCGCTGATCACGATGCACTAATTAGTTTTTCATGAAAACGTCTGGTTGAGGAGAAAAAAGCATTTTAAGTGATCCAACGCGGGCGGCCAAATGACGTTCGCCCTCACGAGCGTCGGCGCGAAATGAATAATTTCAAATCTCGCCCAGAAGCAATTTCTCTAATTTCAGTAGTTTTTACCTTTTCTTACTTATATTTTTATGTATTATTTGTTTGCTAAATTATCAGCATTCAATGACGAATTTTTTCCATCCAAACATGACACATAAGGTGCTGTATTTTTTCTTAAAAATGACAATTAACAAAAAAGCGTATTTAAAAATAAAAATGTTATGAAATTTCGTAGTTTTCACTTCTAATCAGCATTGTGTATCAACTACACATGTTTAAAATGTTTTACATCAATTGTATGAGATAAACAGAAAAAAATGTTGGGTGAGTACGGTAGTTGAACTCAGCCCTAACTGTCCCTTTAACAGATCAGCTAAAGCTGAAAAAAAGGTAGGAATATGTTCAAACTAATAATTCTCCAATATCTTACTATTTCTTCGTGGCATATCTTCGAAAATAATGTCTGTATTTTAGAAGAATGTCCCCTCTGGCTTCTTTGAAATTTCTTTGCTCACCTTCAAGTTCTGGCGACAACATGAACTTTTCCTTATTTACTTCTGATATCTCTAATTTTCACGTATCTGCCCCTAATCCTCCGTCATCGATCAGCTGTTTCCCCCATTTCCACTCATTTTCAAAGATGCAAATTTCCGTTTGAGACTTCCTTGACGGGCGAGATAATCGGTTGTATCCGTTTTACTCTTGATCCTTTTCCAGTGTATATTCTACTTCTCCGCTTCTTCTTTTTCATTGGCTTTTTGTCAAATTAATTTCGGAAAAAAACTCTCCTTTACCTTGACGTCTCGATGCTCGTCAATCGTCTCGAATATGCATTCGTCGCCACATTTCGGCCGGTCCTCGCTGCTCAAATTAACTTCCTTCTTTCCATATTAATTAAGCTAAAAAGAGCCACCTGTTGGGGGTGTTGAAACTGAGTTATCGAAGGGCAAAATGCAGGCAATTTCCCGACTGCAGGAGGAGATCTCTCTGATCGGACGTCATAGGAAAAGTTGAATGAGTAAGGGGCTTCCTCTAGCTGGAAGAGATCTCTCTTTCCTGATGTCATCCATTGATCCGTCTCAGTAAACTTCGAGCTCATTGCCCCTATTCATCCCATATTTTCCATAGTGACCGCCGTTTTCTGATTACCAACCCGTCTCCACTCTCGCCCAGGGAATCCCTTGTTTTCCTCTCGCTAATCCTGTCAATCTTCTCATATGTTTCAGCTTCTGTATGCGAGCTTTGACGGATCTCCCTCAATGTTCGCCGACAGCCACAGGTCTTCCTCTTCTCCTGGATGGTCCGCTCTCATTCTCCGTCATTGTCGGTCAGTTGTCGTCCCTCCCAGTCAGTTTGTCCTTTTTGCAGTAGGCATCATTGGCAACATTTATTGTGTGACAGTCCTTTTCCGTTCCTCTATCAACATCGGTATGCTCGTATCGCTCACAGGTTTGTTTCCTCCGTCTTCGACGTCATTCTTTCTTTAGCCTTGGCTGTCTGGGATGTCATTCTTCTGATGGCCTCACTCTGGCATCATTCCCTTTGGGCGACTCTCTACGTTACCGGCTACTATCCGGGATTATGGGATACATATAAAGTTGCCTTGGAAGGCCTTTTGGAATGTGCTCACTTGTCATCCGTATCCATTTCTCTTCATTTCCAGCTAATTTCTCTTTCAGACATGGATGTTACTCCAAGTATCGGCTACTCGATTCTTCGCTGTTTCTCGTCCTTTCCAAGCATCTCGATCCAAAGTAAAAAGAGCCAAATTTGCCAAGGTTGCAATAGGTACGTCGTCTGGGGTGACGCTTGTTTGTATCAGCCAGGTCTCATTCGGATGCCATTGATGATAACAATTGCCGCCTGTGTACTGACGATTCCCTGCTCATTTGAATATGTTCTCAAGCCTTGTCTGAGTCAAGGATCACAACAATACGAGGTTCGTATCTAGAAAAACAAAAGATTGTCGTCTACTTCAGAGAGAAGAGAACAGTCTCGGCCAGAACACGCTCTACTTCCTCTTCTACAAAACCCTTCTTCTTGCCTTCTTGAAGACTTTTGGCCCATTTACCATCATCGCCTTGTTGACAGGTTTTTTATGCCCCTCCCCTTACTTATCCGCTTCCAGTGAGAACTCTTCGATCCATGAGAAAGTCTATGAACAGTCGAGCCAATATTCTAAAACAACAAGGAAAAGGGCTTCTCTTCGAAGTCGACAAGGACAAGACCAAGAGCCTTCAGGTCGCTCGACAATTATCGTATCTCTCTGATTCTCGTTTTCAGACTATTTCGACCCTCCTCCTGGGCAAGTTTTTAATCTTGAGATGTTGGCCTACATTCGTGGCGGTGATGAGAGTTCTTCTGGATTTCGACAACACGCCTGATGTCTCGCGAATTTCAGAATTTATGCTTTTATTGAACTCCGCGTCGAACTCTTTCGTTTTTGTTGTCATCAAATCAGCATTTGAGACGAGAAGGTAAATATTCTGGGATCAAAGTCGGATGCTGTTTGTCTGTTCAGATTAAAAAGGATACGAACATATCAGAGGGAGCTGGTCATGCGACATGCCGCACAGGTGCTGAGCATCGGTCGAATGCTAGCTGTCAAACACGACGTCGATGAAGAAGCCAACTGACTCTGCGTCTTCTACTCATACAGATTGCTCAAATAAATATTTATTTTATTACTTTTTTGGCCTTCTTTTGTAAATAAAAATACACGTAATTATGACAAAGAGAGAAAGAAAGGGAATACCAGATCAAGCCGACTTCAGCGCCTGGTCGACGACGGTGTCCATTAGTTTCTGCTCTTCTGGGGGTTTCATTTCACTCAATTCCACTTCTTTTTGCGATTTTCGGGGAGCGGAAAAATTCTGTGAAGGGAGAAATTATGAGCCAGTTTCTAAAACGTACAGAGATGAAATAGGAAATGTATAGGAGATAGCCGGTGAAAACGAAGAAACACGAGAGGATGATCAGAGCACCAAATGTCTCTGTCGAAGGGAACAAGATAATCTGGTAATTAGAATATTATGGAGGAAAAGAGAAACTAACCAAGACATCTTTTAAAATGGAAAAGGCCTCGCAGAAGACATTCTGGGCGGCGTTGACGGAATATCGCTCGCTTTCGGGGATGGTCTCCTGCATGATTTGGGTGATGGCGGGATCGGCCAGCCACAGACCAAAGCGAGCTGCTGTGATTCCGATAAAGAAGACGATTATGGAACTGGGCAATTGGTTGAATGGGAGACTCTCTCGGATCAAATCAGTCGTCGTCTCATTCTTTCCGAAAATTGAAGTTTGGATGGTGTAGAGCCAAGTCTGCGACAATGTCAAGCACAGTCATTGACCGAATTACCTCCTTTTCAAGATTGGATATATAACCGGTGGCATTGAAGGGATTTCCAGGGAGAAAAACAGAAGTCGAGCAGAAATTGATGAAAATATTTTGGAGCTGAATAAATGGGTACAAAGGCGACGAAACGATACCGTAAGACCGATGAAACCGGTCAGAAGAACGCCGATAAACCGCTCGACGATGGCATAAACGCCGTTTCCAGCAAAACCAAGAAGAGAGCCCAACGATCGGAAAAGTCCCAACTGGGAAGCTGACATCCCTTGGGAGGAGCCGTAGGAAATGGCCAGCTGAAGGGAATAGATGCAAAAGAGCAAAAGGCCTACATTATCGAAGCCGAGAACGGTCATGTAGAGAAGAGCCAGGCCGAACATTGCACGGAAGGCCTTCTGTCTGAAATATTTCTTGAAAGGCGATGACGCCTTCTCCTCCGCTGTTTGTTCTGTAACTTTCAAATAAAAAGAATGGGGAAAGAGACCTCTAATTTGGCTGAGCTCGGGTGTCTTGGAATAAATCCAAAGGAGGACGGCGGCTTCAAGTGTCCAGGAGACAATATTCCAAACCATGATGGCAATACAACAGAAAGCCCCAGAATAGGTGTCGAGTAGAGTACCCGCTATAAACGGAGTCAAGAAAGCGGCGCACTGGTCAATCATGTTCATCACTCCATTTTGGGCTAAATCCGAGATCTTATCCAAAAAGCAGAAGAACTGACTGGATAATCTAGCTCCTCCATTGGATTTTTCGATCAGAACTAGCAGCCAATCTTTACAGAATGCCGTCTTTTGTGCTTCAGAGGCGACTCTCGAACTGGCTCCAAAGAGAATGGCTGTCACCAGAAGATACTGTAATTGGATGTCTCTCCTTCCATCCCGTCGATTTCTACCTTTGATCCTTGGGTTTCAGCTGCTCCGATACCAGAAAACATAAGATAGAAACAGAATGCAGATACAGTTATGGCGATATTATTACATGCCAAAACTGCCTGGATGCCTGTCTGTCATTTTTCTTTTTCTCCATTTCCTACCAACCTTTGCTCCTGTTGACTCTGTCCAAGATGTCACCGACTCTTGTCGCTAACAATAATTTGCAGAGTGCCTCGGCCAGTTGGTGGATGGCCACCCAGGTCATTCCACCCAGTCGATGCATTATAATTCCCATAGAAAAAGACCATAGCCGATCACCCTAAATATCTTTTTGACCAGAAAACTTCAGCAGGTGCACGTGCTTATCGGCGCGCCATATTCAATAGTCCAGACTTATCTTTTCGAACGATGAACTGTCATTCCATTTCTGGCCGATAAGCTCGTTTTTAGAATGAATTTGTCCAGGCGGGGAAGAGATAGACAAGATGTTATTTTGATGGCAACAGCGGCGGGTAAACAGTCGGATGAACTTACGAGAGATGAAACGAGGTAAGCCGCATTCAAGGATACCAACACTTTCAGGAATTCGCCATGATTTTTACGATAATTCCGAAATCTTTCGAACATTCTGAAAATCTTAATTTTTAGAAATGTCCACTAATAAGAAATTAAATTTTGAAAAATCTATATTTTATAAGGAAAGAGGAAAAAGCGTGCGACAGGACAGACAAGAGTGGGATTTAGGGGTAGGAGGAGCAGGCTGATAAGCAAGACTGATTGCCGTCGCTATAGATTTCACAGACTACTGGTTTTACTCGAAGGAAGCAAAGAGTTAAACTTTTTCTTCAATAATAAAGAAAATATAAGAATCTTATTTTGTCAACGCCTGAAATGACGGATACATCTCAGAAAGAACAAAGAAAGGATGGCGACGGTCGAAATTTGGGCGCTTTTATAAGCAAACAAGCGATGTGTATGCTCGGAATATAAATGATCGCTAACTATTTATATACGATTCTGTGGATGAATTCCTCCATATAATATGAAAAAAAAAGAAATATTTTAGTTTATACACCGATCTCTCCTCGGTTGAAAGAAAAGAGAACTTCTGATGCGTCCGGCCGACTTTTCTTGCATGGCCGGGATCAGCTCTTCGACAGGGGTTCAGAACTGATAACTGTTTATCAAAACTGGAGCTAGACCTGTGTTAGTGTGATACAACCCCCAAAAGGTAAGGTTAGGGGTAGAATTATTTAAGGAAAACGTGTATTCTGGAGAGTATAGACAAAAAAAAATCAGGACTTCTGGAAAACATATTTATATCGCTCGAATCAGTTCAACGAGAAGAGCAAGAACGTCTGCTCAGCTTCAGTTCTCAAAGCCGCCAGACACGGGATAGTTGGTGATAATTGTAGGATAGGAGTAGGATCGTAGGGAAAGGTCTGAGAAAATAAAGGAAAGGGCGCATGAAGAGGTCTCGATGTACAATGAATTATATCATCTTTTACTTTAACATATGTTGCCTGTTTATGTTCTGTTTTTTTTTATTTCCTTTGACTATATTATCAACCAGATGATCGTAATGTGGCCTTTATAATAAAGGCTTTATTATAAGGCGCGTTTATATCGAAATGTCGGCGCGAAAATGAAATATTCAAAAAAGCCATTCAGAAAACCTTTTGTTACCTCAAACTTGTTGACTTTTCTCATATAGAAAACACCTCCTTTTGTTTTATGGACTTTTCTTCAATTAATTTTATTTGCAGATCAGGCACAGTTCAATGGATAAAATTATAGGGTTCTGTACGACCAATTTTAGTTCAGCCAAAGATATTACCGATGATTGGGTGGCGTCTATGTGCGTATATAATAGTTGTACATATAAACACACTTTCAGAACAGATAACAATTTTACTGATTTTGAAAATGTATCAACAATTCTCAGCCCAACATTTTTTGACAATGATACTATGGATCAGAAGGAACTATTTTCAAAATGTAAGCATACTATATGATATTCAGTTTAGTTGTTCAGTACGCGATAAACTAATTGAATACGAGAATTACTGTGATGATCGAGAAATTTGGAACAAGTTAACGTCAATCCAGATTCCAGCAAGAAAACTCACAGTATTGCTGTGGTATGGTGTGGAACTAGCATTACTTAAAAACAGGTATTTTTGTCTTTCATGACTTCTTCATTTATTTTACACATTTTACAGTAGTCAAACAGCCGTGGAATCAGGAGTAGCCGCGGCATCTTGTTATTTGGTTATGTGTAGCATACAAGGGGCTCCGGCTCACAATATTTTTAATCAATTCCTATTCGAGGTGTTCTAAAACTCCTGCCTTTACATTGACTTCAGAGATGCTTCGATCTCTTTCGGCAAATTTTTCGAGTTTACGCAATTGGAACCAGAGAATGTGCTCAAGTAAAAACTATGAAGGGAAAGAGGAAAGGAAAAAAGAAAACAATGGAAACTTCTGAAGGTTTTATTTCTAATATTTTTCCTATTAACTGCAATGTGCAGATACTGAAATAGCTGAAGAAAATATCGATATTGGAACAGCGGAAGAATTATTGGAAGATATAATGCGTATATTTTTCATTATGCTTGGCAAGTGTAAGCTTTTGTGAAGTTCTTCTTCTGATAGTAATTTAGTTGCTATTGGAGGATATGAACAGCCTGCTATTTTGAGCACGAATTTAATTCGGGATATCTGTTTCGCAAGCAAAGACCTGAAAGACATTAACGTTGCCCCAATTTCTAGTCTTAGAGAATTTGATAATTTACAAACGAACAGTGAAAAAGCAGTTGCTCTGTTCCACAAACTGGCTGATGAACGTCACAGTAATGGCGGTGAGTTGGTAGGTTTTTCTGTGTTTCCTGTTTTACGTTAAAATATTTAGATTCATTCGCGAATTGTATTTCCTCGCCTTGCCCTATGGGGCCTAGATAATAGTTCTGCAGGCTCGACTATTCCGGCGTCTTACATTCTATTCAAAGATTTTATGATCCGGTTTCTTCGAGAAAGAATTAAACTCGCCATTCCAAATGAACTCAAAGTTATTTTACGTGTAAGTGTGCCATTTATTTTTTCAAAAGCTTCTGTAATGCGACCAATCGATGTTTAACGCATTGCCACGTACTTTTTTTACCAGAGAACTTTGCCCTGCTAAACAGCTTACAGCAAGCTCTGTCTACCCTTTCTCTTGTTGATAAAATATTTAATTTAAATGTTATTTACATGTTTATAGGTACTTGACAATTTATATTGCCGTTGTACCGACCGAGCTGATTATCGCGTAAAAGTATCTGGAACTATTGTCGAAGTACTTCATCATCTTCCTCGGGAATATGTATTTGTAAGTGTTTTAATTTTTCAGTATTGGAAATTTCTAGGAATTTGCCCAACGAATTGATTGTTTCGCGAAGAATGCTCGTGCCGCACTTCGAAGTGTATCAGTCGAAGTTATTCCTCAGTTGCTTAAAAATTTGGGTCTGAATTCTTTGTTTTAATATTTTACTTTGTTCCAGAATGGTACGGCGAAGATCCTGGTCCTATAATAGATAATGAAGAAATTGGAGATAAAACGGTAAAGCA
Source organism: Oscheius sp. DF5033 (assembly GCA_964036215.1). NCBI lineage: Eukaryota > Metazoa > Nematoda > Chromadorea > Rhabditida > Rhabditidae > Oscheius > Oscheius sp. DF5033. The sequence goes on from CAXIWN010000006.1 coordinate 5,322,346, forward strand.
AGAAATCGATGAAAGTCTAATATCTCAAAATCACACCCATCTGGATGCAAACGAAAGTGATGAAGAAGATGACCGTAAACGTAAGAAAAAAGGAAAAAAGATGAGAAAGCCAGCGTTAGTATTTAACAAGGGCAAAAACTTGATTGTTTTAGTATACATCTTCGGCAGGAAAGAATTGAAGTGCTTCCTGCATTCTACTCAAATATTATGAGATTTTGTTTGGATAAGACTTCGCACATCCGAAGTAGAGCCATGCTTCATCTAGCAAGCCTTATAAAAGATAATAAACATAAGAATGGGATTTTAGAAGTTGCTGAAAATATGGTAATATTTCTTTGATGCAAATTTATTCCCTGTTTTAGTTAAAAACAGATGAATATCTTTATATACCTGTTAAAGCGAAAAGAACCGCAGCTGAAAACGTGGTTGTAGAGAATCTTACAACAGAACAAATGAATGACACAGCAGTGGAGGTTGACAATCTTATTATATTCGTAATTTCTAAAGCAGCAGAAGATAAAACGGTACGTTCTTTTTATTAGAATAAATTCATGTATTTAAGGCTCATGTTAGAAAATCTGGTATCCATGCACTAGCCGCTTATCTTCCGTGTGTGGGCTCGGTCGCAGATTTTGTACAATTGTTTAATATTTTAAAAGCAAGATGTGTGGATGCTTCTGTCTTAGTTAGAAAACAAAGTGCTGAATCTCTAAGTTCACTCCTTTATGAAATAGTAGAAAATCTGTAAGTATTATGTTCACAGCGCGAGAATATTTTTTATTAGATCCGATGTGGAAGATGCTTGGCTCAATTTTGTTCTTCCAATGATAAATGACAGAGAGCATAGTGTACAACAATTCGCTTCTAAATTAATTTATGATAATCTTATACAACCACTTCTCGGTGAGACGACTAATCTAACATGGAGACTATTAAATAAAATCGAACAGCAAGATAATCACAGGTTGGTTCGTATAGTTGTGAAATAAGGCTCCATTGAAGACGTCTCTTGGTGAGAACTCTTTTTTATCAATCACAAGAAGGGGTAATTACGGAGAAAGTGACATCGACACTTGTTAAAAAATTAAAAGAATTTCCTTCTCATGATAATGTATTATGGATGATCTTAGCCGAACTAGCTCTTGTTTTCAAGGTATTTTCACGCATTGAATTAGTTAAATTTTACAGATGTCTCCCACATTGGGGCTTTCCACTTGGTATGGGTTTAGTGATGGAGACGACAGAAATAAAGTACGTTATGTGGCGAAAGTGCTAACGGCTGCCACTAGCCTAATGCAAGATGTCGAACGTGAAAAACTTAAAAATGATTTGGAATTAAAAATAAGCAATTTTTTGTAAGTTATCCCCATTTTATCAGTATTTTTTATTAGGATTGACGCTCCTCATATTTCAAGTGTATACCTGCTGCTTGCGAAAGTGATGGATGCCGTTGGAGATTCAGCTAGAGGAAAGGAAAATCTTACAAAGTTTGGTGAAAACACTTTAAAAAAGTGTCAACACTTTGTGAGAAAAAGTATAGGGGAATTTACAAAAGAATTGTTTATTGAACAAGGCGAAAGGTTTGTTTTCTATCTATCTAGTTATTTTTTTTGCAGTATTGACAGTATGGAAAAAAGATTAATAAGAGCCATTACAACTATTGGAGAAGTCATTCAATTTTCACCCGCTCTCGTAGAAAAGTCTAACCAACTGGTGGATGCTTTGAAGACAATAATGGCTTCAGATCAAATACAGAATGATGACATCATCAGAGAGCGAGGTGTTAGCGTTTTATAATTTATATATACGCGCGCTTAAGCATTTAATTCTGCCATTCCATCTTTAAATCACACTATGATCGCTCAATCACGACCACCTACTGCTTTAAATTCTGAACGAAATATACCATCACGAGGTCCATCTCAAGCTTTTCTGTTTAACCAGCCACGTCAAGCTTCACAGTCTATAATCCCGGCTCATTATGTGAGCGGACATCTCTTTACAAGCTGCGTCCGAGCATATTGCGTCCTGGCATTAGGGAAATTTTGTCTTATGGTAATTACTAATTTTTAGATGTTTTGTAATTCATTTCTAGGACTATAAACGAGCAAAGGAATGTGTTCCTGTATTTGTAAAGCAATTGAGAATCAACGAAGATCATATTATACGTAATAATATCATACTAGTAATCTGTGATCTTTGCATTAGGTTAGAGGAATATTTTCTCAACTTTTCCTTTCAGAAATACGCAACTAGTAGATCGGTATTCTCCCATAATCGCGGGTTGTCTAAAAGATCGCTCCACTTTAGTTCGGCACCAAACTTTGGAATCGCTGACTAATTTAATCAAGGAACAATTTATACGATGGGAAGGACAGATTATGTACCGTTTTGTTTCAACAATTTTGGATGAAGATGCGAATATACGAAGTTATGCCGCTTTTTGCTTAGTGAGTTTTTCTTTTTAAACAGAAATATGTTTCGTTGTAGGAAAATGTACTTTTAAAACAGTTTCCCGATATGTTTTACCGGCATTTTATAGAATGTTTGCTCTATTTTAATGATATCTCAAAAAATCATTTAATTGGAGGTTTTTCATTATTATTTTTATAAACGTATAAAACATCCAGAATCGGACGATTTGGAAGTAGTTGATGCAACTCTTAAGTTTTCTCTAAGTGGCGAACGTCATAGAACGGACAGAATGAAACTTTACAAATTTATGGTATTTTTCAAGAGCACTTTTTTAATATAGTTAGTAATTTCAGTTGAATACATTTGATGACAAAGATAAATTTACTACAATGGCGCATATTTGTGAAAAGGCATTAATGCCTGTGGTTACGGGAGAATTTAATTTCAACAGTCATAAGGTCCAAGCTTTACTTAGAGACGCATTTGAGGTTTTTTTTTTGATAATTTATTAAATTAATCATCTTCTAGATAATGGCTTCGAAAGAAATAAAGTTATCGATGGATGTGGGTAAAGGAGATGATGAAGACGAAGAAGAACCTCCAGCAGCTGTTTTGGTATTTACTATTGTCAGAATGGATATTTTAATTCATTGATTTAGGCGGTGGCTAAAAAGATGATTTCGGAAGCTTACAGGAAGGGTATTATCCAGACAATCATGCCACATCTTTTGGATGTCAGAGCGTTTCTTATGGAAAAACGCTCTCCTCTATTGAAGAATTGTTTAATTGTTCTTCGAAATATCTGCATTGAGCATAAGGAACAAATAGATGAAGTTTTGAGCGGTGATAAACAAGTGCGAACAGAAATCGAGTACGACATAAAGAAATTCGAGGTGAGAGATGATGTATCCAAGTAATGTTATATAATAATATAGGAGCAACAAGCCAATGAACGGCGTCTGGCGAAACAAGCTGCAGAGGAAGCAAGGCGTCATCGAAGAAGTGTGGCTGCAGCGCAAATTATATGGACGGGAGCTCGAGTATGCTTGAAAATTATTGTTTTTAATGAATTTTAAGAATACGGAGAAGAGGGCAGCCAAAAAAGTTTACACCGATGAAGAAATTAAGCCTATAAAAATGGAAATAGATGGAGAGATTGATGCGGAAGACGCTGTAAGTACGGCAATAGAAGCGCCTCCTCCGTCTGCAGTTAACCAGGTCGTGCTATCTAAAAAAGAAACGCCTACCGTGAATGATGAAAATATGCCATCTGAAATGGAAATATCTCCAGTAACGGAAGAAAAAGTCGCTTTATCAGAAGAAAAAGAAACACCACCAAAAACTCCTGAGCGCATCGAACCCAATGAGAATTGCCTCCAAGAAGAGCCGCTGAACCACTCCACACCGAAAAACATAACTGAGCATCATAGCCAATTGGAAAACGCAGAAAAAAGTAATAAGACTAGTACATTTGTTGTGCCGCATTCACACAGAAAAGTATCCAAATTTAATAAAATAGTTACGCTTTTAATTTCAGAGAACTCGAGAAAAGGCGCCAGTAGATTCCAATGATAGCTTCTGTTTACCAGCTAGAGCTGTTTCTACACCTAACAAAACAATATCAGACGTAAATGATATTTATACATCATACGATCAATTACAGCTTACATTTACCAATCTCGATATTTCCGCCATAGAAAGTGATAATGTAACAAGACGAAGGAAATCGGTTTTTAATAGAGGTTATATATCACTCCAGTAATATTTTTTATTTTATTTTTCAGTGAATAGACCGCCTTCCATGGATGCTATCTCAGAAGATTAAGTTTTCTAACACATAATATGTACTGTATATATACTTTTGGAATATTGATCAAATAACATAAATTCTTGCTTTTCTTCCTTTGGCTGTTCCTACAGTAATTATACCTTATTCTTTCGTGTTTTTTTTTCGCTTTTTAAAGCGATTTTCTTACGTTTTAGTTACAGAATATGCTGGGTAGCCGAGTTGTCGGTGTCTGTACCAGGGCAACTGGTGCCTCCCAAGGCCTTTTGGCCAAAATGAGTAAACCACTCGACTCGAAACGCGACTCGCACACCATTTGGTATCCCGATGCCAAATTTGAAAGACAATTCAAGGTTTGTTGGTTTAGATGTCGGGAAAGGAACATAACTAAAAGGAATTGAGATAAGAAAAAAAATTGTATCATATATTTACACTGATATTTACAGACTGGAGGAACCTTGAGGGCGCTATGGATGTCCGAGAACCATAACGATTATGATAAAGCTATCGGTCTTGATAAATTCGAAAAGCTTCTACAGGAATCTCCTGTTCTATCAGATACCTATGAGGGAAAACATCGGTATGCTTTTGCATTCATTTGTTTTTGTGAATCTCTTACATTGTATGATACAATTTTCAGTGAAAAAAATTTGGAAAACATGATACTGAACTTCGGCCCTCAACATCCGGCTGCTCACGGTGTATTACGTCTTGTTTTAAAACTCGAGGGAGAAGTTATCATCAAAGCAATTCCTCACATCGGTCTCCTCCATAGAGGCACAGAAAAGCTCATTGAATACAAGACTTACACCCAAGCATTACCATATTTTGATCGCTTGGATTATGTATCGATGATGTGCAATGAGCAGGCGTGGTCTTTAGCCGTGGAAAAACTACTTGGAATCGACATTCCTCCACGAGCTAAATTTATTCGAAGTTTGTGAAATATTTGTTGTTTGTAAAAAAAAATTTCAGCTCTTTTTGGCGAATTAACACGTATCCAAAATCATATTATGGGAATTACGACTCATGCTTTGGATGTGGGAGCTATGACTCCGTTCTTCTGGATGTTCGAAGGTTTTTTCTTTTATTTAGTTATATTTGATATATTCTCTTCTAGAGCGTGAGAAACTTTTTGAGTTCTCTGAACGAGTTTCTGGTGCTCGTATGCACGCGAATTATGTACGTCCTGGTGGAGTTTCGTATGATATGCCTATTGGTCTTATGGATGATATTTATGATTGGGCTGTTAAGGTATAATTTATTATTCATGTTTCTTATTTTTAATTCAGTTCCCAGAGAGAATTGATGAGTTGGAGGATATGCTCACTGAAAACAGAATTTGGAAAGCTAGAACTATTGATATCGGTAGTTTTTTTATTGCATTACCGTTTTTACAATCTGCCTAGGTCTCGTCTCTGCCGCTGATGCTTTAAATTGGGGCTTTTCCGGACCAATGGTTCGCGGTTCTGGTATAAAGCAGGACGTGCGCGTCTCTCAGCCTTATGACGCATATGATCAAGTTGAATTTGAGGTTCCAATTGGTACCAAAGGAGATTGCTACGATAGGTAAAAACTATTTAAAGTTAAAGTTGTTTCTTGCTAGATACTTATGTCGGGTTGAGGAAATGCGCCAATCCCTGCGAATTATTCTGCAATGTCTTAATAAGATGCCAGCCGGGGAGATTAAAACCGATGATCACAAAGTATGTGCTCCGAAAAGAAGTGAAATGAAAGTAAGCGTTAATTATTATGACTATAAGTTCTTGAAGGATTCGATGGAATCGCTGATCCATCATTTCAAGTTTTTCACTGAAGGGTTCCAAGTCCCTCCGGGTGCGACCTATGTTCCAATCGAAGCTCCAAAGGGCGAATTTGGTGTGTATTTAGTCGCAGACGGCAGCAGCAAGCCATATAGGTAGTTTAATTTTAGAAGACGGGTGATATATCTACGTTAAGATGTTTTATTCGTGCTCCAGGATTTCCACATTTGGCAGCTATCCATGATGTTTGCTACATGTCGTTAATTGCTGATGTTGTCGCTGTTATTGGTACAATGGATATTGTATTCGGTGAAGTTGATCGATAGATTAAGTCATTAGTTGTATAAAACAGTTTTTTTTCATCATCGTAGTTTTTAATTAGGCTGCTAAGCCTGTAAAATAGTGCCTATGTTAATACCAAAAATAAAATATAGTAAAATAAACTTCATTTTTTTTACAGAAACGCAGTGTATAACCCATGTTCAGCCATGATTAAATGAATAAAAAATAAATACATTCTGGTAAAACTAACCAGTAGCATCACTAATAGGGAAAAAAACGGTATCACAGAAGAGAATTTTCTCATTGAAGACGACGATGGAAACATTTACCAGCCCATCTTTACTGATCGTACAATTTCAAATATGGCTGAAATTATAAGTAGACTCGACTACATAGGTGCATACCTGAACCGCATACTACAAAAACAAAAAGTCCAATAAGCCATGGCGCAGCAGGATATTTATCTTCTTGAGGCTTCTGAAATATTCAACTTATTGCCGTTTCACTAAAAATGGTAAAAATCAGAAAAATAATTTCCTGTGTGTCAAAACTAACTAGAGATTTTGCGACATTCCCACGTTGAGTGACATTTTTGCTGAAGGCAGAATTTGCAACATTCATGCGCTGCTTGGGGGCCATTATCTGAAAACGAAATTTAGAGTATAAAAGGAAACTAAGCAGAAGGTTGAATGAACGAATGCATATCTCAAAACAAGAACGTTTGATAAAAGCGGACCGATAGCTCCAACGCTAATGCAGAGATTGCTTTGCAGCCCCGACGATTTCGTTGCGGGATTTTTAAAATTGAAATCGCGCGAAAGCAGCGGAAAAGTGCTTCATTTTCGGCAGACCTGTTTGAATTTTTAGGAGCTTCTCAAATTTTATAAAACTTGTTTCATCATCGTACGAAGCTGACTCTGCTCACGCTCTTAGAGAAAATATCACAGATTTTTATGCACATCTTTATCAGAAAAATATACATATCCCATTCCCATAAGGAATAGATCAGCCATTTTATTTTTCGATTCTATGTATTTTTACTTTCTCATTCTTTCAACTGTAGATGCATTCCTCATTCTTTTTTCCCCGCATATGATGGGCAATATTTAGACGACACTTTACATAAAGAATATGAATGAGGATCAAGAACAAGAATGGGAAGTATTGGAATCTATTTATTCGGGTGACGAGAATTTCAAAAGGATTTCCAATAATCGGCTGCAATACAAAATTGGAGGAGAAACTGATAAAAGCTTTGTAATAGAAATTGAATGGCCAGAGGACTATCCGACTACAGCAGCTGTTATAAATATGGATGTCTTCCACAACAGCTACATTTCTACCACTGTTAGAAATTCTATTCGCGAACGTCTCCGAGAAACTGCCAAAGAAAGTGAAGGAATGGCTAGCTCTTTCGCTATTATTGAATTTGCAAAAGAAAATATTGACAGTCTCACTGGCGATTGGGAATTGGCTGCGGCTGACGCAATTGGTGAAATTCAAATTGATGATGAAAAACGAAAAGAAGAACCCATGACAAAAGCAGCCAAAAGAAGAATGTGGGGACGTAATGAAGGCATCACTACAGAGCGTGGTTCTAACTGGGTGGATATAATTAAGCATCTGTCACAATCCTGTCCAAATGCGTGATAATTAATTGTATGTACTAAAGATAATTAATATCTAGCCGTATATTGGTAAATTCTTTGCTCATTCCTTTTGTTCTCATTCATTAGTTCTTTCTATATCTTATATTCTCCCTTAATTCATAGTTTATTTGCTTGTTTTAGGCTGAATAATGGACTCTGCAATGGGCACTGAGAATTTAATGTCCAATACAAAAGTTGTGAAAATTGACGAGGTAATTTTAAATAGTTGTCTTTTTTACAAAATTTATTATTTGAAGGTCCAATCAACGGCGAAAACTCAACGTATCGCAGCTCACAGTCACGTTAAAGGTCTTGGACTCAATCCTGACACAAAGGAAGCACTGCAAGAGGTTAGAATATGGGTTCTTATATTTATGCTTCTCTAGGGTGCCGGTTTTATCGGACAAAAAAATGCACGCGACGCAGCTGGTATAATTGTTGATCTTATTCGTCAGAAAAACATGGCTGGCCGAGCTGTGCTTCTTGCTGGGCCTCCTGGAACAGGTTATAAAATATTATGTCATATTGAATCATCACTTTTTTTTCAGGTAAAACAGCCATAGCGCTTGCAATGGCTCAAGAGCTAGGAGACAAAGTGCCTTTTTGTCCGATGGTAGCATCGGAAGTTTATTCAAATGAGGTTAAAAAGACTGAAGTATTAATGGAAAACTTTCGACGTGCTATAGGTGAGCTTTTTTTATTTTATAAAATTCATAATATAAATCATCTTATTTTAGGTCTTCGCGTAAAAGAGAAAAAAGAAGTTTATGAAGGTGAAGTTACCGAATTGACACCTGTTGAAATGGAGAACGCATTGGGAGGCTATGGTTAGTTTATTATGGGTTTGAGTCTTTTTGTTAAAGGTAAAACTATTTCTCACTTGATTATTGGATTGAAAACATGCAAGGGAAGCAAGCAGCTTAAGTTAGATCCTACAATATACGATTCTATACTCAAGCAACGGATAGAAATCGGTGATGTCATATATATCGAGGCCAATTCTGGAACTGTCAAGGTTAGACACCTTTTTTTCTTTTATACACTTATTTCAGAGGGTCGGGAGATGCGATATTTATGCTTCAGAATTTGATCTAGAAGCTGATGAATTTGTGCCATTGCCCAAAGGAGATGTTCACAAGCAGAAAGAGGTCGTGCAGGTATTCATTTCCATCATATGCATTACAATTGTCAGGATGTAACGTTACATGATTTGGATATTGCCAACGCTCGTCCACAAGGTCAACGCGGAGACGTTTCCAGTCTAGTGGGACAACTTTTAAAACCTAAAAAAACTGAAATAACAGGTAAGATTATTTGCAAACACAATTGAAACTTGTTTTTAGATCGTTTGCGTGCCGAAATTAATAATGTCGTTAATGATTTCATTGAACAAGGAACTGCTGAATTAATGCCGGGTGTTTTATTTATCGACGAAGTACATATGCTTGATTTGGAATGCTTTACGTATCTCCATCGCGCATTAGAAAGCTCCATTAGTCCAATAGTTATCCTTGCTACAAATCGGGGCCGTACTACTATTAGGTATGCAATTTTATGTTTCGTTGTGTATTAGCATATAGAGGAACTGATGATAAATCTCCACATGGAATTCCCCGAGATCTCTTAGATCGTTTGATTATTATAACTACTACGAAATACAATCCTGTTGACATCAGAAAAATCTTATCTATTCGAGCTGTCGCCGAAGGTGTTAAACTGGAAGGAACAGCTTTGGATCGACTAGCTGATATTGGTAGCAACACTTCTTTGAGGTACCATTATCACAGGCAAATAGAGTCGTTTCAGATATTGTCTGCAACTTTTGACCCCTGCAAAACTTCTTGCACAAATTAATGGTCGAGAAAGCGTTGTGGTACGTTTTAATTTTTATGTATAATTTTAATAATTTTCAGATCGACGATGTTGAAAATTGCAGGGAATTGTTCCTGGATGCGAAGACATCTGTAAGCACTGCAAAACTCAATGGTTCACCTAATGAAGGAATGGACGTTAGTTAATTAAAATACCTCCTAATCACAGTTTCTCGAATCGGATACTCATTTGTTTGAATTGTTGTTCCAATTTGTTATTTTGTAGTGAAGTTGAAATCTATGCGTTTTAATGTTGGACTATTACTGTCTTTATCTCAATACTTCGAATAATTTAATAGTGGTTTTACTTTAATCATTTTGCGAAAATAATGGATGTCGCTCGTGATCCTTGGGATGATATCCCCGATGATGAACTTGAGGTATTTTTTGATAATTTTTCAAATAATTCATTTTTCAGGAAACAATTTGGGAAAGATTTGTAGGACTCGGTGAAATGTTTCCACTTCGGGTACGCAAACTTGCTAATAAAAGTGCTGAATTGTCGGTCAGCTTAATTCAAAATGCCGTAAGATTTTAATTTCTTTTTTGTTCATTCGTATTTTGTAGTGGTGGGTAGCGCGTAATGGAGTTTGGATTGGCAGCACATCATTTGCTATCATGGCTTTGCCATATGTAATTGTTAAGGAAATGAGTGATCTCCAAAAAGCCCAGGTGAAATTAGTGTGTTCTAAATCTATTATTAATCTTTATAGGTGGCCCAACAGCGCCAAATGCTCTTAGGTCCTGCTGCAGCAGTGCAAGCCGCAAAGCATCAATAAAAGCTGTTGCCATATAAAACATTTTACCATTAGATAGAAAATGTTATTAGTTTATTGTCAGTCTGTTATCGCATTGTTGCCTTTTCTGAATACACATATATGTATTAGTATTTGATTTTCTTTCTTGGGCTACTCATCTCTATCATTCTATTTTCCCTTTTATTTGGTTTAATTCATCTTGGTTACAGAATGTTGCGCGTCCCGTTACGTGCTGTAAACAGTTTGCGCTCGGTAGTTTACTTCTCAGAAGGTCCATCAACGAGCCGTGTTAACGAGACATTCGCAGAGCAAGCTGACGTATTTTTTTAATTCAATAAATAATTTAGTTTTTTTAGCATTTTTTGTCGGAACAATCGGACTGCGCCTTTGAAGATCAGACTAACAGCAATTATATTACAGCAACCAAAGCTCGGATTCAGCAATGGCGGCAAAAAGCAGAAATGATACCCGTACGAAAATTTTTTCCTTGTGAATTATTTTTTGCAGAAACAGAATACCCAGCGTTTATTAGACACAAATGAATTGCAGAAGCTAATTGAGAAAGAAGAAGATTTTTGTAATGAACAAGCGGATGAAATTGTCAAATTTTTATCAGAGGTTACAGCTGTATCGCTTCCAGAAACGGTAGGAGAATTTTTGAAAAAGACATGGCAATCTACAGATCGAGCCGCTACCAAGATTATCGCAGATTGATGAAGAAATAAAAAAGAAAACGGGAAAAATCAAATTTCGTCGTATATTATATAATGAAGGCGAACTGGATGGAAGTGATCTCGAGAAACCCCCTTCTACGTAAGCAGCTATTAAAATATTTATTTTATTTATAGAAAAAATCCACATCCTTTTGATCCCACAACGTGTTCTCCACCTATTTTTTCTCGAACTATTGCTCCTTATGTGAATACGATGCCTGTTTTGCAGACGTTGGTTGATCTAGGTATAAATTTATTTGAGGTTCAACTAATTATGGCTAATATAATTTTATGTTAAGATTGATACAACGACAAATTGTGGAAAGTTTCTTCTACGTTTAGATCACGAAAAAGATATAAAACCAAAAGTAATATACTTTACAAATTTGTAATAACCGTTCTTTTTAGGTTCAATGGTTAGTTTCGATAGGTTTTGAGCCAACTGAAGTGGGCGATTATATTACAAGGAATCCTTTTTTTCTTTTACAAGATCTCAACGATATGAAGGTTAGACAAATAATAAAAGTTTAATTTTCTTACAGAATCGTGTAAATTATCTGGAAATGATGAAATTCAAACCAACGCATATTATTAAAATTATCAAAGAATTCAGGTATTCACAATCTTGTACATTTTATGTGCCACAGATATTGGATTAATACGGACGTGAAAACAATAGATAGTCGGCTTGGTTGGATACAAAAACAATTTCAACTCAAAGGAAATGACATTAGAGCCACAGTTATCAAGGAACCGCGAATTGTTATGTTTGGATTGGGACCATTAAAAGTAAGTTTAGTTAATTAAATTCACAAATTCCATTGTTTTAAGCGTATGTTCGATTATTTCCATAAAGAATGTCTATTTACTATGACCGAAGTGAAACGAATTTTGGTGGAAGATCCTCGTGTTTTTATGATGGGTCAGTCTTAATTAATTCTTATTGAACATCCGTTAAAGATTACCGTTTTGTACAGAAAAACTATTTATTTGCTTCAAATACTATGAAATTATCGAATTCTGCTATTTGTCGAGTTCCTTTTATCTTACGATGCTCTTTTAGTAATCTCAAAAACAGGTAATCTATTATATCAGCTTTTATTTGCATATTTTAGACATGAATTTTTACGCCGAGTTGGACGAGCTCACTACGCAGGACAACGCCCTGAAACACTGCAACAAGATGTAGAAACAACGGAAGTCGTTTCTATGGCCGATTTTCTTCATCCAAGTGACTCACACTTTGCTTCACGCGCCGGAAAATCATATCTTGCTGTTTACGACAAGTTTCTGCGTTCGAATTGATTGAATTGTTTTATTGATTACAGGTCCTCCTTTTGTGTATCCTTTTATTGCTCAAACTGTTGAAATTGTCTTTGTTTTTGTTTATTGTTACTTTTATTAAAAATTGCTGAGAAAATAAAGAGTTTATTGTCCACAATGATGACTGCTTATAAATTTTTCATCTGGGTACGATTCTTGGAAGAACACGTGTTTTGCTAGACTACGGACTGTTGAACAGGCGGACTCTGTTCCCGTAGTCTATTCTGTACGATACGCTGTGATTAGGACGATTCCTCTCATTCGTAGGTGTTGAACCTCGCTGACCATCCTTTCTTTCTAAATAATATTCATCATTTTCTCTCTGCATTTGAATAATTCCCTATTTCTATTCTATTTTCTATTTTTATTCTCATCAACGTCTATTACGTGTCGAATCGGTTTGGGTTTCTTAGGGTTGCTGTTGACGGAGTGCTCTCAACCAGTGTTTACCATATATCCTCTCTAGCCTATCTTTCCATCTTTCTGGTGGACGTCCTCTCTGTCTCGTGTGTTCTCTTGGTTGCCACTCGCATATTCTCCTTGGCCATCTGTTGGGGTCCATATTTGCAACTTTTCGGGCCCAATTCTCTATCTTTGTATTTACAAATTCTTTTATCTTCGGTAATTTGGATGTTTTATGCAGTTTATCATTCGTCCACCTGTCCAGTCTTGTAATTCCCAGCGTCTGCCGTATCATCCTCCTCCATTCTACCTCTAGCCTTTCCAATTGGCTATCTTTCTGGCCCCATGATTCAGATCCAAACGTGAGAGCTGGCAGCACTGTAGACAACAGGAGTTTCCTCTTATATTTCATTTGCACTCTTTTATCTCTGTATATATCCATGTTATTCCTGTACGCGAGCCATCCTGAGGAAATTCTTCTCGAAATATCCATCTTGCCTATTCCCTTTTATTTTATAAATTTCAGATGGTGGTGAATGCATTGATCCGAGCGGGGGATAATCCGGACATCACAAAAGAAAGAAATGCCGGGGGATTCAATGTGACGAAAATGGCGGAATTTCTTTATGGTGGAGAAGAAATTCTGCAAAGGAGGGAGGAGATCAGAGCATTCGTCGAGAGCAAACCCGAATTCAATGACCCCATTCCTATCGAATTTATGAGTCGTGAAGAGAGACATTCAAATGCCGCCAGAAAGGCGGTGGCCATGACTGACAACACAGATGCCATCGACGGATCCGACTTTTTCGGAGAAGGAATGTATTACCAAGGATTAATTATGGGACGAGACCTTCACGCAATGTCACTTCATTATGTTATGTTTCTGCCAACAATTCAAGGACAAGCAGATGACGAGCAAATGGACGAATGGCTCGGTTTGGTCATCGGAAGAGGAGTCGTCGGTACGTAGATTCTCGTCTTTGTATGAAGAATATTTCAAGGAACTTATGCACAGACGGAACTTGGACACGGGACAAATCTCAGTAAATTGGAGACGACGGCCACTTATGATCCGAAAACGGAGGAGTTTGTTCTCCACTCGCCGACCATTACGGCTGCCAAATGGTGGCCTGGGGCTCTGGGAAAAAGCTCGAACCACGCGATTGTAGTGGCCAATTTGAAGACAAAAGGCGAATGGAAGGGACCACATGCATTTTATGTACAATTACGAGACATAGAAACACATCAACCGATGCCTGGTAAGTGATGGGGAAAATATTAGACAACGGGATTGCAGGGGTGAGAGTGGGCGACATCGGACCCAAGCTGGGAATCAATGGAAGCGACAATGGGTTCCTCCTCTTCAACCAGTATCGTATCCCGAGGAGAAACATGTTGATGAGAAATGCCAAGGTTTGGATTTTTATTTAAAGGAAAGAAAAAATTGACAGGTCGAGCCAGATGGAACATACATTGCCCCGAAACATTCAAAACTCGGATATGGGACCATGGTTTTCGTACGCTCGATTATGGTAAAAAATATATCCGGAATCAGTCAAAACTGTCATTTTAGATCAAGGATCAGGCGACACAACTTGGAGCGGCCGCCGCCATTGCAATCCGGTACTCGGCAATTCGCAGACAAGGAGAAAAGGAGCCGGGGTCAGTGGCCATTAAAAAAAAGAAAGCTACTCGGTTTTAGAAAGGGAGAAGTACAAATTCTAGACTACCAAACCCAACAGTTTCGACTCTTCCCCCAGTTGGCGCGAGCCTTCGCTTTCATGTTTGCAGCCTATGAAATCCGTGACCTTTATCTGCGGGTTTGACTTGTCCTTTAATTTTTGTGTAAAGAAAATTGCAGCTGACAGAGGAATTGTCCCATGGAAATGTCGACCTTCTGCCAGAAATACACGCCCTCAGCTCTGGACTTAAATCCGTTGTCTCTTGGGAAACTGCCCAGGTCTGTTTCTGTCATACCTCCCAAATTGCCAGAATTCAGGGCATCGAGCAATGTCGCTTGGCTTGTGGTGGCCATGGTTATTCCCAGGCCTCTGGTTTCCCCGAAATTTATGGATATGCCGTCGGTGGTTGCACGTATGAAGGAGAAAACATTGTGATGCTCCTTCAAGTGGCTCGATCTCTGATAAAAGCAGCCGAAGAAGTCCGAAACGGAAAGGGAAACCTCGCCGAAATTTGTAATTACATTGGACGACAAGGATTGAGCCACAGCAAATTTACCACTTGGAATAGTTACACTGACGCGGACATTGTCCACGATTTCGAGCACGTTGCCCGACGACAAGTCTTCCGGGCTTATGAAGTACTCAAACGACATCAAAGGGAGACGTCGAACGAAGAGGCCTGGAACAAGGCATCCGTCGAATTGTGCAGGGCGTCGAGGGCCCACGTGAGATTGTATCTGGTCAAGAATTTCATGAGAAAAGTTGCCACCTGTAATGACGCCACTCTCCGGGCGCCGCTGACCGATCTCACCAGACTCTATGCCTTTGATATAATTTCTCATGCTCAGGGAGATTTCTTGAAGGTTTGTCGACGGTTGACAAGAGGCGGATAATTGAATTTCAGGGAGGATTCATGTCGGACAGCCAGGTCGACGGCGTCCGTGAGGGCATCTACCGGACTCTGGAAAAGCTTCGTCCGAATGCCGTCGCCCTGGTCGACAGCTGGGATTTCTGTGATCGAGAATTGCACTCGGTGTTGGGTCGACGAGATGGAAATGTCTACCCGGCCCTGTTGGAATGGGCGCAACAGAGCCAATTGAACAAAACAGAAGTTTTGCCGACATTTGAGAAATATTTGGGTCCGATGATGAAGGAAGGTCGATCAAAATTGTAGAATAAACTATTGAAACTTGAAAAGACAGCTGCCACACCGACCGACCGGATGTCGTATTGAATTGCAGCGCATCCTCTCTTTCGTTGCTTCTTTGAGCTCTACGTCTGCTCCTTTTTCTTTTATCTTTTTCAATATTCTAATCCTTCGATTACAATCAGACCATTTAGCAGGGACATCAACAAATTATAACTAAGAATTCAAGAGGGGAATACACGCCATGTAGAATATTTGAACTTCAAAGAAAGTCCATAAAGACATAGAGGGGCCTTTATCCAAAATGAGAAAAATCGAATGAGCTGAAAATGAACGGCAATATCGATTGTCGGATTGTTGTTGTAAAGCAGCCGAGCCATAAATCCGGCGGAGCTGTACCTACGACGAGTATTTGGCCATTTCCTTCCTTGTCTTTTCTTCTGTTTTAATGTTATCCGACACTTGAGTCTGTTTGAATTTTGCGCGATACTCGTGTTCAATCCCGGACCTCCCTGTCGTCTTGTTTTTCTCTTTCTTCAGACTGTAAGTCATTCCATTTTCATTTGTCCCCCAATTTCCTCTTTTCCTGTCCACCTGTCGTCAACTCTTTCTCACCTCCTCTCTCTCCAGTTGCATAATAGTTCCTGGTGCCTTATTTTTACGTCGGCTGTCCCCCCGCAAGAGTCAGTTGCAGCGATCGAGCGATCGGCCAGTCGATGACGAGCAGGATTGGCGTTGCCTGAGCCGAACCGAGACGAGACTCCAGATGGCCACAAAAGCAGCCAACGGCACGGCGACGTTGTCCCCTCAACGGCCGCCCTTCAGAAAACAAAACTCTTCCTGTGAGTCGCCTTTAAACGAGTTAGACGGCCAGCTGTGAATGTGCATCGGTTATGAGGCCGCATTACACGGCATCCCAGCTGGCTCAAGTTATTCTTTCTTTTTCTGATATTACTCCCCTCCCTGTCGATCTGATCCACGCCCTTTTACCTCCCACAAACTGTCCCATCTGTTTTGAATTCCCGGGTCAGCGCTTTTTCTATTTCCAATAAAAAGTGCTTCTTCCTGTTTCGGGTCTTCGTAATTTAATTAATTTTCTGAAATAAAACAAGCGAGAAAAGGAGTCGCGATGAAATGCGTAATAAAATCTCGGCGACTTTGCAAATATTTGATTCGCGGGCGCCTGCTCACCTTATCCACTCAAATCGCAAAAACCACTGCCACCGACGCCTACTCGATATTCCTAGTTTCTTCTTTTTCTTGTCTCCGATAGTCTCGAATAGGTCACTTTACCCCATGGACCGTCGTTTCTCCTCTTATGTAGGGGGTGACTGGCGCAAGGAGGCCACCGTCCGGTATCCTGAAGTCGTCCTTCGACCTCCGGGTGCCCTCCGTTCCCGTCGACCATCGTCTGTTATTCAAAATGGCAACGGTGTCAACCATCGGCACTCGGCTGTCCCCAGTCTTTACTGTCTAGACGAGGCCTGGCGTAAGTGTCCCCGAACTGCCCGTGCTGACCTGCCATCAATGTCTTTTTCAGTGTCGGGTGTCCATCCGATGACGGTGGCTCTTCCCTCGCCGATTCACAAAGTCGACTACTCGGTCACCAAGGGAGGAGCTCGAACTTGGGCTGTTCTTTTAGTTTTTATGTTTTTATGCTCTTCTCTCTATACCGTATTCTCAGCCAAAGAAATTGCCGAAATTGCTGTTGGTAAGAGAAGATGACCGCTTGAATTAATCGGGAAATATTCAGATCTCGATGGGGATGGGTCAGTCGACTTGGACGACGACGTGGCGGATAACATTGACGAGGTGGTGGAACAACAAAGAAGAGCAGCAAAGTGAGACGAGGTCGACTGCGTGAGAATAAGGATGATTTCAGAGTGACGGCACATCCGCCACCACAACGGGGAAATGAAAAAGTACAAAAGGAGAGCCACTACCACGGAAGCCACGAAAGTGTGTCAGCAGGTAAACTTTTCCTTATTTTCAAGGAGACGGAGAGATTCCAGCCAGTGACGACGACGAGGAAGATGGCCATCAAGAATTGGAAACACAACTTTTTGCGGGATTGAGGAGGAAAATCGAGAGCAACATGAAAAAAGTGCAAGACATGATGCAGGTGGGGAAAATGAAGGCGGCAATTGGAAGGAGAATTTAGGGAGCGACAGAGAATCACGAAGAAGAAGATGAGGAAGAGAAGGAAGAAGAAAAGAAGGAGATTGTGCCGAAGAGACAGAAGAAAAGAGAACGGAAACAACGGAAAGTGGAAAAAGTAGAAGAAGAGGAAGAGAAAGAGGAACAAGAAGCTGACAAAGAAGAAGAAAAGGTCAAAGAACCGGTGAGACAGAAGAAAGAACCAAAAAGAAGGAAACAACGACAGCAAGTAGAAAGTGAAGAGGAGGAGGATGAGGAAGAACAGGAAGAAGAGGAAAAAGAGAAAGAAGAGGAAGAGAAAAATGATGAGGACGAGGTAGAGGAGAAAGAAACCAATGAAGAAGAAAAAATGAATGAAGATGATGATGGCGACGACGATGAGGACGACGAAGAAATACCACAGAGACAGAGGAAACAAAGAAGGAGACACTCAAGCAGGTAAGCGAGAGGGACGAAGATAGAGAATAGGAGAATATAGGGCAATCACCGCAGGAGCACAAGAGAGAGAATGCCGTCGGAAACACTGTCCGCCAGCCAACACCGCTGAGCCGAGAAAAGCTCTGCTGAAAAGGAAAAAGGTTTGCGGCAAAGAAAAGTCTGACAAGTTTTGGATATTTCAGGGAGAATCCTCGTCATCCAAAAGATATCGACCACTGAGCAGAGCACAAATCGAGGAATATGAAGATGATATTCCGGAAGATGATGAGGAAGAGGAGGAGAAAGAGGAAGAGTCGGTCGAACCCGTCGAGGAGCCCGTCATGGAAGTGATTGCCCTCAAGAAATACAGGTCAGTTCCTCGAAGACACACCAAGGAGGAATGTCTAGGTCATCTGGACGTGAGGCGTACAAACGTCACGCAATAACAAATCGCGACGATCATCGACATCGACACGAGCTGGATCAGGCGGATTTCCTCGTGGAGAAGGTAAAGAAGAGGCGGCGGCGACAAGCCGACTTGTAACGTCCGGGTAGTCTAGGCTTTTAAAATTGCACGACGGGTGGCGGCCTCAATCCGGCCATTGTTTTTTCTTCGGTTTTAATAAATGTTTTGCTGTGTTCTCTGTTATTTTTACGAGATTAATCCCCTTTGGAGTTGCTTATCTCACCCCTGGCGAACTTCTGTTGAAATTCGACGTCTTCCAGCACAACTACGAGGAGGCCATCGCCCTTTTTGACGCAGTTCTCCGAGTAAATCCCGACTCTCCTCGGGCTCATTTCGGAAAGGGAAGGGCATACGATATCAGGTTGGTGACAATTTACCCCGTTGAAAGAAATTACGTAGAAGTGAATATTCGGCGACAGAAAAAGATGCTGACCGAGCCATCAAGGAATACGAGCAAGTCCTGGAGAATGACGAGACTCCTGACGCCCTTTACAGGTATTCCCACTTCTCTTTTCCCACATTTTTTCTTTCTAGACAAGCAGCCTCCCGCCTCATCGAAAAGTCCCGTTTTCGTGGTCAAATGCACCGGTGTCTTCGGGCTCAGAGAAGCCTGATCGACCGATTTCCAGAGGAGATCAACCTTCAAACGGACATCGGACTGACATTTTTGATGATGAAAAGATACGACGACGCACGGAAAGTCTTTAAAGATGTAGCCACAGTTAGACAGCTGAATGAAGGACAAGTTCAGATAATCGAAATCGACCAGAACAATGCCGTGGCCCAAGCTTATTATGGATTCATTTTGAAGATTTGCGACCACGACATTGAGGGAGGAGTCAATTACATGAGGAGAGGACTCAGACTTGGGGGAGACAACATCATCGATGCCAAGTAGGAATATTTCCAGAGCTGAAGACGACTCTTTTAGATTTTATTACCAACTCGGACACGGACTTATGATGCTGGGAAAAGAAGCTGAGGTAGACAGGGAATGAGGTGATTAATTAAAAAAGATTACAGGCATATGGAGTTTATGAGAAAGGAGCCGAACTCGGTCTCTTCCTTTCGGCAGAACAGAGATCCATGTACAATATGGAGGGGTTGACAGGCCGACCGTGGTGGGGAGTGGAACAGACTGGCTATTCGAAACATCTGAAGGCATTGGAGAGAAACTGGGTGGCCATTCGAGCGGAAGCTTTGAAAGTGTGGGAAGATGAAGAAGAGGAATGGATCGACATGAACGAGGAGATAACTGTCGACGGCGAGTGGAAGTCTTTTCGACTTATGCACAACGGTTTCTTCGATGATGAAAACTGTCAATTGACACCACAAACCTGTGCCATGCTAAAAGATTTTAAAACTCAAAGCAATGCCACCAAATCCGAAGTGAACTCGTTTTATGCTCAATTTTATCGGGTTTAGATGTTCCTGTCAATTTTAACTTCGGGAACACAAGTTCTTCCACATTGTGGCCCATCTAATACGAGATTACAAGCTCAAATGGGTCTCATTGTGCCATCAGAGGCTCGTATACGGTAAGCGAGATGACATTCTCGGAATATGAATATTTAGGGTTGGACACGATCAACGAGGTTGGAAAACTGGGAAATTCATAGTTTTTGATGATTCATTCGAGCACGCGGTGCAATTTGATGGAGCCTCTTCTTCGTCTTTCAGACTTGTTCTTGTTATTGATCTGTGGCATCCTGAGGTTATCTTTTTTTAAATTTTTTAAATGACAATAATCACAGGTAGACCCACGACTACGGATTGACCCAGACAACTGATTCTCTCAAGATACCGCTAAATCAAAAAAATCGTGATATATTTTCTACCTTAAATAATAAATTTTTATGAATTTTTAAAAGGCACAAAACAAATAAATTATGATCTAGTTCCTACACTCGAAATTTATGACACTAGAGATCACAATTGTCTTGGTTTAATTTGCTTCCATTCCTTGATACCATCGACTAAAATGTCATTCAAGTCGAGCGTATCCAGCCAGGCCATCTGAATCCATTTTTGAAATGTTTAATAAATTAATACTAACCGTTGATCTCATATATGTAACAACTTTTAATAAATTGATCGGGTCACATTCTCTTTCCATATAAAGACATCTCCATACGGCTGCTGCTAAAGTCCGATCATCACTGAGAAATCCCTTAAAATTTCTATGTAATTGGAAATAAAAAAGCCCACTTCGTCATATTCTAAAAATGTTTGGATATGGAGTCCGTGCATATGGCCCACATCTGATTTGGATGTCAATATTTCATTCAATTCGTTCTATAATATTAAAAATAAAGGGAAACTAAGCGAATGGCTTACGCCGACAATCTCCAACCTTTTGTCCACATCCATCCACATAGAAGCAAGAATTCCTCGCTGTAATCGCAGATATGCCTCAGCATCAAGGGAAATATGGATACGCATTAAAACCATCCTGAACAAAATTAAAATGTAAACTGTTTGAAGGTATTTTACCATGTATGAAGAAGTGTTAATTTAAACCAGCTGGACATATAATCAGGAAGTCCAAATGCTAAAAAACGGCCAAAAATGTGAAATATAGTAAAATGCTTACATTCACACAGCTGTGTGTAATTGTAGTTATCTGCGCAATTGTAGTAAAGGCGTGCTGAAGCATTATCAAGTAACTAAAAAATCCCCATAACGAATAACAATAAATACGTACCGTTCTTAGTGTTGGATCCATTTTGTCCTTAGTCGTTTTTATTTTAAGAGCAGCAGCTAATCGGGATAATTTTCGAGGAATTTTAGACGAAGGCTTGGACAATAAATCTTGAGCAACATCATCTACAAGTTTTTTCTTCGTTGTTGGCTAGAAATTGGATGCTATAAAAATTACTAAAAGATTACCTCGGTTTCAACGGTGCTATAGGCAAGAAAACCATTCTTGAACTGTATCGGCTGAATCGCTAACCTCGTCAACCGTCTTATAATCATCTAAATATTAATATTAGCAATAAACAAAAAGAGAAAAAAGCAATTGAGACATATAAGCGAAGAAATAAAATGTCTTATCGGTAAGTTTGACCCAATAAGACTTCATTGGGAACGCTGTGCACGTTTATAACCTGCATGTGACGCTTTCCCATATAAAACATTTCCCCAGTGCACTCATTTGTTTATCAATTTACATTTATAATTATAGAACACGGGTAAAATAAACAATGGATCCCGCTATGGTAGAACATGGGGCTACTCCCGACATGGTTATGTACTGTTTTGATACTTTGATAGCAGCTTTAAAAAATCACGGGACTCCACGAGTGCCTTCTTCCGTTCCAAACGATCGATTGTAAGTTTTCCTTATAAAATTTAAAAAACTTGTTAAGCCCACTTTTTGTGACCTGGAAAATTGGAAGGAGCAAAAAACTTCGCGGATGTATAGGAACATTTTCTAATCTAAAGTAAAACCACATTTTACAATTCAAAGAAATATTATTTAGATTGCATGAAGGATTAACAGAATATGCCGTCACTAGCGCACTTCATGATTCTCGATTTAATCCCATAACTCTTAGCGAAGTTCCCGATCTCCATTGTTCGGTAACAGCTTTCATTTTAAGATTTTTACCATTCACAGGTATCCCTACTGATAAAATTTGAACCAGCAAGAAATTATCTCGATTGGGCAGTTGGAATCCACGGGATCCGTATAAATTATTATGGAGGGCACAAGCAGTACAGTGCCGTATATCTCCCAGAAGTAGCCCCAGAACAAGGCTGGAACCACCTTGAGACTATTGACAGTCTAATCAGAAAAGGCGGTTACAACGGACCTATTGACGAAAACTTCCGTCTTTCCGTAAATGTTACGCGATTTCAATCAAGCAAAATTATGCTAAGTTATCAGGTATAAATATTTTAAAAGAAAAAAAAAACCTTTTAGGAATACCTAAACATGAAAAGCTACTGAACATTCCTCTAATAGGCCTTTATTATGATATGCAAACATATTCCGGAGTGATATTGAGAGCGGCGAGCAGCTTTGGGTGTACGTCGTTCATCGTTTCGCCATTAGCTTCCAGATATTGGTGAAGCTGCAAAGTTTATTGTATATATAGCCTTACTCAATAGTGATAATTCCCTATATATTATTGTACAAATCTTATCCAAACTTAAAAAAATTCTCACTGTAATCGTTACACGGAAAATTGAAATAACCTTAATCCATAAATATAAAAAATAACTTACTTTTCGCAGTGCTATATGAGGGGGTCCCATTTCTCTCATAGCAAAATCATAAAGACGAGCCATACGCATTTCTACAGAAAACTCAAGCCGCCGCATTGGATGAATGTGTGCATCCATTAAATACTGTTCAACGGCACGAAGTAAAGGTAATATTCTAAATTTTTCTCCTGTTTCACACAATCGAAGATAATTTCTTCTGAAAAATTAAATTTATAAAATAAATACAAATAAATAACCTATAAACTACAATAAAATCATGTTTTACAACTGCTTCCAAAAGAATTCTTAAATCTTCATCATCCATATTGCTCGCTACAACTCTGGAATGACCCTCATCCTTAAAAACCATTTACATTTATAGAAAAAAAAACAGCAAACTTTTCTTTTCCTCCACTCTTGAAAGAGATAACCACCAATTTCGGATAAGCGATCTATATCCACATAATACACGGAATTAAAACACTGACAAAGAGTTGTATAATAATAATTTAGGAGTACTAACTAGCACTTGCATTTTTCTGAGCTTACTCGGCTGTGTAATGGGAACAGTTGGAAGTATGTCGACCATCCTTACTTCTAATTTAACTTCACCACTGCACACGGGCACACCAGTTGACCAAAGTTCTTCTGTTTTAGACCATAAATCCTTATCTATCTAAATATTACGACATAAAATAATTATATGCAAGCCTACAAAAAACTCATCCTTTCCAATAGTAATCTTGGTTTCTGTGAGAATCACAAGAGATCCAAGCTCTTCTCCTTTTTCTACAGAAAATGTAACACATAAATGATCGCCACTTTGTGATATCTGTAGCAAAATGTTATCACAAAACAATTGACTAGCCTGAAGTTTGACATGCCAAAAATGAAACTCGCCGGCAAAACTACAGCTCGGCAAACTTATATCACCAGAAAATAAAGTGAGAAACTTTGGCTTCATTTAGTTACTTTTGTAAACTGCACCCGTACTGATTAGAAAATACAAGCGCTAAAATATTTCATCCATAAATCAAGCATTGGTATAATACCGCAAATTATTTTTTACTATTTATAAGTAATATACAATATATCTACACAAAAGTGAATCTGTCAGCATAAAAATATATACAATTCGTGGTGCTAAAACTAAAGGTTCAACCATCTTTTTTTCTAAAAAAATACTGCACAGGAAACGGTTAGCACAAAATAGTCACAGGAAATAAATGAAATTAAATCGGCTTATAAAGAAGAGTTGTTACGTACTTCTTGCGATATCTAAACAGAAGAATAAAGTGAACAAATACTGCTGAGTTACCTGTGAGTAGCAGACAAGACCATTACTCCATCTTTAATAGAAAGAGCGTAAAGATGATTCAGCATTACATGATTCGGCTCAGGAAGAACATTTGGATCGCATGTTACAGGAGTATCTTTGTTTAGAATGACCTGAAAAAAGTAAATCATGATACTTTATCGAACAAACCTGAAGCAGATGAGGAGGTAAGACAGGAGGATTATGGGCTTTATCGAATTCACGTCGATCCGGAATTTCTTGAGTAAATGTACGCAGCTTTTCAAGTTCTCTGAAGCAAAAATTTTAATTGCCTAAAAATTAATAACCTGTCATTGGGAGTGTCGTGGCTGGGCTGAGTACTATTCGCTCGCATGGCTTCACCAGCATTTGAAGATGCCAAATCTTTATCCAATGCATCGAAAACCTGCACACAAAATTTGTAAAAGTCCACAAGCAAGATTTACCTCGAAATCAGCCTCGTCAATATGAATCAAATTATTTTCCCCTCCCAATGTATTACTAGTCTTTTGCTGGTTATCATCGACAACCCATTTATTATCAATTAAAAATTTGTACTCATGATCACCTAAATATTAATAGCCCATTTATAAAAAAATAAAGATTTACCGGGTACCAGTTCCAGGATAGTACTAAAGTCATTTGAACTTTTTACCAAAGGAATTTTTGCTCGCCATCCATCCCACGATCCACAAATAGCAACATTACGAGGCTGGCTGAAAGGGAAAGGTCATAGCTATGTATAATCAAAATACCTTGTTGCAGAGCATTGCCATTTAAATACAACAGGATATTCGTTAGTTTCTTTGAACTGCACTGTCGGTACAGCGTTACTTCCGTCTTCACTTTTAGCAATTTTTACCTAAACAAATGACGGTACAAAAGCATACGAAAAGCTTACCTGTACTGGGCATCCATCTTCTGAACTGCTGGTCAAAGCTTGTGGATTTCCACTGTATGTTCTCTGACGACCAGGAGAAGTCACAGTAGAAGCTGTAATTAGTTATTATATAAAAAGATCTACCTAAGAAAAAGATAGAAACCAAACATACATGAAAAAGCTTCGCCAGGGCGATCACGTTTATTCATCCCACTTCCTTGATTGTTTCCCATTGAGAAGATAGCTGTCAAAAACCCTAAAATGACAGATTTGTTGAAAAACAAAATCAATGAAGGATATTATAAGTTTTCTAGTATTGTAAAAATCAATTTAGATCTATAAGGAAAGCGGAAAGTGAAAAAAAAAGTTATTTTTAGAGAAATTATTATGGAGTAAACATCGGCAGACAAGTTCAAAAATATGAAAACCTATGGGAGGAGCCATCACATGGCCGTTTTCGCCATGAGACCACTGTCCTAAAGCCTTTGAGCCGATTATATATATATTTTCGTCTTTTGTCTGCTTCTTTACAGCAATTTCCCAGAAAAACGCACTTTATAAAAAAGCAAAGAATGTGAAGTATTCAAAATGAGGAATGAAAATCAAACTAAACCAACCTCTCGTCGCCAGGATGAACAACTGTGCTTCTTACGGATCTTCTGATATCTGAACATAATAGGAAAGTAATGCGAAATCTATAATAGAGAAATAATCAAGAAAAAAATTCCTTTGATCGAGAGAAAACGCGTTGGGGACAGCTGACTGATAAAAAGTGGGCTTTGATTTTAGCCACTCTCGTTGTTTTTATACGAGAAGAAAGACCTTTGGTCTTGCAAACACAGCAAAGTACACGAGTGGAAAGAAACTTGTAATAACGAAAAAGTTTATTGCACAAAATCGGACTGTCCGCGCGATGATACTGCGTCCAAACAATTCAAATAAAACAATTATTTTTTATGTACATTTATTGTCTTCAGTCGGTATAATAAATAACATTTTCTTGGTATGTTTGTTGGCTCATTGCGTCTTATCCATGCTATCCTGGGACTTCTGCTCGAACAATGGTTGAGGCTTCTCAATCCAAATGTCCATAGATGCCTGAGCCGTGGCGGATTGGTTGATATCAACAAGACTTTGAGTCTTCTCCACTCCCAGTCTCTTTTTGTGAATTGTCTTCTGTGCTGGTGAATGGGCAACTGGGGCACCTCCTGGCGCTTTCTTATTGTCCCAATGTTCTATATTCGTGTAGGAAGAGCGGGAGATGCCCGAGTCCATGGGATTCTTCCTTGATCTCATGGCGAATCGCACCGCGTCCTCGACACTGACGAACATCCGATTCTTCGGCACAATGCTATAGAAATTGGACGTCTCAAAAGTTTGCCGGACTGACACTGAAATAAAATGAGATTTCAAGAGAATTTTGAGATAAAACGAACCTTTACAATGGGCGAAAAGGACAGTAATGTCGATGGCCTTGTAGTCGAGGTAACATTGGGCGAGAGCATCTTTCCCCATCAAGTCGACATAAGTGACGGAAGAACAGTCGATGATAATGTGTGTCAATTGGCTCAGCTGGCCTTTCATCCTCTCCTGACTCGGCATCTTCTTCACTTGTATTTCCATTTCTAGAAATTGACGATTAGACGAGACAGACGAGGTCAGTTACCTTGTCCTTTGACGAGAGTCTCCGCTTCTTCCGTCGACGCGCCCATGTCCTTCTTCAGTTTTCGCCTCTCCTCTTGTTCTTTCTCCTGCATCGATGCTTTCACTTGGATCGGATTGACACCACAGGCCGAATACATTCGGCAGATGAAAGTCTCCGCGTTGGCAAAATAAAGTGGCGCATCGAAGCGGAAAACCTTCACTCCGGGCACTTCCTCTGCGCTTCTGTAGTGGCCAAGTCCCTTGTAGTCGGCTGTCCCGGGAATCCGTCCCATGCACGTGCTATCTGCCCATTGGGTGCGGAAGACGACGGATAGCAAGGCGAAGCACACGCCGATCATCAGACCGTACATGACATTTATGAAGATGACGGACAAAAGAGTCACCAGATAGATTAACTGCAACAGAAATAAGTTTCTAATAAGAACAAATGACTTACAAAGTCGATGTAACTACTGTGAAATATGGAAAAAGAAGAGAAGAGCTGGATGTAGAGATCTTTCATGGCGACGACGACGATGGCAGCGAGGACAGCCTTGGGCAAATAGTAGATGAGAGTAGCCGCACCGTAGACGCATCCAACCAACATTGAGCAACAGATAATTGTCGACAATTGACTCTTCGTTCCAAATTTGACCTGAACTTATTTTGTAAATAATAAAGACAAATGGGAAACCTGTGTCATAGTCCGACCGAGACTGCTTCCACCTGCAAAACATCCGAAAAATGAGGCGAAGCAGTGCATAAAGCCGAGAGCGAACCATTCCTGATTGGGGTCGACTTCGTAGTTCATCTTCTTGGCTATCATCTTGGCCAAGGAGATGTGAATGACAAACGAGATGATGGCCGTTGTGATGGCGTCTCCAATCATGTCTGCCCATTTCGGATGATCCGGCACAGATGGCATGACCAGTCCCGATCGAACATGGCCCACAACTTGTGTCTCGATATCATATCGAGTTCCTTTGGACAACGAGACGAGCAGAACTGAGTACGCGACCAATATCAACTCCATCGGAAACTTGATCCGGATATGTCTCTGGAGGAGCGGGTCGATGATGTAACACGAGAAAAGTAGTAGACATATCGACATCAGGGCAATCGTCAGCGTCGTCATATTTGTTTTTGTTATCTGGAAATCAGGAGAGATGAAGCAAAAATAGAGTCAAACCTGAGCGAATAAACATATGTAGAACTTGGGAAGGGAGAAGGGATCATTCGTCGGCGGCAGTGAGGGAATGCCGGTCATCGACTTGAGCTGAGAGGTAAGGACATGGACGGCAGCACCGGAGGTAAGTCCTTGGACGAGTTGATCGGACAGCCAAACAGCCAAGAGACCCATATTCAGGATGGCAAAAATTACCTAAATCCAAGTCAATTAAATAGAGAAGAAGAGAACCTGGAAGATGCCGACCATTAAAGTCATCGTCGTGGCTATTTTGATGGCTTCCTCTTCCATGGCGACAGCTGTGAAATTGGTGGAGTTTGTCTGTGGCGTCGAATATTTCTGGACGGTACTGCCCACCATGAGGGAGACTATAGCAAATGATCCTAAAAATGCAGATATAATAGAAAAGACGCCAAATACCAGGTGAAGTATGTTTCGATGTGCCCAGGATGGCGTAGATGAGCGGCCCGAATATGCCGGTGATGAGACCGTAGTTAGGCGGCACACCGACCATATAACCATAGGCGAGTCCCTGGGGTACACTCATGATGGCGCATACAATTCCTCCGACGACATCGGCCACGATCCAATTCATCCACTGGTATTTGGGAAGCCATACCAAAATGGGTATCAGATTCATCAGATGGCGCCACCATTCCTTTCCTTTCCATTTTCCAATTTGTAGAAAATGCCAGTAAACTCTTCGACCGAGGGTCAAATCCACTCGTCGGTATCCATATTTCTTGTCGAATAATTCTTGGTCCAAAACAGGCCGTAATTCCTTGCTATTCTTCTGTTGCTCGGGGCGCGTTGGGTGATTCCGCTGCCTTCTGAAATCAATCGAATAAAATACCACAACCGAAAAAGCTGTACATGTCTCGGGTAGATGATTTTTCCTCGAATAGCTTCGTTACATTCAAAGTCTCAATTTTGTCATCTGAAAAACGGTCAAATTATTGAAAAAAAGCAATTGCTCACATATTTTGCTTGCGCTCTTTGACAGCGTCTCCGGTGTTTCCTCTTGTGTCTTGTCGACATCTAGAATCTGACGACTAGCCATAGAACACGAGAAAAACAAATGATCAAGTCAGAGTGGATCAACTTGATACAATTCACGCTTGTTTTGACAAGAACTTTTCGGCCAAACTGCCGCTTCATGTCGACCTGTTATGACACACTTCCCGGACCAATTGGAATGTTTGAAACGCCGCTAATTGTACAGTATGCCATGCTCTCGAGCGTTTTAACCTGCTCCTGGCCCTCCCAGTGAAAGTAGGTCGTTACCCCGACCGGCCAAGGTCGCCGACGCGACCCAAAAGGCCGATCCAGCAATGGTCGACGCCACGTGCCTCCTCCCCCAACCTGTTGACTTCCTCTGTCCCTCGTCGCTTTCCTTTTTCCCTAAGACTCGTCGCGTTTCTGGCCTGACACATTCTCGATCGTCGGGTCCGAAATAACAGTCTCAGTCTGTGTTGTAACCGCCCGCCGTTTCCACCTCCCACGAATATTTTTCAGGTCGATCTTATCTTTTGGATCTCAGTCCAATGTCGTTCACGTCGTCGGCCCTCGCCTTCGACGCCGTCCTCACTTCTTTCGTTGGCGTTTTTTTCTTCTTTCAACCACATCTAGTAGCTGATTTTCTATTTGTAAGTCTTTTTCTCCTTCTTTCCTTTTTAAAATTAGGATATTTCCTGTTTTTTTTTTGGACAGAATATTTCATGTCAAAGCTATTGATTTTTGTTTGTGGTTGAGATTCCATTGTCTAGAGTTGCCCTGTTGAAGGGAGGTCCACTTACCTTTACTAGCAATGCTCGATACTAGGACGAGGGGTCATAACAGCCAAAAGAAGCAGTCGAGAAAGAGGGAACCCTTCAAGAGTCTGAAGAATGTCATCAGGTCGGTGAGAATGAAGACGCTGCGACCAAGGAAGAGCGTCGTGAAACCCGAGAGCCACCCGCTGACGCCTAAAACTATTCCGAAGGCGGACAAGAAGAAGGAAACTCCTAAGGATGACGACTATGAGACCGACATCCTGAACTACTTGAAAGAGAAAGAAAAACGACAGCCACTGATGGAGGAAAAGTCGATAGTCAGCATGGAAAATAGACGTCGATTGGTGGACTGGATGATTCTCGTTGGCCAGCACATGGAGCAGGAAACCGTCGAATTGGCCGTGTCCATTGTCGATCGCTCATTGCCAATTGTTCGAAATGTCCGCGAAGAGTTGCAAACCGTTGGAGTGGCTGCCCTTTATCTGGCCAGAAAATACGAGGAGGTGGACTTTGCTCCGGAGGATGTCATGGATCTGTGCCCGCATCTCGACCCCGCTGATATTGTCGCCATGGAGGCCCGTATTCTGCGCCAGTTGCATTTTTCTCTGGGCTTTGTGCTGCCCAGTCATTTCCTCAAGCATCTCCAATTGTCTCCGGCCATGTCCGAACTGACTGTTTTTCTTTCCAATGTTGCCATGTACTCTGCCCTGCCGCTGTCCTCCTCCCAGAAGGCTGACACCTCCCTCAACCTCAGTTCCCTCCTTTTGGATACTTCCGTGGAACAGAAACAGCCCACTGAGAATGTCCTTCTACTGACCAGAGCCGTCCTCGCTGTCCATCGTTCGGAGAGGAGTCTCGCCGTGAGAGAAGTCTACAAGATGACTGACGCCATGGTAGACCGGCTCGAGAAGATTGCTGGTCGCCCCTAGCAAGATATCTGATGTACCAAACAGAGGGTCATAATAAAACCTTTGTGAATTCTGTCATCTTTCTTGTGTTTCTCTTGTTTTCTCTCTCGTTCATGTTTTGTCTTATAGAATAAAACAACCGATGGCGTCCACTGGCATCTTGTTCGATGTGTCGGCGGTCAGATGTTGTCTTTTGCTTTTGTGACATGGCGTTTGAGGAAGTCCAGTTCGATGGCCCATACCGTCTGTCACATAATGAAAATATTGGTTGGTTTCTTCCATCAAATCAAGGATATTTCATCGTTCAGGCAGCCATTGTCATTCTCCTTCTCCATTTCCAATGTCGATCTCAGACTCCCGAACTTGTTCGCCCTGAGGTATCGTTCCCATTTCCTTCAATACAGTTTTCCTTCATTCCAGATTCTCCAAGGCGTAAAATGGTTGTGTTTCTTTGGGATTGGTTGGAATTTCTTCCTATTATTCCTAGCTGGTTGGCCTATTGGTGAGCTTTCCTATGTGCCGTCCTACTGTCTCCTTCAGGTACTTCATTAGCCCTAAATAATCGTATCGGTAATTGTCTCTACCAGCTCGACGCCATTGCTTCCATTTGCATCGGAACAGCGTGGCTTGCTTTCCCTAAATGGCTCCTCCACAGACAGGTTTCCATTATTCTATCTTCCTCTATCTTTTTTTGTCCAGGTTATCGTCACTCTTGACGAATCTCATGAACTCGTTGGTCGCATTATGGGAGCCTTCTTCGTCGCTTCCTATTGTGCCTCGACTCATGCCTTGCATTGGCAGAGCAAATTCGACCGAGGAGTGGCCGTAGACGGTCGTGTCGTGGTATGTCCCATTGTTCCTCCGTCTTTACCTATGTTTTAGTGTTGCCTAGCCATTTTATCCGGTCAAATTTGGTCTCAAGTAGCCTACGAGAGAGATTGGAGCGGTGGACATTGGGTCGGAATCAGCCTCTTCTCGACGTGGACAGTCATCGCCGTCATCTATCGTGTGGTGTTGGCATTCTTGGGCGATGGCGAGAAGAAGAAAGATTCTTAATTGAAGAATAAAACTTTATCTGACAAAATGTTTATTACTAGAAAAGATTGAGAGACACTTGGCGAGAAAGCCAGAAGAGTCACGGGAAAGAGAGCTGAACCGCG
This sequence comes from Oscheius sp. DF5033, assembly GCA_964036215.1. NCBI lineage: Eukaryota > Metazoa > Nematoda > Chromadorea > Rhabditida > Rhabditidae > Oscheius > Oscheius sp. DF5033. Next base: position 5,354,251 of record CAXIWN010000006.1, read on the forward strand.
GGTTTTTATATCACACATAGAGAATAGAAAGCCAAGGCAGGGGGAGAGGCATTGTTCGTGGGAGGAAAAGAGTCCCGTAGACGGGCAGGTAAATGGACCCAGAGACAACCCAAAGAGGAAATATACAAAAAAAAGAGAATAGGGGCAGAACACCCGTGGAAGGACCCGGCTGAGTCGAGAGGACAATAAAATGCACAGAATGACTAGGTTAAGTGGAAAGAGTAGATGAATTGTAATGCCACTTGGAAACGCTCACGGAAGACTTCATACGATGAATAAGCCGGGACCTAGAAATAATTAAATTAGATTACTGTAACTATGAATTTACCTTTAAATAATTATAGCAGGTCATGGCCGAGGGAAGCTCCTCATCTCCTGATCCATACGAGGCGGTCTTGCGCACAACAGTCAAAGGAGGTGTCAGGGCGCGGAAACCACCGACTGGTAGCCTTGGACTGCCGGTGACAAATTGGACAAATTTCCTCTGATCCTCCGAGTTGAATGAGGCCAGCATAGTAATCAACCATCGGATCTGATCTGAGTCGTGAGTGTAGCTAAAATAGTCGAAAATTAGAAGAAAAGTGGCTGTTGACCTACCCATGGTCTGGCTTGATGGCTTGAGCAAGGACTTGTTCTCCCCAGACACGCTCGCCTCCATCGGAACAACCGCAGAAGAGTTGATCCAATTCTTCGGGGAGGAAGAGAGACAGATGACCAGGGTCGACAACTTGGGAAAAACCGCGTTTGACTGCATCCATCTCTCGCCAGACACCTTCCACCAGACGCCATGTTGCCACGAGCTAAAACAGATATTCCATTGAATTTTTGTCATTTCACGCGTACCTTGATATATTTAGGGACATTTTCCTTGGTCACAGCGATATTTCGTCCATTTTTCATCAATTCGAAGGATTCATTTCCTGGTAGAGTGAAGTATTGTTCGATGTATTCAAAGGCATCCTCATCCGTTTGGGCCAATGTTCTCAAATTTTGATAGAGTTGGGGATCCAGCTGTTCCAGTTGAGGAATTCCAATTTGGTTTGGCTCTGCCACAATCCAATGAAGGAAAACGGACGATAAAGGAAGGTCGAGCATCCGCGTGTCCACCAGAGCCTGCCCCATAAGTCGACCGAGCGTCTGCAAAAATCATTTGTTCCTAATATCCTAAACCAAGAGGATACCTCGAATTTCTTGATCTTGCTGGAATCTTTCCTTTGTGACAAGGGACTGGCAACTGGATAGAGACCGTAGCCAGCCACCACATATTCAATCTCCTCGTCACGGGTAGGATCATTGACAGTTGGACCATTCCACATTTTGTGGACGGCGTTTTGTAGCTCTCGGGAAAGAGTCGAATAGAACTCGAGAGTTGGTCCGAATCCTGTTCCGGCCTCTCCTTCGAAACTAACTTCCAGCATAGCTCTATAATTTCAGGATATTTTGCCGAATAAATAAACACAAACCTCGAGCTGACGTTATTAGCCAAGGCAGATTCGGCTGATTTCAGTAGATCGTCTCGCTTGACTACGATTTTATTCTTTTCGAGACGAGGTGTCAGTCGACCGGCCTCTCCTTCGCCGTGAACTCCTTCGGTCTGAGAGACGAGGTGCATCAGAGCTCGATCTCTTCCAAATGAAGTACAATAAAGAAGAGACCGTCGGAGAGAGAACGGGAAGAGGAAAGGCATTCCCTTGGCGAGGTCGACAGTCCATTGAGGCAACTGTTGCGTGGCCACAGAAATGAAGTCGGACATCTGTCTTTGCATTTTGGCAGACAATTTCGATGAATGGAAGGCACTGAAAGAATATCGGTTTAGAAGGGTCGATGGACAAACCTGAGGGACAAGATTGGAGCAAAAGAAGTCGGAGGAAGAGCCTCGGTGTCAAACAGATTGAACCAGTATCGATTGAGGCCATGTAGAGCTCGCAGCAGGAGAAGAGCTGGAACACTGGGATCCTCGACAGGATGGGGCAGAACAGTCTGCAAGAATTTATACAGGGGAGCTTCCCCCTCCTCGACCTCTCCTTCTAAAATTTTAACTGTTCTGCATATTCCCGGTAGACTAACCATTCCACAGTTTTTCGTTGATTTTTCTCTTCTTTTCTTTCCCATGGATAACTTGGGCGACAGGAGCACTGCCCGATGGTCGACTAGCTTCCGTTGCCGACCGATACATAAGCGTGTGGGTCGTCATCCAAAGTCCATTTCCAATCGATTGGCTAAATTTCATTAGAACGTGGTGACGCAAAAAAAAGACAAACCTTTCGTCACCGCTGTTCATAAAGGGAGAATATTGACGAAGAGCTTGAAGGACACTCATGTGACTGGGCAAAGGCTGATCGCCGATCAGGATTTCGATCCTTTTCTCGTCATTGTTAGTTCCATTTGACACTACGGCTTCCTAAATAAAAGACATTTAATCTGTTCACGGGTTGTTCTCACGTCTTCATCGCTCATTTCATCTCCACTGGACTCTTCACCACGTGCACGGGATAGCTCCTTATCGGCTAGATATCGCTCGATAGCGGAGATTGAAGTGAATGGATCGACCTGGAACATTGACATCAAGTAGATGAGTGCATAACATACCTTTATGGTGCTTCCTCCGTGTCGATGATAATCCTTGAGGTCGTGGCAGTTGGGATGTCGTCGAAGATAGCACTTGATCTGATGATTTTGGAAGAATCTCAAGGCTTGGGCTCCTCGAAGGCACCCAGCCGAGCCGGTTACTATGCCTCCCATATCATTGACCTGAAATTCGATATTGTAGATAAATTTGGAAGATAGTTACCTTTACGGGGAATTGCTCCAGTTGAGAAACAGAAGCCAGTACTTTGGAGACGAGGGACTCGAATGACTTGAAGCAACCGTCGCCTCCCGTCGGACGGAGATTATCCTCGTTGAGATGCATAAAAATAGAAGCAAATCGACGTAGTCGTTCGTTCCTCTCCGGGAGCAGTTCTTCTGCTGCAAGATATGCGTGTAGAGCAGGGATGACTCCGGAATGCATCATCTCGAAGGCGCTGACCGAATCCTTGCTGAGGATGTCGTGCAACTGGGAGAGCGGAGTAGTTCCGACATCTTCATGTTCTTGTTTCAATTGGTCAGAAATCCAAGACAGCGAATCGATAATGGCTCCGTTTGTTCCACAGTCGGAGAAATATGTCTTGAGCAAAGAGGCAGCTTCCTTCTTGATCCACGCTCGTAATTTGTCCTTGCTCGAATTGCTCATCTGAGGGTCGGACGAGGTGGATGGCGGTACCATTCCCAAGTATCGCATTCGATTTGCGGCGGTTGTGGGCGATGTCGCAGATTGTGACACTGTAAATGAATCTTTGAATAAATTTATAAAGTCATCATTACCCAATTGACCAATGAGACCTCCGGCAGATGGAGGTGTGGAGGGAGCAGTCGTCGGGCTGGCAGATGCCGAGGACGTCGTGGCTCGACCGAGGCTGCTTATTCCCGGAATACGAAGAGCATTCAAAATGCCTGATGATTTCCTCTTGGGCTCTTTCTCCTTCTTGGTGGCGGGGCTACCGTCAGGACTCGCTCTTTTCCTTCTGCATTCCTTGGCTTCTTTCTCTTTAGAGACATCCATCTTTTCCCGTTTCGATTTTCCCTCGGAATTTGGATTGGAAGTTGTGTTGTTCCGATTTCTTTGAGATCGTGTGACACGAGTGGATGACTCATTCTGAAGTCGATCTATTGTGAAAAAGGAGAAAGATAAGGACACACCTGAACGGGACTTGGAACACTGCTGGGAGGTGCTGATTTGCTATCTCCGGCGACTCGTGAAACGATCGCGGCCAACTTCTGAATCTCGTGGGCAACTCCTTCTTTTCGGAACAATGGAATGTAAATGTCAGACATTTTCTATAAGAAAAGAGATTTAGAATGCGAAGATCTATAATGAACCTCCAGAAGAAGATGGACCATTTGGAGAGCAGCTACGACAATTGAGAGATCTTTGGATCGTGGACTGGCCAAAGCGGAGGCAATATGACCGGAAAGGGGAAGATCAGCCAGAACATCTCGCAGAACGGAAGCAGAAATGGGACAGACCATCCGGAGCATAACACGGAGACATTCAAATCGAAGAGCTGGTCCAGACTGGAATATATTGGGTAAAAAAACACAGCATCAAAACATACAGAGCTTCCATCAATGGCAACAAGAACTGGGAAGAGAGTGTAGACGACTTTCTCCACGAGTTCTGACTCGGATTTGAGGAGGGTCATTCGACCATCGTCTTCTACTGGTTTTGGAACAACTAAAATAAAATATTATGAATATTTTCCCAAGATGTTTTCACCTTTAGCGGGCATTCCATTTCTTCTCTGAATTGGTCTTTCCTTTCCAGTTTGAATATTTCTCTGGACAAAAGCCACCAGATCCATTCGATACAAATGTGATCCAATTGGCATGTCGTGTACATGTTGTCCATTCTCCTTGGCCATTTCAATTACTCGATTATCCTGGGAACGGAATGCCTGCCACTGTTGGTCATCGTCTTGCCAATACCATTGCCCGTCAACTGGACTATTCTTCGCGTAAATTTGATCGACTTCGAAAATGCCCGTCGTTGGGAGATTAGGGAAGAGCTCTCTGAAATGTTGTCTGTTTGGTAGAAGGGGTTGCCAGCTGACCCGATGAGGTATACCATATCCTGAAGTTGATTGGGTGGCCTCTCAATAATGTCTATTTCGTTTGGTTTGCCACTGTCGTCGTTTGTTCCAGTGAAAAGTGTTCGAAGTGTAGTCTGAAAGGGAAAGAGATTGTCATTTTCAAGGTGAAACTGACGTGGTAATTCATTCGAATAAGAGCAGCGGCTATGTCGGGACATTTGCTGGCCAAAGTGCGAACCATTTTGACTATGGATGAAAATGTGCTGGAACTGAAGGAGGATGGCTGGGAGACGAGATGTTGCTGAACCAAGGCCAATAGTCTGAAAAGCGGTGATTACTGGAGTGAGCGGATGCCACATACCGGCAGTTGGTTCCTGCAATTTCACGGAGCTTGTCAGGATGATTTTTGAGATTGTCGACTAGACGAGAAAACAATTGACAGACACTTTCGAGACATCTTTTATCCTCGATGAGAAGCCGTTCGGTGAGATCAGAAAGAGAATCCCGAACGAGGTTGAACTCATTACTGCTGAGGTAGGTGGCACAATTAGCGGCGATCGAGAATGCCAGCCGTTGGGAAGCAATCGAAAAGAAGTCCACGTGCGAGATACACGCAGCTATTCCGCCAGCCAAAAGGATCGTCTTTGAGTTTCGCTTGGAAAGTTCTTCAAGAGCTGTCAGCGACTGTTCAGCGACGTCGACGCATTCGATCCGTTTCAATTTCTCCAAAAGACACGGCACGGCTTCGATGACAATTGGTTGAGCCCGAGGGATCGCCTCAAGAAGATTACGAATGCAACGGGCAGCCGTCAACATCTGCAAATTGGTTGATTAGAATTTGAGCGGACAGTTTCCACCAATTCAAAATTGTGTTCCATTTGAAGCAACTGAATTAGCGACTGGACAATTTCTCGGATAGGCAGATGGCTGGGTAGACTATCCTCGTTGGCCATCAGTAACCATTCGGCAAGTTCACCGGCCGCCTCAGCTTGTCGGATCTCGTTCTGCGATCGAAGTCCTTCCATTATTCCCACCACCCGAGAATCTGAAATAATCCATTTGGGTTACACACTGGCTCTCCCTCTCCCACTCATCCCGAATAACAAAACCTACCTGATTGCTTTAGAGACATACTGGCGTACGCTTGTTCGACTACCAACATACAGCGAAATGTGAAAGCCCGACCAGCGGGAGACACAAGCGACGCTACAGTTTTGAAAGCTGAGCTTGCCGCTAATTACTGACTGACTGCGTGCCTCGATAAGGGACCCTCTCCCGTCGACACATAAACAATTATGTTGACTCTTTAGCTTGCCAGTTGTGGTTGGCCCGTACTCAAAACCGGAATCGTCTCTTCTCACTATGCAAGCCTCCTCCTCCTTGTCCTCCTAGTATTACGCACTCACGTGGTGTACGCATACGCACGCGGTTAGGGAATTGAGGCATGTGACGTGGCAAAAACAAGCATTTGTATGTTTCCTTATGGGCAAAAGTCAGAAGATCTGGTGAATCAATAAGCGAACAGTCGAGTACATCTGCTCATATTGACATAGTGATCTTGGACTGAGTGACTGGCCAGATAAACTCTGTGTCTACTCACCTAAGGTCGATCTAAATTCCGACCGAGTCATCTGACATATCTTGTCGCTATCCATAAGAATACGCTTCTCTAATGGGGGAGGCGGATCGTCCGTGTCCATCGGCTCGGCTACGTCTACATCCATGATAACCCGTCTTTTTGACCCGTGTCTTGAGGAAGAAGTGTGAAGATTTGAGATGAAGAGTTTCCGGAGCAAGTGGGCAGTCGAAGAGATTATAACATTCTCCAGTGTGTCCGCCGTTGGGGTCAGACCGGACAACTACGATAGCCGCAGCGGCAGCAGCATCAGCTGACTCTACGCTAGAGAGACAGAGACAGGCAGGGGAGGGCGGCAGAGACTAAGAGAAAGAGAGAGCCCCCCTCTCGACGGCATTATTGAGATTCACTGGTCAACTTCACACCGGAGCACACATAGACCAGTCGGGATTAGCATATGTCTGTCTGTCTCTCTCCCATTGACCTGGCTTAACCTCAATTAATCCTCTTTTTTTTGAGAACTCAGCAAATATTCGGGGAACGGATATGTAATAGAGACAAGGTCATTCACATCAGATGATGACATCTCTTTGGGTGGGGGAGGTCGATCCCGGGACATGTATTCAGAGACGAGGAAATTAGATAAGAGAGACTCACCTTGGGGAATGGCTTTGTGACCACCGAGAAGATGCTGCATTCGAGGAACAAGACCATGAATGAATTGAGAAGCTGTCGATCGATAACTGGAACTGTCGAAATGTTGATGAGAAATGTTGATAGAAATTACTTTGGAGGATTTCTATTAGGTGGAGCTGGAGGTTGGCCAGTCAGAGGTGGCACAGTGAGCGGATCGAAGAGCATCCCCGACAGCCCAACGCCGGGCACAGGCTGTCCAGTATTTTGGATGACGGGGATCTAAACAGAAAAGGATATGCTGTGTCCGAAAAGGGTAAAAAACACATGACGGGGGGCCCTGCTATCTATCGATTCACAAAACACGGTTGTTGATAGATTCGCGGGGAATGGGGCAGATATCATCGCTGTTCGACTTTTCCCCCAGAAAGTAAACGATCAATCAACCACCCCCCTTTTCCCTATATAAAGTAGGCAGCGTAAACATTGACAGCTCCAGAGGTGCTACCTGCCACAAACAAGCCCCGACGACAGCAAAAAGTCCTGCAAGGAAGAGTCCGCCTTTTGCCCATTATTCAACCAAATCAAATTAAACCACACTCAAAGAAAATCGAACAATGTAATTTGGATGAAACTCAGGCTTCGATCTCGGCTCTTTTCCCCGTCTCTCCCCAATGGCTTAATTTCATGGGTTCAGGGAATCATTCGTCTATAGATAACGAGCAAAGATCTCGATACCTGCTGGAGTACAGCTGCTTGTGAATTTATGTAGCGACTTTGTATTCCAATCTGGGCCGATACCAAATTGTACGTGGCCATATCCCGAACGTGAGCACTCGTTGTGGCAACCTCATCCATCATAGCAACCATGGCCGGATCATGCCAGACATTGTTTGACACCATCTGAGAGGTATGGAGACCGGGGCTGAAAGGAGCCATCTCTTGGACAGAAAGAGGATACTTACTGGACAGGAATCATTGAAATTGGCTGGGAAGGGTAGACACGAGGAGGGGACGGATTTTGGAATGGCGGCACTACGAAAAACTCTGGCTCAGGCTCTGTCTGTTTTGGCTTCTGTTTCGAGCCTTGACGACGTCTGTAAAAGGAGAATATTAGCATGATTGAAAAATAGGTAGGGATACCTCTGGGGAAGATCTTTTGGTACGGGAGAGGCATTGTTCTTGGCCCTCGAACGGGTCAACGGTCCCTCGTCTGGTTGATCGGGGAAATAATCTTGAAGATCTCGAAGTTCTCGAGGAGACACCTCAATCACATTTTGTTCCTCAAATAAAAAATAATTGACAAAGGACGGGAAAATGGCTACCTCGGGAGGAGGGATGGCGATTCTGCGCTGCTTACTGCATGCGGCCGAGTTGATGGAAGACGAGGACGGCGCCGAATTGTCTTCTGAATCCAATTTCGTACCTGGAAATATCTATGTTTTCCCGTAAATAACGTTCAATTTTTATGTATTTTCATTATTAAAAATGCCTATAAATGACTGTTGTGGCGAACTGCTTTCCGTTAGTTCTCATATTCCAGTTACGGCCTTGTGAACTGACAAGTCACAGCGAAGTTCTCTGATCTCCTTTTCCAGTTCGAAAAAGACCAAAAAACAATCCGAAATGGCCCAAAAATGGATAATTCGAAGCGAATCGATTGAGGGATTTCCTCATCTTTGAGGAAAAGTCTTACGGTTGTTTGGGGAATGCCGTTTACGAAGGGAAGATCCTGATGATCCGGAAGCTTGCTCGTTGGCCGATGATGCCGAGGACATCCGACCTAAATGAGAAAAGTTGTCGATAGAATTTCATAATAATTAGTCAGCCGTCTTGTTTCTTTTGACATTTTCGACTCACTTATACAGCCTGATGATGCAGGATAACGACTGAACTAGCTTCTCCGTCCGTTCGATATCCAAGGCAGAATAAGACCCGAAATAATGCAGCTCGCTTTGCGTCTCGTCGCTCAACGCGACGATCGATTTGTACTCCCATTTCCCTGCAGACGGTGGTCTCACAGCGATAGACAGAGGGGGTCTCTCTGCGCTATCCTCCTCCAACCCGTCCCAAATTTATATCCCGTGTCTATGCGACTGCGCCCAGTTAACAATCTTTCTCGCAGACCTCTTTCCACAATCTATGACTTATTCCCTGCTCAATTTTTATCGTAGTTGGCTTCAAATAGAAGAAAAACGGGTAATTACGAAAAATATTTCGATCGATAAAATTTCAATAAATCAAAGTGCTGTTTCGTGAATATCATAAAGGTCTGTGCCTAAAGGTCCCGCAGCGATAGCGCCTTTTTTTGCATTCTAGATAAGCTCAGACTATTTGGTTCACTTTTCTCACATATTTCGCAAGTTTTTTTGCAATCGATACTGTCTGGAATCATCTGTTCCAATTGAATTTCATTTCGTAGTTTGTTTTTAGCCAATACTAGTATATAAACCAGTTGATGGAATTCTGTCTAGCAGGCGCCAGACAAGGAAATTAGTCATCGTCCGCGAGTAGAATAATCGATAATGGGCCGTCCAGCTTCGTAGCCAATAGATTCTTTTGCTTTTATTTCAGCTGCAATTTTTCCTATCGCATCCACGTTTCTTTTTACAAAACACTCCTATCCAACTCATTTGAAGCACATAATTTGTTTCTCTCATTTCAACACGAGGCCCAATTCTCTACATATGCGAGTTTGTGGAATCTACATTAGGGAATGAAAATGATTTCGAATCGCAATAGACAAAATTTTTGAAAACACCTTTGTCTTATTTTTCTGATGGATCTCCTTTTTTTTGCAAAACACTCGAATGTGTTTCTCATATTTCACAATAAGTTATGTTGATCTTTGCAGGGACAACTCAAACTTATTTCGCCTGTGCGAATTTTAACTTTTGATGGAAAAGGGATCGTACGAAAATGGCAGTGGTAGAAATACTGCTGTAAATAACCAAGGAAATCGCTACGTGCCCCCTCACCTTCGTGGTGGTGACGGGGGCCGCGAAGAACGTGGAGACCCAAGAGATCAGCGTTCGGATTATAATTACGGTGGAAATAGAAACGGTGGAGGGTAAAATCATTAGCTGTTTATAATTAACAACAAATATTTAGCTATGGCGGTGGACGTCAAGGAAACTTCAATAACCGAGATGATGGATATGATCGCGGATATTCTGGAGGTACAGAGATGTATTATTTGAAATATATCTTGATTATAGGAAGAGGAAACTACGACGATCGTCGGTACGATGACCGCCAAGGCGGTAGACGAGATGGCTATAACAGTGGTCGTGATAATTTCAACGGTGGCGGAGGACGCGGATACGGTGGAGGGTTAGTATTTTAAATTATAAATATTATTATTACGTTATTTAGATATCGCGATGACCGTGGACGTGGAGGATACAGCAATGGCGGGCCTCCGCGAGAAGAAAACAACCAAAACAGCAGATGGAATGCGCTACGCGATGATGGACCTCGCAGGGAAAATTGGGAACGCCAGTTACCACGTGACGAGCGCCTCGAATCTGAGCTGTTTGCCGGTCAACTATCCGGAATTAACTTTGACAAATACGAAGAGATTCCTGTAGAAGCTACCGGAGATGATGTTCCTCAACCAATTTCACTCGTGAGTTTTAAATTTCGTGCTTTTAGATATTCACCATAAGCTACCATTTACAATATTGCAATTTCAGTTTGCTGATCTCAAGTTGCACCCATGGATTGAGGAGAACATTAAATTATCCGGCTACAATAGGCCAACTCCTGTGCAAAAGTACAGTATTCCTGCGCTTAGCTCAGGCAGAGATTTAATGTCATGTGCTCAAACTGGATCTGGAAAAACGGCAGCTTTCTTGGTCCCACTGATTAATGCCATTCTTTGCGTGAGTTTCAAAAACTTACTTTTTTGTTCATAATTTTATTATTGCATTATTGTGCATAAAAAGTAATGCAGCTCATTCTTCAGTTTTTGTCTGCTCAAAACATAAAATATTTATAGGATGGCCCAGAAGCAGTCTACAAGTCAACAACCTCACAGAGCGGTCGGCGAAAACAATATCCATCGGCTCTTGTGTTATCGCCAACGCGTGAATTGTCGCTACAGATTTATAATGAATCGCGGAAATTTGCTTATCGCACTCCAATTACTTCAGCACTTCTCTATGGAGGACGTGAAAATTATCGTGAGCAAATCAACAAACTTCGAGTGAGTGATAGATTTATTTCTTATTTACCTTTTTTTGTAGCTTGGTTGTCATATACTCATTGCTACTCCGGGCCGTTTAATTGATGTTATGGAACAAGGTCTTGTCGGCTTAAATGGCTGCCGGTATTTAGTATTAGACGAAGCTGATAGAATGTTGGACATGGGTTTCGAGCCACAAATTCGACAGGTTTGGTTGAGTTAGTTTTTAAATATGTCATTTCTAGATTGTTGATCTTTCTGAAATGCCAAGAAAGGGAGAAAGAGTTACAGCCATGTTTTCTGCTACTTTCCCCAAGGAAATACAGGTAGTTATGAGCAGGCGGGCGTTATGATATAAATACTTTAGGTCCTTGCTCAAGATTTCTTGATGCCCAACTACGTCTTTTTGGCTGTGGGTCGAGTTGGATCTACCTCTGAAAATATTATGCAAAAGATTGTATGGGTAGAAGACAACGAGAAAAGATCTTATTTAATGGATCTTCTTGACGCTGGTGGCAGTGAATCATTGACTCTTGTATTCGTAGAAACGAAAAGGGGAGCCTCCGATTTGGCATATTATTTGCAAAATAATAATTACGAAGTTGTTGCAATTCATGGTGACTTGAAACAATTCGAGCGTGAAAAACATCTGGATACGTTCAGGTACAGAATATTATTTACAAAAACAGGAACTATTTGCAGAACCGGCGCTGCTCCTATTTTGGTAGCCACAGCTGTAGCCGCCCGTGGATTGGATATTCCCAACGTCAAACATGTCATTAACTATGACTTACCGTCTGATGTTGATGAATACGTTCATCGTATTGGTCGCACTGGACGTGTAGGAAATATCGGTATGTCTTTCGACCAAATATTCTTTCGTTTTATTGGAAAATAAAATGGATTTCTCATTTCTTCTTTTCAGGTTTGGCCACTTCGTTTTTCAACAGTAACAACCGAAATATTGCTCGCGATCTTATGGATCTGATTGTCGAAGCAAACCAGGAGCTTCCTGACTGGTTGGAGAGTGTAGCCGCTGATTCTGGTCGCGGTGGTGCTCGAGGCCCCAGTGGTCGTGGCCGCGGTAGCAAATTCGGAGGTAAATATTTAGCTTATGACTTTAGCAATGTTTACATTGTATTTTTATAATATATTAATTCACAATTTTCAGGTCACGATTACCGTAAGGAGTACAGTGGTGGTCCCAGGAATCAATCCAACGCATTCCCTTCACAGCGTTCCGGCGGCTTTAATAATCAGCCACAGCGCAACAGCCGTCCAGCCCCAACTAACAGTTGGTGGGATTAAGTCATCACTTTTTATTCGTATAATTTTATATCTTTTCTATTCTTATTTATTATTAAAAATATTTATCTCCTACCCCGCCGGTCCTTGTGAACGAGGCGCGCGTCACGTTGGGTGGGCTTGTGCGAGGTATATGGTGATCTGGCAATCGGCCACTTACGCCGTGTTTCTCTGTGCCCTCCCCTAAAAGGTCTTTTCCGTAGTTGACGGTTGTTTTGACCTATTCAATGGCTCCGTTAGGTTTTTCCCCTTGTTTAATACTCGTTTTTAAAGAGACATGTTTGAGGCTTTATTTTGGTTTGATGTCCCTTTCTTTCCCTCTCAGTACTTTATTTGTACGATTGGTCTACAGTACATGTGATTAGCCATTATTTATTACGCGACGCGTTTCGTTCCTTCTCAGGACCACGGGTTCTCTTATAATAATAGACTGTTGCTTCCTTCTTTTTTTTTCATTTTTATTCGAATAAACCTTGTCATCATTGTATTGATTTTATCAGCTGATAGCGGCGGGTTCAGCTGTCCCGAATGAACTACTGCTTTTCTCACTTCTCGGCTTACTGCCCCAAAGCGTGGATAGTCAATATGCGGTGGTGATCGCGTCGACTTGCAGTCTTATCTTCAGTTTGATCTCTCCGTCGTGTGTTCTCCTCTAATTGAAATAATTTTTCAATAATATTTTATTCCAGTGAATGGATGAGGATGCTTTATTTCCTGTCTTCACTTCTACAGGAGAAATAGAATTCTTATTGACAGAAAAATCCCCCCGCCAAGTAGTCACACTTTATAATCCTTATGGTTATCCAATTAATTACAAAGGTAAGCATTATCCCGACATTCATAGGGAAAACCCTTTTAGTTTTATGTACCGCTCCAGGAAATTATGCTGTTCAGGAATCAAATGGAACAATATTAGCAAAATGTTGTAAGGATATGTAAGTCATTTTTCATAAAAGATTTCGCCCATTTTATAGAGTAATTAGATGTTCAGCTCGGTTACCGTCAGGAAATGTAGATAAACTTAGAATTGAAGTAAGAAAAAGAGGAGAAAGCAAAGTAAGTTAGGGAAATCGAAAAAAAAAACGGGGGGAATTTTAGCTGAACGGCCTTCGTGACATTTTATTGAAAACTGTTACGGAGCGTTCTCCTCCTCTTGAAACTGCCCCAAATAGGAATTCTTTTTATAAAATGAGCGAGTCGACAAGCATTGCCAGGAGCGACGATCATCGACGAGGAAATGTAAGTGAACCTCTTCTGTACAGAAAAAAATACGGAAATTACAGGAAAATTCGATGTGGGGATATGTTGTGACGGCCGTTTTGTGTGCTCTCGCTTTGGCCCTTCCGACATCGGGCGATCCAAGTGCCGTCGACTCTCTCGTCCCGTCATATCTTCATCTGAGCCTTCCACAGAAACTGGTTGCCTCTTATATTCTCGGTGTCGTTTCTATTCTCATTTTGAGACCTCTCTAGCCATCTCATTCATGTGTATCTTTAATTGTGATAATTTCACGGGTTGGTTGCCAATGAACGCATTTTATGAGGGCGGTGTTCACCCACGAAGAAAAGGAAGTCGACAGACAAAAACGATGACGTCTTCGAATTATTTAATTTAAACGAATTCATTTCCCTTTTCTTTTATTATTAGACGCGAGTGTACATGCTAAGAAAAAATAGAATTAGCGTAATTTTAGAAATTTATTCGAGGAAAACACAGAAGCCATATGGATTTCATGGAACACGAATTATACGTAAAACGAGAGATCAACTCGAAATGTCCCTCATTTATTATTCGAAGGATGCAAAAGTTGCAAAAAAGCGCTTCATTTGTGCTGGTTGCCGATCTGTGTTGTTTTCGATGAAAGACGCTACTAACCGTGAACATTCCCAGAACAAAAGCGGCGACACCCCCGCGGTAACACAGAAATTGTGCTATGAGAAAGATCGTACAACATTTGTGGATAGAAAGACCAATTCGAACAGCGGAGGCGGGGGTCTTCCCTCCGAAAAATGGGCCCCTTCTTCCCAATTATGGTCATTATTCCGAGAACACGTCGCTCAAAAGCCGTTCGTCCAAGTTTCAAATACAATATCACATCAGAAATTTCCGATTATTCGGGTCCACTCCAATATGACGGGACAGGATACATCGGGAACATGCCGCAGTTTATTGGATGTAACCATTTCGAATCACGTCACCCGGCCTGTACGCAGCAGAATCAGTCGAATTGGAAGTGGACCATCAGAATTGCAGGAGTACATGGGAGGAGTGTCTTGAACTTTGAGTCTAACTAATTTCGGTAAACAGTCGATTACTCTGAGAACCAGTAGGAAACCTATCCCATATTCTTTTTTTGCTGACTTTTCCCGCCCCTTCGTCCGTTATTACGAGTCAATTAGATTTGATACCTCTTTTGTGTACCTCCGCCCCCGGGACTCCGCCCATTAGCCGGCACGGAGACTTCGAAGCCACTCGTGGGTACCGTACGCATCCGATGCAATTCATCTCGTCTTTCCTTTTGACCATCTTGGGTCTTTCCCTGACCATTGGAGCCAGTCCCCTGCCCTCCGGATGTCCGAACACCGCCACATTTGGAAATGTCTTTCTCAGCAATGCTGGCCTTTCTCTCGCCAGGGGACCGTTGTAAGTTATTTTTTCTCTTTTTCTGGGGTCTTAGGGCAAAGGGATAACCCAGATAAATTTTGCGTTCGAAGCGTCATCGTTGCTGTGTATGTTTTTGTAAATAATTAAACAAAGCAACTTCATTAAAGATTAAAACTAATCAAGAAACATCTGTCCAGCATCATAGGCGATCTGCCATATTGTGCAAGTTTATGAAGTGAACGGTGGCTGGTCGGGTCGACGTCGAGAATCCTTAGAGTGATGACATCGCCCTTGTTATCAAGCGTGTTAATCGTCGTCAGAGGCATTACTCATGGCCAGCTGAACGGAAGCCCTGAAATGAGCCGTGGCCCATTAACTTTTGAAAGGTTAAAATATTGTCGAAAGGAGAGGTTCAATGGTCATCGGATGTCTATTTTGACGGTCGACAGGCGTCATGAGAATGTTGACTCCGGTTTGACAAATTTGAGCCATTCAATAGCGGATTCAAGAATTGTTCTCTCTCTCTTTTACACACGAGTAAATAGGCTGCAAACTTTTGAGGGCGAAGTCCTTTCGATGAATTTGTTACGTCCGATTTTGTGGGAGTTCTTCTATTCTGTTTCAAATCATCTCCCCCTCAATAGACCCCCGATTAACCATGCGTGTGTCTAATTCCAGATATTCTACGTCAGTTTCTTTTTTCAGGACTATGGTCTTGCCAGAAGACAGTGGCTACAATCTGGATGTTCATCGACATCGACGACATGTCGTCTGCGGGCGGACAGTCAAAAAGGCCGAAGCGAAGGTCTTCGAGGATCGAGTCGTCTGCCCCTTCCACTACATTATCAACAAAAATGAGAAAGTCAGTTTTTCCACGACCCGTAGACCCTGTCAGAATTAAATTATCTCCAGGTGTTCAAATGAGATTATTCTAACTGACGCAATTGCCCGGTTTCAGAGGATGCCCCCCGTTTTGGAGGAGGTCGTCTGTGAGTGTACTCGACCGTCTCATCTCTCGCCTTACACGGACATCCGTTGTCAGCCCGTCAAATATCGTCTGCCCGTCCTGATCCAAGACGAAACGGGTCAATATCAACCAGCACACGAAGAGCTCACTCTCGCCTGTATTCCTGTTGTCCCGGTGAGTACACACAGTCAATTGAGATAATTCATTTAATGATTTTAGAAATCTGACGAGGATTTTGAGATGATCAATTTGGAATAGGAGAAGGCGGGAAAAGAGGAGTCTGTGATCTACAACGATACGGGGGAATACGGGTCATAGTCGTAGGCAAATAGAAATTTGTTACTGTTACAATTTAATAAATATGAATTGGATGGCTGTTTGTGGTACAAACTAACGACGAGGGGTTTCTGGCTGATATCCTTGATTTATATAGTGAACCTGGCTCGGGTATTGGGCCTGGGCATTTTGAAAATTTTGTCCATTCGACCTGGCAATTCTAATATTTTCGACGAGGCGATCACTTACCGTCCGAGGGTATTGTCATATCCAATGAGAAGACCCTGCGGGCTCAGGCGCCAATCCTGAAAATCTTTTACCAAATTTCTTTTCCTCTCTTTTATACGTCAATTCAGCTATCGGACCACAACGGAGCTTTTTTTGCCAAAGCAAAAACAGGTGTCTCTTATATAAGTAAATATAATCGACGCAATCTCATTGGTCCTGATTTTTAACCGTCTTTTCATGCAACAAAGAGAGAATGAACAGAGGAGTGAGAAAACCAAGAAATTAACTGAGTATCATGCTTTATTTATATGGAAGAAGGGGATTATTAGGGGGATTGATAGCGGGGGGAATAACCGTTAGAGTAGCCATTCGAGTGACCGACTTGGGCACTGACATTGTATCCTTTGTTGGGCGCGGTAGATACTTCCAAAACCTCGTTGAGACCATGGAGACCGACGAAAATCTTGTATAACCAAGCACCAATGACTGCTCCAACAAAGGGAGCCAACAAGGGAATCCAGAAATAATAACTGTGGGCACTGGAAAAGAAAATTGGAGGGACAGGGGAGAACTGACCTGAAAACGGCCCAACCGTATCCGGCACACAGACAGAATACACGAGGACCAAAGTCCCTAATAGGATTAATAGCGAAGCTCCCATTGGCACCGAAAGTCATGGCAATCTGAAGAAAAATGTCTCAGAGTATATATTCCTCACCATAGTCATGATGGATCCAGCGAGAGGAGGAACGAAACCGGCAGGGATGCGGTGGCGCTTGTCGGTGATCAAACAGATGAGACCCGACAGGATGGCTGTTCCGATAATCTACACTTCTTTGTTGTGAGGAAGAGAGGAGATGATCACCTGGTCAAGGATTGATCCCCAAACAGACATGTGCTCTGAAGGATAAGTGGTGAAGAGACCGGCGGTCGAGCCGACGCCAGTCACGCGCCGGTCGCCCCCGTCAATCTTGTACAAATCATCTAAAATGACTGCATGAGACGGAAAAAGAGAGTATACCGTGATGTCCGAAGTATGCAACAGCTGCACCGAGGAAAGCACCGACAAATTGGGCAAGCCAGTAGAATGGAACCTACAGGAATTGTTTCATTTGATCCAAAAGGACATACCTTCCAACCGGCAACATTCCCCAGGATACATTGGGCAACGGAAATTGCTGGGTTCAAGTGGGCACCTATTCGATTATTAGACATAAGGAGCACGAGTACTTACCGGAAACGGAAGCAGCTAAAAAGACCGCGAACATAAACCCTAAACAGTGAATTGCCAATTAGGGACAACAAGACCACAGACCGATACCCCACGCAATATGGGCAGAAGTTGAATTTCCACCAGGAGCTACGGTAGCTTGGATATTGGCAGCATTTCCGATGAGCTGAAAAGAAGACGACCATAAAAAGGGAAGACAGCAACGGACCAGAAGGAAGAAGGTACCGATACACTCGGCCAGAAGTTCTCGGAGGAGATTCTTGTCCTCGATTCGGAAGGCAGAGGCGATCTTATCACGGACGTCGTCCATAGCAGTCTGAACAGTGATTTCGATGCGAAGAGGAAGGGCTACTTTTTAAAGAGAAAGGTCAGAGGGCGGGCTCTAAATATGGGTCTCATCAATCAAGACAAAAGAATGTCTTGTCAAATTAACATGACTTTTCCAGCTTATCGTCTCTCTTTCCAAGGAGGTTCAGATATTTTCGACTCGATGGATTGGTAACCTTGAGGGGCTAAAGAATATAGTCAAACTCAAGGTTTTGGCCTAATTGGAGTCGAAAGTCAATTTTGAGAAGTAACTCGACTACTTGATGACCCTCCACAATTCAAGTAGGAGAGAGTGAGAGTATGTTCCGACCGTCATCATCATCATCTTATAACAGACCGCGGCTATTTCGAGCGAGATGACCTTCACTGATGATTCTTTGAAAGTTAGGCACCGGTGTAATGATAACGATGGAAGTTGCAGCCGGCAGACGACGGACACACTCCCTTCCGGGGAAATAAGCAAAACATTCCTCTCAGTCGACTTTTGATGACCATGAAAACAGGCCGGTATACCTCTTAGGAGGCCACCAAACACCGAGGACAATTACTCGGTTGGAACACCAGCAAACTTCGATTCATGGTCGAAAAACCGTTAACTTGGGGTGGCTGACTAGGAGGAAGAAGGGGGACAATACGCAAAGTTTAGGGAAGATCAGGGAAAAGAGGTCAATCGGCAGAAGTGAGTCAACTCTTCGACAAAGACAAAAAGAGGAAAAAGGGCAACCGATCCAAATGTACTGACTAAACTCGTCTGTCATTTTTGCATAAGAACAAGGCGATTTCGATTGGATGAGTCGGCGGAGACGTAGGAATTTTGCATAATTTTTGGGCTGGCAACGTCGAGTCCAACCTGTTCAACCATACAAAAAAGACATTTCTTTTGACAATGGCAATTTATTGGCGGCTGATATGAATACTCGTGAACTGTACAAAAAAATGGCACATTTTGAGGTTCCTAAACTGATGGGGACGAATCGTTTCTCTCTTCCAGGCCTTGGGCGGCAGCTCGATTCTCCTCTTCTTCCATTTGGATACGTTGGGCCTAGAACAAACGGTTATTCTTTTTCTGCTGGGCTGTCTACCTCTGTCAATTTAGCCGTATAGTATGGGCCTTGGAAGGCGCTGGAGTCACTTCCATTCATCATCAAACCCGATCCCCAGCTGCTGCCACCAAAACTACTCGACAGCGACATTTGGTAGCTGGCCGGCTCGGCTGAGCCAAAACTACTGCTGGACAAGTAGGAAGTACTGGTACCGTAACCTGAAATAGTTCGGGTTAGTATGAATACAAAATGGAACTACTTCTATCAGCGGCTGGAGTGTAATTGGCAGAGGAGCGATCCCTCTTTTTACTGGACGAGCCATCGGCATTCTTGGGTTTTCTCTTTCTCGTCTGCAGCTGGCCTTCTTTCTTCATCGAGATTGGCCTCTGTACATTGTGTAGTTTGTAGTACAACCCACAGGCACTAAAAACAAGCACAGTCACCAGAGCGAATGACTCAATTTCTCACTTGCAAACGGGCTCGCCCTCTGCATTTCTCCTCCACAAAGTTGTGTTGGTCCCTTGACAATTCGAACAGACCAATCCCTGTCGTCTTTGGGCATTTTGAGCCGGGGCTTTCTTCGAAGAAGCCGAGGTCGACGTCGGTCTGTTTTTGACTGACCCAGTAATGCTGTCGGAGGACATGGTTCTCGTGTCTGCCACGGGGTAATGCTGCTGAAATAGCCACTGGTTACTCTTCTTTGATGTATTGAACCTGGATTGTCTGATTGGCAGTCGCACATCTTTCGCAGACTTGCTGAGATAAAGTCGACGGGGCAAAAGCCTGCCCACAGCCGAGGCATTCCGCTGCAGCAGTTGAATACGTCTAAAATTGTTGGATGACTCATACGACAAGCTGCTCTTACCGTAGGAAAATCTATGTAGCCAGCCTGGTAGGTCAGTGGTTGCGAAAACCGGGCGTCATAATAGACATTGCCCCCCAGGGCACTTGGTAGGAAAGAGGCCCCGTTGGTCCCGGTGGAGTAGACATAAGAAGAAGTGGCCGGATAGGTCGGCTCGAGAGTATAGTTGGGGATGGTGTTGTAGAGCTGGGTAGGCATATGGAGATCGGTGGCCGACGGGGCAAAAGCTGAAATCAGAAGATGGTTGACAAATGGAGAGAAGGGCTCTCACGGAGGAGTTGGGAGTATTCAGCAGACGGCTTGACATCAGCGAAGGCGGAATGGGACTGCTCGATGACGGACTGTCGAAGAGGCTCGTCAAGGGCGAGAGATTTCACTGAAAATGGAGCAATGTCGTCGGGCAAGTGACTAGGAAGACACCTCCATTGTCGAAGGAATCCAGGAGGGAAATGGACATGTCAGGAGGAGACTGTACCGAGAGGCCCCGAAATAAGGAGAGCCAATCAATTTCTTATCTACAAATGTGGCGGCAGCTCACGAAGAGTCTCTTTTTCAAAATTTTAAGGATCCAAAAGAGGGAATTTGAGGTGTGAAAAGGGAGACCCCCTTTTAATCTAATCATGCTTCCCCAATTAAGTTGTTATCGCGCCTCCTCCTCGCCTCAAATCTTATCATCCGTGGTTATCTCACCTTCGTCGTGCTTCTCCTCCTTGGCTGGTTGAGTCGGGAGAGTCAGCATCCGAGTCTCACCTGTCCAATAAAGTGACGATGACTGCTCCAGGTTGCTCGAGTCCATTCCGCCACAGCTAATAAGGACTGTTTGGCTCCGTTTCGGGCCACAGGGGAGGGAAGGCGGAGCCAACGAACCGCCCCGCTCTACAGTACGGCATCCTCATCCAGATCGTCGATTACCGGCTCAGAGCTCGGGAGACCAGCTCCATCTGGGAAAAAAGGTGTAAACCACTTTGATTGTTGTAGATAAATTTATCAGTTTCTACTATCAGAGGTATAGGCTCCTCAGGTATGATAACCTATCGCCATGCTCTGTTTTTTTATTTCCCTCTACCTAATCGACATCAGACGCACATGGGAGGAAAAGCTCTGTCAACTGCATCAGTCGAGAGTAGAGATTGACCCGAGATATCTGCGGCTATCCTTCTCTTCAGCATGTCCCTCATACTACACCAACAATGAATTTTGGTATCCATCCACTCGACTATCCGTAGTGATGGGTATCGGGAAGTATTTCAAATAGAAAAGAGAATGGTAGTCCCCTCTATTTCTCATGAGCCAGTGTTACCTAAGCAATCGTGGCTCTCTAGATCAGCAATAATATTCCCTGTCTTGTGTTATTTCTCGACAAAAGATCTTCGCCCCTGTCAATTTCAGTCCAATAACGTCAAATATAAATTGTATCATTGGTCAGCAATAAAAGAAGACCTAATCAAATTATCTAATCGAGCCGAAGCACTTCCAATCGCAGTTTATTTTCTGTTTTATCCTGACCGTCAGCTGTTCCCCTTCTTCTTCTCAATATTTCGATTTGTGTTTCAATTCATAAGCTAAATACTGTACGGTTTCTTCTTCTCGCAACGTCATGGCGCCTACCGTAGTTGGCTTGTTTGCTCGATGAACACGCCATAAAGCACCGAATGACACGAATACTTCCCAAGGCTTAATATTTCCTTGAAATGAACAACTGGAGAGCAATGTTGAATCATTGGAGAAATTTCAATTTACGACAACTAATAGATGACTGCTCTCGTCCTCTAGGAGAACGACTGATGGACATTGTCTCCTCATCAAAAATACTACTTCGAGAAAGATTCTAATGAAGATATGAGACGGAACAGTGTTCCTGCCGGTCAGATTTCTGTTCTCCTTTAAAGGAACCCGATAAACGAGCGCCTATCTAATCGCGCAGCCTGTTCATTTCCCTCCGAATTCAGTCGACCCCGCGAGTAGGCGTCGTCATTAGGCCAATCGATGGCTTATCAGAGCAGGTCGTCTGATACGACAACGGACTTGGGGAGCCTCTGTTTAAACACTCTGAGACACATTTATTCAGCGGGTAAAAAGGGGACAGAGAATCTTATTTATTCGTGTTTGACGGGTTCGATGGGATGGGGCTCGACAGTCTCAGCAGAGGAAATCGGTGTCGTAGTGGCCAGGGTATGGAGGAGAGCTGAAAAAGACAATCAAGAATAAAGAAAGAGGTATTACTAGTGGTTTCGGTGGCATGGAGATCATGAGAAGAGACTGTCGATTTCTTGTCGATCGAGTACGAGCCGACACTGTCGTTATTGCCAGTGTAGGGCGACGGAGTTGTCTGAAACTGTTCCGTCAAGGACATCCGCCGTATTTACGTCTTCCGGAGATATCGTCGACGTGTCGCCAGGGTTGAAAATACTGTCAGTTACAGTGGGATTGCGGACATAGAAAACAGCGACAAGGGCGGCTACGACAAGAAGAACACAAATGCCGACGACGGGGAAGATGACCTGAAAGGGAAGAAGTCGACAACGAAGGACGAGATGGATACCTTCGGAGAAAGGAGTCGTTTAGCGTCTACCATGGCTGTTGGCGACGGAATGGCGGCGGATCGAAAGGAGGATCAGAAGGCATCAGCCGGATTGATGCTGACGTTGAGGATTTGTCGAGTCTTCGAGAAAACATCGGATGATCGGCTTGTACGAACTCTCTCATCGAAATAGAAATGAGAATGTGTAATATCTGTGTCGTAGGAGGATGACTTTCGCCCTGCCTGTACTCGGCCAATTTTACCCGCCAGGCGGCCACACAATCAATGCCTGATTGCGTTCGATGTACCTCCACAGATAACGCTTGTCGGCTGCCAAAAGTCACGCCGTTTCTGAGACTCGCGTGTTGCTTTCAATTAAATAAATCAATACTTTTCAATTATCATGTTATTCTTTCATTTCCCCGTATATTTCAGATGGCATCGGCCTTGCGTGGTGCCCATGTTGGCGGTCTTCATGCCACCGGCGAACAGCCGTCGATATTCGATGTCATCTCCCAGGAATCTCTGATGAAAGCCCTCAAACCAGCTGCCGGCCATCTCATCAAGGTAATTTTTGTTTTTCCAGAAATCAAGGGACATTTCAGTTCTTGGCAATGACAAAAGGCAACAGTTTTATAACGGCGAATCGATACTACGACGAGTTGTATCTGTTATTTGACGTCTTACTTCAAAACCAATATTTGAAGAAATACGGAGCCTCATTCTCTGAGAATTTCTATGGGATGAAACGAGTCACACCTACCACGGGAAAGCCGCCCGCAGAACTGCCGGAACGAATCCGATCCCTTGCTTTTTTGGTAATTAATTGTGAAGAGAGACGTCAAAGACACAGTTTAGACTCTTTGGCCGTATTTATCGGATAAATTAGAGAAATTACATCAGAGATTGTCCGAAAAATATCAGAACACGAGAAATACGGCAACGGTGAGTATTCCGATGAAATGTTCACGGATGTTTAGGACTTGAGAACACGATTGGCCAAGTTCTTCGTCGCTATTTGGCCGTGGCTCAAAACACTTCTTTCGACAGCCTCGACCATTCTTCAAATTTTGTAAAAAATACCATTTATGGCCGTCTAAATCTACTGTTTTAGGTACATGATAAACAGAAGTTCGATACATTCACCCTTCTTGGCTTTCTCAGGTGTTCGACTCGAGAAATTGACTCCTGATGATTTGGCAGCTTTTGAGACTATTCCGATGCATTTACAACAGAAAGGGTAAAATATCACCCAATCCGCTCAATACTTTTTCCTGCAGAATTTTCAATCGACTCTGGAGATTTTTACTTTCTTTGCCAGGCGTCTTGTCCCGCCTCTTCGGATATGGCTTATTTTTTGTTCAATTTATTGATTTTATGTACAACAGCGATTTGGGCAGTCAGATAAAAAAGGCCAATGCTGACTGGAAAATGCCTCCGGCTCCTCATCAGGTTATTCCTTCGCATTTAATTCCTTTACACAAGTTTAGGCACTGAGCGAAACAGCAGTACAATCCTTGGAAACACATAAATGCCCAATATGCTGTAACAAACGGAAAAACGACACAGCTTTATCAGTTTCCGGTTATGTATTTTGCTACGACTGCATTTCTTCGCACGTAAAAAATCATCAAACGTGTGTCTCTGCCGTTCTATCCATAATAGTCAGTTTAGGTGTCCAGTTACAGGCCTTCATGCCAACAGCCAACAGTTAATTCGTCTGTATATTCAATAAATATTTATGTAAAAATTGTAAAAAAAATAAAATACAAATTCACATATTACATAACTTTATGTCGGAGACTGCGCTTCGTCATGCAAAGAATAGGATCAACCGGCTCCAAATTGTCTTTTTCTAAAAGAGAGAGTGCGGCTAATCCAAAAACAGTATGAAATGGATCAGGCTAAAAGATAATAATGAATTTTTAAATAAAGAAAACTTACATAATCGCCTGGTCTATCAGCAATACCACCTGTTTCTGTATCCTGGCATGCATAAATAAATTTTGCTAGAGCTTCCTAAATAGAGAAAATATTATGATATGTACAGCGCTCACTTTATCCAACCAGTTCACCCTCTTTAACGCATATAATGCAGAAATTACCCACCATGAATAGCACACATCAGGTAATTTTTCGGGTCTACCTGAATCAAAATAAATATGACATTTATAGCAAAAAAAATACCGTTAAGTCCTCCACTTTCACACTGTCTTTGTGCTAACCATTGAGCAGTTTTGTCTCTATCTATACATTCTAACATTCCAGTAATAGCAAGAGATCCTATGCAACAAAATACCTAGATCTTACTGTATTTAATAGGTTATAAATAAAACAAAAACCTGTCCTGAATGACTTTCTGAACCTGGCCGTGTACCAAAACCACCGTCAAAATTATAACATTTCAAAACAAATTCAACAGCTTTTGTAACATTGCATTCTTCCAAAGAATCCAAAAGATAAAGCGTAGCTAATGCGCAAAGTGAAAAACGAGTATCAATTTCATCTGAAAAAAATTGAAAACAACTTTTATAAGCTGACCTGACTGATCTCCTCTGAAACTGCCGTCTATATTTTGCAAAGCTTTTATAAAGCTTATTATTTTCAGGGAATCAAGTTCAGATAAAGCGTCAAAGATAGTAAAAATCTGAAATTAATAAAAATGATAAAAAGTGCAATAATATTCTTACCTGTACAGCACACAGCGTATGTAACAAATGACTATCATGTTCAGGCGCGGGAGCAAATCCTCCATCTTCATTCTGACATCCTTTAACATAGTCTAAGATTTCTCTTTTTGGCATAGAATCTATCTGTACTTCTCCATAAATGTTATAAACATTCGCACACCTTTCCCAGAATATCCATTGCACATACACACCAGTACATTCCACTAACCCGAAGTGATTCGCTCATAATATATTCCTATAAAGTTTCGTTGAAGTCCGAATATCCTTCCTACATAAGAATCCGTATTTTCCTGATATTGTCTAAGAAAATCAAAATGACTATCCCGTAAAAGGTGAGAAGGCACATCCTCCTTGAGCGTTACATCTTTTCTCATAAAATCAAGTAATCCAGCAAAACTCTAAAAATACAATATATAAAAAAAACTAAAAGGATTCTTGCCATTTTTGAAGCTGTAACTTTCCAAATAAAAATCCAAGTTTTGAAATAATATGAGTTCAATTTCGACATGTCGAACATGGGGCCACCGTAACCCGCCATTTGAGCCCCGTCACGATTTTAAAGGACTTTTTAGCAAATCTCCTCAACCCGCGAAAGTGGGGCTCTTTTCCTAAAATTTATACTGTTTTGGCATTTTTTCTATAAGATTCACTGATGCAGAAGATGTTTCACATATTATCATGCGTCAGCAAATGCTTTTCTTGTTTATACGCTCTCATTCGTTGTTACTCTTCTATTTAGATAGATTTTTAGGGTAAAATGGCGCTTGTAAAAGTCGTCAAGAACAAAGCTTACTTCAAGCGTTACCAAGTTAAGCTGAAGCGCAGACGTCAAGGAAAAACCGACTACTACGCCAGAAAGCGTCTTACTGTTCAGGACAAGAACAAGTACAACACCCCCAAGTACCGTCTCATTGTTCGTTTCACCAACAAGGACATTATTGCCCAGGTGAGATCATTTAACATTAATTTTCTGGCCTTTACATGAAAAACTGATACCATCTTTTTTTTTAAAAAAAACAGTAATATCAGGCACCTACACTCCGATTAAATTTTTTGTTTTCCAGATCGCCTACTCTAGAATTGAGGGAGATATCGTAGTTACCTCTGCCTATGCTCACGAGCTTCCTCGTTATGGAATCAAGGTATAGAAACTTGCTCAACGGATTTTTATAAATATAATTAGGCTGGACTCACCAATTATGCTGCCGCCTATGCTACTGGTCTCCTGTTGGCGCGTCGTCATCTAAAGAAGCTCAATTTGGACCAGACTTACGCTGGACAAGTTGAGGTGAGTATTTTTAACACATTTCTTCTTGCAAAAGTTCATCGATACGCTTTATTATCGCTGTTTAGGTCAACGGAGAATTCTACAATGTTGAACAAGAAGGCGATCGCGCTCCTTTCAAGGCTGTCCTAGATGTTGGACTTGCCCGTACCACAACTGGATGCAAAGTCTTCGCTGTTATGAAGGGAGCTGCTGACGGAGGCATTGATGTTCCTCACAGGTAGTTTTAACTTTAACCTCAATTACGTTTTCTTTCAGTGAGAACCGTTTCTTCGGTTATGACACCGAATCTAAGGAGTACAATGCCGAGGCTCATCGTGAGCGTATCTTTGGAAAGCACGTCTCCGACTACATGAAATATCTCAAAGACGAAGATGAGGATGCGTACAAACGCCAATTTTCCAAGTTCATCTCTAGTGGAATCAGTGCCGACGGAATCGAAGAGGTTCGCTGTATTTCGACAAGTTTTCTCACTTCAGTTATTTATAGATGTACAAGAAAGCACACTCTTCTATCCGTTCAAACCCCGATGCTGTTGCCAAGAAGGAAACTAAGCCTGGAAAGAGATACACCGCCAAGAAACTTTCTTATGATGAGAGGAAGAAGCGTGTCGCAGAAAAGAAGGAATTCTTGCTCCAGCTTAAAGCACAACAAGAGGCTCAGTAATCGTTCTTGTCACCTTCTTTTGTTGATATTGTTAAATAAACACTGTTGTGTTGCTATTGTTATCTTTTATTTTTCTAGAAATCCTTGTTAGCATTTTTTCTTTGATAAAATAGCATTGGATACTCGGGAGTTGTTCTGTCGGCCCATTTTCTGGCAAATCCATTGAGACACTGCGACCAGGTTTTCCAAGTCGATACCCTGAAAATGATACTGAATAAGACTAATTAGAGTAGATACCGTTTTTAAGCCAAGGTCATTGAGCATATAAACTAGATCTTCTGTGGCTACGTTCCCTGTAGCTCCCTTCGCATAAGGACATCCTCCCAGTCCAGCAATAGAAGAATCAGCTACTCGAATGCCTTTCTACAATTTACTATGCTTTTTTCCCCTTTAGTTTAACCTCTATCGAGACTAGAATATTTGTTAGAGCTTGACCGTACGTATCATGAAAATGAACAGCTAACTTTTCTACTGGTGCAATTTTAAGAACAGCGTCTAGCATACTGTTGACAGATCCAGCACTTCCTACTCCAATTGTGTCACCAAGAGAAACTAAAAAGCACGATACTGCAAAATTATCATTTATATACCTTCATAGCATCCAGCATCAAGCAACGCCTCGGTTACCTTAGCAACAACACTGCTGCTAATTTTACCTTCGTAGGGACATCCGATCACGCATGATACATAACTAAAAACTAATTTTATATAGATATTTGTTATCTTCTACTGGAAATGGCTTATAATTTACCCCCGAACAGCAAGTCCATGGCTGAGCGCTTCTTTAGTGACTTCTCGAAGTTTTGTGAGACTTTCATCAATAGTTGCGTTGACATTTTTTCTGAACTTGCCCACTAAGTATTTCTTATATTTCTACTTTGAAAATGAATTCGATGCTGCTCCGAAGACGGCTATTTCATGAACATTTCCATTTTTGAGCTAACAATGGCTAAACTTAGTAGGATGCATACAATAAACAGAATACCACATTTTGAAGACCGGCCAAATTGGGTACAAGAACAGGGTACGAAACTCCCGGCAGCTGTTCAATACGTTTCATAACCTCATTATGATCAGCCATTTGTGGTACCCATTTAGGAGAAACAAAACTTGTAGCTTCTACCGTCTGAAATCGGCAGGAATAAACCATGATATTTTTTCTCTTACGGCCAAACCACTTTTACTTAGCCGATTTATTAATTCCACTTTATCTTCTACAGAAATTATAGTCTGTAAGTTGAAGTCCATTATGATATTATTTTTACGATAAAAACCTTTTCATTCTGCAATCCATCGCGAGCCCCAACTTCGACTACTTTGAAATCTCGAACCTAAAGTAAAACTTCCAGGAAAAAAATCCAAATTAGCAAACCCGTGTGCTGAAACAGGACTTGCCTAGTGAAATGCACCTTCTAGTGAGCATTCTAGTTTATTTCAATGAAGCTGTGAACTATAATAAAAGCAAAATGTAGATTCCGTCAAATGAAAACTATTTTCGATCTATCGCACAATTGCGACCTTGACAGGATTCCTGCAGCGAATGACACCGTAGACCGCGTAGACCCGGGAAATCGAGTGAAACGAGACATGTCCCAAATTCTTCTTACTTAGAAAATGCTTTTCCTTTTTTCCTTTGTGTTGTTTTCTCGCAACTGCTCACAGAAGTAGAAATTAACCCGTTTCTTTGCAGACATGACTTTGGGTGACTCGGAAAAACTAGCCGAAGTCCGGGAGAAGAAGGCGAAAAATGTTATGCGAGAACTCAAAATTCAGAAGCTCTGCCTGAACATCTGTGTAGGCGAGTCTGGTGATCGTCTTACTCGTGCTGCTAAAGTGAGTATCGTTTATTCTTGATTTTTATCCATATTGACTTTTGAACTGATGCATTTTTTAGGTGCTAGAACAACTGACTGGGCAGACTCCCGTCTTTTCCAAGGCCAAGTACACTGTTAGATCCTTCGGAATTCGTAGAAACGAGAAAATCGCAGTCCACTGCACTGTACGCGGACCTAAAGCAGAAGAAATCCTGGAAAAGGGCCTGAAGGTCAAAGAATACGAGCTGTACAAGGAGAACTTCTCCGATTCCGGCAACTTTGGATTTGGAGTTCAGGTTAGATTTATTTTTCTTATCGGTTTTGCGCTAAATCCTGATTAGCTATTTTTTTGCTTTTATTTTGCACTTTATAATATTAAAAGAAAACGTTAATGTTTTCCAGGAACATATTGACTTGGGAATCAAGTACGATCCTTCTATCGGTATTTACGGAATGGACTTCTACGTTGTCCTCGCCCGTGCCGGAGGACGTGTAGCTAAGAGAAGACATGCTCCTGGACGTGTCGGAGTTAGCCACCGTGTTGGACGTGCCGAGTCGGTTAAGTGGTTCCAACAGAAGTACGATGGTATCATTCTTCCTCCTAAGCCGAAGGTTAAGCGTACTGTCCACCGCAGACGTTAATTGTTATAAAATAAACTGTTTGTTGTATTAATACTTTTTTTATTTAGCCGGGTAGTTTCCACATCGTTGATTCTTCCTGCTCTCCTTGGATCCAATAGTTTCGCAGATTTTGCGGTTCCATTTACAAATTTGAACTTGTTATCCTCATCTAAACGTGCACAGTATTTTTATCTTCGATCCTATGTTCATCTTTTTTTCTCCTCTCGTCATTACAATTGCTATCAAACGAGTGCTCCTTTCAGAATTATGAACTTTACGAAGCAATATCCTGCTCCAGTAGCAGATCGATCCCAGCGTTCGGTTTTTGTTGGAAATATTTCATATGAAGTTCCAGAAGAAACTATTCGTCAGATATTTTCAAAAGTAACTGATGCATTTTTCTTGTTTATGTAGCATTCAGGTTGGGCCTGTACTGTCTATAAAAATGGTGTTTGATAGAGAAACGGGCAAACCAAAAGGATATGGTTTTATCGAGTTCCCCGATGTACCTACAGCAGAGTTGGCTATTCGAAATTTGAACGGGTTAGTCTATTATCTGACAATTTGTTGACCGAGGCATACCTTTCAAATGTTTTTAGATATGATCTGAATGGAAGAGCTCTTCGTGTTGATAGTGCTGCCGGTGGGGAACGAAGCGCAGATGAAATAGCATTGTTACAGGTTTTTCTTCCAAATAATTAGAACGCAAGCTTTAGGCGGAAATGGGTGCTCAAAGACAAGTGGAGGAAAGTCAGTACGGTCCGGAGCCAGAAGATGGAAAAGCACCAGAGGTTCGAAGGGTATATTTTTATTAGTTTTTTCAAGGCCATATCGCGTTCTGTTGCTGCGCTACCACCTGAGAAAATGTTCGAGTTGATGAAACAGATGAAAGATGTTTTAAGAACTAACCCAAACGAAGCCAAGCAAATGCTCTTTTCTAATCCACAATTGGCTTACGCTTTGTTGCAAGTGAGTTTTCAATTTCTTGATATGAAGAATATTTTTTTGAATTTCTTTTGTTACTGTTTCAATTAGAAAAAGTAATTCTGTTTTAAATTATACGAAACCGTTTTTAATGTAATTGGTGTTTCAGGCACAAGTAGTCATGCGCATTGTTGATCCGCAAGTTGCGATCGCAATGCTTCACCGAGAAACGCCTACGCAAGTACAGCCTTTTCATCAAGCGGCTTATCCTCCTTCAGCAGGACCTTCCAATTTTGGCGCTCCTCCGATGAGCATGCCGCATAATATTGGTATTCCTCCTCCCGGAGCTGCATCGTTTCCACAGCAACCATACCCAGGACAACAAGTGAGATTTATTATTATCAAAACATCAAATTTGGTTTTAGGCTCCTATGTCTGCTGAAGAGGAACAAAATGCCCGTTTGTTGGTCGAAGTCATGAAACTTACAAGAGAAGAAATTGATTTACTTGCCCCAGCCGATCGTGAGAAGATTCTCGAGCTCCGTCAACAACTTCAGTCGATGTAATTACAAGTGATCTCTTTTCATCCATTGTAAATAAGGACGATAAACGAATATGTACCGTCATTTTTCTGGGGGACAAAGCGGGGGTGTTTATCTTGTCTAATTGGCGAGATACGACATCATTCGGTGAAACTTCGAGGGTGTTAATTATTTCCACGTTGTTCTGTGGGCCGAGCCTTGGAAACCTCGGTCAGGGGCGAATCGTTCCAAATGTAGCTGAAACCATGTATTTTTATTGCACTTTTGTTTTTAGTGCAGTAAAACACTGAAGGAACTACTCACTAGTACCGGTGCGAAGAGCGTAAAAAATTACGCTTATATAGTCTGTCAAGAAAAAAAAGACGACATTAAAGGTCTCGGCTTTCGTGCCGGGAACACCCAGGCAGCAAATACAATAATTTTTCATTTTCCTTTAATAGTTTTTTTTTTCTCGAAATTGAACTACTAGGTCTTCTAATTTTTACTACAAATAACTGATCTAATTTTTGCGAGCATTTTAAGCTATCGTAGTTCTATTAACTCTACAGAAACTATTAATGAAAGAAAAATAAAATTTGCTGATTGGATGTTCCCGTTTTTGCTATAGAGTTTTCGAATTTTTTTGGCGTAAATTGCTGAAAAGAGCCGGGTCGTGGCCACTCTATTGCTTGTACACAGAATATTAACAATTTTATCGGATGGAAATATGTGTCTACTTTATTTTCCCACATCGCCCAATCTGTCCAAAGTACCAAAATTTTTTAAGATGTGATTAACCACTTCTGCATTGTTACGTTTTTGTGGGGCCTGAATGAATCTTTTTATGACGGTCTACCCTCCTGTCTTACGGCATAATTGGAGAGGAATCTGTATACTTCGCTGATTGGAACTTGATCCCTCTCGGCCATCAGTCTTGCCTGCAATAAAGTCTTCAGCTAATTTCGATGAATTTTCCGGTCAAATACATTTAGCGACAAGATGAAGTTAGCTGAACTTCCGGGACTCACCATAGAACGGTCAGGCTGTGAAGCGACGAATCCTAAGAGGGAGACGATGACCAAAACGCAGAAAACCACAAATCGAGAGAGCATCTGAAACTGAGAATTTGAAATATGTGGACCATAATAAGAAAGGGAAAGGGAGATAAACAGTCGACCAGATGAACTACCGTAGGAGAGGCAAGAAAGAAAGGTGGGAGGGGCGATGATTGCGGATAAAATACGAGCAAACTTATAACCACGCCTCTTTTCTTCAAGTTAATTAAAAGGCCGATGAGGTCAGTCGCAAGGGAGCTGAATACAAAATAACAAGGCGATTACTGTAGGCGGAAGTGAGCCAGACACTATTTACGATAACCAAAGAGAATTATTTGAAGAAGTACACCAAACAAATTCTTGTTGTCAATTGGCTTATTTAAATATTTAAATGAATAATGTTTACATGAGAACAACTCGATCTGATGAGCTAAGCTGAAAAACACCTGTCGCCCCCGAAATCCGGTGAAAAAAGACCAATTTCACCTGTTTCAATTCGTAGAAGACGAAAGACCAGAGAGTATGAGATCAAACTATTTTTGTAAATTGAATAAGAAGAGGCGGATAATTAGTAGAAGGGCTCGACTGATGATAGAATACATTAAAGTGCCAATTAGCGAGAAGAGTTATGTTCGTGTGTGGGGACTTTGCCAGAAGGCCCCCTTCCCAGGGACATGACGACTCTTGTGATTCATAACGGGACTTCTGTCACCTCATTCATTACATTTATTGCGTGTTGCCTAGCCGTCAACCAGGAGAAAAAGTCCTGACTAGTTGGGACCAGTTGGTCTAACTTGGGGCAAGACAAATTAAACTAATCACTTTACATCATCGTCTTCTCCGGAATGGGTTGTCTCCGGTTATTTTCGAAAGTAACGAAGCCACTTTATAGACACCTCATCTTCGACGACGCCTCTCCTTCGACGTAGGCGGACGACGACCGATGGGTGAGGGTCGAACAGACCAACAAGTCTAGCCGGTGTTTTTAGAAAGGAAACTGGGCCGAAAATTGTGACAGGCATGAAATGTCCTGAAAGCTATCGTGGCTTCAGTAATCTCGACGAGATTTTGTCGTCTTTTGGCAATTGGCATCCGTTGTTCCGCCGGAATGTTGCCCTGTCGACGGTCATCTACCTCATCTGTCTAACATCTATGAACATCGTCTATACACTTCGACATGTCCTGAGCGCACCTGTCATCCCTAAGAATAGTTACTGTTGCTGTGCCAGTGACAAACACGTTCTTCATCAGGAAGTCATCAACAAGACACTGCCAAAACTCATGGACATTGAGAATTACGATTGGGACGAGGAGATGTTCAACACCTCTGCCAAGTGGGGCTACATTGCCGGACTGGCGCTTCTCTTTCTCTGTAATATTGTCGGACGGAGAGTTACCCTAGGAGTCTCAATGGTATTGCTCAGCCTTTCCATCAGTGGTGTCTATTTTGCTGCCCAGAAAAGTTTCTACCAGACTCGAATGCTCGTCTTCTTAGCCAACATTGTCATGACACAAATCGACCTGGGCCTAATGATGCACATGTTGGAATGGCTGCCTTCAGCTGCTCGTCCTCTTGGTGTTTTTTGTCAATTTCTTTGTTTCTACGCTGCCGATGCCTTCAGTATCGTCATCATCCGTTATTCGTATGGTTTCGCCCCGCATGTTCTGCTCGTCGTTGCCTCTGTTACAATGTTATCCGGACTTCTGTTGATGTTAGTCGACCGATATCAACCCGTCTACATTGCCTTTCAGACTTTTCCGGGAGTCGCCCTACTATTATCTGATGAAACATGACATTGACAAGCTACATGACACTCTCCTTTACATTGCCCAATACAAAGGAGACAAGTCGACGGAATTGGAGCAAGATGTCGACGATGCCGTCGACGACGTGGCTTTTGAGGTTTACGAGGGCAATGACACTGTGGTGGACGCCATGATAAGAATGTTCAAACAGCGCAAATTAATCATAACAATTGTAGTATTGGTGGTGATTGTGGCTTTTCAAAAAGAAGTCGAAAGGACAATTGATGCCAATGAGCTTCACCACTTCACATGGGGCGTTTTTGAGAATCCTGTCCGTTATTCCACTTTCAATGTTATCGGACTTATTCTCGCATTTCTCATCACCGGGTAATCTCTTTTGTAACAGTTGGAATTTCCTTTTTCAGAAGAAGACGGGCTCTTCCCATTACTCTATCGTTCGCTGTAACTGGCCTTCTTCTTGTCGTCGCATATTCCATCCAAGGAGATGATACATACGACACTTGTAGTGAGAGTTTTGTCATGTACGACGTTGCCGGTTATTTTATTCTTGTGTTGCGACTAGCAGCTGAAGTCGCCAAAAGATGTTCCGATGTTGCTCTTACTCTCTATGCGGTAAACTCTTTTCTCGATTATTATGCCCGCTTCATTTCAGAACGAGTACTTTCCATCTGCCGTTCGTCCCGTCTGCATTGCCATCGCCTATCTTGCCACTACCAGTTTCCAGACAATTATTGAGGCTTTTTCCAAGGCAGTGGTACGTGGACTCTCTACTGGGCATAATTATTTTTTTAGGCTAATCAGAGCCAAGCCCTCGCCAGTTTGATTCCAATCGCGTACTGTTTTGGAGTGAGTCTGGCCAGTTTATTG
The DNA here is from genome assembly GCA_964036215.1 of Oscheius sp. DF5033. Lineage (NCBI taxonomy): Eukaryota > Metazoa > Nematoda > Chromadorea > Rhabditida > Rhabditidae > Oscheius > Oscheius sp. DF5033. Next base: position 5,388,848 of record CAXIWN010000006.1, read on the forward strand.
CTGTACAAGGAGCCTTTCCCGATGACAGCCTGGTACGCCGATTTGGATCGTCTGGACATCAAAGTCTCTCGAGAGAACTTCCCGAAGCCAATGCTGTCGCGGAAGGCCAAGAAGAGGATAGAGGTCGTCGACTCCGACTAATGGCCGATCTCTACGTGAATAGCGAATAAACAGACTCAATCGGGTCATGTTGTCATGGATACGGGGCAGAATCTTAATTCGGAGTGTGCTCGTTGCTTCTGAAATTGGCAAGTGCGGGTGACGGGATTGCCGTCTATCGATCCTCTCTCCCATTTCGAAGCCACCCGTCTGTTTCTCCCCCAATTACATCCTCGAGTCATCCTTTGTTTCCCTTGTATATACTTCGATCTTGGTTGAATATCCATAAAATGGACAATGAATAGATGCCAGTGAGCCGTGTCATAATTAGATCGACGGCGACGTAATGAGCTGGCCGCCGTCGACGGAAATGCAACACTTGACAATCCCGATTTTGATTCTCCTGAAATGTATATACTCTTTTTCTATCTATTTTTTCGGCCTATTTGATATGTCCGCCGCGGCAGACTTCCTCTTCCCCTGGGAGTATCGAGTGGACCAGTTTTCCACAATAGACATCGCTCGCTCCGTGTCTGTGTGCTCTAATTGATGTTTCTCACCTCATCACACGCCTATTGATTTCTTTGAGATCATCGAGGATATGTCGAGACCTTTCTGGGACGGCGATAGTCAAAGAGAACAAAAGAGTCGACCATTTAATCCTCTTGTGACCATCTGCCGGGGGTTGCCCTTCCATAGATTGCCACCAATCAGTCCCTCCGAGTTGATTAGTTGCGTATTCTCTCTGACACCCGTACATTTGAATACTTTTGAATAAAAAAAGCCACTTGTGGTCATTTTGTTAAACTCACCGACCAAACAAAGGGGACGGGGTCAGTTGGACTTCCGTTGGCGCATAGTAGCCAGTCGACTTGTCTAGGATGCATAGGCCTTCTGCCCAATGCATTCTTGAAATTCTTCGGCCATGTCCCCTGGTGAGTCGTCCTCTTTTTCCAAATTGTTCTCTTCGATAAAAAGTAATGTTAGTCTATGCTTCTGTGTGTGTCCAGCTGCCGTAAGACGAGCCGCCTCTCGTGCCTCGTTCATTCCCTGGACGCCTCTCCTGCTCGTTTTTTGCTTAAAATCGATGGCTACTGAGACTCATCTAGAGAGAATCACTTGACAGCAATGTTTGACTGGGCAAAAGTCTCGAATAGACCAGTCAAACAGCGCTCCCTTATGGGAGAATCGGGTTTCAGTCAGCTGCCTTTGTTCCTCATCCTCGATCTCTCCTGTCATCTCCTGTGTTTCAGATGCCATGCTGACTATCGAATGGAATGCGATCTGCCGTAGCCTGGGAGCAATATGCGTACGCGCGTGAACAGCTTCAACTTCGCATCGCAGACAAAATTCGACGACAAATGAGCAGTTTGGTGGGTGTGTCCAATCTCCGACTCCACGTCGACTGTTTTAGGTGGGCAGCATGGAATCGGCTGATCTTTTGCTAGTGGCCGCCGACGGTAAGAAACTGCCCGCCCATGAATGTATTCTGCGGGCCCGAGCTCCTGGCTTCTACCAACGCCATGTTGAAGCCACAATCTCGGCCATGGGACCAAAACAAGAAGGCAAACTACGAGAAGTGAGGCGTTAGACATTGCTATAAAACTGATTTTTAGGTGGCTATTGGGGATATCGACTCGGCTGGACTTGAGTTCTTTATTCATTCCGTCTACACAGAAGAGGAAATTGCCCAGTTTCCATCAGATGGGATGGAAGATAGACGTGAGATTTTAATTCTTTGTTTGGATTATACCGTAATCCTTGTAGTTTGTGAACATTGTCGAAAACCAACGAAGAGAGTCAGATTGAAATTGCCCGTACTGTTCGGTGAGGCCTCACCACCTGCTTATGCCACTTTTCGGGTGCTTGGGTGACGGGTGGGGCTTCTGTTGCTAAACATCTCAGTTCTCCCTCCTGATGGAATTATGTTCAGGCTCGCCGTCTCAACTGTCGAATCATTCTTACAATATGGAAGAATCGACGGAATTGGATTTTATAGAGGGAGAGGCCGCTGACAGACAATTCGAGGAGCAGACACCGACTGCCGGACGGCCGCCTCTCCCATACGGTCACCTTCCATCCGGAGTGAGTTTCTTCCATTCAATATCCTTAATCGACCCCTTTAGCAGTCTCCCCAGTCGTCTCCTCGTCGACAAGTCCCTTCTCCATATTCCCAGATGTCGTCTTCTTTGACCTCATCTGGCCACAACAATCCCCAGATGTTTTCATGCAGCTCAATGACTAGCTCGCTCCAGTCGACCGATCGAATTCCCTCCCAGCCTGTCATGACATCTTTTCGAGATCTTGCCACAGGATCTCCAATGAACTCCTCTGTCTATTCTCTCGGGGGGAGAAGTGAGGTATCCTCCCTGGTCTATCTCCCTTCAATATTTTTAGGTGGCTGACATTCCCGAAGAGGAAGAAGAGGCACCGACAGAAAGACGTTCAAGCAGACAGGAAGTCGGAATGAGCAAGTTCATCCGATTGGACAACGTCGAGCCATCTGTAGACCCGGTAAAAGAATACATGGAGAAGAAAAGGAGCAGTGCAGGTAAACATGCTTCTAATATAACTAACGAGAAGTTCTCGCAGGTACGAAGCAAATATTCCCCATGTTTATCGGGCTGAGCGATGTGGATGCATCTTCTTCGCCGGGTCCAGAACGGGGGTCGACGGATACATTGCGAAATGTAGGAGGCGGACGAATGCTGATGTCGAAGAGACTGTCGATGACATCGCTAACCTCGTTGACAAGTATCGATATGACTCCGGGACAAGACGCACTTCCTCCGGTAGCCGATAAGGCGCCTGCCAGTAAATTGGCTGCTGATCTCCTCCAAATGTACCTCAGCAATGAGGACACCGATGTACTTATCAAAACAGAAAATGGAGATCTGCATGCCCACAAGTAAGAGCTATTGTATATTCAATTTGAGGGCCCTTTTAGATGCATCTTGACGGCGACATGTCCCTTTTTCCGTCAACAGTTGCAAAAGAGTAAAAGAATTGAACTGAAGGGATATTCTCGGAATGCTGTCCATTTTTTGTTGACTTTTCTATACGGAGGATTGACAACAATTTCTGAGGAAGTCGATGTGTGGGAGGCTATTTCCCTGGCCACTCATCTCAATCACAAAGATCTTGTCGACGTGATCATCCTCCACTTGAAAGCGACCCGCTGTCACTGGTTCCATAGGGTAAGCGAGGCAACAATCATCGAATCTCGTCTGTTTCAGCCCTGTGCAGGATGTGTCTCCTCCATTTTCGACGCTCTTCCCCAATTTGCATCCGTCCGGGCTCTTCGTCCTCTTTATGAGGAAACCCTCTCATGGCAGGCAAAACATTTCAGTAGGATATGGAAGGGCCGGTAATAATTAAGCTTTGCTTTTCGCAATCTCTAATGTGTAGAGTGTTCATCCATTTGAATGAAAGATGGCATAAGGAGGCTTACGAGGCGGTCATCCAACACATGGACGACGAGACAGTCATCGACACCATTCTCGGCTGCGAAAGGCTTCAAGCCGCCCTCCCACGATCGAAATCTGAATCGGCGGTGACTGTTCTCAGTTTAGTCGACGATGTATTGGATGTGGCTATGCAGTTCCTTGTCCACTCTTTCCATCTTGTGGTGACCAGCAAGTCATTCCAACAACAAGGAAAAGGGTTGGCATTGAATTTGGGCATTCTGGAGGATCTTTTGCCAGCTGTAATCCATTCACTCTCAGCCGACGTTGCTATTAAAACATATAAGGTTGGGTGGTAAATTTAGTGAAAGTAAAGAAAATTCCAGGGTCTTGGAGAACTTCTTCTCGAAATGCAGAATGTGCCGCCATCGCCTAAAAGAACCTTGAGCATACCTATCGACGAGTACAGTGCTGTGAGTTGGCTGTCTCTATTTCATTTCCCGTTCATTTTCAGAGATTTGCTTCACTCGTTCGCCGTCTGTACGAGATTGTAGACAAGCATCTACTCCACTATGCGGCATCTGTGGTCAAAGCTGATGCTTGGCATATGTTGACACCACAGGAGCAGCAACGGATCCAAGAAAGTAAGCAGTTTTACAATTAATTTAATTATTTTTATTTTCAGCTGGACTATTTGTCGAACTTCGACAGCCAAAAGCTCCTCCTCCACGTCTCTCAAGCCTGAATAAGAGCTACAAACGGTCAGCTTCCGTTGGAGTTCAGTTCTCCCAATCCCATGATGCTGCCAGGTCGAGGTCGATTGATCGAGGAAGACCATTGTCGACTATTCAACAGACGGTTGTCCCGGTTGAAACCGAGACGAAAGAGAAACCCCAAGAGACTACCCTCGAACCACCCGAGAAAGTAGAAACCACCGTTATACGAAACAAATTATAATTACAGCCGACTGTGACGGAAAGTCCTCGAAAGAGTAGAAGAGACCAATTAGAATCACCAGCTCCGCCCAAGTCGACTGCTCCATCGCCGAAACCGCCTTCAGGTAATTTTATCTTCAGATAGCAACAGAAAAATTTCAGAAACAAAGCCTCCCATTCCTGTCTCAAAGATAGCCAAGCCCTCGTCCAGAACAACTTCGAAAGAAAGGATTGAAGAGAAGAAAGAGACGCCAGTTGTCGTGGAGAAGGAAGAAAAGAAGGTGAAAGAGAGTAAGACGCCGGTGACGGTAACACCGGGACCCGCCAAGGAAAAAGCGTCTGAAGAAAATCAGGAACCAAAGAAGAATATAGAAAACCCAGTGAAGAGGGCGGCGCCAGCCAAGAAAAGGGTGATCGAGACAGAAGAGGGCAAGTTGGAGAGACAGGGCACCCACACCATTATGACATTGGTCGACAAATCCAAGACAACCCTGCCGGGACCGGAACAGTCTTCCACAAAGGTAATTGTCCTGTACTGATCAATAGAATAGCTGCGATTTTAGGTTGTGGAGAAACCCAAGTCGGTAGTAAAGCCGATGGTCAAGGACCCTCCGTTGGCAGCGGCCGCCCAACGGCCTCCGCCTCGCTCTATTCCAAAGACGGCCGCCGTCCCGACCAGCAAAGAGAAGTCATCTCTTCCGACGTCGGTCCGTTCTTCGGCCATTCCCAAAAGTGTGTCGACTGCTCGACCACCTACCATTCCTTCGACTTCTCGTCCTCGATCGGGTCCTGCGACGAGGTCGAAACGTCCTCCCACTATGGATAACTGATTGTGATTGTCTAACAGATTTTAGTATTCGATTGTATTCTATGGGTACGAGTCTCAGCTTTTATTGGATCTCAAATAAAGTAGCCTAATTGAACCTGTATCGTGTATAATCCGTCCGGACGCAGAACATAGGAGCCTGGTAGTGATCGGGTATTATGCGGATACGGTTCATATTTGACCTAATATCCTAAGCTGGCCATTCGCCCTCATGTACTACGTCTGTTTGTCATCTCTTTTTATCATTTTAACAATCGGATATGTCTATTCGGGTACTCCCATGGACCTCTCGAGAATATTCTAGAACTTCAGAATTATCCGGTTGTTTTGATATTTTGCGAAGTAGACGTCTTGATTGTGTGACTCCAGTCATTCGGAGATCGCCCGTCACGGAATCAGACTGTCGGACATTGTGTTTGACAAATCCGGCCGATTGTCATTCAATCAACTACAATTATTACCAGAAAACATGTGAATTGCTTGATGTCTCTGTCGGGATTATATCAGGTTTGGTGGGTATAGTGATGGATAAAAGAGTCGAATAGAACGGAAGACGACGAGAAGACTTTACAAACGGGAAACAAAATGTGCCTCAACTAGACTGGTTCGAGCCATTGGAATAAGTTATTTAATACCAAAAGAAGAATGTTTGATCCCAAAGGTGTGCCTCCTATTTATAAATTGAAGATATCTAGGATCTCTCCCAAATTCGTCTCTCTCCGATTGCCCAGCCAGTTATTACAGTCTCAACTCCCATTGACAACGATTCGGCCCCTAAAGATCCTTTTGCTGATGTCTTGGTATCCATGGAACCCTCGTTGTTGTCCAGCTCTCTTCCAGATGTTGCCAATTGTTCCGGATTGCCCCATTGGAGAACGTGCTCGTGTCCAAATAATTGATGGCGTGTCCGTCGACTTTGCAGCCACAGTTTCCTTCACCGTTCCCATGGCTGCAAAATGTATTGAGGCTTGTAGGATGAGCACTGTAGCTTTTGTCTATTCCTATAATTTATCCATTATTTTAGTATCCAACGGGGAATCGTCTTCCTCTTCTCTGTCGATCGGCAGTCTTTGATACGAGAACTGGCCGGTGTTCAGTTTATCCCGATGCTCTCAATCCCAATGGCTACCTGGAATATCGCCCCGACAATCTGTCCATTTATATGGAGAAGCTGTGCTTCCCAGGTGTGTCTTTTTTTTCATCTTGTCTGCACATAATACAGATACCGTCCTTCCCTTATCATGTGATGAGATATTCCGTCGTGTTCCCCAACATATTCTGCTTGGCCATGCTGCCGAGATAATTACTTCGAGCAGTTTGACCGAGTGTGTCAAGGAATGTATTGTTGCTAAAGTGAGTCTGCCTCATTCCATCCTGTAAACTCATTTTTAGATGAGGAAATTGGATTGTCACTCGCTGATGTATTATATGGATATACCCTTCAATAATTGTATCCTCAACATTCATTCTCGACACAGTCGACCCGAATATTATATGCCCGAATTGCGGTATAAAGTAGACTATGTCGAGGTGCCGGCTTGTGCTCTTGTTGAACAACAAATCGATGGTTTAAATGCTGCAATTAAAAAGCTAAAAGAATTTTTAGCCACGCCGGACCATATCCCAACTCACGCGGTAATGCCGAGTACCGACGACACAAAATATGCAATAGCCTTGGATAAACTCAAAAAAGTACAATGTGAGTATTTCGACTGAATTGAAATATTGTTTTAGTAAATGAAGGCAAGGGGTCAGTTGAGTTCGAATGGACGCCATGGTCGAGTTGTCGAAACGGTCTACGACAAAGGGAAAGAATGTGTTCTGACTGCAAGGAAACACTTCAGGTAAGGAAGAGAGAGACAAATTAACAATTTATAGAGCGAGCCATGTATCCCAAATGAAAACAATGAATTTAATAAAGCACTGCAAAAGTTTGTGGCTGATCAGGAGACCCAAGGAAGAGTCGTGGATAAGTCACAAACCGCAATGAGCGATGAGAAAGCCGGCTTCTTGTCCAAACCATCCCCAATCAAGATTATTCCATTCCGTGAGTTTGATTTTATGAGAAGCAAAGACTGTTTAGCGGACAAAAATGAAGAGAATTCGACGCCGGTCAAATCGGAGAATATAGAGAAGGGAGTCGAATTTTTTGGACCACCACTGAAGACGGAGCAAGAGCCTAAAGGCCGTCTTTTCTATTATTGATCTACTAATCTGTGTATTGATTGTCTGTAAGTACTGAAAAAAAGGAATAGCTTTAATATTATAAACAGACTAAATATGCACAACATTGTAATTACACAGCTGAGGGAGTATCATCTTGGGAGTAGAAGCGCAATGAGAACCGTAGAGCTGTGGAGTATCGAAGGAAAAAAACCACCGGTGACGACGAGCTGAGCCTTTGTTATAAGGACTGCAGGTCATTATAAGTATTGGCACTACTCGTCGGAGGTCTGAAATTTCTTTTTTTATTGAAAAAGTCGTGAAACTTACGTTGGGTGACCGTACGGGTTGTGGACAGCAGGAGCATATGGATTATGGATCGGCGGTTGAGGAGGCCCGTAGGGTCCACCTTGCCAATTGGCTGGTTGCCCGTAAGGATTGGGATAACCGGGAGGACCAGCATAAGGGGGCATCCCTGGATGGGGAGCCATCATCGGAGGAGGAGGACCACCTGAATTTGAAATGGACAAAGGGAGAAAAAAACCATACCTTGGTAGTAGCCAGGATGTGGAGGATAGTTGCCATGTGGTGATGGATAAGCTCCAGGGGGTCCCATTCCATGGGCGGCAGGAGGAGTTGGCTTCGATGGCGGTCCATGAGGAGATGCTTGTACACTGAATTATATGCTCGATATATGCTGGAAGGGTAATACCTCAATGGCTTCATTTCCCTTTGGACGCCTCTCGGAGAAGGAGTCTCACTCGTCGTCGGCTCCTGTTTCACGTTCACAGTTATTTGTCGCTGTTGCTCGGGTGCTTTCGGTGTTCCATTAGTCTAAAATAAAGAATATTTTTATCCAACTCCCAATCATACCTTGATCATTGGTTTTGTCTCTACTTCCACTGGCTTCACGACAGGTTTTGTCTCCTTCGGAGGCTCCGGAGCTTTGGGTTTTTCGGGTGTTTTGATGGGTGTTTTCTTTGGTGGCGATGGTTTTGGCAGTTTAGGTGGTCTCGGGGCTAGACGTTTGCTGTCGTCGACCTCTTCCTCTTCGTCCTCGTCGCTGTCATCCGAGTCACTGATTTTCCTCTTCTTTCCGACTTTTTTCACTTGTTCTTCCTCCTCTTCCTCTTCTTCCTCTTCGTCTTCCTCCTCTTCTTCTTCGTCTGGTTTAAATTCTTCGCCTTCAGAATCACTGGAACTGGATACGTCTCCCCTTCTTCCCGACTCGACATACCCTTGTTTTTTTACCCGATCCAATGCTCCGACTGGTCTTACATCTTTCTTCGGAGCCTCTTCCTCTTCTTCTTCTTCATCTTCATCGCTTATAGTTGCTTTCGGTTTTGCAGCTACAGCTTTTCGCATTGGTCTAAATGCGAGTTGTCTGTATTCCAGATCAACAGCCTACCTTCCACTTTGTGTCCTGGGAGCATCTTCGTCGCTTTCTTCATACACTTCTTCCTCTTCCTCATCTTCTTCTTCACTTTCTTCCCTGGCATTCCACTTGCTTTTTTGTGCTGGTTTGGCTGCTTTCTTTTTCTTTCTGGCATCCCGCGAATCATCCGAATAATAATCGTCATCTGACTGCTCTTCCTCCTCCGATGTTTCGTCGTCCGATGCCCATTTGGCTTTCTTTTTAATCGGTAACTTCTTCTTCCGTAGCGGTCCTTTTCCGCTTCTATAGCCATATGACCCATCCGAATCCGACACCACAAAGTCTTCGTCACTTTGTGTCGGTCCGTCAAATCCGAGAACTCTCCTTCCACCGCTTCTGGATACAAATTTGTAAAAACATCAAACGTGCCTACCTTCTCGTCCGCCGTTCCTCTTCACTGGGAATATATTCAGAACCTGACATGTTTTCTTCCTCGTCAGCTGCTTCCTCTTCCGATCTGTAACAATTTAAGTATCCAAATCAAAAGAAAAACTGACGCATTGGCTTGGTATTCCTCGGAGTCGCTCTCTTCCATATTATCGACGTCCAAGTCATTCAATTTCTTCCTTGTCTTCGCCGGTTTGCCGATTTGTCTTTCTATCGGTTGTCCGTTTTCGTCGACACTTGTCCGTCTTTCCGCCTCAATAATATTGGCCATATCTTTTCCCCGTCCAGCTCCTCCGCTTGGGCGGACAACTTCTGAAAAAGACAATTCAATGCCAGCGAATAACTCCAGTTGTACCTCCATGTCTGCTGGGTGGTCTTTCTTCTCCCAATTCCTCACAGGCGTCTTGGATGGCGTCGTCGTAATCTGTGAATTTGTAGTCGACTCTTTGTGTCCTCCGACGTGATCTGCCCTCGGCTATCGTCTGCATTACCTCCATTTGGAAACGAGATCGAGGGGCAATTTTCCTAAAAATTATACAACTTCTACCATTAGCGGGAGTTTCATACTTGACAGCCTTTCTCTTTGATTTTCTCTGTGTTGTGTCCTCATCAGAAGAAGAACTCGATGAGGGAATGGCGGTTTCTTTGAACTGGAACGGAAGTAAAAAGGGAATACAAGAGGACCAACCGTGGTCGGGATGATGTTGTTCAACGACACTCCGATATATTCCATTTCTCTTCGGAGACGATCGGCTGCTGCCTTTTTCTTTTTCTCTTCGACGGCTTTCTTCTTGAGATTCTCGTCCAGGACCTTGGCGACTTCTTCCATTTTTTCGATCAACATTCCGTGGACACACTTGGGACAGAACCAATCGCCGTCGGGAACAAACCTGACAAGCGATGAGATGCTGGATTCAAGTAACAACTTACCACAGCATGGGCTTGAGACAGTACGTATGCCAAGCGTCATCGCAAACATCACACAAAAGGAGTACATCCCAGTCGCAGCTCTTTTTGCACTGACCACAGGCCGAGTCACCCGTCGCCACTTTTCGCTCTTTTTGGACCTAAAACCGACATTTTTTTCTATTCATCGGCTATTCTCCCACCTCTTCCTCGTCGGATTCGTCTTCATCGTCCTCGTCGACAAGTTGTTTCTTTTTCCTCGGCCCACGCTTTCTTCTTTTTCTCTTTGGTTTTTCTGATTTCGGTTTGAACTCGTCGTCATCATCGTCTTCCTCGGTTTCCTCGTCAGTGAAATCTCCTTCATCTTCGTCTTCATCTTCTTCATCAGAAGCTGTTCCTTCCGATCCTTCCTGAAAAGTCACAGTGACAGTCTCTCCCAATTGCGTACCTTTTTCTCTACCGATCCTTCTTTCTCTTCATCGTCGCCGTCTTCTTCCTCTGTTTTCTTCTTTCTCGGGCCTCTCTTTGACGACGGTGTGGCAAATTTTCTAATGTTAGTGACAGCCTTACTAGCAGCACTTCTCCTTGGCATAATCCTCTTATCCAGCTGAAGTTGCCTATTTTTTTCATTATAAACCAACTCACATCTTCCTCCTGGATATCTTCCTCTTCGATTTCTTCTTCTTCTTCTTTTTCCTCCGCCTCCTTTTGTGCCTTTCCTTCCCTTTTGTTTCGTCTTTCTTCTTTTTGTTTTATAAGAAATTCTCTCATTCTCTGAAGAGTCTAGGTAAAAGGAACAAAGAAAGTCAATCACCTTGATAGCACTGTCATCCAGGTACAAATCGATAAAAGTTCCTTTTTTTGTGGACATTAACATTTGTGCCTGTGGGTCGGCATTCAGCGGCTCTTTTACTTTTTCTTTGCCGTCCGTCTCTTTTTTCTTGTATCCCAAATCTTCACTTTTCAATCTTGCTATCAATGTGTCCAACTCTTCCGGAGTCCTGAAATTATTTATGTTCAAAAAGCGGCGTCGACTCTACTTGACAACGAGGGTCCATGTGACTCCGCTCAGATCGTCCGGCTCTTCCGTGTAGATGCGAATATTGAACTCACAGTCTTGTTGATACCAATAAATAAGGCCATTTTTGTCCATTCCAAGAGGGATCAAGCGGAGATTGTTTGCCTTACATGTCGTGGCCATCTGTCGAAATAATAGGTGAATAAGGGAAGATGATCTTACGTTTTCCTTCATTTTCGGATTATAGTCAAATTGCGCGTCGCACAGTGCCTTCAATATTTGTATTTTACTGGTTACCGGCAGATTCACGTATCCATATCTATAGGAAGGAAATAAAGAAGGACTGGACCCGGTGTTCACCTTTCGACTTGCAGCAGCTGCTCTTCCGTCGTCTCATTCAATGCCAAAAACTTTTTCAGATAATTTTCCCAGTTTTCTGCTCTGACAGAAAGCATTCGTATCCTTCTCATAAGCATCATGTGAATATCCATCAATTCCTTATTGACTACAAGCAACAACATGTAAACGAATATTTTAGTCGACTTACCATGGCCATCTGCTTCGAAGGAAGTCAAAAGAGATTCCAATTTATTGAAAGAGTACGGTTTCATGCCGATCATTGAGCCAAATTTATTAAAGAAACTGCAGACAATGGCAAAGTCCGGCTCTTTGCTCAACTGATTGACATCCACCTGAATACAACCTTCGTTGACTCGCTCAAATTGGACAATCCCACCTGTGGAGCATGAGATTCTCGCTTAAGATTTATCCCGGCTGGCGTATCTTCCTCTTCATCTTCATCTTCCATCGATTCTTCTTCTTCGTCTGTTTTTATTACAGGCTAAAGTGATTTTATTCATGGTAAATGACGAAACGACTACCTTCTCTTCTTCGTCTTTCTTCTCCTCGACGTCCTTCTTTTCTTCATTTGGTTCTGGTTTGACTTCTGCTTCTTCTGTCATCTGAAAATTTTACTCGTAATGGTGGCGATGGAAATATCAAAGAGAATAAAGTAATTTAGAATGTGCAATTTCAAAAAAATAATCATGTGCGACGCTATGGATGGCCATTCTGCAGCGAGGGGCAAAGCAATTCGGGTCGAATCGCGCTAAGACCCGGACCGTGTCACTTTGAGCGTTTATAAACCGCATGTTTATGGCTCTCAGCTGCACGCCCTCAACAGTTTCTTGACATTTCCGTCAATCTAATAATAAAAGAACGTAATGTGTTTTGTTTGTTTGTCTGTCCAGGTTAAGACGCGCGGGGTCAGGGGTTCGATCCCCGCCGGAGCCAAAAATTTTTGCTTTTTTGCCAAACGACTTCTCTATGTCTAATTAGTCTTTTTCTTTTTTTTCTTAAAGTTTTCGCCATGGGACCCGTTCGTGGCGGGACCCCACCCTAGCGACCAAGGTTCGGATCCCCAGTAATGACATAGTGACGGATTACGTCCAATTAATCTTTTTCTACTTTTTCTTAAACTTTTCTCTGCGGGACCCGACCCAAACGACCAAAGTTCGAACTCGGCGGAACCAAAATTTTTGCTCTTTTGCCAGATGGATTCTCTCTGCTTAATTAGTCTTTTTCTTTTTTTAGAAGACCGTTTTCGTTGCAAGACCCTAAGTTCGGCTCCCTTCGGGATCAAAAAATCCTGCTTTTTTCTTCTGACTTCTCTCACTTCTCAAAGTGTTTCTAGGATTAATTTGCGTAGTTTTAAGTTGCGCCGAGTAAATCTCACTGAAGTAATCGGCGATATCGGGCCTCTTACGAGAATATGGTTATCGTTCGACTTCTTTAGATGTGGCCAGTAGAGATTCCCTTCTCATCACAAGCGGCTATCCAGAGCTTCGAGGGAATCTCTACGAGGGCCATTGGGGAGGGGGAACGAGGACCGGAGCGACCCGAAGGGGAGCGACGGGCCGAGTGGACTAAAGCCCTCCGGCAAAGCCGGAGTAACTACGGGTACCTTGGGGAGGCTGCGTACCAATGAAATAGATACCATGCAGTTTCTGTCATTGGAAGTAATTTGGATTTGTTTACTAAAATGGAGCTTGGCTTCGACCACGTGGGAATGGTCATCGAGGCCTTGGACAACCCCCGTTTGGGAGCGAGGTCCGGCTCGAGCCGCAGGCGAGGGCCGGGGCGAGCGAACTAAAGCCCACCGGCGAAGCCGGTGTTTCCATACGGCCTTGGACCCCTGACCAGGAGCCGCGCGCCGTAGGCGCGCGTAGCGACTGGTTATAGAAAAAGTCAATAGGAAAAACCACTTTAGAAAGAGGCCAGATATCGGCATTTCCCCATAAGCGAGTCTTCTCTATTCGTGGCTTCGCTTTTCTCCATTTTTTTTGTCTTGAATCGCTTATTTCAAACAAATTCAGCAAAAAATTGAAGGGAACAAAAGACATTTTACAGGGGCAGAATGTCCACCAAATTGGATAAGGAAAACTTGAACATCGAAAAACAAATCCGACTGTTGGAGTCACTCGACTCAAAAAGTTGTGAGGATGCCAAGGCGTCGTTGTCTATGCTTGTCCAACACGGCAAAGCAATTCCCAATCTGGTCAATTATTTCTGTCACAGTCGGTCTGAACGGGCTTTGGAGATTCTTTATCGAGTGGCCGACCCCCATCACAATGTAAAAATGCGACGATGAACCTGTAACTACGAATTTCAGATCTTATTGGATACGTTAAAACATATCATGAAAGAGAAGAAATTGCCAGAAGTTTTGGCCCTGTTGGGTCAATTACTCCAAAAACAGCCGAGCTGGGTAAATCAAGTTGTCAAACACAATCTTTTCAGTCACATCATCGTCTCTCTCAAGGTATTCGTCCGTATTCCCCTCCAGTTGAATTCATTTCAGGGCACACGTCCTATTGTGGTCAGAGATGTCATCTCGGGGATGTTCTTTATGTCGATTCTCCTTCCTCTTTGTACCGACACCCCGGCTCCATCTCTCTACGGTTTCTTCCAGTTTTTTATCCATGGCTGTGAGACTCTTGCATTGGTCAGTGTTTTCTCTTTAAATGGACCCCCTTTATTGCAGTTAATAGTAAATGATAAAGAGGAAAGGGATCAAACTTCCGATCGACATACGAAGGAGAGGCTCATCAAAGACGAAGTCGAACCGGAACACTGCGGTGTCGCCCTAAGAGAATACTTCCACGCTCTCTATGGCATTTTCCCCATACAATTCACTAACTTCCTCAGGTATGGTCATAACTTTTCATCGGAGAGATTGTATTCTAGGGCATATTTCACAGAGAAACAGGATAAGAAACGGCAATCCATCCATCGGGTGGTCTTGTCCCTAATGAATGGTGTTCGCCTTCATCCGTATCTCATTTTCCACACAAAAGAATGGGAAGCGTCTAGTCAGAGGTGACTTTACCGGATATTCTTTTAGTTTTTAAATTCAGATACGAAGGCAAAACAGATGCTGCATTCTTCCTCGATTACATTCGACAAATGACCATTGGCGTCATCCCGGTACCCGTAAATTTTGGTAATAACCTCCCAATTCTCATTTAAAATGGTATTGTAGTGAATGAAGAGGAGTCAACGGACGAGTCTGCCTCGATTGAAGGCCTTTCCTCCAAGGGACATACCTTCACTTTCGGCACATTCGAGAACGAGTCATCTTCATCGAGCGCGGCCATGTTTATGGAGGAGACGCCCGATCTTTTGAATATGATCAACACCCCGCCTGGTAGTCGACCCGGTAGTCCCACGAAAAAGTCAGAAATTACCAGTCCAATGGTCCTCACAGAACCAAAAGTATTTAATTTATTAGATATTATTTTATTTTTTCTGTAGATTCGTCGACCGTCAGGAGAGGGAACTCGCCAAACGAGACTGGCTTCTTTTAGCAATGCGATCGGTTCAATGCTGAAACGGAGCGAGAGGTGGGCAAAGAAAGAAATGAATGCACAGACAGATTATAGAAAGTCGGTGGCTGAACAGATAGAAGTAGTCAATGGAAATGAGGAGGGTCGACGGAGCAGTCAATGTGTAAGTTCCCGCTGACATGTTTGGATGACGACAATGATTCAGAGCGACAATTTGGATGAAGCCGAGGACGCCTTGGTCGATCTGCCTCAGCTGGCTTCGGTCGATCGACGAAAATATTACGAGGCAGGTCCGTCGACTACACCAGCTGAAATTAAAGAAGAGAAGCCATTAACCGAAGTATATCGCATTTTCCCTTTCCATAATTGTTTTCTTTTTGCAGAATATCCCGCCTCCAGCTGTCTCAGAAATTGAAGAGGCTAAGCAGACGACGACGAGTGTACTGGAGGCAGCAAAGGCGGCAAGGGCGGCAATCCAAGAAAGGAAGAAACAGGCGGCTCAGGAGATGGAATCTGACTCAATTAACAGCATTCGATCGAGATCGGCCTCGTTGAAACCTGCTAACCGGGGATTGCCCCTCGAAAGAGGACGAACTTTTACCTTGGATGCCGGATTTCTCAACAGTGCGACGGAGAGCGACTCGGGCGAAGTGACTCCTTTGGAAGACCAACGAAGAGGAACGCGATTCTCTGTCAGTACATATTTCAACAAACTCAATAGGTAAAAGGGAGAAATAGAGAAAGAATAGAGATATTTCAGACAACGGTTTGTGAGCGAATGCCCACAAAGGGTGGAATTGCCTGTCTCGGAGGTCGTTCCGCTATCTGCAAGAGCTATCACCTTGTTTGTCCCATGTTTACCGATTACAGAAAGATTTGCAGAGATCGAACTTTCTCCTGTCCAAATCTGAACCGACAGATGTCCAATTTCGTTGACAACTCTAATAAAAAGTTTGACGCCCAGGGAAAGAGCTACAATACGCCGACTTCACCTCAACCTGTGGGCTTCTTCGATCGCCATCCATATTTGAAGAAAATGTATCAACCACTCGACATGAGCTACCGTAAGACACCTCTCCTGTCTATTTTATGTCATATTCAGTACATCAACTGGAGGAGAAATTTGCTGCTAAACAGGAGAAGAAGCTGGGACAATACATGGCAGCCAGCAGAGTCTACCACAATTGTCTGAAAGATCTCGGGTTGGCTGACCGGCTCCCTGGACGGATTTACGACGATCTCTCGCATATCACACAGGGACTTCCCTTGGATAAACAGGTTGGTGCGCTAATTCTTTACTAAAGGAATACAGAGAGATATGCTCCAAGCTCGACTTCAATTGGTCAACCAACATTTGATGTACGAAAGGAGTTGTCGTCTTCTGCACGCCCTCCGAAATCGACGTCTCTTTGTCCAAATATGTGGAGAAAACGTGAGATATTTGAAATATTGCTTCAGTTTTCGTTTAGAATTTGAAAGCACAACTGCAAGCGGAGAGACAGCTAAATTATACGATTCGGGAAGAAGTCGAAATATTGAGAGATGGATTGACAGCAAAAAGGAAGGAGATGATCGAATTGAAGAAAGATCATGAGAAGCGAGAACACGAAATGACGACAGAATATAAAAAAATGAGAGTCGATGCATACCGGAAGCAGGGCGAATACACCGAGTTGGCACACGAACACGCCAGTCTACAAAAAGAGTGCAAAGAGGCGAGGATGAAAATGGAGAGACAAATGAGACGAGCGGATGACGCTGAACAGATATTGAAAGGACAGGAGACAGAATTGACCATTTTGAAGGTAAAAGGAAAAGGAAGACTCAGGAAACGGGAGAGATTTAGGAGAAAATGGACGAATTGAAGAAAGCACACGAAGAAAACAGCATTTTGAAGGAACAATTGATGATATTGGAAAGTGGAGACAGACTGAGGTCGCCAGAAATGGAAGAGAAAATGCGACAAGCATTGTACGCTGAATTGGATAGAATAACCAAACAAAGAGAAGCAGAACGACAACTGAACGAAGAATTACGGTAGGAGAAATAAAAGGGCGAAAAGAAAAACAAATTATAGGGAAAAAATGAATGATCTCGAACAATGTTTCCGGACGGAACAGACACGGTCGGAAAGACTCAGCTCAGATTTGACTCGATCAGCAAAGGTACGGTCAAACTGAACACGATCGACACAATTGGCACAGGTTTTACGGGAACAAAACGAAGCAGCTGAACAGAAATTCTTGTCTCTTCAATTGGTCAATGACAAACATCTCGAACTGATAAATGATCTATACGCCCAGTTAGAGGCAAGGCTATGACATCTTCATCGTCGAAGAAACATTTCAGATGGCAAAAGACGCCGAAGCAGCTTATAAGGCCACGCTAAAAACCCACGATTCTTCTGAAATTCCACAAGATCCTCCACCAATTCTTTTTGGAACAACAACGTTTGTTCCCCTACCAATTATTGTATGTAATTCATTATAGACGAGAACCCACATCGGCTTTTTATGCTCCCAGCATACGGACAGACGAAGAGGGTATTTTCCAGTTTGAAGAAGAACCCGAGCTTGACCTTTGATGGCTTTATTTTAGTTTCTTATGATATGCTTCCGGTTCTGTGAATTCCGGTAATATAAAAGTTTTATTACTTTTGTTCAAAAAAAAGTGAACGGTACTATGCTCAACTCAAGAGAAGTACATACATCAGTCAGGGAAATCCTCTTTTTCGTGGAAGAAGTTCCCCAAACACCCTTTTTTATAAATAAATATACTATGTATTTATATTATTTTACTTTTATTGAAATTTACCGCAACCAATACAATATATTTTTATAGTTTTGTAAAAATAATATTATGCACCTCAAATGTCGTGTCGTGTCGGCGCACAACCCTAAATAATACTCGGTGCGACGTAATTTGCATGCTTCTTCGAAAATATATATAGAACAAAATTCAAAAATTTCTAGGTTGCGCCGGGCGCTCTAGCCTTTTTCTTCTGAAAGTTTCAGACTGAAACTGACTATGTTGTACAGGCTATGTGGCTTGTATAGTTCTAAATATATATCGAATTTTATAAATATCTAGTGTTTTTAATGGTAAAATAACGTGCTCCGCAGACGAAGCGCGAGTTCAAATTTCATTTCGATGACTGTCCCTGTAATCTCGAAGCCTTTTACATCACATTACCTGCAATTTTATCTTTTGCAGTTTTATATTTATACAATATTGGCTACACTCTATGTTTTTTTTCAGATCCTTATGGTGCGTATCAACACAGTTACAAGTTTGGGAAATATAATTCGTCATAATGCAAACTTCCCGTTTCCTTGTAGGTAGGTTTTTTTTTTCTAAGAATTATGTTGAGCAAATGATATTTTCAGTTTTATCAAGAAGATATCAATTTTTTAAAACCGTTAGATGTTGTTATAGCGAGCCGACAACAAGCACTGTGGGTAATTTTGCAATATAGACATTGTTTACTAATATTTAGAGTGCTCACGAATCATGGACGCGGTCACAAATACTTCAAGAAATAAAAAACCATGATATTACTCATGATATAACGGTGATTTTTATTTACAATTATTTTATAATAGTTCTGTTTATCATTCGTGTTTTAATGTAATTGTTTCAGAAACATACAAGATTTGTACGAACTGATTGTTTAGAATGCAGTGCTCACCTCTCAAATATTATATCACCGCGTGATGGAAGTATGGCATGTACAGAATGTGGACATGAGTCTTATTTTTCTAACGATTATCTGGTTAGTTTTACGTTTTCCAAATAGTGTTTTATCAAAGGTTATAATAATTAAAGGTCCCTAAAATCCAGTATTTCTTAGATCTTAGGCAACACATCCTGTGTTCCAGTTGGCAGCTTAGGTTCCGCATAATTTATCGCAGAAAGCTGTGATTGCTGTCATTATAAGGCCTATTTTCCTGCTAAGCTTTTTGGCCGTAATTCACCTTCGGCATTGCCAGTTTCTGTCAGCTTGGCATTATGATATGATCTATGTCTCGTGCTTTCTCATACCTACCATTCTTCATGGCCAATTCATTGAGGCGTAGTTCCCTTACATTTTTGCTCCCGCATACATAGCTTCATTCATTTTCCCTTTTCTTTGTCTTAATTCTGACTCTGGTAGAAATTTTGATCTAGGCGAATTATGAAAAAAGATTGTTTGAAATGCTCGTTAGATCGTCAAAAAAGAAGCGACTTGTCGAATGAGCATCTTCACCTTCTCAATGGATCGCCGTCTTCTTCAGATTCGAAGGTATGATTCTTTTTGTGGCTCATGGCTGACTTCCAACTACATGGCTATACATTTCCGTCTTTTTCGACAATTGCATATATCATACCTTGTCCTAGGCATATTTGTGTCAGCCAGGCTTCCTGTGTTGCCTGATAATTGTGCCCCAGTAGTCTACTTAGTCCCTTTCTAAGCGCTTGCTTTCTAGGGTGCTGCGTAGGTGTTTGTTCCTTTTTAGTGTGCTTTCCTCGGTCTTCAAGTCTTTTCTTGCTCGACTTTTTTTTGAGACCTCAAAACTAACAATGGGCTCTTTGTTGTGAAGGTCGGGGAAGAAATTACCCAAGGAAACTGAAATTTTCCTTCAATTCATCAATGGCATGTTGCTGTTGTAAATTATCAGATTCTGATTCTATGGACGGCCTGGTAGTCATTAGGGTTTTTTTTCTAACATTCATTTTTGTAAATTTATGATTTTAGAAACGGATCAGTGTGCGGAAAGTTGAGACTACGACAGACGATCAAGTAAAACGGAAGGAAGAAAAGAAAATTGAAGAGACTCTACGTCAAATGAATAGTCCCGAAGAGGTTTATATGGATTTATTATGATCGACTTTTTTATAAACTTCAGTTTGATTCGGATCTGCATGATCAAGTTAGCTACCTGAATCTCATGAAAAAATATAGTGATACTCGTACAACAAGAAAAAATGAACGACAGATGCGTACACGTGATGAGTAAGTTATATTTATATTTGGACCTTCTTCCAATGCCCAGCAGCATTTCGGGGTTGGAAATCTAGAAGATTATACCAATTTTTTCGGACCACTGAAAACGTTCTGATTAGCTCACTTGTGCGTTCAAGCGAGAAGCTAGCACTGAGTGACACTTATTTTTTGTTACTGGCCTCTTTTATGGGGTGCCATTAGAGATTGAAGCAATGCATCAACGCAAAATAAGGGGTGTCTTAATAGTGTGCCCTAGGTGGGGGGTTGTTTAGCGCAATTTGCCTCCATATTCACTGCATGAAACGCTCGACTTCCTTAAATCGTTTTCAACGGAATCGCTACGGTGTCGTTTTTGTCTCTTATCTCCCTTACTTTAGTATATATAGATACGCTATCTAGTGAGGATGGTGATTGGATTGATCTGGACAGTGTTTTGATATTACCACGTCCCGCTGAGGTCGGCAAAACAGTGCAAAATTGAATTAACGCATAGATCCCTTTTGAGTCAGACTCAGACATTTCTTACCGTGGAGATGGCTTCGATGATGACTATGATGATTGGAAACTTCGGTTCAGGTTATAAACAAGGGGCTTAAAATCAGCCTAAACTTTTTCTTACCTCTATGCTAGAGACTTTCATTAGCTTTGTTTTTTGTTCTAAATAATCCCGAATTGCTGAAGTTAGTTTTTATAACCGTCCATTTACAAACTGGAAAAATCTTTCACAATAATTTCAGTTCTGATGCACCTTCTCCCAGAGTAAACGCGAACGAAGGAATGGCAGCAAGCTTGCCTCCTGATCCTAATATCAGACAATTATGGAATGGGAGTGTGGATATTGGCGATCTCGACGAATTAGAGCAAAATGAAATGTTACAGTTGAAAATCGCTCTAGGTCTTGAAGTATGAGAAAATCCAGATTCATTTATATTTTTTTTAGCTGGTATCCAAAGAAACTTTAGCCAGATATAATGTACGCGCTCACATGGATAACTACGATCAACCAGCAATACTTCTTCCGCGATACAAAGGCTTTGCTAGCCGCCTACGAGTTCCGCCTGGCTTAAAAGTTATTCGGAAAGTTGGAGATAACCTGGAAAAAGAAAACTATCCTTTGCCAGACGAAACACTGTGAGTATTTTGTTAAATATTTTACGGCAATTACTTACAGATCTAAACAAAAATTTTCTGGAATATTTGGATACCATATGATGTCAAGTTCGGACAGAGCAGTAATATTGACAACGAATGAAAGGTATTTAGTTATTTGTTTAACATCGGTATATTTTTAGAGATGCCCTAGCAGTATATGAAGGCACCGGCGGAGCACTTGCGCTATCTCTTCCCCAAGGAGAGCGTTTGGACTCAGCTGTGTTTCCCTATTTGGAGGATTTTGAGCAAATATTTTTATGGTTCCCAAGGCGACATTTAGAATATGCGAAAGAGTGGGGATTTGCATTGAATGGTAATCGCTGTTTTTTGGTCAAGTAAGATACTTTAAGTTATTTTTGTATATTTGTTTTTAGGTGTAACGAGCGTCCAATCGAACTTGTTCGTAATAATTGTAAAAATGAGATAAAAATCGCCTTAAGTGGTAGTTCTGTTAGAATGCGTGACAAAGGATTTCGATCTATGTCTGATGTTCGGGATATTATTAAAAATGATATTATTCATTCAGACACACTAAAAAAAGGGTTTGCTGAGGTTTGTGCATTGTTTTCTTTATAATCTATTTTTAGTGGAGGCGCTATTCTACTCTTAATAAATACTTGTATGGACTACGACCTGGTGAAATTACTGTAATAACAGGCACAACGGGTATTGGAAAAACAACATTTCTCTGTGAATACTCACTCGATCTATTCACTCAAGGCGTCAGGACCCTTTTTTGTAGTTTTGAGATGCCAGAAGAGAGAATATTGAAGTGGATGCTTATTCAGTACGCCGGGTAAGTTATATTTTTTCGTCATCTACGTGTATTCAGTCCCTCACACCTGCGTAGCTTGGCGCGTACGCTCAGCTATAGGAACGGTGCAAAGTGAGGGTGATTGTAGTGTTGTGCGCATGGCCAAAGCTTAGGATATATGTTTTTTTCGTAATAAGATGAATTTAGAAAGCCGTTGTACCGAGTGGAATATACCGATGAAATTGAATTGTGGCTTGATAAATTTGAAAATGTAAAAGGACCATTAACTATGATGCAGACGTCTGAATTCACAGGAAAAACTATTTCGGAAATAGCCAAGGTATGACTAAGATAAACCTTTTATTTTTGTGGCAGGCAATTGAACGCCATGTGGAGATAAACGGATGTCAGCATGTAGTTATCGATAATCTTCAGTTTCTCGTTAATCAGACAACATTAAATGACGACTCCTCCAGCGGAATTGATCGTTTTCATCATCAGGTTTATAAAACAAATTAATTTAATATATTTAAATTAAGGATCGATTTCTCGGTTTCATGCGTAATATGGCAACGCGTCTCCAAATTCATATCACAATCGTTGTACATCCAAAAAAAGCCAGCGTTTGATTCATAAGTTATGTGACATTTAATTATCTTGCAGCCCGACGAAGATTTAACCGTAGCTCATCTTGCGGGAACTTCGCGAGTAACTCAAGAAGCAGACAATGTTATTGCTATTCAACAAAAGAGAAATGAAAGAGATCCCGGGAAAACTAGAAAATATCTCTATGTAAGGATTTATATTTCCTGAAATTTATTATTACAGATACTTAAAACGCGCTATGGAAATCGTAAGGTGGAATCGGATACTTTAGAACTTGTTTTCAATAAGAGCAGTTATAGTTATCAGTTGTTGGACCACTCGCGGACTTGAATTTTTAGTTTGCCTAAATTGCTTTTTTATAGATCACATTATTCTCATAGAGATCTCGCTTCTTCCACTTCATTATGTCTTTCCGTGTAATAGTGAACAATAAATAATCAAGTGAATCCGAGTTGTATGACTATGTTCTAGCATATTGCTATTATCTCCTGTTAACATAACTGCATCTTATGTGCGTTCGCTGAGGTCCTAGCACGAAAATTTGAAATTAGTTTGGTTTATTATGCAACCGTATTTTTTATACGATCAAATTTTGTTTATTATAGGTCGGATATTATATGTCAGTGACTTTACATACAACAGCTGGAGATATTAAAATAGAACTTTATTGCCAAGAGTGCCCAAAAACTTGTGAAGTACGTTTGACGATATCTTATTTATTTTCATTTACAGAACTTTCTGGCTCTCTGTGCGAGTAATTATTATAAAGACAACATCTTTCACCGGAATATCAAGGATTTTATGGTCCAAACTGGTGATCCTACAGGATCAGGCAAAGGTGGAAATAGTATTTGGGGTGTTCCATTTGCTGACGAATTAAATCCGGATTTGAAGGTTTGCTATTTTATTTCTGTTACTTGGCTCTTCTTTTTTTTTTAATTTTACTGCGCAGTAATGCTAATGATTCTTTTTTTTTCAGCACGACGCACGAGGCGTCGTTTCTATGGCCAATAACGGTCCAAATACAAACAAATCGCAGTTTTTTATTACTTACGACAAACAGCCTCATCTTGATTTAAAATATACCATATTTGGACGGTACGAATTACCTTTTTAACGACAAGTTTTTTCATATTTAGTGTAATTGATGGCTTCGACGCTTTGGAAGAACTTGAAACCATCAAAGTCGATGCTAAGTACCGTCCTGTTGTCGAGCAAAGGTATTTTTATGATATTGTAGGATTCTTATATATGATATTAAGGATTAAAAGCATCACTATCCATGCCAACCCCTTGGCTGCTTAATAATTGTCGTCTGTCGTCTTCTTTACCATCTCAAAATTCATCTGTTTCCGAAAAAATTAAAACTATGCAAAAATATTTTGAACAATATGCCGAAGAATATATTGAAGAAATAGAAACTGATACGTCACCTGTAGTCGATAAAATTATTAAAGAAGAGCAAGTTTTAAGGTAATCCTAATTGTGAATATATTTTGCATCTTTTTTTAGCCTCGAAACTATAGATGATATAGTTACATTACTTAACGAAGAGCGAGCTAAAGATATCGTTGTTTTGTCTAACCTCTCGTCTCATATATCATCTATGGTACGTATTTTCTTCCTCAAATAATTGTTCACTCTTTTAGGTAATTTGCTCTCCATTTAATAGTCGTCACGGTTCTGCAATAACAGAGACATTGAGGCGAGCCACTAAAACGTATGACAATCAGGTTTTTAGTTTTTTTTAATTATTTTTAATAAATTTTATAGGTACGTAGAGTTTCTCTTCAAAAAAGTGCCGGCTGGTATATTGTTAATATTGGTACTATACAGGTTTGTCGTTCTCATTATACTGGTTACTGTATAATTTTAAGGTTAATGTGATGAGCGAAGATGCACGTAATCGTTACGATCTGGAGGGTCTGTGGGGTGTAGGTGTTGAAGAGCCTGAACCAGAGATACCTCTTATCCCACCGTCTCGTCAATAATTTGTCTCTCCTCTTTTCTATATTGTTATTTCGTAAATAAATACACATCAGGGTTCCTTGTCTCATTAGTCCAGTCTTTTTCATTCTGATTGTCCAGCAGCGGAAGCCGGGCAATGTCAACCGCCATCGGCAACCGGAACCACTCGGCCACTGAGATGTTTGCTTTGTATTACCCCTCATTATCCACCTCCTGATTTTTGCGTTGTGCCATTCACGTTGCTCTGTTGGATTTTCTCCTTCATCTTCTTCAAACAACGTAGTAACCATCGGTTGTTGTCAGACCAGCAACCACAAATATTTGTACAGGTAATCACACATTATGGATGGATGGACTCCTCTCTCCAATTGCGAGCTGTTATAATCCGAGTCCCGCAATATGAATATTAGTTTGCGCCGATTAATCTGGGCTTCATAGTAAGCACCTGCTTTGCCAACGGTTGCTATGTTGTCTCGATTGTTCCTCTTTATTTCTTCACCCACTCGAGACGCCACTCTTCCGGACGACTACCGGAGTAAAGTTTCCTGCCCCGCGGCGATGAAAACGCACAAAGAAACCAGTCCAGCGAAGCTGCAATCAAAATATAATTGATACGAAGAACACGCGGCGTCTTTGGACAGTCTATTAGTTTCATTTTCCTTATTATTTCCTCTTTCTGCCAAGAATGGCTCATATCCGAAAAATGGGCTGGTCGTCGTCGAATATATCAAGTTGCAAGAGCTGCCAATTGGCCATAAGGACCAGCGCAAACATCTGGGCTGACCTCCTCCTCCTTGTCGCTTCCTTTTCCTGAGAAGTCAAAACAGCTGCGACGAGTGATGGACAGCCCAGTGGTCAACTTGTTTTTTCTTTCTCCCAGGTGTTTCACTGCTTCCCATCCCAATTAGAACTGATCGCTCTCTCTCACAAATCAATGGATTTATATTCCCTTTGGACTAATTGGCGCCGTTTTACTCCCGTCGGCCATTAAGTCGTCTTCCCACCCGTTGTCTTCTTCCATTCAACTTTATTTCATTGGCTTTTCATCGAGAGAGGCAATCTGATCAAACAATCCGGATGGATTTCTCTTTTTCCCATTTTCCTGACCTCCTTTGTCACTTTGCCTTTGTCTTTTTCTTTTAAAATTTAAAAATATATGATAAGGTCAACAGACAATAAATCCAGTCGTTGCGTCGAAGATTACGACGACGAACAAGGCCACGCGCTGCTGCTGGTTCTCACTTGGTCGGCTTAATTAGAGACATTCATTAGTCTCTTCACTTTCAACTTTCGCCCAATTATGGACCTCGACGAAGATGGAGTCTCCAAGGTAAGAATTTCGGCTTCTTTTCCAGTGAAATGAACACCGGCTGTTTTTTTTGTTGGCGGATAGGAAATGTCCTTGGCTGAGCTAATGATGAGATCCAGTAGTTTGGGGCGGCACTCGTGAGTTCGAGTGTCTCAGCCGTCGGCGATTATTCCACTTCTCACACTTGCCTTCTAAGCCACCGTTTTATTGTTTACCGGGTTGGCGTCGACGGTATCTCATCCGCGTGTTTGCCAGATCAATGCCTGACATGCCAGCAAATTCTTATTAGTCGCTCTCTCTTTCTCTCAAATTCACCTTTAGACTTGCTGGCTCCGTGGCTACGATCCGATCACAGTGGCGGCCAGCCTCCAGCTTCGTCTGCCATTTAACATGATCCAGTCGACATCTTCTTCCTCTACCGTAAGTTATCCTTTTTTCGTCACTTCCGTTTTCCCCAAGGTGTGAAACGGGGTTTGAGACTCGAGAGCCCTCGGTCCGAGAGTGTCGCCATTCTTTCATTTCCATGCAGACTGTCCACTATACGACGCCGGCTGTTCCGGCTTCTTTCGCCTCTTATTTCACTTGCTTTTTTTTCACGTGTGCCGCTACCGGGCGAGCTGTCAAAAACTTCTCGTCCTTTCCATGACAAACCCTCAATTATCTCGGCCCCTGTCCCGGTGCTCATCCCCCAGAAGTTGACTCGACCAAATCGAGTAAAATAATCAGCAATCGTCTGTGATTGCAGTCTGGCCCAATCCTCCTTCATCGTCGTCTGTCTCTTATCGAAGCCCTCAATAATTCGATCCAAGACGAAGATTGTAGCCCCTTCGAGACGTCCAGCAAAACTTCGGTTAGTTTGTTTTGTAGCTGGGAATTCTGTTGAAAATGGGCAAAGCTTCAGTTAGTTTATTTTACAGCTCAGTAACCTGAGGGAGGGTCAGTCGGCCCGAAGTTTATTGTTCCTACGGGGAGACTTGTTTGCACCTACAATTAGTATGGGCTGCTCTATTCATTCTGCTCTGCCCTACGAGGATTGATTAAGTTGAGCATTGTGCTCGACTCGCCCCTCTTGTCCTTTGCTTACTTTTAACTCGTCCCCGGCTTATCTAACTCTTGCAGATGGCCTCCTCCTCTTCGATGGATTCCATGGCCGAGAGGATTTATTCCGTCAAGCAAATCCTCCAACGGGTGGGTTGCCTAATCCGATTCGGCTTCTGTGCTAAATGTGAAAGATCAGTGAATATCCAGCCAGATATCTATTTTTAACTCCGAGTAGGCTGACAGAAGTATGAGAGAGGACATGTCATTATTGAATGGTTCGAACGAGTTCAAAGGAAGTTTTGATCAGTTGAGATAGTGTCGGTCCCCGTTTGTATTTGTCGTGTACCTGGAGGTGTCGCGAGTGTGTCTTTCTTAGTTATTTGTCCACCACCGCCAGCAGCTCCCCCTTCAAACAGCCTCCGGGGGTTCACTGGAACTGTCGCCCGGTGGGTCATCCCCGGGTGGTCCTGCTCCATCCGCAGGGGCGGGTACTCCATCGCGAGATCGCCATAAACACTCGCCATTCGAATGCCGTCTTATCGTATTGTCAAAGCCCAATCGACTTCATCCGCTTGTGTAATTTCTATCCGTCTTCCTAGGGTAAGTTTGCCTCCCGTTATCACAGTGTGGTGTCCGCCTGATTAGCATACAGTCGTCCTAACATAATCCTCAACGGGCCGGCCTCTAAAAAGGCGTCGCTTCCGATTGTTCTTTTCCCTCGTCGGCCGGTTGACTTAATCGCTGCGGGGCATAAACAGGTCACTCCGCGAGCAGCACCAGATGACCCTCGTCATTCCCATACGACATTCTGTAAGTGTCATTCCCTCCTCTTTATTAGGTTCATTTCTGTAATCCTCCTCTTTCGGCTAAAAAACAGGCCATCATTAACACATAAACTGACCACCTCCCACCTTTTTTTCACTCGTCTAATTGCCCAGTTCCCGTATGAGTCAAAAAAGGTCGGGAAGGTCAATGTGGGATAGATTGCTGGACGGGAGGGGCAGCACATGCAAATCGGGGCATGATCGGTGCTGATTTCAGAACAATGATCTGTTGACTGACAGGGGCCGGATGTCGATGAGAGTACCTCGGATTTACGTCAGAAACAGTCGCGAAGAGCAGACACAGGTATCCGCTGTCGTTTCCTTTCAATCGTTTTTCAAGGAAGTTCCTTGTCTCGTCCGGTCCCGAACGACTAAACGCTCTAAAAGCCAGCCAAATCACAGTAATTCCTCACAGGATTCAGACTACGAATATGGTCAGCTCTATTCATTGGAAATTATAAGAACTTTTTCGTCCAGATTCCTCAGCCCCTTCCCATGTTTCCCGAATAGAATGCGAAGAGTCGCCTCCGTGGCCTCGTGGATGTCGCTGTTCCATGCAAAGTACCTCGAGCAGTTTGGGAAGTCGAAGCACGACGTCAAGTAATGACAGTGGGGTGAGTCTCTTCCGTTTAGGAACGCAGTGAGAGAGCGGCGAGACACAGACGTGTACCCGCAAATATTTGTCGATTCCCTGTTGGACGACAGAATAACTTGGCCACAAAAAGAAGACCCACCGCAAATGAACACGGGCGGATCAGCTCGGAACAAGACCTTTGTGGACACAACTTGCCCCGACAAAAAGACTTTTTCAGATTGTGCTCGCCGAAGCATCTTGGGATCACGTGGCCCTTTTGCCGGATGAACTTCCATTTGCTTCGGGGGATGTCATTACTGGTACGAGCTCATATTTCATTGACAAATGTGGCTATTTATAGTGCTTGACTCGTCGTCCCAAAGTGGATTGTGGTATGGATCCTGTGGTGATTCCCAGGGATGGTTCCCAGCCAGCCATGTCCGTCTCTTGTCCAGTTCACAACCTTCCCGTCCAACTTCGACTAATGCTGTCGCCGAATGGGAACCACAACAGAGACAGCGACGGGCGCGGGTAGTCGAAGAACTGATGCACACCGAAAGAGATTATGTACGACTGCTGGAAGACATTGTCCACGTAGGAGATGTCGACTACTGTCAATCAATTTGATATTTTAGGGATTTCTAGAGCAGACGAGGAGACGAAATGAACTATTTGGACCGAATAGAGTCAGGAATATTTTCGGAAATCTTCATCAGATTTATGTCATACATTCCAAACTGCTCAGGGAATTGGAAATGGCCTTGGATCAACAAAATCCAGAAAACAGCAATCTCGGAGCATCTTTTCTTCGAAATGTGAGACTTTCGCCTTTTGTCGTGCAATGCCTTTTGTTTCTAGAAACATTCCTTTTCAATTTATTCCGAATATTGTAACAATCGACCGGTGTCCTGTGCAGAATTGGCACAACTTTCACGCCTCCCATTGTATCGACAATTCTTCGAAGCTTGTCGACTTTTGCGAGGAATGCCAAATCTTTCGCTGGAAGGGTTTCTGCTGACTCCTGTCCAGCGTATCTGTCGATATCCTCTTCAATTGGCTGAATTGCTCAAGGTGAGTACCGCCTGTGAGTGGTTACAAATATGCTCAGGCCACCCCCAGTTGGCACGATGACTATCCTACTTTGGACGCGGCCGAAAGGGCAATGCGGGGAGTGGCTGCAGCTATCAACGACAGAAAGAAGAGGATCGAAACATTGCAAGATATCGCCAGATGGCAGAGGACAGTCCATGGATGGAGGGTTTGTCTCAATATGCCAAATACTAAACAGCCGTTGATTAGGGACCGGATCTACTGGAAAATAATTCGGCCATGTTGAAATCAGGAGAAGTTTTTGGAAGGTATCAGGTCAACGGAAGCATCCAATGGGCGAAGGATATCCTCCTTTTCCTCTTCGATCAGGCCATCGTCGTCTGTAAAAAGGATTTGCTCAAGAAGAATTTCTATATTTTCAAAGATCGGATGTCACTGGAGGCAGTGACGCTGGTTGACAGCAAAGATGGAAAAGGTAAGTCGACTTGACGGAGAAAAGAACACGAGTGGCGGTTACAGAGACATCATTTGGAGTGTCGGTAAAGAACTCGTTCAAGCTGGTCGGTTCCAATCGGCAGTACCTCTTCACGTGTCCCGACAAGAAGAGCAAGGTGATCATCAATCCGTCGGCCATGTTGACACGTGTTTCAGGCAGCTTGGAAGACGGCCTTCGAGACGAGACTCACCCGGGTACCTTGTGCCTCAGCAGAAGAGCGTCGATTGGCGCTGGCTGCTTTAAATTCGGCAAATTCATTGTGACAAGAAGAATTTATCAGATCATATCATGAAAAACAATAAGAAAGTTTTACATAATTTTGTAATCTTTGAACATCCACCACGTGATGAAACAATTGATGACAGTAAAAAAGGCCATGCTCACAAGATCGGCCCAGGAAAAGAACCGCTGCCAGACGATCCTCAGTTTCTCCGACGTCTCTTGCTCGTCTATGTAGCTCCTCAACAACTGTAGACAGTTCCTAAGCTCCTCTACCGTCTCACATGTTTTCGACTGGATGTGCTCCTCAATCTAAACCCCAGTTCTCTCTTTGCAACCTAGGAATTACCTCAAAAGGTGGCTCGAGTTCCTCATTGAAGAATCTCAACAGCCATCGAGGCGGCTGCCATTGCATGTAGAGACTTCTCTCGTGCATAAATATTATCAGGACAGACACCAGAGTGGCCGCAATCGACACAACAAACTCGACCAACACGTACTTTCCTGCAATTGTTTCCTGTTTTGGCTTTCTGCCGAACAAAGCCACCTAGGACGGGTACTCCCTCGCTACTTTTAGGCATTTCCGATGTCACCATGTCCAGGATAAC
The DNA here is from genome assembly GCA_964036215.1 of Oscheius sp. DF5033. Lineage (NCBI taxonomy): Eukaryota > Metazoa > Nematoda > Chromadorea > Rhabditida > Rhabditidae > Oscheius > Oscheius sp. DF5033. The sequence goes on from CAXIWN010000006.1 coordinate 5,419,451, forward strand.
CGCCATTGTGAGCATTGTCGTCTGTCCGATGGAAACTTTTTCCTCTCGATCACCGGACACTCCGTGAGGTGTGAATATTCCCACGTTGGATACGGTAACGATAAAGAATGCCGGCGCTATTATGACCACAAAATAATAGAGAGGTTTACGACGGAGACGCTGAAAGCAATTTGGATGAGTCAGGACGAAGATTCGAACCAGTCGGAAGAAGATCTCCTCGTACTCATAGAAACCGCCTTCAGTATTCTCATATTTCGAGACAACCTTCTCTGTATCGAAAGCGATGATATCCCACTCCGAGTTCTGCTGAAATGAGAATGGTTAGTACGGAAGAGAAAGAACGCACAGCATTTTTGGGGACAAAAGTCTCCTTTGAAGTGAAATTGATTTGATGAGTCTGGTAGCTCCAGGAGCCGAATTGAAGTGAACAGAGCTGCTCGTCGAAGGGAAAAGCCAAGATTGACATGGGACATGTGACGTCGACCAACTGAAACAGTTTTAGTTTAGAAGAAAAATGGAAAGAGACCTTGTTGAAGTCGACTTCGACATAGCCGTCATACCGGATTCGGGCGTTGTGGTGCGTCAGCGGCTCGGACATCTCAACCCTAGATTCTAATGTTCTTCCTTCTGGGATACCTACAGTAACCTACGTATTAAATATGTAACCATCGGGCATCCAAATTTCCGAAATTGGCACATTGACTTTTTCGATGCCGCCCCACTCATCCGGATCCCATTGAAGAAATTCGTCTGTCCAACTTTGTGGAAACCAAATCAACAATTTTATCTGTTCTTTGAGTTCATCCTGAAGATGATTTTGATTAGGAAATGGGAGACACTTGACTGACCACATCGATGAGTGAATATATTTGCGGTTGGATGGTGACATTGATGACTTGATGATAGTCCCTGACTGGCCGGATATCCTTATTGTAATCCTTGAAAATCGACTCGACGAGATCTTTTTCACTTGCCGCGGGAGTCGGTGTGGTTACCTTTTCAGAGACAACTGAAAGCGGCTTTGTAATCCTCCCGAGTCTGCTTGTCTACTCCCCCAGAATACTCGAAACTGTTTGTCTAACTCGCTCAGAAACATGGCATTACTATCGTCGTCTGGTTAGGTTCAAAAAGATTCTCCGCCTATTGTGATATTAATCATTTGACCCGGAAGATTACACAATCAACAGCGGTATTGGCATTGTTTGACGAGGCTTCCTCCCGAGTGAATCCACTCAAAATCTGTTGGCTGACGGGTTGCAACAACTACACAAAAAATTGCATTCTACTTGATATTACGTGCATCCGGGCAAAGAGTGGGTGGCCATGTCTGGGCAACAATAAACCCTTGCCCAGGGAATAACTATGACTCGTTACTGTAATTTACAGTATTTTAGAGTAGGCCATGTATCGGTGAGAAGTATAACTTTACGAGGGGAATCGGATGAAAGAATCTTTTGAAGATTTCTAAAGACAGGCGGAGACTACTGTAGTTGTAAGAGATTGATGTCTAACAGAATTTAGGTTGTTTTGCCATAATCTTTAGAGAGTATGTATCGATTCCCAGTTAGAAGTGGACCTGTCTCACCTGTAGAAATGAAAATGGTAAGAAAGAATATGGTAGAGGAGAGCATAATGACGACGACGGCAAGCGGCTGGGCCCTGTCGGCACACTGACTCAGACCGTCTGTGAGAATTTAGCCAAGACGTAAAAGATTTATAGCGTCAAACGGAACCGTTGGAATACACTGGATGCTATACAGACAACTGGAAGGGGTGAAACTGAAGAAAAGGTCCAAGAAAGTGGCCGATATTCGATTGATTTTCAACCGCAGTGGCAAGCAAACATGAGTGAGAACAGCGCTACAAGAGGACGGCAGGCTAGATGTTGAGTTGCTTCCTGCCAAGACTATCCAAGATCCACGGGTAGCTTGGGGGACATGAACCTAAAAGATGGACATCAGTCGGACAGGACGAGAGGGACACTTACCACACACCCTAAACGAGTGCGGCATCCCCGTCGGACCTCTTGAATCATACGAACAAATCGACGGATTCTGAAACCATTTTCGACTATTGATAGATTATGTGAAGGCACCTCGCAAGGATGAATATGATCATGCATTCGATAGTTACATTGCCAAGGTTTGAATCTGTCAATTTTGTCGACCGTTGTCGGCCTCTTCATCCATTCAATCGCCTGGCTGGCCGTCACAACGTAGACATCCGTCTTGTTCAAGATCTAAAACCGTCTTCAATCAATTTCCCCTCTTCTAACCTCTTTGAGCCAGTCTTCCACAGCATGGACAACCCCATTATCCGGTAGATATGTCATAAAATCCGAGTCAGCGTTGAGGATGAAAGGAGCTCTGTTGCCGTTGTAATTCCTGTAGAAATTCCTTTGGAGAAGACGCATGGTCGTATCCCGGTTATCATAAGGTTTCACGGCTGTTCGAGCCAGAGAATGCCAGATTCCATCATTACTCGAGATCAATTGAAGTGGCAGAGACCAGATGCCTTTGTGTGGCCGGGTCGGGCAGTTCTGCTCGCCACAATCCCACGCCAATTGATAGTCTAAAAAGTCGTCAGTTTGTCTTTTCTTTTCTCACCAAGTGTTTGAGGCCAAAGCGGTCCCTCTTGGGCTGTCATGCTGTTGTCATATATCAGCCCATTCTCTGCCATCATGTCGAATTGGTTATCTCCTCCCACTACAAGATGAGGAGCCCGTACTCCTTTGACCGTTGTCGGCTCAACATAGGAGAATGCCTTGAGGGAATCTCTCAATCCGACCATTTCATGTCGCCATCTGTCCTTCGTGGCGTTGTTCAACTTCTCGTGTCTGAAATTCATTCATTTTTTAATAGTTTTTGAAAACCAACGTGATTGAGTTGAGTGCTATTTCATTTCCTCTGCTGTGTAGCCATTGGGTTTGATCATAATTGTTGAATTGATGAGAAACGAAGAATGTTCCCTTGATCGGACAGCCATTCGGATTACGCAGCTAAAAGATACCTTGTCATAGAATACGGTGATATTCTACCTTTCCACTGAACATACTCTTGTAAATATTTATGATTCTGTCCGTGACTGGGTCGTCGAATGCCAAAATGACCATTTGGGGAACTTGTTTAGTTTGCAATCCTCCTGGAGGAACTGTTCCCGTTGTGGAACAGAAACAATCGGGCAATTTACAAGAGTTATCTGTTGGACACGGCCGGAGTCTATCATCACCCGGTGGCCGTAATCTCAGATCTAAATTTTGTTCACAAGTTAGGAAGTAAAGGAATGAGGATGACCTCGCTTGTTGATTAGTCTACATGCAGTGTTATCGGGCAAGGCGCCATTTTCACATTGACAGACGCCAAGGATGCAAGAGGCTCCGGGGACACAGGCATCACCCGGGAGGCAAGCTGCCCCGGGGGCCACTGAACGAGAATGCCTAGCTGTTAGCGAGGGAGTGTTAGTACCAGTTAGAGAACGGCGACAAGTGCCAGATTGTTCGGAATAGCCAGAGGGACAGGCACAGCGATGGCTGACACACTCCGACGGAGGAGCACATCGAGCTGTCGTCCCGTCACAATAGGAGCCAGGTGGAACTAAAAAAGTTTTTGTAATAAAATATGGAAAGGAAACCTTGATTATTTCGGTAGATACAAATGCCGGTAGAAGTTTCTGTCATGGTAAAGGGACACTCGCAATATCCAGCGGATGAGCAGACACGGGGTTCATCACATTCGCGGAAGGAGGTGCATCTCTTTTTACCTGAAGACATGACAGATCGACGTCTAATGGGGGTGCTACTTGAGAGTGCTTCTGGAGTGGGTAGCTGACCTGATCCGTTTGAGCCAGAACCAGAGCCGGAAATATCTATGGTTCCGCCGGAACATTTCCCATCCCCAATATTTTTGGAGCCATCTCGACAGATACAATAACCGTCGACACACCACGACCCTCCTTCGCATGGTGGACCACCCAGTCGACAGCGAGAACCCGGAAGAGCTAAAGTTCTTTGTTAATCTTCAATAATATTAAAAAAGTACCAGATGAGGTATCTGTCGTGAGGACGGACACACAGCCGCCGGTGGTATTGGTAGCTGTCTGCGCTGGACAAATGCAGAATCCAGCTTGGCAAACGGAACCGCCACTGCAAATTTTTGACGACGGGCAGGGGGACCCTGGGAAGGCTGCTTCCACTGGAGGTCGCTTTCTGCAGCTGTTTTCGTTGACTTCCTCGTCATCCAGACAAGAACAAATGCCGGTAGGAGCACAGAAAGAGTTTCCTTGACAATCCCGATCTTTTACACATCTTCCACCGGGATAAGATCGTTGGGACAAGGGCACTCCGGTTAGAACACAAGAGGAACGATCAAAACTTGGCGTGTAATTGGGATCGCAGGTACAGGAGCCAAGAATACAAGAAGAACCTCCAGTACAAGTGATACTGAAGTCACAATAATCTCCGGGGCGAGCTGTCCGGATTCCGACGGGGCCTGGTCCTGACGGAGTTGTCGTCTGAAGTGATGGCATTAATTTAATGTTGATATCTTTACTGGAAGTGGCTCGATTGCTTGTGGAATACATTGTCGATTGAAAGCATACATGCCAACAGGACACTGACAGAGGCCATTGACACATCGAGAACCTCCTCCACAAGTTTGAAGACACGGTTGGAATTCACAGACAGGATTACATTGGGAACCGGGAGGTACTGAAGTTAATTTTAGGAAGAAAGTTGAGTTTACTTACACTCAAATGGATTGGGAGTAGTGGAAAAAGTAAAGCGGAACTGGAAATTGGGAAGGCAATCTGGTCCACTGGGATAGTAGCCGGCATCACAGAGACATCGCCCCTGGGAACAAGAGGCTCCTCCTCGGCAAATAGTCGCCTGAGTACAGAATTGGCCTGGATAGGCATCTCCAGCATATTCGACACATTCTCTTCCTGCCAGGATAAGATTCGTCGGACATACACATTGGTTATTCACACAGACTGCCCGATTTCTACAGAGAAGTGCTTCTGGTCGAGTGTCACAGGGCTGGCCAGGCAGGCCGAAGACTGAAATTCGTTGTTTTGACTAATTTTGGATAACTCACAAGGATTGATAGGAACGTTAGGGTTCAGTTGGCAGTTTCCGCCGGGAGTACAGGAGCACGATCCCTGTTGACAGGATGTGCTGGGTTGACATTGAGTACATTGAGGTGTGCACTGATTTTGGGAGTAAGTGTATCCCTAAACATTCGATTGGATTATTACTAGCAGGAAGCTTACAGTATTGCAAGCACAAACTCCTTGTTGACAAGAGGAATTGGGAATACATTGTTGGTTGGTGGTACAACTGGGAAAGCACTGCCCTTGATAGTAAGCATATCCCGTATTACAAGTACAGAGACCCTGTTGGCAGCTGGAGGACGGAGCACATTGGAGATTTGAATTGCACTGGGGAGAACAGTAGCCATTGGAATAGGTATATCCCTAAGGATTGTGAGAGACAATTAACCGGGCGTACTGTATTGCATGCGCATACTCCTTGTTGACAGGATGAATTGGGAGTGCACTGGGTATTTGACTGACATTGCGGGGAACATTGTCCTTGATAATAAGTGTAGCCCTAAAAGATAATCAGTAAATGAAAAAGAGCAACATACGGTGTTACAGACACAAATTCCCTGTTGGCAATAAGAGTTTGGATTACATTGGGCAGTCGATTGACACTGAGGATAACACTGGCCTTGGCTGTAGACATAACCCTATAACGTCAAATATTTCAGGGAAATCGGTGGATTATTACAGTATTACAGGTACAGAGACCCTGTTGACAAGACGAATTCGGATAACACTGGGAATTGGAATAACATCCGGGAGAGCATTGTCCATTTGAGTAAACGTAGCCCTATAATAATGGATTATGCAGAATAAGGAGTCACCATACCGTGTTACAAGTACAAGCTCCTTGTTGACAAGAAGAATTCGGGTAGCACTGTACATTGGAATAACATTGAGGTAGACACTGTCCGGAATTGTAAGAATATCCCTGGAATATGGCATTTTACTGGAAATAGAGAAGCGGCTACCGTATTACAGGTACACGTCCCCTGTTGACAGGATGAATTTGGATAACATTGCGCGTTGGAATAGCATTGTGGAGTACACTGACCGTTACTGTAGACATAACCCTAAACGATCCATTTCTCGAGAAAATATTCATCGACTAACCGTATTGCATGTGCAGGCTCCTTGTTGACAAACAGAATTTGGATTACATTGAGTGTTGGAATAACATTGAGGAGAACACTGACCGTTGCTGTACACGTAACCCTGGAAAGATTTCTATTGATTAGCCGAGTGGATATCTTACGGTATTACAGATGCAAGTTCCCTGCTGACAGGAAGAATTCGGGAAACATTGAGCAGTAGAGACACATTGTGGAGAACACTGCCCTTGGGAATACGTGTACCCCTGAAAGTTGCTTTATTCTTTTCTGGTGAGACAACTGACCGTGTTACAGATACAAGCACCCTGCTGACAAGAAGAATTTGGAACACACTGGGTGTTGGAGAAACATTGAGGGGCACACTGTCCTTGTGTATAGACGTATCCCTAAAGAAGTAGCTTTATATAAATGAAGAGTACAAACCGGATTACAAGAACAGACTCCGTTGTTGCAAACACCGTTGGGGGAACACTGAGGAGTACAAGACGCTGACGGTGTGCATGCGCCATTTGTGTAGGAATAACCAGGTGTACACAGACATACTCCTTGTTGGCAGAAAGAATTCTGTTGACATTGTTGGTTGTTACATTGAGGAAGACACTGGTTGAGATACATTGAATAACCCTAATAATGTCTTTTTTATACAGGAGAATGTCTCACTATATTGCATTGACAGCCGGTAGGCAGACACTGAGCGTTGGCACCACAAGGAGGACTACACCCGGTGACCACGCGAACACATTGGCCATTGAGAGAAGTCTGTCCGGATGGGCAGGTACACAAGCCATTTGTACACAACGAATTGCCAGTACAGACTGTCACTCCTTCCTGGCAGATTTGACCAGGATCGGCTTGAGAGTCGACGGAGACACAAGCACCGTTACGGATCCGCTCTCCTCCAGGACAGACGCAGAAACCATTGGCACAGACAGAATTGCCGGTACAAATGACTTGGTTGGAGACACAGGGACCACCAGGCGGAGCTAAACAACAATCTTTGGCCTTCTCGATGTTTTCTCTTACAGTAGGAAGTAATTGAAGACGACGGAGTACAGATGCCTCCAACATTTTCAGTACCTGTAGGACAGGTACAGATTCCATTGACACAAAATGAGCCGCCAGTGCAAATTTGTGGATTGGCGATACAACTCAATCCGGGTGATTCTATGAATTCAATTGATCAGGCTGGTTCCATCACTTACTCGCAACGTTTCCGATAGCTACACAACTTCCTTCAACATTCGTGAATCCCTTGGGGCAGATGCATTTTCCCTGAACACAAAGCGAGCCAGCACTGCATCTCTCTCCTCCACTACAGTTTTCGTTGGCTTTGGCCAACACAGGAGAACAGACACCGCTGGATGGTTCGTAGCCGGATGGACAACGGCAGACAAAGGAAACACATGAGGCGCCACCGTCACAGAATACACCTGACTGGCAATTCTGACCGGGTTGGGCTATATCAGCGCCAACTGAAAATATTTCTCGTATCAAAATTGTAAGAGGTTTTTACTTGTGTTTCGTTGAATACAGGTTGTACCCGCTTGAATTTCTCCTTCCGGGCATCGGCAGATTCCGTCTCTACAGATACTTTCTCCTATACAAGTACTTTGGGCAGAACATCTCTCTCCTAATACCAAGGATTGTTTTTGATTAGTAAGTAACTTTTCAGCCTAAATGATTATCACAACTGAAGAGAAGTAGTCAAACCTGTGTGATCAATTTGAGGAAAGTGCTGTCGTCTGTCCCTTTGATGGCTCTTCTCATCCGTCGCACATCTGTTATGTTAGTTAAAATCATGCAGTTAGACGCGTGCTATGTTAGGAAAGAAAGGACTTACCGGATACAGGAGGCAGACATTTATTGTCCCGGACGAAGAGTCCGTCGGGACAGATACACATTCCCTCGTGGCATTCACTTCCTCCACGACAAGTCTCTCCCTCCTTACACGACATTCCTGGGTCAACTGTAAATGATTTAAATTTAATTTGTATTGCCAAGAGGCTACCATATGTTAGTGGCATACAAAAGCCGAACCGGCTCAGAGCCAGACCGGGAGAACATCGACATTCACCGCCGATACATTCAGCACCCGACGGACATTGATTAGAAGCAAGACAACTTCTAGCTAAACAGGACAATAAGCAGACGAATAAAGACAAACCATCAATCGGACTGAGACACCTCTCCCCAGCCAATTCTAACCCATCCGGACATAAACAGAAACCGTCAACACAAACAGAACAATTTGTACAGAATGTGGCATCGTCACATTCAAACCCAGGACGAGAAACTAAAATAAACTGAGTGAAAGCATTAGGATCTGATGAACCTTTGAACCAGAAGACGGGTTTTCTTGTTGTGCCGGGAGTGGTTATTGCTGTCGTGGGAGGGATAACTTCAACCTTTGGACGTGGTCTTGTCGTCGTCTGTCTTGTGGTCGTTGTCGTCGGTTTCGGGGTAGTTGTGGTTGTGGTTGTTTGCCTAGCTGTAGTCGACTGAGTCGTTGTCGTAGTTGTCGTCGTGGAAGGAGTCGTAGCCGGTAATGTGCTGAGTATTCGTTGGAAACGGGTCGACGTCTTCGTGGTCATTGCGTCGACCTCTTTTTCCCTTATCTCGTCAACTGAAATGTTCACTCTTTTTGCTCTTCCCGCCCAATATGCGTACTTTCTTCAAGAGTCAAACAAGATCCTCTAAAGAGTGTCCTGTCGTCTGTACAGAAACAGAGTCCGTAGATGCATTCGCTTCCTCCTCCACAAACTTCTCCCGATGCACAGGAAGACAACGGGGCAACTGGATCCAAGAGTTGAGTAGAAGCATATAATTTTACCTATTTTATTGGGTCTCCTTCGGACGCAACTCTTGTGAAGCATTGTGAAACCAGCGGGACACCGGCATACGCCATCAAGACAAATGGATCCCTGGGTGCACAGACTCCTCATATCACAAGAAGTTCCAGGCAATCGCAGGTCTATCGAAGGAGTCACAACTTCAGGGCTCGTGGTGGTTGGTACTTGAGGGGCGGTTGTAGTTGTTGTGGTAGTCGTCGACGTGGTTGTAGTTGTCGAAGGAATACGATTGAGGACAGGATGGATACGAATGCATTGGGTCGAGCCGAATATTCTGTATCCCGATTGACAACCACAGACGCCAATTGGTGTGCAGAAAGAGTTGACAACGGCGCAATGAGAATCACTATCACAGGGTTCCTTCAACAACCCGGCTAAAAGGATAAAAACTGAAAGTCTTGGCCAATGTCCTCACGTCTTCTTTTGACCTCAGAAGCGGCGTTGGATACACAGGCTCCATTTTTCATGACCAAATGAAGAGGACAGGCACAGACGCCTCCTCGACAAATCGATCCTCTTATACAATCGAGGTTGCTTCTACAGAAAGTGGGCTGGTTGGATGGACGAGGAGTCGCCGGACGAGACAAAACAGGAACTAAACTTAGACATGCACACGGCACACAACACAAATAGCCTACACTCACCCAACGTCGGGAGTCCTTTGTCGACAGCCAGGCATCGGCCATGAGCAACCATGTATCCGGGTTGACAGCGACAGGTCTTCGTCGGCTGATGGCAGAATGATCCTCCGTCACATGTCTGTCAGTTTCTGTCCCAGATACATAATCCATCCTTACCTCGCCATTGGCACAAGTATTTCCAGGCATCGCCTTAACTATTGTCTTGCAGACCTGAGCCACGATGGTCTGTCCGACTGGGCACATACAGATTCCTCCACGACAACTGGATCCACCGATACATTCGTCATTCGACGCGCAACTTCCACCCGGGATTACTGAAAAAGCTCGCCGTTGGATTTATTTGGGTATAAACTAAAGATCATGCTTAACAAAAAAGAGGATAGGATCCCGGGGGGCATACCCTGGCGTGTCTGTACACAGACACCATTCACCGGCTTTTCTCCTGGACGACATTGACATTTGCCCTGGACACAAATTGACTGCCCAATGCAAATGTCCTCAAGCCTACAAGCAAGACCAGGTCTCTCTAAATATTCAGATATAACCGAATACTGCAAAACTAACTAGTGAGACGAGGCTGACAAGTCAAATCTCGAACAACTTGACCGGGCGGACATTCACAAACATGGCCGTTACATTTGGATCCGCCGAGACATTCGTCAGTCATCCGACATGTCTCCAGTGGGCGAATTTTCCGCCGAATTTCACAGTTTGTCCCGACGAGGACCATGTCTGACGTACATTGGCAGACACCGTCACGACATACAGATCTTCCCATGCATACTTCGGCTGATGTACAGGATTTGCCAGGAGGTACTATAATATACACATTCGAAGTCTCTCTAATAGCCTTCTGACCTTGTTTCTGAGCTACGCATTTTCCTGCGACGGGAACTTGATTTGTTGGGCATTCACATCTTCCTCGGACGCAGTATGCTCCTCCTCCACAACGAACAAGAGCACCGGAACAGACATCTCCAGGCGGTACAACAGTAACTTCTACGCATTGCTAAAAACCCTTTTCAGTATGGATTGCAAACGACCTCTTACGCTGTTGATGATTTGCTGTCCTCGTTTACAGATACATTTCTTCTGCAGATAATCACATTCTGAATTGCCACCACAAATCTCTCCATTTCCGCATACATCGCCAGCTCCAACTAGAAAGATTCCTTTATAATAAAATGGAAAAGAGCTGTACCAGTAGGTCGATCGACACATTGCTTGTTGACTTCGATTTTACTTTCTGGACAGGCACATTTACCATCGCGACAACTCGAACCACCGACACACATCTCGCCATTTGAACAAGGAAATCCAGGATGGGATCGAAGACGTTCTTGGCAGGTATTCCCAATGACCTAAACATCGAGTAGAAGCGGCAGGAAAAGATGGATACCATTTGGGATGTCCGAATACATTCGCATTTTCTTGTGTTTTCATCACAAGCCGATCCTCCTGTACACTCCTCTCCTCGAGAACATGATTCACCCGGTTTGGCTAGAATTTTATTATCTTTTCAACCTTTTTTTTTGAGTTTACCGTTTTTGTGTTCTACGCAGGTATTTTGGTAGGGAATCATTCCAAGTGGACAGACACAGACGCCGGCAACGCAGATGGATCCACCGCCACAGGCGACGCCGACTCGGACACACGCCGCGCCAATTTCAACTGAGAAGGATGGTTGGGGAAAGAACAGAACGAAATTAAAAAAAGGGGAAGGCATGCAATAATCATGCTGTTAATATTGACCGGTTGGTTTGGGAGTAGAAGTCGGTGAGGACGGCTCTCCTTGTCTCTGAAAGTGAATATATAGGAGATCTCTTGAGGTGAATTGCCTCTGGGTGACTTCTCGCCACGGTGCTCGTTTTCATGGCCCAAAGATTCTGGCAGCTTCCATCTGGCCGCTCTCCAAACATACAACGGCATCTGGAAACCACTCTTTTCAAGAAAAAAAGGAGCATACTTATTCAAGACGCAGACTCTTCCTTCTTCGCAATCGGCGTCATATGAACAAGTGGATTCAACGAATTTTGTCGGGGCAATACAGAGACTTCCGACCAAAATAGTGTCCGGAGGACAGGCACAGCGATTTCTTGTCTTGTCACAATAGGCGCCGCCAGGACATTTGAAATTGGCATCACACTGGCCGAGAGTTCCAGCAGTTGACTGGCATGTCCCTTGGAAGTTGACTGAACCAAGAGGACATACACAAACTCCATTATGACAGTAAGAGCCACCGACGCAGACCTGAGGAGACGTTTCGATGAGGAATAGAATTTGCTGTTACCGATCCCCTGGAGCAACTAGTTCCTGGGCTTGCTGACGGCAGAGGAAGACAGATTCCGTTTGATATTTTGGTTGTAGGTGGACATACACAAATCTACAAACATGAGAAATAATAATGAAAGGAAACAAACATTTGATACGCAAGTGCTGCCACCAACACAAACTTCTCCCATTGCACAACTCGACCCTGGAGCAACTTGGGTGGCCGCCTTACAGTCGCCGTCAGCTGCAACCATTCCAGAAGGACATTGACATGTCCCATCGACACAGACCGCCAACCCTGAGAAACCATACGTTCATCATAGAAGATCTTACCTGTGCATCGAGTATTTGCATCACAAGGAGCACCGGCAGCAGATGCCTGGATTGGGAGACATTCATTTCCACTCGGATAGGTCCCAAAAGGGCATTGACAAATTCCATTGATACAAGACGATTGGCTCATACAACGCTCATTTCCTGTTGGGCAGGCGCTGCCCGGTGGAACTGTAATTTATAGGCCCAATAAGAAATTGTTGAAGGCTACAAACCTGCAGTAGGAAGTTGGCACTTTCCGTCGATTGCTATTTGATTTGAGGGACAGGCACAGATACCACCGAAACAAGTAGAGCCGCCTCCACAAATTGAGGTCGGATTACAAGGACTGTTAGGGGGGACTGTTAGGCAATGGTTAGTACAAGCTTGTTATTTGTGGATCTACCTATTTTTCCGGGAACGCAGGCACCGTTGATTATCTGATGGTCGACAGCACAAGTACAATTGCCATTCGAACAGAAAGAGCCGCCAGTACATTGCTGTCCATCTCGACACGATGCTCCAGGGGCCGATTCCACTAGGTGGGAAATATCTGGCCATAACAGATGACTTACTGAAGACACAGACAGAGCCACGAGGAGCCATTCCTTTTGGGCAATGACAGATTCCATTCTGACAACTGGCACCTCCCATACATTGAGCATTGACCATACAGGACGAGCCGGGGAGAACTTGGTCGAGACATTCGCCTTCGAGTTCGACCTGATTAGAACGACATCCAGGGGAACAGACACCTCGACTATTGACGATAAATCCGACAGGACATTGCTGGGTACATCTGGTACCCGAAAATACCTAGAAGAAGGTTGCTGTTGAAAGGAAAGACTGACCATTCCCGAAGGACATCGACAACGGTTCCTGTCGCAGATCATTCCAGGATTGATGGCGTGACATTGAGAAGAATACAGACACTGATCGCCGGGTTTCACAGCTGAATTCAATGTTTTATCAAATACAAAGTGTCGAGTACTTGGAAGACATTGACCCGTGACACCGGAATAAGTTTCTCCGGCTGAGCAATTTCTTCCACAAGTGCCGTCGATGGGAATGGGGAAATTGATTGGACAAGTGCACGTCTGGAGGAAGCAAGTCGCTTCGGGATAGGCTTGGGTGCACTGTAAATTGTGGGAACAACCTCGTCCGCCAGGTGGAAGGACTAAATATTCTCTTTATCCAATATTTTTCTCCTCGAACCGACCTTCTTTGCATTCTCCCAGTTCCGAAATCCAAATAAATCCTCGTTTAGTGCATTGGTTGTCTACGAAAGTGCATCCCGTGCCGCTCTGTTTCATTCCGTAGACACATTCACACCGTAGACGGAGACAGAAAGCTCCTGGCTCGACTGCCGCACATTGTTGTGAATATTGGCAAGGTTCGCCAGGTTGTTGGACTGAAAAAGAAAAGTTCAATTTGAGTCAGGTTTAGCTGTCAGTCATCCCGGTTACAACAGGTGCCGTACCTGTCATGCACGCGCCGGCTTCCGTCACATAAGTCTGTCCAGCTGCACATGATGTCGCTGGTTGGAGTGCTGAAATTTATTGTTTTATCTCTGCGCATAGATCGATTACCATTTCCAGAGGAGATACAAGTTGATCCGGCATTCAGAGCACCGGATACACAGCGGCAGACACCGTCACAGAAAGCCAGCGGATAGCCGGCACAATCAGCGTCGACAGAGCAAACGGAATCAGGGGATATACCGCCGGAGATGGCAGAAGTTTGTTGATAACGACGACGACTAAAGAAATTACTGGGAGAACGTCGAAGATTACTGTAGCGATCATCGGATAGAATAACATTGGAGGAGACCAGGGCTGAAATATTGAGCTCAGGAAAGGAGAGAAACTGGGAAATGGCCCACCATAAAAAAGTAGAAATAATAGACTGATCATAGAGAACAATTGTCAACTCACGGAGCACACAAGTCTGCTGCTGGGCTTGCATTCCATGGGGGCAGACACACCTCCTCGATGAGTCACACTCGGCTCCGGGAAATCCTTTGTTACATTGGCGAGAATCTTCACACCCGAATTGACCGGGATACACAGCTGAAAGAGAAAGGCCGTCTTCTGTCTGTCAACCTCTAATCCCTCGAGATCAAAAAGTACCCGACTACAGTTAGTTGCCGCAGGTTGAAGAGCTGTCAAACACGGCGGCGGTAGGCGCAGTAACGGCGGCTGGAGAGGGTCAAGCGACCCAAATAAGGCAGATGAGGACCCGGCTGGCAACACAAACACTCACCGGGACGGCACTGACTTCCCACATCCACGTGGGTCGAAAGACACATGCACACGGAGAAACTCGAACAGAATTCTCCCGGACCACGACAATCGCCTCCTCCTCGGCATGGTTTCCCCAAAGATGCGCCTGAAACCAGTAACTACAGTTCCCTCTCCGTCATCATCGCAGAATATCCAACGTTCGGATCCCACCCGTTTGTTCAGCCGCCATGCTTGGTCCGCGTGGCGGTCACGAACCTGTATTCCTCGAGGGCAATTATAATACATACCGGTGACTCGTATGGAAATTAGGACTGATATAAACTGGGAATGGGGGAGGAAATATGGAGAGAGGATCAGCGATAGGAAAAGATAGAGAAATGGCCGAAAAATAGTAGAAAACTTGGGAGAAGTGAAGAATGGAACAGCAAGAAAGGCAGATACATGAAAGGGAGTGCAAAGAAAACATTTCAAAGAGTGGGGGTAACCTCTAAAATGCATCTATTGCATATAGCAGAAATCAACTAAAATCTGGCTGAACTCGAAAGATACCCCAAGTTAAGGTACTGCGGGATACACGCAAAAAAAAAAACAAGAAAAAAAAGAGAAAAAAGAGGCTAGCCCTTTGTTTTCTCTATTATCAAAAAGGTTTCACGCAGTAGTCCGTCTATATTTGACTAGTGGTTCTCTCATTGTAGCCCAGGACAATACAGGGGGTATAGGTGACAAGAGACAAAGAACTTACTTTGATCCTCGGTAATACAGGTCCCGTTATGAAATCGGAAGAAATTGGCACATAGACAAGTGCCTTCGATACATTGAGAGTTTGGTTGAGAACAAGGATCTCTGCCTTGAAGACAGTCTCCACCGACTTCGCCTGGTGGAATAAACCCCAACGTGTCTCCTGAAAAACAGAGAATGGTTTCGGAACGACGACATGGCCAGTACCTAAAATTAGGAGAAACACGAAGATGGAGACGGTCATCAGGCTGAACGATGCGACTGGCGAGCAGGGCGGGTCAACATCATTATTTGTGCACCCGTAGCCTAGTAAAACAACTGAAAGGCAACAAGCCGCCAAGATACATTCCGGCTTTATTTTGGGAAACAATGCCTATACTCGAAAAAGAGAGATGATTCGTTGACTCATATTCTTTGAAAAACATAAATTATTGCAGAAACCGAGGCTGGGCGAAGAAAAGAGGAGCAGAGAAGTCTCAGACTCAGAGTGGTCCCAACTTGTCGTCTCCACTATTCCATTCCATGTCGACTTCTCCGGCTCAGCGGTAATTGGCTTATTGGCTTAGAAATCGCTTTATATACGGTGGATTGTGGGGAATGCTGCATACCGTATGCAGAGTTTTTTTTTCTATTAACACTTGCATGTTAGATAGGAGGAAACCAAAAAAAGCTTTTCAAAATGATCCGACGGAAAGACATCTGTGCCAACGGTTAGTTATACAAATGGAGATACTGAAAAGGAATTATAAATTTATGTTATATCGTGTGGCGCTATGACGGTGAAAGCACGATAAACAAGATAAAGTATGACTTCAACTATGTAGGAGACGAGGAGTCAAACTGGGGTATCCTTGTAGAGACGAGATAATGCAGGAGAGAGTATTAAATAGATATTTATCTATATTACAAAACTAAACAAATAATTCACACAGAAAATATATCACGAGACCACACACGGTCAATCACACAAGACAACTACTCTAAAATGAAATACGCGCGGCGGGCAACACAAACAAAGTCGTGGCGGGAACCTACGCGCGCGAAACAAACAATTATAAAAATAAAAAGAATCTTACATGTTGCCATGTAACAATTTACTAGAAGAGAAAGACGGTTATAAATGAGACCGCCTCTTGGCCTAAAAATTATGAAGAAGAATTTACTGTTTCCATAGTCACTTTTATGCGAGGACGAATGCCTCGAAAAGGAGAGATGATTATTTCGAATTGATCCCAGGCCTTATCAGTGGGTCTTCGTCACCTGTACTTGCTTGCCATCAGCCCTCTTCATTTCTGTTTTCATTCCTTGCATTGCAACAAGAAAATTGAATAAAACAGACCGTTTAAAGTGTCTTTTTTTCTGGTGTTAATCTCACACCGGCGCGTTAAAAAAATGATGGGCAAACTTGGCAATACGAGCTCATATTTACACGTAGTCGTCGGCAATTTCCCGAAGTCTTGATGGTTCTCCACGTCAAATCATAGATTCTACCCGGCAATCTTGACATTTTTTTCATTGTTCATTATTTCACCTTTTGTTACACATCGTTCGCCTTTTCTCACCGCTGTTTGTTTCAGAGTATGCCGGACCAGATCACAGCTGACCGACTATTCGAATTCTATTCCACAGACATTTATGTGAGTCCTTTTTTCTTCTCGAATAAATTAAGTTATTCTGCAATATTTCGTTATTTCTTTTTTTGGGAGAGAAGAAAGTGCTTATCAATAGATGACGCTTATAAAAGCAAACAATGCCGGTTCGTCGATTCCGGCGATCGGAATATCCTAAAATTTCATAAAAACTTTAGGATGCCGAACATCGTAAACACATTACATTCACAATTCCTCGTCGCTACACAAAATTACAGTATTTGTCATCTGGAGCACAAGGTTCAGTTGTGTGAGACAACGGCCAGATTGGGAAAACTTCATGTTTCAGAAGCGCTTATGACCAGACAAGGAAGCAGTCGGTGGCCATAAAGAAAATGCACAGGCCCTGTTGCGAGAAGAGAATAGCCAAGCTGGCTTACAGGGAATTCTGCCTGTTGACCAGTATCCGTCATCCCAACATTATCCGCCTCTTGGATGCCTTTTCTCCCAGCCGCACAATCGACGATTTCGAGGAATTCTACTTGGTCATGGAATTGATGGATTACAGTCTACATTCTGTGCTACAGAAGAAAAAGTAATCCCGTTTTCTCTCTTTTTAAAAAAATATTCAGACTGAGCCACAAAGAGCTGTCCTTTATTCTTTATCAACTCCTGTGCTCGGTCAATCACTTGCACAATTCAGGTGTCATCCATCGGGTAAGACTGTGGCCATTTCAATGTGATCGTTGTCTTCTTTAGGATTTGAAGCCGTCCAATATCGTGATAAACGAAGACTTTACAGTGAAAGTCTTGGACTTCGGGCTGGCTCGTTACAGAGCCTTCGACCCGGCAATGAGAATGTCCTCGTACGTGGTCACCCGATACTATCGAGCCCCCGAGATCATCTTCGAGATTCCCTACGATCTCAAAGGTTATCATCTTCCTGCTATAAATATTGTCCGTTTCAGTGGATGTCTGGTCAATTGGCTGTATTTTTGCCGAGCTTCTCCTTCACAAAGTTCTTCTCCAAGGCGGCTCCTCGATGGATCAATGGGCGAAAATTGTCGGAGCTCTCGGTAGTCCCTCTGAAGAATTCTTGAATCTCCTTCCTGCTCACCTAGCAGCGTACGGTTCTCTTGAAAAAATGTGTATTTGTTTAGTTTCCTGAGGAATATGCCAAAAATACCGCAGCGGTCAATTAGCCAAATAATTCCGGACAGCGCCTTCGTCCAAAGAAGCGAAATCAATCCAAACTTGACCGGTACTGGCTGACATCCTCTGTAGAAATATTTAAATTAAGCCGAGAATTGCCGAGATCTTCTCTCACACATGCTTAAAATTTACCCGGGTGACCGGTATACAGTAGCCGATTGCCTCAACCATCCCTACGTCAAAATGTGGTTTACTGAAGAAGAAGTCAATCAGCCGGCGTCTCCTTGTCATTACGATGAGGAAGTCGAAATACAAGACAAATCACTGCAAGAATGGAAAGGTATGTCGACTTTCTAACAATTGAAATGACCAAATTCAGAATTGCTGTTTGACGAGCTTCGCCGTTTCCAGCGGACACGTTCCTCGTCTCGCTCAACCGTAGTTTGATAACTCAATAAAAATGTCTCCTTTGTATCAGCTGGCGGAGACCAGAGTCCGCGCAACCCCCAGACTGCTGTCTTCACTTTCCCACCCTCCTTCCTATTATTACACCTTCTTCTCCACTAACTGATTCGAATGTTGACCCGAGTATTGCATCATTGGACAGACTTTGTTCCCGATTCACATTCCCTTTGCCTGCTTTTTTTCTGTCAAGAACCATCCCGCCGTAGATTTTCTTTACGATTCTTTCGGGTTCGAAATTGCGTTCTCTCGCTGCCCATCACAAAAAACATCCAATGACCGAGTGATAAAGAGACGGGTCAAACTTTATGTCGAAGCAGCTATCCTGTTCAATCTTATTCGACTAACCCGTCAAGACATTCTGATAATCTGTTCATTTTCATTTGACAGCCATCCGATTCGGTCAGATCTTCTCTTTTTTTTCGACCCAGATGAAAGAAGAAAAACGTGGAGGATTGCAGAAGTTCGCGACGGAATTCTTTGCCGGAGGAGGAAGTATTAAATATTTTATTCTAATTGTATACAATTCACCAGGTGCCGCACTCGCGAGGACGATCACAGCACCCATAGATAGGGTCAAATTGCTTCTCCAACTCCAACATGCTCAGCAAACTATCGCCGCTGATAAACGATACAATGGCATTGTCGACTGTTTTATACGCGTCGTCCGTGAGCAAGGCCCTCTTTCCCTTTGGAGAGGAAATGGAGTAAATGTTGCCAGGATTTTCCCCCAGCAGGCAATGAATTTTGCTTTTAAAGTGAGTGTTTTCTTCTGTCTAAATATATTGTCTAGGATTCGTATCAAAAGTATTTCTTGGCGGGTGTCGACAAGGAGAAACAATTTGTCCGTTTTTTTGCCGGTAATCTGGCTTCCGGAGGACTGGCCGGTGCTACGAGTCTCATGGTCATTTATCCTCTGGGTGGGCAACAATTATATCTCTCGACACAGATCTATTTAGATTTTTCTCGTACTCGTCTGGCCGTTGACATTGGAAAAGAGCCAGCCAACCGGGAATTTACTGGATTTGTCGACTGTACCAGGTAACAGGGCAGAGACGTGTTGAAATTGGAGATTATTTTAGGAAAATATTGAAGAGCGACGGACTGAGAGGCCTTTACCGGGGATTCAGCTCGTCCGTCCAGGGAATCATCATCTATCGAGCCTCGTACTTCGGCCTTTTCGACACAATCACTGGGACAATTGTCGAAGACAAGAAGAAGTTGAACTTCTTGGCCAACTGGATCATCGGCCAGTTTGTGGTCGTCTCCTCCGGTCTCATTTGTTATCCTTGGGACACTGTCAGAAGACGGATAATGATGCAAAGTGGTCGAGAGGACACATTATACAAAAATAGCTGGCACTGTTGGAAGAAGATCTTTGCCGAAGAAGGAGCCAGGGGATTCTACAAAGGCGCCCTGAGTAATGTTTTTCGTGGAATGGGCTCTGCCCTCGTATTCGCCTTCTATTCGGAAGTTCAAAAACTGGTCAACTGACGGGTTAAATGATCTCAAAGAATAAAAATGTGCTCAATATCTAGCCATTTATTAATAAACAAATGTACAAACAATAAAATGTCGGGGTGTTTCCTAGACGATAGATCTCTTGGATTTCTTCTGGGTGTATCTATATCTCAGACAACATGTCTGTTCGGCACACTTGACGTAGCCTGTCTGGCAGGTGCACGATTGCGAGGAGCAGCTCATGGTGGCTGGACCGTACTGACTGACGGCGGCAGGGGCAGAAGCTGTGCAGCTGCTGGAGCAAGCGGGTTGACAGGCTGGGGCACATTGGAGTGGAGCCTGGTAAACGGGTTGAGGAGTCGTAATCGGAGCCATTTGGCATGGGGAGCAGGCGACGGGAGCGGGAGGTTCGCAGCAAGGAGATTGTTGGACGACGGGAGGGCAAGGATCGCAGGCTGGCTGAAATTCAACGGTATGATGTCCTTGTGATAAAGAATACCTGAGCCTGAGGGCAGCAAGGAGCCTGCTGTGGCTGAGGGCAAGGGTCACAGCAGCAAGAGGGAGCCTGCTGGGGACAGCATGGGGCTTGTTGAGGCTGCTGGACAGCGGTGATTTCAACGCAGATTGTGCATCCTACTTGAGGAGCAGCTGAAAGTTAGAATTATTTTCGATTTAACGAATGAAAAATTACCTTGGGGACAGCAGGGAGCTTGCTGGGGCTGAGGACAGGGGTCGCAAGCGGGCTGAGCTTGACAGCACGGTGTCTGCTGCACCGGCTGGCAGTCACAGGCCGGCTGAATGAAACATTCGGTCGATGAAATGGGGAAGAATTTACCTGAGCCTGAGGACAGCAAGATGGCTGTTGTTGCGGGGGACAAGAATCGCAAGCCGGCTGCTGCTGAGGGCAGGGACAGTCCTGAACGATGTCGACCGAAATACAGGGACAGGGAGGGGCAGCCTATTCTACTATAAAAGCGAGAAAGGACAGTTGATTTACCGGGGCACAGGCACACGGAGACTGCTGAGGTTGTTGTTGCTGGTATTGGACGCTGATTTGCTGGCAGTTACAAGCCTGTCGTTTGGTACGATCTCCAAGGGGAACACTCAGGGCCTGAAAAATAACGAAAAAGTTAAAAAAAGGGAAGAAAAGATGCAGTACCAGAGCTGCCAAGGCGGCTACGAGAAGCGTCTTGCGGAACATCGTGTGCTGTGCTACGGCAAGAGGCGGCTCCGCGTGTTATATACACGCCATCCGGAAAACGAGTTTTCCGCCACCGCCTGCTCCTACGTGACCCGCATCCCGATGGCAAACCATGCGTCACCTTTTAAAAAACGTAAGCTTTCTCAAAGGAAGCACTGCCGACGGCGAGAATCCCGCTCGTTTACAAACATCTCTTGAGATGGCGGCAAACCGCCGTCCTGCTCTCTGCTTGGTTTCTTTTGTTTAGATGCTATTTTGACACTTTGAACTTCTGTAAAGAATAAAGAATTCCTCTCCAGTAGAACGACTCGAGAAAGTCATCATTTCTACATCAATTCCTGCAGCATTCAGAGAAGAAGAGACAGAGTTGAATGGTGCGGCTTCGCTTCTACAAGAAGAAAAATGGTCAATGAGGCTTGGATCTTCTGTCCTTATTGTCTCAGCGATCCTGTATGTCCATTATCCCTGGATTGTCTGTCGACTAGTACCAGTTGTCACCTTTTTGCCTCCTTGTGTACCAATGGAGATGAGCTGCAACAAATGAGTGTGTATTTGTATTTTTTTAAGCACTTCCGGGGCAACTACAGCCATGAGTAAACAGATTAGTGTCGCAATTTGGAACCAAAACCAGTTAAAAGATGTTTGACTAATGAAGTTTTAACCAGACGGACCCAATAGGGAGATGGACAAATAAGCAGACAACTTGACACACATTCGAGCATAAATTCTGGGGGCGAACGTCGTCACGCGCCCACAGTTTGTCTTCTATTCTATGCGGGCCGTTCTCTTTTTACTCTTTGTCACTTTGGGCGAGGCCGAGGAGGTCACAACGACGGTAAGTATTCGACATTTTTGGATGGATCCATGTCAACCAGCGCCAGTCCCAGCAGCATACACAATCCAAGTATCCAAAGAGCAATATTTGCCATTGGGGCTGCGAGTAGGATCCGGCACCTGGATGAGCCCCCGAAGATACCGGAAGGGAACACTTGATCGTCAGGGCGGCGCGCTGCCTGCTGCAATGTTCTGCCGTTGTAGAACGTGTTTGTCCGGCAGAAGCCGCGCCGAGCAATGACAAACAATTTCCGAAGGTCGCACACGGAAAAAAAGACAATACGAAAGAGAGAAGACAGCAATTGCAGGCCTTGGTCCCTCACATACGAGCAAAGAGACAATTTGGCGGCTGTTGCGGTATGATGATGTCCATGTGTTGTGCTATGCCCATGGTAGGATCTCTTCTAGTCCAATTTAAAGAGAGATTACACAGATGATGATGCCTCCTCCTATGCCGCCACCGATGATCATGCCGTCTTGCTGTGGCTGTTGTCTGCCTGTCTGTATGCCAATGTGCATGAGAGGGTATTCCTCCTGTCTCTCCACTTTATATCAAAATTCTTTTTCAGTGGTTGCGGCTGTGGTGGTGGAATTGGTGGCGGATTCGGAGCATTCGGAGGATTCGGGTTCGGAATGGGTCGGAAGAAGAGAGAAGCACTCCTGAGGTCGAACGCCCCGGCGCTACGACTCTCTTGGGATAAATAATTTATTCGAAATCACTCATTAACGCGGTTTTCCACCTGTAGAACCCGATGAGGTTGATACCAAATGAAAAGAAAATAAATATTAAGATAAAAAGAATTAGAAAGATCCGCTCGACGACAGCCGCCAGCCAATCGTATTCAAGTTGCGCGAGATTACGAAGACTCGACGGCGATGCCAATTCGGAGTCGTCGCATGTCTCCTCTGATCCTCGGTCAAATATTTTAGCAGCTAAAGTCTTTTCTACTTTCCCTCAAGCCGCCTACGGGTTGTATAATAATTTGAAATGGATGTCTTCTTCTCGCTGTCATCGTCTTCTGTCTTTTTGGCCTGTTCTTTGGCCGCGTCCACCAGCTTGTACCAGAGATTTCTCCGTGTTTTGCTCTGTTGTGCTCTTTTCTGTTTCTCTTCCTAAATACCAATTGGTTCCTTTTGTCTTTTTATTTGCTCACAAAAGCTTTCCTCGCGTATGCTTGTTTCATAACCAGCGGCATCTCCATTTGGATTACTTTCGCCACCATTTGTGCCCATTTCATAATTCGAGGATCGGGAAAATGACCGATCAGGCCTAAACTCTTCCTTCCTTTTTTCCTAATTAGATGTACCTGTCTTTTGGATGAAAATAACAAGAGATGAGGCCAATGTCCCGAAAGAGATCAACAGGATCATTGAAGTATAAAACCATCCGATCAAAATGAAAGAAGACGTCGAAGGAATTTTATCTGAAACCATAAAAACGAGGATCGACATGGAGAGAAGAGTAGTTATCTGAAATAAAATTGTGGTTGGATAGGCATTGGAACCACCCCAAGACTAATTTTCTCCTCTCTGAGGTCGTTGATCGAAGGTGAACTGAAAATATCGGAAAAGATAAGAAGAAAGGAGATACCTGAAGAAACCGATGATTGAAATGAAAGTGATAATTGATGTGGGAATGATGAGAGAAATTATGTAATAGAGAGGCTTCCGCTGGACGAAAAGATGAAATTCCAAGAGCGTATAGTTATTGGGACAACAAGCGTATTTGTTGACAATTCGTCTGACTGATGACTTTTCTCTATTTCGCTTCTAAATGGCCTACCGGATGTTCCAATGACTTCCCATCCTTCGTTGTCGAGGCAGTTGCCCGTCCCAATACCGTAGTCCGGATTGTGGGCCACATAGTCGACTAAGGTGTTGTCGAATCCCCAGCTGCCAAACAAAAGTTGACATTTCTAAAGAAAGACGACTCAAAGAGCGATGATAGTCGACACCTGGAGATCAAATGGAAAAAATTTGAGGTTGAGTTTGCAGGACAATTTGTAGATGGTCGGATAGAGAAGCTCGACGAGGGCTCCTTTCTCCCGTCCTCGGGTCACCAATTTGGCACTCAGCAATCGTTTTGTGTATTTGTCATCCATTACCAGCCTAATTTCGTGTCTTTTTTCCATCGAACACATACGAATTATAAAGGGTCGTGTCGGGTATCCACAATTGGTCGAAAGGGACCAACACCTCGGTCAAGTTCAGGTGCTCGTCGGGATCCCATCCCAGAAACATGTCCACCCAGCGCTACAATTTCTCTTTTCTTCTGATTTTTCTGGATAAACCTACTTCAACTGTCCACGCATTGATTGTCATATATTGTTGTGGTTCATTCTAAATATTCGTAACCATGAACTTCTGGAAACGTACAATTTCAATGATTTGGTAGAGTTCCATCGAAAAATTGACGAGAACTGAAGGATCGCGGATTCTTTTAGGAATATATCCTCTGTCATATCTGGCAGTATCGATCTTACTCAAAAAGGAAAAGAGGAGAACCTGTCAAAGATTTCGGAAGCAATGTTGTAATGGACGGGAGTTTCGGATGTATAGTTTACCCAGGATTTACCTAGAGTCTCCTTTTTATGTAAAATACAGAACTTACCATAAATTGTTGAGAAAAGAAGCAATAAAAAGGCAACAGACATGCTTTACATGGCAATTCCAAGTACCGGAAAAATAGAATTCATGCGTGTATAATGTCCGGAAAAGCAAAATATATCCGAGACTAATGGCTCGCTCGATTACACAAAAGATGGGCAACGAGCGTCTTCATCGAGGCTGCCAATATTTTTTGGTGTCTCGTCTTCACTTGAGCCACTCAGATGAGCGCTCGGGCAGAAAATTAAAACAACCCGAAGGAGGCCCAGATGACACGTGTGTGATTTCTTATAGCCAGCGGCTTGAAACAACTGACAGATTTTGATAGGAGCTCAATGATCCCCGTCGACAGGGCCAGTTCCTTGTTCCGATTCCTTCGACATTCTGCCCCTTTTCTCGATATTATGATGGCTGTACGACAAAAAGCTTCTTCTAATCGTTTTCAAAAGGTTTTTCATACATATCTGCTCTTGACAATGTTGTTTCTCCTGTCTTATATATGGAGTGCCGTATTTTATTTGCAACCTCGAGTGATCGCGGTAAGACGCGCGGAAAATTTAAAATTCGAATTTACTTTGAAAAGATTATTTTTTTTCATTGGTTTCATACAATTTTTACCGCAGATTATTCTCATTTCTTTATAGCATTTCATATATCTAATTTCAGAAATGCTGAATTTATCTGGTGTAACAATTGCACATCCAGATGACGATGAGCTCGATGAAATGGAACAAATGGATGATAATAATGTTGAACGCGGAGATACCGACAGTATTTTCAAAGATTGTAAGTTTTTCGAATTGTTTTGCATCATTATGTTTAGTAGGAAACACTATTCATGTTGATTTCCATGGGATTCTAGTTGAACTCAAAGATTCTCCGGAGACTGATATATGGCCAGCATTATATCAAGTAAATTTTTGACCTCGAATTATAACTTTCGCTTAGGTTTCTATCAGTTTAAGCCAAGCATTACGTATTCTACATCAACAGACTTCAAATAACTCAGCAATAAAATCAGCCAATCGGCATGTCTTTCTTGAAGTACGAGCATATGGATTGCTAATGTGTGAGCAAGAATTATTAGCTGAATTTGAACCGAAAAAAGTAGGCAGTTTATTCATTTTTATTCGCAAATTTAGGAAACATCTGTATTAGCTAAACTTATATGTGAAAACAAGGATTTTCGACAAATTTACGTGAGATTACATTTTTTTTCCTCTAGCATCCACATTATATAGGCTTTATGGCAATGGTGTCAAGATCCGGAAGCTCAAGATGCCGGCGGTTTCAATGATTTAGCTGACGAATACGCTTCAATGCAAAGGATCCAAAATGCTCGCTCTGCATGCTTGCGTTCTTTTTTGTCAGGAGAACGGAAATATGGAATAGATGTCGACTCTCCATGTCCAGAAGAAGATAAAGATATTTTTGAGCGACATATTCGCATTGCATTTAGCTCAATTCGAAGCGGGAAAATTGATGAAGTAAGTCAGATATTATTTATGTTCATTTCTTTAGGCTGTACAACTTGCACATGATAATGGGATTCCCGCTATGGCGGCTCCTATAAAATTATATAAAATACTCGTGGATCCTTCATTGTCTTTGATTGATCCCCTTGAAGATAATCATCATATCTCAAAGAGATGGTTCGACTCGGCCAGAATATTTCATAAATTAATCGATGCGGTATGTTACCAGATTAATTTATAGTTGATAATTTAGCCCAAAGCTTCACAGCTGAATTATACACGGTTGTTATGGGCTGCCGTATCTGGGAAATTACAACCTCTTTTATCTGTAGCAACAAGAACTACTGATCGACTTTGGTGCTTTGCAAATGCAGCTGTGGTCAATATGTAAGTTTCAAACACCTAATAATTTCGTTCAATATTAGGTTATTGGAGGCAAGCACTGGTCAAGTATTAGAAGAAGTGCCAAAAACTGTAGAATCTATTTTTGCCGAGATTACAGCGGTAAGACAACTTTTGGTCAGTGCAATGTGTTTAGGAAGAAAAATCACCATATTACTCTATTTATCCGTACCTTGTGCGCGATGATTGGGAAGGGCTCATAAATTGGATGGTGGAATATGTTGACAGTCGCATTTCTTCAGAATCAAGAATGGATGATCAACTAATTAGATTTATGGCTACTCTTGCTACCATTGCTCGAATTAAACAACATCAACATGACGTAAACGTAACAGTTTTTTTTCACTTGTTTTTTTAGGAAGTGTCTGCATCAATTTTATTCACAATGCTTATTGATCAATTAGTTTCAAAATCTATATTTTCTGTCATTCCTTTTTATGCATCATATCTTCCACGTGATATTGCTAATGATAGATTAATTGATATTATGGAGCGTGAGAAATCTGGGTATTATATTTTTAATTGCAATTTAGATATTCGTAGCGATAAAAATCGAAAAGATTATCTTCATGCTTTGGAATCTTCCGATTTTGATAGAGATCAAATGGCAATTGTAGCAGCATCAGAAACGGTCCGTTCTTACTAAATATATCATCCAAAATTTTAAGGGAGATTCGCAGCCTATAACAAAAATAAACAATCTTCGCTGGCTTCTTTTAAATGGAGAACGTACCCTTGATAGTTGCGTATCACAAATTAACACTTTGGTCCGATATTTCACTTTGGACGATGACCATCAAGCATCTCTTGAAGTATTGACAGAAAGTGTTAGGTTTGGAATCCCAGAAAAGTTAGCAGGCGTCATAGCAACAGGTATTTCTTTAAATTTTGTATGGAAAATAATTTCAGCAGACAAGAAAACATTTCCTACTTTGTATGCCAGTAATATTGCAGAGTACGACTGCTATAGACTATTTTATTTTGTAATGATGTTTGACAATTTCTAAATTATTTATTTAGGAAACATACCCGGCATGCGAAAAATTATCTGAACAGGCTATTGTTATCCAAAAACTAATGCATGATGTCAAGTAAATATCTTTTTTTTTATATCGAAGATTGCGTTTTCAGATCTATACCCACCACATCTCAAATCACACTTTATGATAATCGTCTACTTCAGACTACGGCTAGAGAAGTGCAAAATTTAAATCGTGATACAGAACTTACGAGAAGAAAAGATACGGCTCAAATACTGAAACAGGTACGTGAATTTCTCTTCTAATTTTATAATATTTTTCAGAAAACTATTGAACTTATAGAAAAATTACTTTTACATAAAGGTTGGTACTGTAGCACAGATGAGGTGAGTCGATTCTAATCAGACCGGTTTTATATCATATCTACAGCCAGTACGCATTGAGGAACTAATCAGAGTTAGGAATATTTGCTGTTCAACCGTTATTGAGTTATATTTGGCATCTTGCCATGCTATTGGTGATCAAGATTCAGTAGTAGAGGCAGGAGTGCTCTTAGCTAAACCGAAAATCAATATTGAAAAAGTTAGCCGAAGACGATATTTTTAGTAAAAAAAATAATTTAGGTGCTCAATCGTGATGATCTCCGTCGAATTGTAAAGAAACTTGTTGATTTTACAAATACTGTATTCCGTTGATTGTCTTCAAAGTTGTTTAGTTTCCATTTTATAAATAATTTATGTCTCAAATCTGTCTGTGTTGATATGCACAGTCGACATGTGCTCGCGCTCACTAATTACCAGCCGCACCTGCTTGCGGCGTCTTTATCCATTGCGCAAGATCGTCTTGTTGCCTGTAGACCGCTTATTGCCTCATTTAAGGTGATAATTGTTCGCCGAGACCTTTGATGACCGCCGAGGAGACTCTGCTGACCTTTGACTTTATACGCAATAAACAGGTCATCCGAAAAATACCATAACATCATCACCAATTTGAGATTGGCTCCTAACGGGATATCTTGGCCTATTTCCCATCGGCATTGCCATCAGTGGCCCTACTCAATCAGACATTTTTTTCTCTTCTACTACGACCAGGATAACTATCTCGCACGCACTAATTCACGAATAGCACGCGACGTAAATCCTGTTCGCGACGCTCAAAAAACGTTTATTGCGCAGAAAAAAAAGTACGATAATGAGCGAGTGAATTTCGTAGAGGGTGGCCGAATCCTGTTGGTCTTATCGCGACAAAAAATCTGAATTTGAAGCAAACGACGATTGAAATAAAGTTCATTGTAGATCAGCAAAAATACCCATTGAATGTAAAGAAAAATATGAGACAGATCACTTTTTCATTGGAGTTTGTGAAGAAGATTGGCTGAGAATTTTAGCCAAATTAGCAATATATTCTTGGGCCATTTGAAGAGTCTCGAATTTGGACAATCGTCGGCCAGCATCGGTTTCGGGCAGTACAGTCCGCAGCTGCAAAGAGGACATTGTATTTCATAAAATGGCCGAGACACGAAAAACATCGGACTATCTCAACGAGACAGATATTTGTGTTCGTCAAATAGACTGATAATTATAAAAAGAGATTGTACCTTGTCATAGGCGACATTGAGAGTGTTCATTCGTCTTCTTTCTCTCTCATTGGCTGCTGTCCTTCTGGAATTATCCTTTCTTTTTTTTTTGGTTTATTCGACTTCATACCTGACTCGAAGAACTTGCGGCGATGGCGTCTTGTATCGTCGATTTTTCTTCTTTGAAGGCTCATCGTTGACTGTGGTGGAGACGACTGGAGGAGCAGAAAAACTGAAAAAAAAGAAGAAATAGTCAGTCAAATATGGCTGCGGATACCATTGAGGGAAGGCAGAAGGACTATGAAGAGGCGTCGGATAACCAGGATAAGGGATTCCGGAAGCAGAAGGGAAATACATCTGGTAGTTGTCCCAGGAAGCCATTGAATGTTTTGGGTACAGGGAGGCCGGGGGCGGGGCACAGACCACCTACCGTAAGCCGGCCTTGTAAGGCGCACATGTTGCGGTACGGAGGGCGAATAAATCAAAAAGAGCTAGCAGCCGTGTGACGACCGGGGACTCGGTTTAAACTGAACCTTTTAAATATTTACGAGGGGCAAAACTTTGACAACAAAAAATACAGACGGTCCTTCGAGAAGACAGAACTCCTACGGTCTGGAAATATGAAATCACACAGACTGGCTCGTCTTCCTGCCGCTGATTTATTTATTTATTCTAAAATATTTTCAATAATTGAAGGGTTAATGTTGTTAATTGGATAATCAAGGCGCGTAGTTTGCGTAAGTGTGAATGACGGAGGGGATAATCGGCCACCCAGGGTGTCACAGATAAGACCAGCTAATGAGGCCAACTGCCGACAGAAGTCCGTAATTATCTTCTGTTGCTGTTACTCCTCCTCGAATTCTCAACTTTCGTCAGTCTCTAATTAGAAAACTTTTCCGGCTTTGAGTTGGCCGCCTCGACGATGATGACCACCCGTTTTGACTAAATGACAAATGGCCTCAAGGCACGCGTCAAGGTTGACGACAAGACTCAATGGCCTTAGAAAATGACTACTTCTGTAGAACCACGAAGATCCAATCGAGTTGAAGGATTTCGCAGAAATGCTTGAGTGTTTTCTAAAGGAAATCCGGTCTTTCTACCTCTATGTTCAAAAATTTCTCTAGGGCCAACTACTTCGGGTTAGATAAGCGAGAATTCCATTTCTAGAGAAACTGAGGATGTCCTCGTATTCCTTTCGAAGAGCTCATTCTAACCATACACTCTTTTGTCAGAAAAGTCCGAATTTATGGAAACATCTGAAAAAACCTTTCAGCTCTTGTTGCGCCCGCATCCGTAAACTCTCGGCCGCCTATTTTCCTGACCTCCATGCTGCTCAAAATTTGTTACCGGTTGCAATGACAGATAAACCAAACTGATGTATTCGGGTGTCGCTATAACCATCTTTCCCTAACAGGAAGTGCCTGTAAGATTTGGAAAAAAATTAGACTAATTTCTGGTTTTTGAATTCGGAATATGCCAAGTTTCGTCGTAAATTTTGAGAATTTTGATAAGGAGAACAGCCCGTTTTTTGAAAATCCGCCTTCTGAAGTGGAGGATGCAGCATCCAAATTTTTGATTCTGAACTGACTAATTCTAATTCCAGTAATTTTCTAGTCTTTGACCCGGATTATATAGCATGGTCACGTTCATTTACCTTTTCCTAGAAAAGACGAATTCATCCATTGGTGCAGCGACATGACATGAGTGACCACGGTCTCGCAACGCCGCTTTCAATGCCGACTAAAAATTATGTGCTTCTTTCATCTTTTCCCACCCGAATTCATTCCTACAATTTAGAATCTTCCATTTATAAATTGCCTTAGTATTCTACAGTATTCTTTCAGAATGTTGGATCTAGAACAAATTAATCTTCCTTCTACGGCTGTTCAAAAGATTGTTGATCCATTTATTGACCCTGGAAATTTACTTCTGATGGATCGCGACCAAATCGAGGGTGAATTGAAGTAAGCGAAGTTATTTTTTTTTCATTTTTGTTGTTTTTTAGAGATAACTTGCTGGAAAGAGCTCGGGATAATACACAATTGCTATTCAACCGTATTTGGGAGCTCGATCGCAAACAAATTGACTCAGCTATTCTTGCAATTCTACCGGAACCTACTTTCAGAATTCCTAGAGAGAAAAAGGTTTCATTTTTTATTTATATTTTTTTTCTTGATAACAACCACAAGCGTTCATTATTTTTTTATTCGTTACAAAAAGTGGTTCATTTTACAACAAATAATAATAATTTTCAGTTACCAGAGAAGCGAGAAAAAACAAAATGGGAGGAATACGCCGAGAAGAAAGGTATTCAGAAGAAAAAGAAAGATAAAAAAGTATTTTCCAACATTTATAAGCTTTATTCTATTGTTTAGGTATTTAACGAAGAAACAAAAGAATGGGCACCTACTTACGGATATCGCCGAGCTAAGGACAATACGAATGATTGGCTTATTGAAGTACCTGAAGGACATGGTTAGTAATTTAGCCAAAAGAATATCTTCTTATTTTAAAGACCCTAATAAGGACTACTTTGCTGAGCGTGTTGAAAAGAAGAAGGAACGAGTGGCTAAAAACGAAATGCAGCGATTGAAGAACATTGCTAAACAGCTGAAAACAAAGGTTGTTTTAATTAGAAAAGAACAATGATTCAAATATTTCTAGGCCAAAAGTGGACCATCTCTTGATGCAGCTATCGGCGTAGGTGTTGCACCTGAGACCAAATCAAAGCAGCAGGTTAATTTATATTTCTTTCAATTATAAATGTATTGGTTCAGGTTCGATTTGCTGTCGATCGTGCAAAAGCGGCAACGGCATCAGTTGGAAAATTCCAAAAGAAAGAAAAGGGAGAAAAAGAAAATGTTAAAACAGGAAAGAAGAGGAAATTTGAGCCTAATGTAGGCGATCCCGATAAGGAAAAAAGTCGCAGTTTGGATATTCTCAATCGCTTGAAGGCCAAGAAAGCTAAAATTATTGAGGAGAAGGTGGCCGCCGTTGCTGGGGCCGAAAAGAAGTAAGTCACATTTTTCTTACAGTCAATATTAATATATTTTTCAATATTATAATTATCGCATTTCAGAGAAAAGAAGGCGCCTAAAGGAAAATCAAAACCTACTCGCCAGAAGAGTCAAATTCACCGTCAGCAGTGGTTTAAAAATAAGAAAGGTGATAATAAAAAGACTCGGGGAAATGTCCGTAAAAACAAAAAGTGAGCTGTATTGTTTAGATTTAATTATTTGTTCTTCTCAAATTGTTACTGTTGTTGTTGCCGATAAAAGGTTGTTACTTTCTCTTTCTCGTCCATGCTGTTTCAATAGTCGATGTGGCAAACCGTTCCAGGCTTGTTTAGATTTGGATGGGACCAGCTGTCCATCGCGACACCGCCGGGAATGTATTGATCGCCAAGTCTTGAAGCCGTTTCGTTGCTATAAAACATATTTTTGAAGCCGGTTATACAATGCTCATATCAGAGGGCTGTGTTTATTCAGGGACACGTCTGATTTGTCGTATTTACATGACTGATTCTGCTTTGTTGCGCCATTCGGCCTCTGCTGTCCCACAATCTGTTTTTCTCGCAGGGCGCGCCTTGTGTCAAGGAATGGCGGTCGGCTGTCGTTCGGTGAAACAAAAAAAACCGCTCTTTCCATCTATTTATGTCAACAGAACATCATTTTTTCTATAACTTCTTCCCCATAAATACTAGAATATTCTCTCTCTTATACACGATTTCTGCTAAAATGTCATGGAATTTTCTCGAGTATTTTGCAGTTGATCCGAAATATTTCGAAAATGAGCTCATGTTTTCGAAAATGTCGGTGGCCGGCCAGAGATAATGAGCTTCGTTAGCATTCGACTTCGGAGTTCGCCTCGTTTACTTTTCCCACATCGCGTGCCCTCTTATCATTCCCGCCAGAAGCCCATTCCCTTATCGTCGGCCTCCTTATCACGCCCTCGTTACCTCCCTTCTTTTTATAAAAATACTCCTGCAAAAAGTATAAAAACTGGTTAAATATGTTTATATTCCTTGCATTTTTACACTTGGTTGTTTTGTTGGTATCTTCCGTCGTTTGCAATTGAATGGTTCACTTATTGACAGCTCAATCAAGGCATAGCGCGTGACGAGGGATCGGATACACTCCTCTCCCTCCTCCCATAATAAAATATGACCGTCCCCGTTTACTCTTCTACTCAGACTATCGGCGCCTCCCCTGTCTCCTCCCCTCCCAGTGTCCTCTTCTCACGTACTCCTCCAAAAAAACACGGGTCAAAAGGCCGAGCCTGTTTTCCTTCCCTCCTCCTCTTCCTCCATTTCCTTCCGGTAGACATCCTCTCTTCCAGATGCCGCATAAGACGAACGGCGTCTCGTTCTTCAATCCGTCTGCTGAAAATTCACCGGCGTCGTCTCCTCCGACCCGCCCCCAACAGATCGATCCATTGGATCAGTTACGAAATTGTACAATAAGTGAGTGGCCCTTTTCTGATGGCCCCGGGGGGTGATTCATTCGGTGGGCTGTCTCGCCCGACGAGATGTCTTATTCTTCAGACAGTGGCCGTCGACTCGATTCCAACATGGGTAAGCCTTTGTTGTGATGTTGTCTCTTGTCGTCAATTGTTATCCAATCTGACAGTTATAATTGGCCTTCGATAATTGACATTTTCAGAGTCGGTTGACAGTGAAGTCTTCCAGACAGGACCATTCCAACATGCATATGCGATGGGCAATTATTCGGACAATCACCACGGATCGAATCCATTCGAGATCTCGACGACTCCGATCGAAGTCAACGAAAGCCGTAAACAGAAAGCATTGGAAATTAACAACAGGTATGTTTTTTGAACCAGGGCTCACGCGGCTTAGCATGTCCCTCTAATCACAAAATGGCTTCATCGGCTTCTTGAGCCGGATGTCCGCCCTGAAGCAGCTACTCTTCTATTCCCTGTAGTCTCCTTTTCCGTTTCAATTAAATAATTGTCGTTTCAGAGCCAGACTAGAGAGTCAGAATGACCAGTGCTTATCGCCGATGTCCGAAGAGTCTATTCCCCGATGCAAAAGTCCCCAACTTGTCGAGATGCACACTTTCCGAGATGCCGTCGATGTCAACTATCAGAGGATGGCCATTACCGGCGAAGAGCTCAGCGGGGTAAGTCGCTTTATCGCGAGACATCTGATCGCTATCAGGGGCCAAGTGTTCCCATAAAGGAGTTTATTAGGGTTTCTGACCAACAGATTTATGACCTGTCCAGACTGTCTTTGACAAAAAAAAGAGGAGACAGACAGGGTGTAAAGCGGGCTCTTAGCTGACGTATGTCGATGAATCCTCACAACGGCGCGAGACTTGTCTAATCGGATGAGCGTGTTCAGGTGCCCTTGGAAGATCTCCAACAAGCAGCGACTCATCTCATCGAAGCATTGAAATTGAGATGTGAATACATGAATCTGATCGGAAACTATTTCCCCAAGACGACGGAACTCTTTCTCTCAGGCGAATATCCAAATGACTTGCCCAAATATCGAAAGAAGAACACCGAAACCAGTAAGTTCTCCTCTTTTGTCGTTGCTTTTGCTCGTTAAGCGTAAATATTAAAATGGTTGGCCTCTTCAGACAAACAGCTCTGTAGGTTCTTTTCGAGATCTCTCCCACTCAGCACAGATTCGTGTCTCTTTCTCGCGCACTCTTCTATTTCTATCCTATTTTCCACTTGGAGATAGTGTTCGTATTCAGATCTGCCGCCACCGAGACGGGATTCCTCATTCTTCGGGCTCGGTAAACGAGTGAATCTAATTCTCTAATTCCAATTCTTCATTTTTTATTTAATTCTAACGCGCGTGAGACAAACCCCGGGAGCATGTGCATAACCTGTCTTCCACCGGCTATCGTAATGAGTGGAATAGCACCCGCATGACCCTCGTCTCCCCAACCCACTGGAGATCGAAATATTTGCAGGCGCCAATACTTCTTTCCATCCACCAGAACCGCCGGCGGATCATTGGGAATTAGAGAAGGAATTACCTGTCTTCGATAAAAAATACACCTTGAAAAGGAACAATGGAGTGGTAGAAAAGAGAGCAGATGGCGGTGATAAACGATATTTAGGTAGAGATTTGCGGAGAAGATGGCAAGGTCGACCCCAAATTCGAGAAATATTACATGAAAAAGGAGAAGTTCCTTCGGGATACAGAAAGACTGACGCATATGATTGTCGACGGGCCATTGTGAGTCGTGAAATTGGCAACAATAATCCGGCTTTTCAGGAAATCATTCTGTTACCGTCGTCTGAGTTATCTTCAGAACAAATTCCAGCTCCATGTCCTGTTGAATGAACTGCGAGAATTGCATGAACAGAAAGCCGTCTCTCACAGAGATTTCTATAATATTCGAAAAGTCGACACTCACATCCACGCGGCTTCTTCAATGAACCAGAAACATCTCCTACGATTCATTAAAAAGAAAATGCGCATGGAGGCAGACACGGTGGTCATGAAGGACAGGGACGGCTCACCGGTGACAATGAAAGAAGTCTTCAAGAGGATGAAAATCACTCCTTACGACTTGAGTGTTGACATGTTGGATGTCCACGCCGACAGAAATACATTCCATCGATTTGACAAATTCAACACAAAGTACAATCCCATCGGGGAATCTGACCTTCGCGAGATATTCATCAAAACTGACAACTTCGTCCAAGGAAAATACTTTGCCGAAGTGTTGAAAGAGGTATTGTCTGATCTGGAAGAGTCCAAATATCAACATGCCGAGCCGCGTCTATCCATTTATGGTCGAGGAAAAGACGAGTGGGACAAGTTGGCCAAATGGGCTTTGACCCACGATGTTTGGAGTCCCAATGTTCGTTGGCTGATCCAGATTCCTCGACTCTAGTTAGTTTCACAGTTTTTGTCTTTTATTTCGAGATTACAGTGATATCTACCGAGCAAAGGGAGGTATCCAGAATTTCGACCAGATTCTGGACAACATCTTCACTCCCCTTTTCGAGGTCACCAACGACTCGTCGACCCATCCAGATCTTCATCGATTCCTTGCACAAGTTTCTGGAATCGACTCCGTCGATGATGAATCTAAACACGAAGCTATTCACGTAAGTCAAAGACGACAAGAAGAAAAAAAGAAAGATTTCAGTTCACTCGATCGACTCCTGGCCCAGAGAATTACACCGATATGGAGAATCCTCCCTACAATTATTATCTCTTTTATATGTATGCCAACATCTGTGCTCTCAATGCATTCCGAAGGTCAATTACTCTTTGTAGCAATCATAGTAAAATGTCTTCAGAGAACGCGGTCTCCCGACATTTTCCCTGCGTCCCCATTGTGGAGAGGCCGGCCATGTCAACCATTTGCTGACCGGATTCCTCACCAGCGAAAGTGTTGCCCATGGAATTCTTCTCCGAAAGGTGCTCCTTTTCTATTAGATTCCACGATTTTCCATTCAGGTTCCTGTCCTCCAATATCTGTTCTACTTGACACAGACGGGCATCGCCATGTCGCCGCTTTCAAACAATTCCCTCTTCATCAGCTACCAGCGTAATCCTCTTCCCGAATATCTTCAAAAAGGATTGAATGTCTCCCTTTCGACCGACGATCCTCTCCAATTCCACTACACAAAGGAAGCCTTGATGGAAGAATATTCTATCGCAGCCCAAGTCTGGAAACTCAGTTCAACGGATATGTGTGAGCTGGCCAGAAACAGTGTCCTCCAAAGTGGATTTGAAGACAAGGTAGACTTTCACCCTGCGCAATAAAATGATTATTGAGTTCAGGTCAAAATCCATTGGCTGGGTCCAAATTACAAAGAGGAGGGCGTGTTGGGTAATGATGTCCACCGTACAAATGTGCCCGATATTCGGGTTTCTTTCCGCCACGAGGCCCTTGTCGACGAGCTGTGCAACCTGTTCCGGGCGCAGCACATAACCGACCTCAAGAAAACATCCCCATGAATTGAAAACGAGTTATTTTACGGTAAAATTAGTAGATTGTTGGAGAAATAAATTTTTTTCTATGGCTTGCGCTCTTCAAACTTTTTGTCGTGGGTTTCGCCAGGGAATTCAAGCTGGAAAAATGATTGTAAAGGAAAAAGCAGAAGGATTACCTGGATGTTGAGGGTGCCGATGTCATAAGTCTTCTTGGCCTTGGCTCCGAGGGTAACATACTCAGCCGGGATATGGTAGTTGAATTTTCTGTATCCTTTCTGGAAGACCACAATTTAAAGAAGAGTAGAGTGTGGCTCACCTTGTTTACTTTGGTGGCATCTTCGTCGCAACTGTGATAAAACGAGAGAACCGGGGTCATGTCGGTCTCATTCAATGGGAATCCATTTGTATTTCCTTCGACTGTGAACATTCCCGATGGGCCGGATAGACTTTCATCCAAAATTTGTTCCAAATCTACACAAAATATCTGCGCTTTGGTCTCACTCACCGTCTTTTTTCTTCTGCTGCACACGAAAAAGTCGAACCTTTACATTTTCAGCGGGTTTTCCGCCACAGAGAAGAGTTCCCTTGGCTCCGACGACGTGTTTGCTGGAAGAAGGAGCACCGGTGATGGCAAGGACGGCGACGAGAAACACAAAGAGAAAGCGCATGTCTGGACAGACGCCTGGCAACGGACAGCCTTATCGTCGAATTTTTATCAATAGTTTGGGTCAGATAGGACACAAACAACAGCGAAACATCACCAGTATGGACAGAAACGGAGAGAAAGACATTGGACCTGAGGGAAGCTAAACACAAAGACGACGACTGTAGATGGCCGACGAGTTGGAGCATTGGAAGTGAAGAGAAAACTGCTTCGTGTTCGACATAACCGTATTCATCCTAAAAATGGGTCATGGACGAGGAGAGCTCTCTCACATTGCTTCGTATTCCGAGCCCGGGACATCTGCCTCCGTGTTACAGAAGAGTGTCCCGAACGAGGCCAACAGTGTCTGCATGTTGTCGAAACCTTCAAAAGCCGGCAAGGCCTTCTCATCAAAGTTGTGGCTATCCGTTTGCCATTTTTGATAACCAAACAGAGCCGACTTGAGCGCGTCGGCTGTCTCTACTGTGTATGTAAGATCCTTCTAAACCAATTTTTAAGGAAATAATACAGAACGAACCACAATGTTGACGTTGTTTCTAAGATCTGGATTGAGAAAACTTCGGAATGTGTCTTCGAAGCATTGCTGTGGTGCCCTCTGATCTATTTTGTTCCAAAATATCTGGATATCTCGTTATTATTGGCAATAGTAGCCGAAGCCCACCTTTGCCATCATTTGTTGGGTTACGACCCCCAGAGTTCCATAGATAACATCCCAAGGAACTTGATCTCCTGGATAGACTAACGGTTCCTGAAGGAAGGAAACTGGATACAGGAGATTCCCAGCTGTTGGCTGGTAGATAATAGTCGGGTTGAGGATAGGAAAGTCAGGAGCATCGTCTTTGTCCAAGTGTGTACCCAAAAGGGTCAAGTCATAGTCTCGCTGGGATTTCAAAGTGCTGGTAATCGAGAAGAAATAGTCGCTTTGATTTATCCGCAACTGAAGTGGTTTTTTTTTTGTTAAAAGGTGTTTACTCACGTTTGACAATGGTCTCCAGACGAGGTCCTCTTTTGTTTTACGAGATGGATAACCGACAAGGAAATTGAGTCGATTGATCTCGGCCAAAGTGGACGAGGCATATTGACGATGATTCGAAACGAAGTCCTTTTTCGAAGTATCCAAGAATTTTTGGATCTATGCAAATAATTAATGAAGAAGAAAAGAAAACCTTCGAGATGGGAACATTCTGTTGGTTGATATACATCCGTTCGACGGCCGTGAGGAGGGAGACATCGGCAACACAATCTCTCCAACTGATAACTGGTGTACTCTCGAAACTTTAGGAAAAAGCGACAGATGAGAGGAAGCCAGTGGATACCTGAACTGGGTCCGAGGATCATAGGCAAAATGACGGAGATTGAGGGCAGTAACCGAGACGAAATAGTTGGCAAGAGCGCGTGGAGGAGTGGAAGAGAGCAGCTGGACCAATTGCAGAAGATAATCCATATTCTGGAAGAGTAATTGATAGATAAGCGAGTACACACCTCAATGGAAACAAGATCGTCATTTGTCCATTTGAAAAGGGATGTCAACTGGGCATTGAACATCTCCGAGAAACGAATCTGTAGCTATTTGTGGATATATTCTGACCTCTAATACCTGTGGAATAGTTGCCGATAGTTCTCCTATGGTCAAAGAGGTGACATTGACAGGAAGTGTCGATCGAGTAAGCTGAATGATCTTTTTTTCCAGAATAAAATAAGCGTACCCGGTCGATTTCAATGAAGAGAAATGCCACTTCGTCCAGTTGGTCTTCGACTTCCCGCGGGTCTCTCATCAGCTGTCGCGACACCATGTCATTGAGCAGATTTTGTCGGATCGACAGCTGTAGGAGAGGATCGACCTCATTAGGACTTGGATTTGCCAATCGGATCAGTTCTTCCCTCAACGGATCCAGTAATGGGCGAAGGTTGGGAGCATTTAATTTCAGGATCAGTTTGCTTCTGTCCGTCGGATGAATGTCCCTGCCATATTCCACCAGCGGGTAATCTCCTGCATACCAGTCCAACATTCCGTTGTGCCTCTCCCAGCTGAATCGGGGACCATTAGTGAGCCCCTCGAAAAATGGGAGTGTTTATCTCGGCGGGCTAATCCCGATCCGTGAGAGCCACTTATCCCGTTACCGTAATCTGCCCGATTGACTCACTTGTAGGTCTCTGGACGAAAGTCACATCCAGTCATTATGGGGCCGCAAGGGAAATTACGGAGCAAATCAAGCAGAGGATAGTTACCAATTGTTGCTCTAAAAATGACTGTGAGCTACGGAGAAAAGAATATCTACCTCGCTGGAGCATCCATACACGCCGAGTAGATGGCTTTGGCAAGACGCTCACTTCGCTGACCGACTTCCGGGGCAGCCGTGACGAGACCTGACAGAAATAGAAAAAGAGTTCGTCTTCTCACCGTAGACGGATCGGGCGACGGCTTCTCTCTGCTGGTCGAGGAAGTTCAGTTGCTTGTCCCGGGTCAGAGCGTGGAATTTGCCGCAAGCATAACGATAAAAATTGTCACAAGGAGGAACCGTGTCATCCATATAGGAAGACATCCGAAAGGCTGAGGAATAAGAAAAGAGGGGAAGGCACGGCCTACCTGTGTGGATACATTGCCGACTACTACAGACATTAGATTGCTTGCCCAAATTGGAAAATCCGTCCGAGGTGACGGCCCAGACAATGAAAAGAGCAATTGAGAGCATGAGAAAGAAGACAAAAAGGAGAGCCAGCCACATGGTGCACCGGGAACATCCCCTGGAAGAGTGGATTACTTGAGTCTTGAAGAGATAAATCACGTCATTTTGCCCAGCTCAATTACTAATTCCAAACAGTTCCATGGCCAGCCGACAGATTACGGTCGCGATTAACACAAGAGAGCAAACAATACTAATGGACCCGAGGGATGACCGCTACCGTACCTACCCTTTTCTTGAATAAAATGTCGGAAGGGGAAAGACATTCTTCCGAGGAGATGCGATAGGCGGCGGAGGAGATGAGGCTGCCTCCGAGATGGCGTCGACCGGCATGGCTCGTACCTCTATGATACTGTCGTCAGGTGGAACAATTTGTTGGGCATGGCGCAATTCTAATTATAAAAAATATATTTAATGGAAAGAAACCAGGGAAACTGACCTTCTGAATCTGGGCCCAGAGAGAGATCGGACGACTCATGTTCGGCAATTGGAGGAAGATTGGGTGGAGGAGTGGGCAGCGGGGACACCCCAGAAGGAGAGGAAACCCTCGACGTTTGCATATTCAAGCCATGGGAGAAGTAAAAAAAATAAACCGAGTAAGGATGGCCGATTCCGGTCAAAGAAGCCACTGATTGAGGGGCGATCCTTAATGAAAACACGCGCACCACCGTGCAAACATAGCTGACACCGTCCCTCTGACAGAGCCGAGGGAGCCAGTCCCTTGATCCGTAAAAAGTCACGGCAATCAAATGACCAAGTTCAATTTGTTTCATCGAAAAATAATCTGAAAACATAATTTCAGGCAGTTTGACTTTTTTTTGGATTAGGCGATATTCAAAATGCGCTCATTACTTGAACCTGAAAAAGGGAAACGTTTGTGCGAATTTCTTGTGCAAAAAAGAAGCAGAGAAAGATTCCCCTCTCGACGATTGCATGCGCGTTGTCGATTTTCTGGTCAAGTGTCTCTTTCCGGTCAGTTTTATATTTTTTTCCCACTTTTATTTTGATTTAGGTGAAAAAAGAAGAAATGGATAAGCAGCTGTCAGTTAGAAAAGTCGCACCTTTGAACAATGTCAATGACATTATTCAAGGCATGAATTCTCATCTTCATTTTAGCGTCATCAAAGTTTGTCGTGTATACTAGTTTCAATTTTTGTATAGGATCGAAACATTGCTACTTCTCGCGATTACTACATTTCCATCGCTAACACCGTGCGAGATCATTTAGTGAGTCGATGGATTCGTACTCAGCAGCATTATTACGACAAAGACCCGAAACGAGTCTACTATCTTTCGTTGGAATTTTACATGGGTCGCACCCTTTCTAATACAATGATGAATCTCGGGCTTCAAACAACTGTCGATGAAGCTCTTTATCAGGTATGGACCATGAGGTGCTTTTACCATAGTTTTTAGCTTGGTCTTGACATAGAAGAGTTACAAGAAATTGAAGAAGATGCGGGTCTAGGAAATGGAGGGTTGGGCCGTCTCGCTGCTTGCTTTTTGGATTCCATGGCTACTATTGGCATTCCTGCTTGTGGTTATGGTATGGTTCATGAGATACTTTTAACCATATTTTTAAGGCTTGCGATATGAATATGGTATATTCAAACAAGTTCTCGAAAATGGCCACCAGGTTGAACATGTGCTTAAATTCTCTGACTTTTGGTTATAGGTAGAAGAGCCCGACGATTGGTTACGCTTTGGAAATCCGTGGGAAAAGCCTCGCCCCGAATACATGATCCCAGTAAACTTCTATGGAAAAGTCGTTACTGATGAGAATGGAAAGGTTTTTGTGTTAGATTAATAATGCTTACTGATAAATTTCTAGAAGAAATGGATTGACACACAAATAGTCCTCGCAATGCCATACGATACTCCTGTACCCGGATATAAAAACAACATCGTCAACACGCTACGATTGTGGAGCGCAAAAGCGGAAAACAGTTTCCACTTGAAATTCTTCAATACTGGTGACTATATACAAGCAATTATGGACAGGAATAATGCTGAAAATATAACCAGAGTACTTTATCCCAATGACAACGTAAGGTTTTTCTTTATATGAAATGCTTCTCCCCTTTTTTTGCAGATGTTTGTTGGCAAAGAATTGCGTCTGAAGCAACAATATTTCTTGGTTGCCGCTACTTTGCAAGACATCATACGTCGTTTCAAGTCTAGCAAGTATGGATCGCGCGATGAGACTCGTTCGGATTTCCATTTGTTTCCGGATAAAGTCGCCATCCAACTGAATGATACTCATCCGAGGTATGGATCATGATGCGCTTTTACCATTCTTTTTAGTATCGGAATCCCGGAACTGATGCGAATTCTGGTTGATGTTGAGAACCTTCCTTGGGAAGAAGCATTCGATATTTGCTGTCGTACATTTGCATACACTAATCATACGCTGCTTCCGGAAGCACTGGAACGCTGGCCTGTATCCATGTTGGAATCGATGCTTCCACGACATTTGGAAATTATCTACGAGATCAATCAGCATTTCCTGGATACAGTTACAGCTCGGTGGCCTGGAGATTTGGAAAAAATGCGAAGAATGTCGATAGTCGAAGAGCCGGATCATCATGGAGAAAAACGGATTAACATGGCTCACCTGTGTATCGTATGTTCTCATACGGTAAACGGAGTCGCTGCTCTTCACAGCAAGATCCTCAAAGAAGATACCTTCAAATATTTTGCTGAAATATACGAAGACAAATTCCAAAATAAGACTAATGGTATCACTCCGAGAAGATGGCTGATGCTGTCTAATCCTTCTTTGGCCGAAGAAATTACTGAGGTTTGAGATAGAATTTTTCCAATTATAGCATGTGCTTCTTAGATGATTGGAGATGGCTGGATCAAGGATCTCGATGAGTTGCAAGCACTCAAAGAGTACGTTGAAGACGAACAGTTCCTGGAAAAGCTACGACGTGTCAAAGCTGACAACAAACAGAAATTGGCTACTTATTTGGAGAACCAATACAAAATTACAGTCAATTGCGACTCAATTTTCGATATTCATGTTATTTTTCCTATCGCTATGATAAGAAAGGAATTTTAGGTTAAACGGATCCACGAATACAAAAGACAACTGCTGAATATTCTATATGTAGTATCTTTGTACAATAAAATAAAGGAAGATCCATCTGTCAATATCGTACCACGTACGCTTTTAGGGATTACTTTATTATTTCAATTTTTAGGTACATTTATATACGGTGGTAAAGCCGCTCCCGGATATCATATGGCCAAGACAATCATAAGATTTATCACCGCTGTTGCTGATCTTATTAATAATGATCCTATTGTTGGAAATAGGCTAAAGGTATACTCTCCTCCTTTTGATTTATCTTGTGAGTCAGATCGTTTTTCTCGAGAATTATCGTGTAT
This sequence comes from Oscheius sp. DF5033, assembly GCA_964036215.1. NCBI lineage: Eukaryota > Metazoa > Nematoda > Chromadorea > Rhabditida > Rhabditidae > Oscheius > Oscheius sp. DF5033. Next base: position 5,463,124 of record CAXIWN010000006.1, read on the forward strand.
CTCTTGCTGAAAAAGTTATTCCTGCCGCAGACGTCTCTGAACAGATTTCCACTGCTGGCACAGAAGCATCTGGTACAGGTAATATGAAATTCATGGTGCGTTTTATTTTATACATATTTATGTTCGATATAGTTGAATGGTGCTTTGACTATCGGTACATTGGATGGAGCAAACGTTGAAATGTCAGAAGAGATGGGAACTGAAAATATGTTCATCTTTGGAATGAATGTAGAAGAAGTTGGGAAGCTCGAAGCTGATGGCTACAAAGCAGAAGATTTCATTTGCAAAAGTCCCTCTCTGCAGAAGATTTTGCTTCAACTCGATTCTGGCATTTTCACTCCTGAGCAACCTGACAGTCTCAGGGATATCGCAAACTCTCTCCGCTACAATGACCGTTTCATGGTTTGCGCCGATTTCGACTCGTATGCAGAATGCCAAGAAAAGGTTTTATTTCTATCTGCTCTTTTTTTTAAATGTTTGATTTATAGGTAGCAGCTACTTATCTTGATCAACACAAATGGTCTCAAATGGCTCTGATGAATATCGCTAGCACAGGCAAGTTCAGCTCTGATCGTACCATTGCCGAATATGCACGAGAGATTTGGGGAATAGAAGAGTTCCAGTATTCACTACCTGAACCAACTGAACCTAAATAATAGTTCACAATTTTCTTAATTGTATCATTTTATATATTTTATACGTTTGTACATTCGTCTGATAAAATAAAAGTTTTAGCCTGTATGCACCTGTTTATTATTTTTAAAAATCGTGTGTCGGCGGTGTTTGTCTTCCACCATGTTCCATAGTTGTTCGATGCCCGCTGTTTACGCAAAATGCGCGATCTGAACAACATCGGCTGTCTTCAATTTTTTTCTTTTCATTTATTCGTTTGTTCCGCAATCGTAGAACTTTCAGAATGCAACGAGGGCCCCAAGGAAAAGCACAGCCGAGACACTCTGTAAGGATAGAAAAAGTTGAGTCTGTACGAGTACTGGATGAAGTGGCGCGAAATAAACGGCTGAAACGGCAGTTAGAAGCTTTGGACCACGACAATGCCCATGAAGATCCACATGCCAACATAGTGTGGCATAAAGCAATTCCGAAATTTGAAGATAATGTGATGATTACAAGTGCTCCTGGTGGAAATCAACGAGGAAGAAAAAGAGAAGTTGCTATATCTTCAGATGAACCAACGACAAAGAAAAGAAAAAAGAAAGTTCGGCCTGAGTACACAAAGCAACGCTTCAAGAAGAATTTTTTGATGTTAGTAGAAGAAGAAAGTCAGGCTAACAAAGATGACCCATATCTTCGTAATGCTTTCATGAATGCGGCCGCACCTCCCTCTAAATTTCCGGCAAAGCACTATTGTGCTGCCTGTGGGTTTCCATCTAAATATACTTGTATTCGTTGTGGAGCTCGATATTGTTGTATTCGCTGCCGAGACGTCCACACTGACACGCGCTGTATGAAATATATTATGTGATCTCTTCAAAAAACTGGTAAATAAAATAGTATGTCTAAATTTATTTTATTCTCAGTTATCTCATAAGCAGATTTCGTTTTATGCCTTCATTTTATATCTAATTTTTATTACGAATATTAAGATAAAATGACAGTCGATGACAAACCGGTTGTGGAAAAAATCTCTGATGCTTCAAATAAGGTGTGTTTATGCTTTGATTCCATTTTATAGTTACAGGTTACAAATGTGTTTACCCAATGGTGGAATTTAACAACTGCAGAAAAGACACCTAAACCTGATCCCAGAAATATGGTTGCCGTCAAAGATGTATGTTTTACACTATTTCTTTTTCAACCGCTGGTTTTTTTATAATCATTATTTCCTCTAGCTCCCTCTCTACTCAGAAGATCAGCCTGCTGCTCCTTATCATTTTGAGCCTGAAGAGCCTCTTCCATTGCAAAGGGAATTTGCAACAGTTAGGAAAGCATTTAACACGGAATACGATAGAGTAACGGTTGGTGACTTTTTATATTTTCGATATTTTCAGCTTTAGGGTCGTTTTTCATTCGTAGATAAGGTTGCAAAGAATGCTGGATGTGCTGTTGCCAAGGTTAACTCTTATGTACAGGAGGAGTGGACTGTTTTGCCTAAGGCTGGTGCGATTACCGTTGGAGGAATGGCTGGTTTTGTACTAGGATTGAAAAGGTTCATACATTGCCTTGCATTTTTGCACAACTTTTCTTCTTCACTTAATTTATTGCAGAGGTATTGTCGGGCGCATTTTAACGACGACTACCGGTCTTCTCACCATGGCTGCTTTCTGTTATCCACATGAAACTGTCGATATCGTGAGGACTGGCATTGCTCATACTCAGCAAAAATGGCATGAATTTCAACAATGTACGTTTCTTTGACCATAATATGGATCCTTTATCTACACATTGTTTTTAATTATTCATTTTAGCTCCCGAGCCTGTACAGAAAAAGAAGATAGACCTCAGCCCTCCAAAGTAGAATGTTTTATACTAGTCGTGGCATGTAGATTATATTCGTATCCTATTGTAATGGTTTATGTTACAAATAGAATTTGTGTGCCAATTCTTATTGTTACTAGAGAGAACAATGTCTAGGAAAACAAAGTTTATTAACAAACATAAAATTATTAAAGAAGGCAATATGGCAGTGAGAGCATTGATTTGTAAAATCCTCTTATACAGAGGTCTTTTTAGAGATGAGATTTCATAAGTATGGAAGCACCTTTTGTAATATGGTAAATATAAGTTGGAACTATTTCTGACCCTCCTGTTCCAAACGTATGACATTGAAACATTTGGTGGGCAAAGCATCTCGGATTTCTTCCAAATTTCGGACTTCACGGGACAATTGATCAATTTCGTTTTTGATCTGAGAAATGCGTCGATCTTCTTCAGTCTTCGACGATTTGTGAGATGGCACCTGAAGTATTGTTACAAATTTCCTCGCCGTATCTTACCTCATTTTCGAGATCTGCCTTGGCCAACTGTTGGTCGATACCATCCAATTCCTTCTCTAATTCGTCCAATTCGGCCGTATTAACAGCTTCCAATGCACCTAAACAGGGAATTTATTCGCTAACGGAGAATAGCTTACTGAGTCTGTCGATGATCTTTTTGATAGAGTCGGCTTCAGCTGCGATGGTCGCATTGGCGTCTCTGGCGGCTTTCTCAGCCAAGGAGGCTTTCTTGACGGCATCCGAAGCTGTTTGTTGGTCGGTCTTGGCTTGGTTTCTGTATGTCTCCAACGTCGTGTTTGTATCTCGAAGATCTTCCACCAATTGTTCAACTTCGCTCTTCAATGTCTCAGCCGATTTCCTTGTGCTTGTCGTATTTTCCCGAAGTTGATCGGCCAGTTCCGTGACAGTCTTGGCATCTTCTCCTGCCTTTCCAGCCAATTCCTTGGCGCTGTTCGCGTCTTCCGAAGCCGATCCGATGTTTTTCTCCGCTTCAGAAGTCGTCTTCTCTGCTTGCTTGATATTGTCCTCGATTTCTCCCAATTGTTCGAGCTGCTCCACGGCGGCGGCCTTTGACTTCTCGACTCTCTCGTTGAATTCTTCGAGTGTCTTTAGTGTATTTTCGGCGTCTTTTAAAATGTCCTCTGCGACACGAAGTGCCTCTGTCGCCTTTCCTCGGGCTTCGTCGACCTCAGCCATCAGATTGTCCGAGTTCTTTTGCTGATCGACGGCAGCTGCCAGGTCGTTTCTAGCCTCGTAGGTGGCTCTTTCCGCCTGTTCCAAAATGACTTTATTGTTCTCGAGTTCTTTCTGGATGTTTTCACTGGCCACCTTGGCCTCCTCGGAGATGGCATTCGCCTCACTTTTCAGTTGCTGAGGGTCGACCTGTGGCAGTCGCACTCCTTCGACGATGGTCAGCTGTTCAGCGGCGTTTTCATTGGCAGCAGCGGCGGCTTTCTTCTGTTCTTCGGCCAATTCCAATGTCCGTTGAAGGGTGTCGTTCAACTGGGACTGACGGGCTCGCATGTCGGCAATCTGCTTTGAGACTTGTTCGCCTAGATATTAACAGATTACTTTCTACAATACAGTGGATATACCTCCGTAGATGGCACTCTTAGCCTCATCATGGGCCTTTTTAGCCTGTTCGTTGGCCTTTTTCGCGAATTCCTCAACGTCGTCGGCGTATTTTTTGTGTTTTTCTGCTTCCTCCTTCGTTTTATGTGCCAGATCCGTCATCTGCTGGCTCTGTTCTCCATACTTCTTCGAGGCTTCCAAAGCAGCTTCCAATTGAGTTTTGCCTTCAGTTTCGAGGAAATGAAGCGCATCGGTCAATTCTTTCTTTGCCTGTGCTGCAAAATTTTCCCCGTTAGTCGTCCGATTAGTTTACAAACCATTGATGATCTTCCACCGTTTAAGTCCTGTTTCAGTCTCCTCAACTTTGTCCTTGGCACCGGCGATCATGTCGTCGACGGATTTGACATTGGTCAAAGCTTCTGCGATGTCTTTTTTCAGCTGGGAAACTTGTCCGACCAGAGCCGAGTCGTCGGATTCTGGAATCCAGTTCTCCATTACCTAGACATCGAACTAACCCAATTTCTGGGTGACAGTTTCGTGGAGTTTCTTGACTTCTTCGGCGACCTCCTTGACTCGTGTGTCGAAGGTGCTGTCATTGACCTAAACGACGAGATTATACGGGGAAAAGAAGTTTGACATACGGGAGCGGGGTTCTCGATAATCTCGCGGAGAGTACTGTCCAAATTGTGGACACTCGCTCGGAAAGCATTGACCCTGGTCTGGATAAGGGTGTAACAGTCATCGCAGGGCAGGCAACCGCCTCGGATGTCGTATCTGTTTTCCATACATTGGTCACATCTTCTGCCTTCGATGTGATTCTTGCACAGACACTGCCCAGTCTTCACATCGCATTGTCGGGTCTCCGATCCGACAGGCTCACAGTCGCATGGCTGACATCCAGCAGCACCGAATCCAAAGTGGTACGGCACGCATTGATCACATCTGAACAGACCTCGAATTCTATTAGGGAATTGAGTTTACCTGCGGCCGGTGACACCTGGCTTGCAGTTACACTGTCCGGTTGTCACGTCACAGGTCGAGTCGACAGAGCCGAGAGGATCACAGCTGCACTCCTGACATCCGGTGCCCGAAGTGATGTTGTAGTATCCGACCTCGCACTCGTCACAACGATGACCAACGACGTGGGGAAGACAGCTACACTGGCCGTCATCCTGGCTACACTCCAAAACGGTGTATTCGTTGTTGGGTTTTCTGGTTCCAGGCGGATGACACAGACAGGCCATACAGTTGCCCTTCGGCTCCACCAAAGCATCTCCCCAATAGCCAGGCTTACACATTTCACAATGCGGTCCATTTGTATTAAAGATACACTTCTTGCACTCGCCAGTAATCCTGAAACGAATAATCCCAAATAGCACCCAAATATACAAACTTGTCACAATTGCCAATTGAATTGGTGTCGATATTTCCATTGCACTGGCACTCGTTGCAGTCAGTTCCGTTTTTGGGGGAACCGAAGAATCCATCAGCACATTCGTCACATCTGAAAGAATTCCGTCAACCCGTTCAACCGTGTGCATACCGCCGTCCGGTGTATCCTTGAGGACATTCGGTACAGAGGACATCTCCATCAGTATGGAGAATACAAGGTCCATCAGCTGGACAAGGACATCTTTGACAATCTTCCGGTGTTCCGGCCAAGGCATTTCCATAATATCCTCTAGCACAACGCTCGCAAGTGTCTCCGGCTGTATTGTGGTCGCAGATACAAGCTCCGCTTTCGGCGTCGCAACTGTTCGAATGACCGTGGCAGTCACATTGAATGCAGCGGTCGAATGGCCCTCCATACTTCTTCTCTCGGCGATAACCAGAAGCACACGACTCACAAAACTGTCCCACAAATCTAAACAATCCAATATATTTCATCTCAAATCCCAACCAACCCTTCCAAACATTCACATTGCTCAACCCATTTGGCCTCTCGAGGATCGGCGGCGGATGGGGCGAGCCCAGCAGTTCCCAGATGAACATTGGACAAGAATCCGACGTCGTTGTGAGCATAGGTGGCTCTGATCTTGAGAGCGGTCACATTAGAAAGAACACCGATAAAGTCGAGCTCGTTGAGTCTCGGATGCCATTGGAACATCGGGTCAGCGTGGATACGGAATCGGTAGAGTTGAGCCTTGGCGCTGGGTGTCGGGTTCTCCTGAGCGAAGATAGGCAAAGACAGCTCCTGTCCACTGCCACCGACAATGACGATATCCCTGACACTGGGACGAGCTCCCTGTTGGCTGACGCGAAGAGAGAACAAGAGATCTTGGTTGTAGGATGACCTCTGGTCGCCAGTGAACTCCTCGGGAGCCACGAAGTAGACTGGCCCTTGCCCTTCACGGTCATCTGCAGCGATGGCATGCTCAATCTCAGCCCATTGGACATCCTTCGGTCCGAGATGGGAAGATCCACTCCATTTCTGCTTATCTGAAAAGAATTGTTCGCTGAATAAAAAAGTAAATACCTGATTCAAATTCACTGGAGATGTTCATGGCATAATAGCCGGCACTCGTAGTACAGATGGAAGAATGACCGTAACAGAAACATGGAGTACATCCGAACTGGTTGTCAAGAGAAAGATCGAAATATCCGGGTTTGCACTTGTTGCACTGGCGACCCTCGACATTGGCCTTACAGGTACAAATTCCTTGTTTGGGATCACACAATGGCTGATTGTTGAAGGATCCAGCTGGTTCACAACCGCAGTCTCTGTAGACATTTGTACAAATTAGATGAGTGACCTACTTGCAACCGTTAGGTCCAAAATCGTAGAATCCGTCGAGGCATTGGTCACAGTGTCGGCCTCCCACTCCCGGTTTGCATTGACACTGACCGTTGCTATCGCATTGAGAAGAAATGGATCCAATCTGCAACAGATTGTATAAATTCTCTGAGTTTGTTCCTTACTTCGTTACATCCACAAGCAACGCAGTAGTTGTCTCCTTGGCGTCTCCAGTGGTTGGGCACACACTCCTCACAATGTACTCCTTGGGTATTACCCTGGCAATCCACACAGTGTCCTCCATGTCCGGTTTCTTCGTACAATTTGGCATCGAAATAGCATCTGTTCGAGAGCTGAGAGCAGTTACAGGCTGAACGACAGAGAATGACAGCAACAAATGAGGCTACTCACCGATACACTCATTGGCTTCGTTAGAAGTTCCCGGTTTCCAGGGTCGGTCATTGTAGAAGGGCAGACACTGGTCGCAATCTTCTCCCATTGTGTTGTGCTCACATCGACATACGAGCTTGTTGTCTCCAGCGACGGACGAAGATCGAACACATTCTGAGGCGTGTCCATTGCACTTGCATCGTCCTCCCACGGCGATGTCAGTAATCGCATAGTAATAACTCTTTCTAACTTGCGGATCTCCGTAGACCTCATCTCCGAAGGTGTTCATCCTTGACAACATGATCATGATCGAATGGGCTGTGACCCAGTCTTGGAGGACTATGCTGTCTTCAAAAATGTGGGCAGAGGGGCGACCCTCGAGGGTTGAGAAAGCGATGTTTCCACCGGTGATGGGAGAAATATCGGAGAACTCCTTGGTGCACTGGGCGACGGCTTCATTTCCAGGGAGGATGGGAGCCTTGTCGGGGAGACCGTACGTTGAACGACAGGACCCTCTGAAAATGGACATCAGAAGTAAAATAATGGCCAGTACGAATAATATTGCCAGGGGATCCATTCTCCATCAGGCGAGGACTTCTTGTAGATGACAAAAGATTCTGGGCGAGGAGATTGGAATTTGATCCTCACGTAGGTGATGTCGTATCGCTTGCCTAAATTGTGATTAGACAGTCGAACTGATGAAGAAATACCCAAATTGAGAGTGATGTTGACGGTGTTTGGGAATTGAGCTCCCTCGTGCATTGTGGGCGACATCCAGGCCGTTTCGTTGTTGTTGAAATGGAAATCCGTAAGATAGGATGCCGGGTGAGCCAACTCGGGTACACGGGCATCACACGTTTCGCAGACACTTCTCAACCCAGAATGTCCTGTCTGGGCACAATATCTAAAAGAGTAAATTACATAAAAAAGGGCAGAGCGAGTCACGTCGTCGGTCTCTTCTCTCCACAGGTGCTTGTCACCTCAACTTGTAGGTTAAAAACGGCATTAATAAAATCGGGAACACATCGCTGTGGTGTCCGCGTGTCTCTGTCATAACACGGATTTCCGTCTAAAGAAGAAAAGTGTATTGTATTCCAAATAGAAAACATTACCTGCTCCATAGTGATTAGGATCGACGGAGGGATAGAGCTCGGCTGGCTGGAATTGAGCCGAGCCGAGTAGGGCCAGCAAGAGAACGAGCCTTCTGGTCATGCTATGACCATCTACTCGTGGAGGATGGAAAACGAGAAAGCGGACAAATTAACCGGGAAAAAGCGACACTACCAGTACGACAAGGAGCTACCTGAAATGGGAGAGTGTAAAAAGAATGAGTTTGCAAAGAAATACTCAAAAATGTACAAGATTACGAATGGCAGGGAAATTGATAAAAATGGATGAAATATGGTGCGAGAAAGTAAGAAGCAAGAAAAATGAGTGAGGCGGAGGCAGGCAAGGGTCAGTCGAGTTGACCAGAAAGAGGAACATAAAAAGAGGCGACTTATCAGAGGAAGAGAGCCATGGCAAAGGGGGATGCTTTGATCGATTGTCGTTATCAGGGGGTCAGTCGGTATCGGGAGATAGTACAATTGGAGGAAATGCGCGGCGAGGGGTCCCTCTAATGGTCAGCCGGGTGTCTTCCCGTCGCCTACGGCCAGAAGAGCAGAAGTTGTCGCCGTTCAATCGATAGTAATGACATGTCTTATGAGTCAATAAGACGAGGCTTGTACGGCACGCTTGGCCAAATATCAGGCTGACCGAAGGCACGGCCGCGTGAAGGACCGCTGCCAGCTAACACAATGCTCCTCCACTTCAAACTTATCCTCGGTGTTCGCTTTGTGTTTCCCATAACGTGTGTTTGAGTGAGAAACAAACAACTTTATGAAAGGAGTTGTACGATATTTATGAAAATAGAAAGAGGCTGGAGGACAAGTGAGACGAAAGGAGACTGTACTCTCCGAAGATGTCGATTAGAATGATCGAGATGGGGAATTGAGGGAGGGAGGACCAATGAAAAAGATCGCAGCTGCGGCTACAAAAAGTAGAACATCTGTGGGCCGGCTGTGGACGGTGCGGATGGACGAACCAGCACAAGGAGGGATAATTCGGAATCGCCAAAAGAAGAAGGAAGAGGAGGTGGATAGGGAGAGTCAGCTGGGAGACAAGGGCAAACAGTCCGACCTGACCTCTATGCGAGATAACGCAACCAACAGACCTAGGCCGCAATTAGGAGACTACCGCACTCGACGGCTTGATCTGTTATTTAGTAAGCAACCGTCTCCGACCACATTGATTTTATTGTTTCCCATCGGCTCGATATCCGAATTGCGCAACTGGGTTGCCTGCTCGCCAGACGGCCTCCTGCTCCTTCTACTGGTCACTGCTCTCTCCCTCCTCTTTTAACCCGACTGTCGTTCTTATAGGAATTTTGATCATTTGAAGAGTAACTTGGGTAGAAAAAATTCAATATGTAAGAAACGAGTGGACAAGAGGATACGAAAATAGGAAAATGTGTAGAGGCCGAGAAGATGGCGGGTCAAAGGCTCGGGTCGGCAGCTGTTACACTCAAAAACGGTGATCCGAGACGCTATTAATCGAGCTCCGTGACTCACCTGCAAGATTCTTTTAGGGATCCAAGAAGTTGAGGAGAAAACGACGGGCGCAGGGGTCAACAGAAACTGTTAGTCGAGCAGATTATCGAACTTTTGAGGCATTTGGGTTATATATTTATTAAAGACAAAGAAAAAAAATGAAAAGTGCTGGGAGTATCACTGCTGGATTGCACTTCAAAGTGGACGGGATATCTATCAATCGAAATGACTCAGTCGCTGTAAAACTTTTATGTCTCAAGAGACTTCCACTCTGGCATGAGGCCTTGTTTAGAACAGTTCTGCATTATTTGCAGCGGTTGCTTTTGTGATCTTTCAACCTAACGGTAACGTGCATCCGATTGATTTTCGCAGAAGGAACTGATCTCCGTCGCATCTTCTCATTCCATATGGCGTCTCCGAGTGACAATCGATGACATGAAAAGTCTCTCACATTTTTATTGGCATTTGTAGAGTCCCACGTATTAAATGTCTGAGAAGGACTTTAACTGGCACAGGTGTCTTTTCTCGAAGAGTTCATCGTCCTCGATATAAAGGAGTTTGAGCCCATCGATCGCAGCTGTCTCTGATTACCAACAACTTCCCTCTTACATCGGGCCAGTGTAATAGGCCGTTGGATATCCACACCCCCTTGGAAAAAGAGGATGACCATGATCCAGAAGAAAAGACCAGGAAGAAAAAAAGAGCGAAACATCCAAACAGGAGGTTCTGTACATCGAAATCAGGGGATATTCGATGGCAGACGAGAAACAATAGGATAATCTGCCTGCTCTTTTGGCTGCACTTACAAGTCCACCCCCCTTTTTCTGATATTGTCTAATCTGTCACCCCGACAACGTATCCTTTTCTCTGTCTCTTTGCCCTCGAGCCTGCAACCTAACCTATCCTCCGTTTGCCACCTTTCACCAGCTGAAAAAAACGCCCGCAAACCTCTTGAAACGCGAGAGTGATACGTGGCATCTCGGCCTCTTTGAGTTGCGAGGTCTCCTTAGAACTGAGATGTTCGACGGCAACCACAATGAATGTCATGGAAACGGCTCTAATCAGAGATGAGCACATGCGGAGAACACTGTTCAATCAGCATCACTCACCCCCCTCGGCCAGGTTCACTTTAAATATAAAATTGTTCGAATCATTAGCAAGTAGATTGGCCAGAGACGAACCGTCCCAGACAGAGTCTAATGCACTAGACGGCGAGTCATCCAAATGAATAAGCGCGTATACAATGATGCCCTGGGAACGCTGCCCTCTCCCTTCCGGCTTTTCTGGCTCTCCTTTCGCAATCCACAATCGATTATGCCCATCACCCCCAAATAAAGCAATCCAGGTGGAGTTGATCCAAAAGCGAACTCCGCCTTCTGTTGCCTCTCGACACTTTTCCTCCCTATGAATTCTCCGAAGTTGTTGTTTCCGGTAACGTCTGCGTCTCTTCTCTCTCGGAGGGCGGGGCTTATGTTTCGGACCAACTGGCCTACTGCTCATTGCATACGCAGTCGCTCCGAAAGCATGTCCGTGTCTCCTGAAATCATCAAGAAGATTGAAGATGGATACCAGACCCTCCAGGTACCGTTGATCTCTTCTATTCCCTTTTAAATTGAGATGTTAGTGGAGAGGGAGGCCTTCTCTATTATTTGCCAGGGTGTTCTAATGGGGCTTTTAGACAAAAGATCAAGGCCGTGTTCTTACCATTAAAACAATGTTCTATGTCCTCTCACGTACGGTTTGTCTGAGCACGTAGACAATCACGTCCCAGGTCAAACAGTTTGTAACCTGGCCGAAAAGACTTTGTGCATTTCAGCTTGAGCTTTTGTTTGCCCGCGCAGTTCATTGATTCCTCCAATTTGTTCGCGCTGCTTGCCAAAATCTCCGGGAAGTGAGGAAACGATCGAGTTTCAACGGCACATTGCGTGTTATCGAGAGCATCCGTTATCAGGAAGGTGTAAATCCGGGACACTTCGGAACAGAGAAACAATGCCGTTTTCAGAATGCCAAGGACTGTCACTCTCTGTTGAAGAAGTATCTGACCAAGGAAGTCGTCGACCAGCTCAAGGACAAGAAGACCAAGCTTGGAGCCTCTCTCCTCGATGTCATTCAGTCCGGTTCGTTTCTGCCTTCCGGATGCATTTCCAATAACCACATGCCGCCCCGAAGAATAGTGTAATCTTCCTGGGTCAATGGCCAGCTCCCCGGGGGAGGACCCCGTTCCACTTGTTATGGCTGGCCGAGTTGTTGTGACTGTACCTACCAGTCTGGCAATCATTGTTATTATGGATACGTCGTCTTTTACAAACAGGTTTCAGGAGTTGCCAACCTCGACAGTGGAGTTGGAGTCTATGCCCCTGATGCAGAGGCTTACACTCTCTTCAAGCCCCTCTTCGACCCTCTCATCCAGGTTCATCAATTTCCACCAGATATCTAACTGTTTTTCAGGATTACCACAATGGATTCGGACCCAACCAGAAGCAGCCCGCCACCGATCTTGGAGAGGGAAAGACCTCTCAGCTCGTCGACCTCGACCCCGAGGGCAAGTTCATCAACTCGACTCGCATCCGGTAATTGTATTTCTTCTGTTTCCCATCAATGGAAAATGTTGAGATGCGGCCGTTCTCTTGCTGGATATCCCTTCAACCCTTGCCTGACCGAGGCTAACTACCTCGAGATGGAGGGAAAAGTCAAGAAGATCTTCGAGAACATCAACGATGCCGAGCTCCAGGGAACCTACTACCCACTCGACGGAATGACCAAGGAGATCCAGACCCAACTGATCAAGGATCACTTCCTCTTCAAGGAGGGTGATCGTTTCCTCCAGGCTGCCAACGCCTGCCGCTACTGGCCCAAAGGACGCGGTTTGTTGCCCACTGCCGGCTATTAGATGACAGCGGTTCAGGTATCTTCCACAACAAGAACAAGACTTTCCTCGTCTGGTGCAATGAGGAAGATCATCTCCGTATCATCTCCATGCAAGAGGTATTTAAAATAATTAGGATCGGCTTCTAATGAAATGATTTAGGGAGGAAACGTCGGACAGGTGCTGGAGCGTCTGATCAAGGGAGTCAAGACCATCGAGGCTCAGGCCCCCTTCAGCCGTGACGATCGTCTCGGATGGCTGACCTTCTGCCCATCCAACCTCGGAACCACCGTCCGTGCCTCTGTCCATATCCGCCTTCCCAAGATCTCTGCCAAGCCCGACTTCAAGTCCATCTGTGACGGACTTAAGCTCCAGATCCGCGGTATCCACGGAGAGCACTCCGAGTCCGAGGGAGGAGTCTACGACATCTCCAACAAGGCTCGTCTCGGTTTGACCGAGTTCGAGGCTGTCAAGCAGATGTACGATGGAATCAAGCACCTTATCGAGCTCGAAAAGAAGGCCTAAGCACACACTCTCTCTGTCTCTCTCTTATTCAGTATCACCGGTTAGAATAGCATAGTCGCATTTTTTTGCTGTTCTCGTAGTTCATCCCCCTTTCCAATCGCTATTTTTATTACCTAATAAATTATAATACCTCCAAATTGAGCACATTCAAAACAAACAAAAGGGCAGAAACCACTTTACAAAGAAGAGCAATCGACTCCTCGAAGGAAATGGCCTGATCCGGTCACTTTTTTGCAGCAACAGCTGTCACCCTCTGTTCCTAGTTGCCATGCATTTTCTCGAACAACTGCCAGGTCACCGGGGCACGAAAAGAATAATCTTCTCTCTCTGTTCATTGATTTCAACTTTACACAGAAGCTTTACACGCAACAAGCCAACAGCTTATCCCTTGGATAATTCTCTCTGATAGACATTCGACGACGGTTGTTATCATGGCGGCTGAATCACCCAACTTCTTGGGTTCCCTTCCATCTGAAGAAGCGCTTTGTCCCATCTCAAAAATTGTAAACGAATCGAAGCAGGCGATTGACGAGTTCTGCTGGGGCAATAGAGACTTTGACCAGGTCCGCGAGCTTTCCAAGGAGACGATAACCGTTTTGGAGAGGAAATGGCTGGCTTGTCACGAGGCAACTAAACTTTTAACAGAAGAAATGAACGTTTTGAAGAGGGAAGAGAATGCGATGCTTTTGAATGAACTAGGGGAGAAAAAGAGTCGCTTGGCCCTGAAAATGGTCATCCTGACCGATGCGATTCGTCGACTTCCTCTGCATTTAGACGACTATCAATAAATATTTTTGTCATCGAATTGGAACAAGAGAAATTGTAGGACTCCGATCATGGAGCATCGACTGAAATTGGGTAAAGTAGACGTCGGCTTGATTGGTCGCGTTGAATGACAACTGCTCTCCGGTGGTACTCTTCAACTGTCGAACCGGCGTCGATTCCTTCTTGCACAAAAGCCAGAATCCCCACTTCCTCAGCTCCCTTTGCCAAACTTGTACTTGGCAAACACAGACAATCGGAATTAGAAATCCATATCTGTAGACAGTGATTTTGACAGGACAGGAGAAACTTACACGACACAGAGCAAATTGAAGGCGGAGAAGACGAGGATCAGTGCCCTTGGATCATATTCAAAGTTGTGGACCATAAGGCTGATTGCACAGGCGAGGGAAAAGATGAAGATGAGCAGCTGGATCTTGGCCAGGAGCTCGGAGGTTTTGATGTTTTCTGCTATCTGAAATCGCTCTGAGAGCGAGTATCGCTGAATCGTTGTTCTGTTTAGTGTTTCTCTATAAAACAGTCGATTTGATGGGCAAAAGGAATAAATTACTTGTGAAGACGTTTGTTGTACCGATGAACGAGGATAAGTCCCACGTAGCTGAAGATATTGATGGTCAAAACTACGACGAATATCAAGATCAGGGAGACATATCCTGGAACGAAGTTTCTTGTCATAATTGAGACTTACTTCCAATGAATAGGAAACTGGACAAAATGCTCATGGCGATAAGGGACCCGATGTCCACCAGCGGGATCCATACACGGATCTTCTTCTCGTAATCACTCAGGAAATAAGAAGCACAACATCTGGATCCAAGATTTCATTTGACTGACAGTCGTCTTACCGTTCGAAGAGGAATGCGGGCAGAACATAAAATGAAAGGAAGTGACACCCGGTCCTTATAAAATTGGCAATTTCCACGGTAGTATAACCTGTAGATTAAAATGAAATAAGAAGGAAGATAAGCTTACCTAAATGGAAGAGATCCAGTTGTTGCATAATGAGAAGGAGACGGGCAAAACAAGAGAAAAGATACTGGGCAGTATAGACGGCGACGATGAGATTGGCATTCCAATGGAATATTCGATGCTTGAGATTAAGAAGGGAGATGATCACAATTGGAAGGAAACTGAACGAGATCTGATTAATTATACGGCAGAGATACCTGATGAAGATAACAATCGTCTCGACTAAGCAAAGCGTGTTCACGATGACTGTCCATCCTACTTTTTCGAGATCATCCGAACTCAGATGAGTAAAGAATCTCATTTCGAAGAGGCTGATTGAGGGCAGGGGATCCGATTTCAGATCTCAACTGAACTGAATTATAATGGCGAGAAAGGCGTCGACTGCTATTATTCGGTTAGCGACCAATTCCCAGTTTAAAATTTGATAAATATAGAGAGAAAGCACATTTTAGCCGGCTGTCACCCAGCTCAAATTGGCAATTAACGCCTTCATCTGGCTTTTCGTCATCAATAAGAATATTTATTAGACTCAATGAGGATCAGTTTAAACGATTCTTAACAACTTCGATGACTTTTTGACTGATGGGATTCTGAACCAGACAGCATTTCTTTGGATTTAAACAGCACTTCTCGACTTTTCTAAGACTTGGAATGAGAAGAAACACAAGGAAAAGACTTACTTGTTGACAAGAGAGGCCACTAGTCCTGGTTCCTTGTCTTGCATCTGCTCGTTGTGCTCATTCTCGTTCTCCATCTTCTCGTAGGCGACGTCTTCGGATTTCTCAGAGGAAGTGAATGGAACTTTCATGACTGGAGGAGGAAGAAGAAAAGTTGTATCTGCCAGAGGGAGATAGGCAGCCGCTTATATCTAGCCGACCGTGAGACCGGTGTAAAGGGTCGAACCAGATAGGCCACCGTCATTTTCTTCTGTCGCCAGCGCTGACTCATTGCCACCTTGCCCCTACAAACAGGTTCAATGCCGCATGCGATGGCGTCATTTCCATCTGATTCAGTCACTCCACGTTACAATAAGATAGAACTCTTTATTATGGGCTGTATAACACTTTTTATCCATAGATGAAGGTGAGGACGAGGATGGCGGCCAGCAGGAAAGCGAGAAGATAGTCGATGGCCCGGCCCAAGACAGGAAGAGACGTCCTCGAGGCCAATTGCAACTGGTCACAGCGAACATCCATCGGGCGATCAGTCAAGGGACTAGTAGCCACCCAACTATCACGCGAACTAATCTAAACATCTCTTCTTTATACATAAAATGATCAGAGACACTGACCAAGTAAGAGAGACGTTCCATGCTCTCTTCTGAAATCAGCTTGGCGTCAATGGCAGCCGTCCAGGCAGGCGAGATGTCCAATCCTCTGTAGCGGTCCGTCTCCGCCGACGTGTTCTCAAATCTTTGGGCTCTGCGAAGCGCCGCCTCCAGAAGACTCTCTGTCACGATGTCCTTTTGTCCGTTCTCCTTTGCAACGTCCACCATATCTTCCAACTCGTCCCTCGTCCATTTCATTTGCTCACGATCTTCTTTCATTCGAACATTTCTCTCCCGAGCAAAGACCGTCGATTCCGTGTAGAATGGGTTTCTTCTGTAGTTGTACAGAATGTTTCCATCATTTCCGCTGAAATTCAAATGTTCAAGTATCCATCTCCTCACTTGGCTAGAAGAAGTCTCTCGTCCATTTCACGCGCAATTCTCGCCGATTGATCGAGTTTTGCCAGATAGGCCCATCTCCTCGGATTCTAATCACAATTAGTCTGCAAAATTAAAACAAACCTGGACAGCTTCAGATGTCTGATAGGAGGCACACATTTCTTTCGACAGAATTTGCCAATTGTAGCTGGCGTCGCCCGGGCTCAATGTCGCTGTCGAGGCGAACGAGTCTGTACTCCAGCCACTCAGCGAGGCCAACGACTCCATCGAATCCGAGTCACACAGACCGTCGGCTGCCGGGTAGTCGTCCTCCTCTTGGTCATACCCTAAAATCCTCTATCTCTCAGGGTTAAAACCCTGACCGATGTCCGTGAGAGTGGCCGTGTTCGCCGCCTCGTTGCTGTAGACGCTCCGGCGGATCTTCACTGCTCCAAGATGCTCGTCCACTGCCTGGTCATCCGAAATGACTTTGAAACAAAATTCATTTGCATCACAGTATTTCTCTCTAGCTGTTAAGCTTTTTCTGAATGTAATTTAAGCCAAAAAGATAGTGGCAATTACCGTGGAAGGCCCCTAGGACTGAAGGAAGCAATTTCGACGGTCAGAGGGTGGCGGACTCGACAGATGTTGTATTCGAGAAGAAGAGTCGGTGGTAACTGAACCCGTAAACAATTAGAAATCAGAAAAAATTGATACCTGATTGAATTCGGACAAGAGGATACTGTAGTGACTACTGAGCAGCTCTGGATAATTCGAGGCAACACACGGTCGATAGGGATGGAAACTGGCTGGCAGGATAAGCGGCGAACGGGCCAACTTCTTGGAGAATTCTTTCCATTTTTGATTCTGGGCCAGAAAGGCCTTGACGTCTTCCGCTAGTTCGGTTGCCTTCTTCTTGTAGCCATACAATTTGTACAACCATCGGCTACTCATCGTCTTTTGGATTTTTGACGCATTTAGTCCAAAGGCCAGCGGTGAAAAGCCACTATCATGTTTCTGAAAATATATGATAAATAAAGAATTCTAGCCTACGAAGAAGATGGCCATCGAACGTCTGTTGAAAGATTGGAGAAGACCTCGACAATCGTATGTTTTCGGGGCGAGGGATACACGCAGACAGGCGTCGCCTCGACTACGGATCAACTGGGACAGAAGAGGAGCTACTCTACAGAAAAATGGAATAATACAGAAGATAGCCTACTGTATCCAATCGAGACAGCTGTCCTTGTCGACGTCGAGAATGTAGCCATTTCGGAAATATCTCTTCACACAATATGTCATCTGCTTCAATTTCTCGTATTGGGTCAACTGGTCGGTTCGGTAGTAGATTTTGTAGAGGAACTGCATCCCCAATGCTCGGCCCACATAAGGAATATAATTCCGGGGAGCCTCTCGACCACTGAAATATGAATCTCAACTTTATTCAATGGAGCTAACTATGCTCCGTCGAGAGCAAATTCTGCCAGTGGATGGAGCGAGTATGGTCCTCCGAGCTCGTCGTCGTCGCCTTTCTCGCCATCTCCTTTCCTGTTGCCGTCGTCTTTTGTCCTCATCGTCTTTCTGCTATTACTCCTCGCCTGTTCATCTTTTTTCGTCTTTCTCCTTCGCATCACATCCATGTAATCTTTGGCAGCTTTTCGGTCATCAGCCAAAGCAAATGATTTTTGTCGTAAAGCGACTCCTTCAAGGTTTGGGTTTGAAAAAAACGGAACGAGCACTTGGACATCTTGATTTCTTTTGGATTTGTTATTTCTGTAATATTTTCCCTCACTCAAATGAGAAATTCTCACTCTCTATTGATCAGCGGCATGTTCCAAAGCGAAGAAGCGACTGGACGCGATCAATTGTACTTGCATAATGATTTTTATTTTGACCTTTACGACACTAACTTGTTGAATATATCTAAACCGTTTTTTGAAAGATAATTTTTGACGAAAAAAATTGGGTTCGTACGTAAACGTGCGTCTTGTTGAAAATATGGATGTTTCAAAAAGTGGTTGAATGAAGAGAATTTATTTCCGCTGTTTTATTCCTTCTTTTACTTGTTTTTTTTTCTATCGTTATACAAAAAAAAAGAGTAACATGTATTATTTAGAATAATGGAGGAGGTGGGTGATAACAGTATAATACAGGAGGACAGCATAATTCAAGAAGACAGTATAATCCAAGAAGATAGCATTAGTTCGGCTGACAGTGTTACTTTTGCAATAGCTAATGAAAGTACACTTGATTCAACATCTGGTTCGTCTTTCGTATTCAATTTTGTAAATATTTATGCATATTTTAGCTGCAGCTACACCATCCATTCAGCAACGGCGTAATCCAATGTTTTTGGCAGATGACACGCTTCATATACCAGTTAGTAATATTCATTTTTGAACATTCTATTTTTTTAGATAGAAGCACATAATGTAATTGAATATGAATGGCCAACAAAGTCTGGAGAAAAATGGTTTCTGCAGGTTTCTATCAATTTTTATTTAAATTTTTGTTTATTTTTAGGAGCAAGTCGGAGAACTGCTTGATATTAAATCGTTTTCCAGAAAATTCCCTGATTTATATAGAAGAAAAGTTGAAATGGAGGAAAGAGATTGGTTGCTTAGTGCCTATAGTATTCAAACGATAATGAACGAAACACGTAACCATTTTTCTGCCTATTTACTTATTCTTTTAAAGAACTTCGAGATCTTATGGCTATGCGATCCATTGAAATCCACGATTTAATGGCTTCAGAGTATCCGATTATTTATCAGGTTAGTTATTATGATTGATTTATTGCAGATAATATTTTCCTCACACAACGAGAATATCACATCCATTTGCAGGAATATCAAAAAATAGCAAATGAACGTTTGAAGAAAGTTATGGCTGAACAGGCTAAAGAAATGGAAGCGGTATTGATATTACGGTTCACAATGAAAAGTAAAATAACAGATAAAAAATGACTCGAAAAGACTGGCGGAATTAAGACAAAAGGCTTTGAAGAGTGCATCTGAGTTTAATAAGGATTTACAAACCACAAAACAAGCGGAACGCCGACATTTTTGGGATATTCAAACATCGGTACGTTAATGTGGATACTTTTTTCAAAAATGTTTGTAGGTAATTCAGTCATCTTCAAATAAATGGAAGAAACTATCACCACAGGCAACTCGAGTAGGTCCTTATCCTGTTTCACTTCTCATGGGCCAATATCAATCATTTTACAAAAAGTAAATCTACTTCAATTCATATTATGAAATAATATTTCAGATTTACTCCTGAAGAATTGAAAAGACTGCCTCTAGGATCTGTGGTAGACCAAGAGAAACTTTTCCCACCATACAGAGAAGCATCGCCGCCTCCCATTAATATTTCGGAAAGAGAAGCACAGAGTATATTTTAATTTTTAATTGTAAATAATACATTTTCAGAGTTTGTTAATAATGCACAGAAGCCTATAGTAGCAGAGACACCAAAATCCGAACCACAACGTAAATCAGTAAGTTAAATTAATCGCAATTAATTGTTTTTTTTTTTTTATTTTAATTATTACGAATTTATTCTAGGCTCGACCTGCTGCTCGTCGTGTCCTTTATGCCGAATCAGCGGATGATGAAGACGAGTATTGATGAAACCAGTAATATTTCATCGTTTTGATCTCAGTTAATCTTATCTCACTTTCCCTTATAATATTCTGATTGAAAATGATCCAATTTGTTTAATTTTATACTTTTATAATTACTCATTTCTTTTTATTTTACTATAAATATTATAGGAATATTTCTTTTTTTTTAAGTATTTGAGGTTTATCTCCTTCTGTAACTGGAAAAGGTTGTTTTTGGTTAGTAGGAACCTGTTGAGAGAGTGAAACTGTTTGACTTCCTTTGCTACGCCAGCACGGCCACCAATCGATTGGGGGCTGCGCTGTCACCAATGTCGAAATGTTTAATTGTTCTTTTTGTTCTTGATCTATCTTTTTGCTCTCTTTATTTTTTAATAATATATATACTTTGTAGGGATCGTCCTCTACTATGACGACGCTTGGATTCAGTCGCCGTCAAGATGAGGCTGAGGTTGGTATTTTTAATAAAATCAAATTATTATAAATTATAGCGTGGTCTTCTTCATGGGGATGATAGCGATGATGAAAGTCAGCCGAATCCTTCCAGGTTTTCATTTTTTTATAATTTTATTATTTCATTAAAGCCAAACAACTTCAAAGATGTGGCCACATGATATGATTGGTCGTAATCTTGGAGCTAAAATGGGATCTGTGGCCAGCGAGAAAGTTTCTATTCGATTAGGTTTGTTCACTATCTGATAATTTTACATCCTTTTTAGCTTTTCTTCGCAAAGTCTTTGGCATTCTGTCTTTTCAAATCGTTCTCACCACCTCCATCTGCACTGCACTTTACATGGCTCCAGGAACAAAGGAATTTATTCATCAACAGTATGTGTTTTCTTATATTCTTTATTTATATTTACAATGCGGTATCTTCTGTTTCTTCATCGAACTGAATCGTGACGGTTGTGTCGCGCTGCTCCTTTTTTTGTTGGCTTCGTATAAGCTGTGAAATTTATTTTTGAAAAATAATGCTAACCATAAGGTCCTCGTTTTTAGACAAAGGGTCGGAAAGTAAGTAATCTTCAACAATTGTTGCGAATTGGTCCATGGATAAATGTCCATTTGCAGACACGTCCAATTCGCGAAAAACTTTTTCTGCTAATTCGTCATTAAAATCTCCAAATTCTTTTGCGATATACTGTAAAAATAATTTATTCGTTTTTGCCTAAACTTTCTTTAAATTCCTCTTCAGTTATTATTCCATTTCGATCCTGATCAAATATTTCAAAACATTCCTTTATAAGTTCATCATTGCTGGTTTTTACAATACTCTGCGATTTTTTCATGCACGCACAAAATTCTTCAAAATCAATTTCTCCGTTTCCATCGGCGTCAACCTATTGGGAAATGTGTCTATTGTAATGGGCGTCTACCTCTCTGATGACGTTGTCTATTTCTGCCTCATTTGCATGCATTCCAATGCTGATCATTGCTTGTTTTAGCTCTTCGTTTCCTATAAAAATAGATTGGTTATCTGGCTATCGTACTTACCGATAGCTCCCGATCCATCAGTGTCAAACATATTGAAAAGTTGCCTGTATTCTTTTAGTTCTTTGCGTGTGTAGGTCGTTTCTTTTTCTTTGTCATCGACGCTTCTCCCGGATGGAAGGGTTCCTCTTGAAGATGTAGAAGTTTTTCGGCCTGTCATTGGTTTTCCATCTCGTTTCTCAATTTGTCGAGCAACCCCCACTTTTGCTGAGCGCATGCCGAGACTATTCTAAATTTTGAATATTTTAGAATGGATTTAAAACGGAAAAGTTGTGAACAACATGGGCTAGTGGTTCAGAACCAGATGTTAGCAATAAACGTAGAATGCGACAGATATCTTGTGACAAGTGAAAACGATGGCGGTGGCTCTTGCATATATTCTCAAATATTCAAAGATGGCGTGTAACGAGGTCGATTTGTGCGTAATTACAGCCATGAGGAAAATATATGAGAAAATGAATCCGAAAACAGAATCGCGTAATCCTCAATTCGCGACTCAATTATAGGAAAGAGAGGCAGGAAATGTGATTAGTGTCTTCGGGCATTGGATGCTTACCTTACTCGAACTGCGCATATGAAAAGCTTGAATAGAAGGTGTCGTCGAGCGGCTGATGGTTGGCATGTTTGCCAGAGAGGATGCGGAAGAGCCCTATTAGGGCATTAGGCGCATCAAAACGGGAATCGCACATTAACATTTATAAATTTCAGATCATGGGTGGTATTTCCCTCACTCCTGGCTTCTATGGGCCTTCTTTTCGCCATGCACTTCCATGCTCGTAACGTTCCTTTGAATTATGTGCTTCTCGCTTCCTTCACTGTTGTTCAGGCTCTTACACTTGGATGTGTCGGTTAGTTTCACTTTTTTTTTTCAAATTTTAATTATCTTTCAGTATCATTGTTTGAGCTGAAAGTTGTTCTGGAGGCAGTTGTCCTTACATCGGTCATCGTCTTTTCTCTGTTCCTTTATACTCTTCAGTCTAAACGGGATTTCGTTAAAGGATATGCAATGGGTTTCAGTCTCTGTGGTATTCTTCTAATGGCTAGCATGCTTCAGGTAACAATACAATACTTTTAATAATTTAATTTTTTAGCTCATTTTCATGTCTTCTGCCTTCAACTTCATAATAAACATCTTCGGAGCTGCGGTTTTCTGTTTCTTACTCATCATCGATCTTGACTTCATTATGAACTACATGAGTCCCGAAGATTACATCCTTGCTTGTGTACAGATTTACTTGAACATTATCAATCTTTTCATTCGTATCCTTCAAATTCTCGGTGAAGCCCAGCGTTAGAAAAGTCTATTGGATTGTATATAAACTAACCGAAAGCGGGATACTGCGATATTTTGTGAATTGATGTTTATAGATGTACTAATTTTATTGTAGAAAAGTAAAATAAAATTTTTATGGGAAAATCTGTTTTTGTCGAAGGATGATCATGCGAAGTGAAATGTTATGAGGGCAAACTAATGACAATGACCTTAGATGATTTGACGACGAGATTTCAGGATATATTCCCCTCCATTGAGATCAGACATGGATCCCGGCTGAGATCTAAAGTTTTGCATAAAGATTATGGTACAGTTTAATATTCATTCAGGGCCTGGGGTTTTACAGAACATCGGGCGATCTTCCCATTTGGCTGACGGTTTCAGGAAAACGTTGAGATTCCATTTTTTGTTTTTCGGGCATGGCATTCTGAATTCCTGACCGAACGATCGAACCCAGAGAGTTGCTCCGATTTTTGTTCCGTCTCCGATTGGACAAGCTCCATGAAGAGTCTCAAGATCTTTTTTGGCGGTGACCAACATATTCTGCCAGACGAGAACATCACCAGCATTCGGTTTAATATTCAATCCGAGTTTCGGAAATACCGTGGCTGAAATGATTTTGTCTACTGCCTGTTGCCCACGTACTTCCGCCTTTTTTGGATGTCTGCAAAATGGTAAAAACGGTGGTTATTCGATTGCCTTCAAATGGCACCGTCGAGGGAACATCGTCGTCGAGATAATCCCAATGAGGGCTATAATGGCCATCCTTATCATAGGAGAGTACCTGCAAATGGATCATTTGAGAAGACGATGCAATTACTTGGAAATTCTCTGCCTTACTCAAATCGAGGGCGAGTATTGTCCTTTGGAGAGTGTTGAACATATGATTGAAGTTGACCTGTTCCCGATGTGGAACCCACGTGCTGTTGGCCATTCGATTGTTCATCAGAAGCATCGGTTTGTTTGGATCTGTCGACACAACGCCCTGGAAGATTCTTTTCTTGGTAAAAATGGCAACTCACAGCTCGTTTCAAATTGAAATGTTTCACTTCTCCAAGAACTCTTTTGCATAGACGACGATGGATGAGCTGATGGTAACGGAGGAGAATGGGCTTCTTATTAAGGACTTCGACCTTGAAGAAGTGCAATTTGTCATTGACGATGTAGCAGCGGAGAGCTGAAGAAAGAGGAAATCACGGGTCGGACGGGAAAATAGACCTGGATCCTTGGTAAAATCGCCGTTTTCGACTTTGCTACATCGAGAGAGATGCTCATTCCAATATTCCTCACCGTTGAAGGAATAAACGAGGGGGAAAAGTGACAGTACAAGCCACCACATGGACAGTCGACTGAGGCCGACGGGGACATCTGCTCAAACATTGAAAAAGGAAGAAACAGATCAGCAATAGAATTATCCGAAAATAGAGAAATGCACCAAGTAGTCGAAAGGATTGCGTGTCACAGATGCTCATTTGGTCCATGTTGCGCACTAATTCGGTTTTTAGTCACCCGGGGAGGCGTCTGCCACACTTACTACCAGTCGCATTGGGTTTCGTGACCTGGCGGCAGCCGCCCCACGGCTGTCTCCTACTCCTCTTTACTCATCCACCCATTACACTCTTTTGCCCCCAATAACACCATTAAATTTATATCCTCCTTTTCTATTTTTTGGGTACTTCCTTGTCTTTCTCAGCCCGTCTGTCGCCCATTACCCAATTTCTTCTTCCCAGTCGGCCGACCCTCAAAAGAAAGACATGTTGTGAGCAGATTTCAGAGGGCCGGATGGATCCATTCCGTTTGACTGATTGATCCCCGCGCCTCGAACACGATCATTGACACTTTTATTTTTTTCGCAGGCGGATCTTCGACCTCTCCGTTTTTCAGATTTTGCATAAGATGAGGTGACAGGATGCCCCTCAGCTGTACTGCCCGTGCTCTCAAATTCACTCTTTTCATCTTCAATTTAATCTTTCTCGTAAGTTTCACCGACCATATTTGAAATTGGAAAGAGGACACCCAGCTGGATTGAGGTCATTTTGTTCGTCAATTGGGAGTACTCTTTCGTTTATTTATAGTACCCTCGTATAAAAAACCCCCTTTAGATTTGTGGTTTGGTCTGTGTTGGAATTGGATCATGGCTAATTCTTGATAAATACGCCATTGACAATCTTTCCTTCGCCACCGCTCAAGTCGCCGGCTATGAGGAGAATGCCGGCCTTCGAGACTTGGTTCGTCCTTTTCTGTCCATCGTCGACGACATTTTCCAGGCCACCAAACCGACTGCTGTCCGACAAATTGGCCATCTTCTGCTAGGCGGTGGTCTCCTCGTCATTTTTGTCGCTTTTATGGGATGTTGTGGGGCTGCCAAAGAATGGCGACCACTTCTTTGTTGCGTATGCTTTTTTCTCGTCTATTTATCTTTTTTTTCTTCAGTATGCAACTTGTCTCATGGTCATTCTGGCCACCGAAATCTCCGCCGCCGTCTATGCCGGCTTCCACAGTCATATGGTCAGTCGAATCTTTTCTATTTTTATTTGTTTAGTTTGAAAATGATTTCCGAGAAATCTTGAGATCTTCCCTGAAAATGTACAACGGAACAGATTTGGCGAAAAAGGAAGAAGGTGGCCAGTTGGTAAAAGCAGCTTGGGATAAGATTATGCAAGAAGTGAGCGAGTGACTCGACACGACAAAAGATATTCAGAAACATTGTTGTGGGGTCGACTCGAAATTAGGAGAATTCAACGAGTCCGGCTGGCATGCAATGACGCGAGGGAAACATCCTTTCCCACCAGCTTGTTGTCCTCCTGACGAGCATGGTCGCCTTTTGCGATTTTGTCCCGTCATTAGTCGATTCGGAGACGTGAGTTTACTAGTTGTTGGGCATGTTCTCGTCGTGTTGTAGGGCTGCTACGAGAAGATAGCCGAGTCTTTCAACGAGGTCACCTCACATTTCAAAATAGTCGCATGGACCGTCGTGTTGATTGCTTTTCTTCAAGCTTTTGGTATAATCGTCGGCTTTTGGCTGTGTGATTCGATCACGACGGACGACGATCTCTATTGAGAATGGTTCGACGTCGTCCCCTTTCAGGGTTGTATTGTCCATATGTTCTACAGAAATCGTCTCCATTTCTCAGCTATTTTTGGAATTCTTTTCGTCCTTTTCTTCCTCGAGGTCAAAATGTTTTCAATCATTTGCAAAAGTTTCTTTCAGGTGGCGGGGATCATCCTCGGCGTCCAGCTGTTCCGTCGAATCAAAATTGAAATGCTCTATTACTACTAACTGCTCACAAAACAAAATAAAGATCAAAAATCAATTTGTGCTTTTTATTAAATATCCATGCGGATCTTGTCCTTATTTTTCGGGCCAAAGTCGAGTCACAATTCTGTCGGTGATGGCGCCAGCTAAAGCGAAGACGACGCTGTCCAAAAGGTCGTCCTGGGCTGTGCTCGTCGGGCTGCTGCTACTTCCGGCTGCTGCCCAGGCGGTGGCTTTCGACACAAGGCTGTCCAGATTAGTTGTTAGTCCGATTTTGGATGGCGGCGAATCCATCCGACCAGCAGCCGTCAAAAATACTTCGTTGAATGGGCCAAAAACATTTAATCTATTCACTTGTCGAATTTCCGTCTAATTGGCGTTTATTCGTGTGCGTGTGTGGTGTCCGGAAATAGCAGTCGCCAGCTGGCATTGATCCAAGAGTCTCCTCATCGCTTCCCGACCAGGTCAGCCGCCCAAGTCATTGTTATGATCAAAGAACTCCCATGTCAAATAGAGACCTGCCCGCTCGTTTCCAAACAACCGCCAACTTTGCCATAAGAGTCAAGAGGAACGAATAAACAAGTTTTGATTCCTCTTTTGGCCTTCTAATCGGCTCGAGTTTACCAATAAAAAGCCCCGCGGTCCCCTTGTTCCATGCTCTCGATACGTTGTAAACTGGCGGCCAGGAAAAAACTCTCAAGAGCTTCCTCGCCATTCCTCACGTATTTCTCTCTCTCGTCTTCTCGTCTTTGGCGTGTTTTTTCTAATCTGAATTGCCCGGGTTATAATCGACGGGCGTCATCGCCGTGTTTTTAGAAGAGCCCAATCATTTCGCAACTTCTCTTCCCTTTCTTGTTTATTTTTCTCTTTTCTCTTTGTTTTCTCCCTTCAATAAGTGTATTTAGGATTGTCGACCATGGTAAGTTCTTTTTCTCTCGTGCCATTCGTCCATCTAGGCTCCCATCGAACGGAAGAACATCGACTTGACTCCTCTCAAAAATGCCGGAGTCCCTATCTTTTTCATTGTCGGTCTGTTATTGACTTTTTTTCTGGTTGACATCAGCATTTTCAGGAGGACCCGGCTCTGGCAAGGGTACCCAATGTGAGAAGATTGTCGAGAAGTATGGATTGTCTCATCTGTCGTCGGGTGATCTCCTCAGGTAGTCTCGCCCCCTCGTTTTTAATTAGACCTCCCTTCAGGGCAGAAGTGCAATCGGGTTCGCCTCTCGGCGCCCAGCTGACTGCTATCATGCAGGCCGGACAGCTCGTGCCACTGGAAATTGTTCTCGACCTTATCAAGGAGGCCATGTTGAAAAAGGTCGCCGATGGCAGCAAAGGATTCCTCATCGATGGTTATCCTCGTGAGGTGGCTCAAGGTGATCAATTTGAAAATGAGGTATGGCGGGGGGAAAGAGGCAGACAACCGAGAAAGTAGATCCAAGAAGCCAAGCTGGTGATCTTCTTTGACGTCGCTGAGGATACTTTAGTCAAACGATGCCTGAAAAGGGCCGAGACCAGGTAAGTCCCCGGGTTGTCGAGGCAAATCCCCGTCGTTTAGTGGGCGAGTGGATGACAACGTCGAGACGATCAAGAATCGTCTGCATACGTTTGTTGTTTCGACTGCGCCAGTCGTTGATTATTATGAGAAGAAGGGAAAGCTCGTCAGAGTACGTTCATGCAGGCAAAACAGGACACATAAAAAGTTCAGATCAATGCCGAGGGACAAGTCGACGACATCTTCGCCGTCGTCTCGACAAATCTCGACAAGGCCATTGCCAAGTAATCTCTAGTCAGGACAGTTTATTTGGGTAATAAAGTTCTATCTCTAAAGGAGTACACTTCTTCTTTCCTCGGGCAATTCTGAAACCATCGACATCTCCAGGAGATTGTACTCCTCACCTGAGACTTTCTTTTTTAGAAGAAGCAGATATTCTCCAAAATAGAGGGTGGCCAGGGAGGAGAGCAGACCATGACAGGAGAAAATAAACACACAAACATAGGAAAGTACTGAAAGATGGACATGGATCGGGTCAAATCGCTTACGGGATACATAGAAAATGGATTTGACAATGATTATGACGATGATGATGGAAGGAAGGATGAAATGCCAGAGA
The DNA here is from genome assembly GCA_964036215.1 of Oscheius sp. DF5033. Lineage (NCBI taxonomy): Eukaryota > Metazoa > Nematoda > Chromadorea > Rhabditida > Rhabditidae > Oscheius > Oscheius sp. DF5033. The sequence goes on from CAXIWN010000006.1 coordinate 5,491,408, forward strand.
GGAAGAATCAACTGAAAACATCAACTGGACACGGGCAGCCCTACCTGGACATAAAGCAATCCGATGAACTTTTTGTGGGATTTTAACATGGAAGCCGAAATGTGAACGCAGTTCGTCTTTAGTATTCTGGCGGTCATGTAGAGACAAGTAAAAATGAGGGAGACCAAAATAGTCAGAACTACGGCTGAAGCGATGAGAAGAGTCTGAAAAGTACTTCTACTTTCTGCGAACTCGCAAATACCTTGAGACTTTCAACAGTATAAATCTCGACTCGGGGATAACGAAGAATATTCCGGGCACAGCTGTAGGTGTCAATAAAATAAGCTCGGATTGGGTATTGCTCCGTATTGAAGGCGATTCCAGAGAAGATGATTGCGCCGCCGAGGACAAAATAAAACATCGAGACCACCAGGAATACACCCAATTTTGTAAGTTTTGTTTGATGAGAAGGGGGAAGAATGACCTCGGACCGTATCTCTGATTGGCTGGCTGACTCACCTGGAAACGGTAGAAGACGAGAACGAGTATAGAAATGAATACAAAAAAGAGCAGAATAACGACTGCAAGGAAAAGATGATGAGTGGAAATATCAAGAAGATAGGACAACAATCCGAAAGGATATCCCATTGGAAGCGGAAGAAAAAGCACAGGAACTGTCCCTAAAGTAAGCAGAAGATCGAGTGAAGTACAACAAAGATGATAAAATGACAGATACCAGCGGAACAGGCCCATTTGTCGAGGAGTCAAAAATACTGAAACAAACTTCCTTTTAAAAAATAAACTTACGGATAATCAGAAGAGTTATGAGATTTATGGGAGTCGAGACAAAGCCGAGGATTCTCATAGAAGTCGTGTAATTCGAAGACGCATCTTTGAATTCAGGACAAAAAATAAATCGAGTCAAAGATGGTTCAGTAGACATCTTCAGGAGTGATATTCTGCTTGCTGTTCTGTTTATCTCACAAGTGTCAGTTACGAGTATGACTATAGCTATTTAATGCCTGACCAAACTTCAATGTCCGTTGTTTCTTTACTTCCTCATTATCCCCACAAGATTATTACGCAGTGAATTCGCTCTATACTTTATTTTTCATGAGGATCAAACCAAAAAGACAATGAACTGGATGGTGTTAAAGATTTTACATAATGAAACCATCCTTGAGGGATATATAAAAGATCGCCTTCTTCTACGACAGCATCAACACATTCCACTTGTGCGAAATTTGGGAAAAGATCGAAGTCGGGATTTTCAACATCCACCTGAAAAGATTTTGGTTTAAGAATAGCAAAAGGGATACCTGGCTGGTATTTGAATGCATTTCGCCTCCTACCGGATATAAATAAGCAGAAAACGCGGGATCAATTAAACGGAAGAATTTCTTGCCATTCAACTAAATGGAAATATTTTGAACACAAAAAATAAATAAATACCTGGCAGAAAATATTATCTTTGGGATCTTGATGAAGTGGCGAAATTGTACCCGCAGGGCCTATCCACGCGTTGATTTCGACATCCTATAAAGATTGAGCTCGTAAAATCATTTTATTCAACTGACCTCATCCCGCAATCCTGTTGCTTTACAATATACAGGAACTTCCACATAGTCAAAAAGTTCTGGAACTTGGTCCAATAAACGGTGTTGAGCAAGGTATACTGGAGCACGCTAAACACCAATATGGAATAACTAAAAACGTTACCTCTGAGTCTTTCACGGCTTCGAAAAAATCTTCAGCTGACATAAATCCTTGGGTCCAATCATCATCCGTATAGCGAGAGCCTTGTTCTACAGGAAATGTCCTTCCGGACAGCGTTTTTGCTAAATTGGCAAGTCTGAAAATTAAACAACGGTCAATTAATAAAACACTTACGTCCAACTTTTTACAGCTTTCATTTGGGCAGCACCTTTAATCAAAACGGGTTTTCTTTTAAAAAGATAAGTATCCATAAAAACTTCATCGGAAATTATACCGGTCACTTCTATTGGCACGCTATTAGATATGAGCTTCGGTATTGGTTTATGAACCTAAATAATGGAATTCGATTTTGATAATTAATTGCTAACTTTTTCCGTCAGTTCAAGTTCTATAAGTGGTAATGTTTCCTTTATGATAGAACAACGTTTTGTAATAAATTCATTGTCACCGGTCCTCTTCTCTCCAAAACATAGGGCAAGATCCAAATGTTCTAATGCTTTCTGAAAACAATTATTGTCTGATCGAATACTTTTTCCTATTTTAAAACAACATAAATCTGTGCTCTAAAAGGACATCCGTTAAGAGCCATACTAAATCTCTAGGGAAATGCAAAATGACAGCGTACGCGGCAATTTCGCATTTTTTCCATTAATCTAACGTCCGTTTGAAGATGTCGATTCGATCTTGAAGCTTGCACCTAGCAACATTAAAAACTGGAAGAACTTACACGCCGATTAAAAAACTCCTCTGTGCCTTTGAAATTCGGAAAATGATAAATAGATATAAGAAGATAAACGGCGTAAGCAAAATATCTCCAATGTTTCTGGACGTCACTATAATGGCCCACATATAATTTGTGTTTAACCATATCAATGAGTTTCTTTTCATTCTCTAACATTTTATCACGAGAAGCTAGAAAATGAAATTAGATTATTTGCATAAAATAATTCCTACCTACAAATTCTGAGGGATTCAATGTGCACACAAGGACCATATATTCTGTTAAATTTTGAAGCCATAATCCCGTCTCATGTGTATATGGTGCAACAATTGAAAAAATATCCAATGGAGCGGCAATTCGGCATTCCTGAAATTACAACAATGTTGTACACCAAATAAATCTGACCATGATAAGTATAAGGATTTTCTTGATATTTTCAACCGTATCAGGATCTTCTATTCCAAGCCCAGAGTGGTTTTCTGGAGGAATGTAGTCGCCGACAGCACTGAAATGCAACGAATATCTAAAAATTACTACTTTTTTTACAATTGATGGCGAAACAGAAATGCAATTGTCTGATGGCGGATATCTTCTTCCATAAATTCTGGCCCAACGATCATGGCTCTGGTTTCTAAGTAAATACAAAATTTTATGCAACTTACCCGATTTTCTGGTACAATCCGAGTGAATAAGATTGCGCATGCGCAACTAGAAGACATTCTGGCCATTTTTCACAAGCCGTTCTTCCAGCATTTCGACATAAAAGTTCTGCGTAGCCATTTCCTCTCATTGACTAAAATATTCACCTTCCCTATAATAAATAAAAAAACTAACCTTGATGATGCAAACTCTTTCCAATTTTACAAAAGGATGTTTCAATCTTAGTCGACACGTACCTATATATTCACCTAAACTGGCAGTTGATCCCTAATGTTACCTATAATTTTACCATTTTTAATTAACCCCAGGTGAACACAATCTGGGTCCAATCCGTCATATTCGCCTTCCAATGTGACATTTTGTTCTTCAACAAAAACTTCTGTTCGAATGCGGGCAAGCTCTTTCCAAGTTTCGGATTCATAAGGCACTTCTCGTACAGTAACTGTAGGCCCTGAAAATAGTCGCTCACTGATCATTCTGCCCAAATAGTCGTTTTTTGTGGATTGTTTTATAAAAATTGGTCGTAGTTGGTACCGAAACGTCAGAAATAAACTGGTCTTTTGGTGTTCTACGTAAATGATAAACAATTTGCATAAACGGATCGAGTGATTGCAAAACAAGTTTCCTGTGATCCAAAAGTGGAACTAACGATGAGTAATAATACCCAGCACAAGCGATTTATAATGAGGTCTAAGATTTTTTTGCGACAATCAAGGCAGATTTTGGAATAGTGAGCTTTTGCGTGTTTGCCTTGCATTACGAATGAGGTTTATTCATCAACAAAGCAATTACGTGAAGGAAACTTGTAATTTTCGTGCATTTTATTTGTTATAGAACATTTTAATTTTATTCAGAATTTTTAATCAAACGGTTGGTGTATTTCCTTTCCATAATGTGTATATTCAGTTCTTATTTGATTTCATAAACTATCGAAAAGGCTGCTATGCGTCTAGAGGCGTGGTTTCCACAACTTAGGCGGATCGATGGGCGGGACTGGACGCGGCAGGCAGTTTCCCGACTTTCCCGCCGACGCGGATTCCGTTCCGATGGGGGAATTGGAGGCAGAACACGATGCCCTGGAATTATTTGCGGCTTCCGGCCGAAGTGGAAGACGTAATGCGCTACCAGAAATTGAGGTAAGTATAATAAATCTTGTAAAAAAACAATTATATTCATAACAAATTAGCTGTCGACCATTCCCCCTCCCTTTTTCTTTCATTGTCAGTTTATAAAAGATTACGTCAAATGTTATGAGGTTAAATAAGCAGGAAAAACCAATTGAATATTCAACAACCCTTACGCATACACTTTTTGTCTTGATTTCTCTATACATTTTGTCTCCAGATATTGGGGGAAGGAATTTCACCCGCTAAAGTTGAATTTTGATCAATACTTGGAACGAGTTCTTTCACAGTCAACTGTTCCAACTGCCCGTCCATACAATATACTCAAAATATGTAACACTTTTCATACCTAGCAACACCTTTTAAACATTCCATAAATAAATACAGCATCTATTCATTTGTTCATCTACCTAGGATACGATGCTAAAAAAGACATTCGAGGTCTCGTAAACAAACAATATTGAATACGAATCTAATCCAGGAGTGAATAATTTTTGAAAGATGAAATTGTCCACAATATTTTTCCATTTAGGTGCAACCAAATGATCCGGATGGAACAAAGCTGGCAGAACGACTATCTGATATGACGGCACACTGTGATTCCCAAGGGTCTTCAAGAAAAGAGCAACCCAGTAAGTTCCCTATTATCTGAATAACTAAATCGTATCGACGTCAATAGGGCGTTCGGTAATTCATGTTCAAAATCCGTTTATGTGCGCTTTCTCTTCCGTGCAGTCGGCTGCTGCTACGTCACACGTGTAAACTATGCGACCGCAACAGCTGTGCGACTAGAGGGGCACACGCGAACAAGGTCACGAAGAACTACCACGCGTTGATTAAAACCGAACAAATAGTTCGGCTTTTAAGAAATTCCTGCGATATGCATATCCAACGGATTTGCCAGACTTTTCTTACCTAGTAATTGGAAAATGACGTCCGTAAGGGCCAAGATTGGTTTTGCACAGCTTTTGTTTGAGCAGCGTATCACGCCAAGTGACGTAAGTTAGCACATTTTGCCACCAAAAAGCATTGCGGCGTAAGGGTTTATCTCTTTAGATCGTATCTAAAATTACCCATGAAAAAATGCAAAACGATACCCAAAAGACCATTATTACGTTCATTATATTTCAGCCACATCTCAACCCCAATCAACAAATTCGTGAGCGTCACGCCAACCTTTCCTTTTTTCCCACGGGTCTCACGATCTTCAATATTACGAGGTGGACGACACCTCTAAGAGCTTCGTCAAAACAGCGGTAAATCTCACACTTTCTTGCCCAATCGTGATTTATAAAATAAAACTAATACTCATCTAATTCCTATTTTACAAAAATATTAAAAACTAACGTTGATACTCGGGCCAATATCTATCGACTGTTATATTGTTATCCGTATAGTTTCTTACGGGTTTCTTTTGGCTCAAATGCGCTAGCGGTGAGCTATTTTCCCTTTTCATTCCTTCTGATGATTTTTTCTAAAGACAATCACTATATTGTGTAATAAAAAAAGTATAAGGTACTTACAGAATCAGGACATATCGGTAAGAAAATTGGCTTTAATTATAAATTATTCAATATCACAGACTAACCGATATTAGACTAGCGAACGAGATCGAAAAGATAAGTTAGAACAAAAAAAACAGAAAACAATATGTACAGAAACCTCTTACTCTTCACCTAACGTCTGATCACCAGCTCTCGTATTTGACGAAAATGTTGACGGCAGAGGTTTATTCTTTGTTTCCGGGAGGAATAACAGCACAGCAATTAATTGGAACGTCAAAAGAACTGTAAATATAGCCAATGGTAATAGTGGATGCACTGTTCGAAGATAAACTGCCTGCAAATTTGAAAGTCAGAATATAAAAAAATTCTTCAACTTACACCCGGGGCTATAACACTTCCCAGCCTAGCAGCTATATTACAGAGAGCTCTCGCTTGGGTTCTAACTGCTGTAGGAAACAGTTCTGTTGAATAAAGATGGAGTATTTTCCATGTAGGATCGAGTGACGCCGAAATGATCAGCGATAAAGCAACATGTATGAAATGCAACTGTGAAATACTCATGAAAAGACTGAAGCGATATTTAATTTATATGATTTCACTGACCTAAGACATGCTAGCCATGCCGCCAACGTCGCTATTCCAACTGATACAGCGACAATTGGTCTCCTTCCCATCCAAGGAGAGGCGAAAAAGGGAATCCATCCCATTAAAAACTTTGAAAGACCCATTAGTGCCATGTTTATGTAGCGATTGCCTGGAAGTGCGTCCAGAAAATAATAAAATCTAAAAAACACTTGGTATGAAAAACTAGACTAACCCAAAAGAGACAACAGACGAAGCTATAAAGCAATAAGTAAGAGCAAGAAGAGGAACGTAAACGGAAGAAAATCTGAAAATATTCAATGCAAAAAAATTCGCTTACCGAAAAAGGTCTAAATAATTATAATTTTTAGACGATGTATTATTATTGGAGGCATGCTCATTATTTACATCATGCGCAGCTGAGGGAGAAAAATGAAGTATTTCCCACCAGGACTGGTCTAAAAATGAATTTCAACAACATTAATTTGTTTTCTAACCTAAATGAATCTTGTAACTGTTCTTTTTTGCAATATAAACTGCAGCTCTATATGCATCTTCTGTTTTATGTACGCTATCTAGCCATCGGCAACTTTCTACTAATGTAATACTCTAGATATTTGGTTATTTTAACAGAAAAAAAGAACTCACACATGCTAGATATGCAATAAGAGCAAGTGTAGCTACCGCTAGATGAAAATATTTCCAATATGTTGTTAAAAAAGCGATCAAAGCGACCGCAACCATCGATATACTCCATCCATTAGCAGAAACGGCTAATAACCGGGACAACGGTAATTCCAAACACTCCACAAAAAGAACGAGATTTACAACCATATAGCCGCCGCAGGCAGATCCAAGCAAAAAGAATAAACATGAAGTGATAACTATGGAATAATGGGCCATCAAATATAAAATAATGTTGCCAATAAAAACAGTAAGCAAGCAGCCTAAAATATGTAAAAAAAATTAATTAAAAAAAACAACCTTTTAAAACGGGTCGTCTACCATATAAATCTGCCAACCAACCAGCTAAAAAAGCCCCACCAAGTGCACCACTCATTAAAATCATGGACAAAACTGTTACTATCGAAGAAGAGGAACAGACTATGTCCCAATCAAAAAGAAGCGAGCGGAATTCACTCTAAAACAAATTTTAAAATTATGTTATAACCGTACCGTACTATCCGTTATATTTGTTTGATTTCTGCTATTACAGTATTCTACAGATGGCTCAAAGAATGTGGTAGATAACATTGTTGCAGCAATTGGAATATAGCTTAACTGAGTGGTAAACATTACAATGATTTCATACAATCTAAAATCAATAGAAGTACGAGAAAATTAATAGGAGTACCTAAAGTCGTCCGACAGCTTATTTCTATTTGGCATTCTTGTACTCTCTTCTAATACTACGCCTACAGATTTTTCGGATAGCGGTGAAAGTGCATCGCTGGATACAGCCGGCTGTGCCATTGATTGAACAAAAAAAAAGGAGCGGCCTTCCTGAAATATTTACTTTATGACCTGCTTGTTTCAATTCCCACAAGTAGGTTAAAATCTAGTATAAATAAGCATTAATGATATCTACAACAAGCAAGTTATCAAACCATCAGTGGAAGATTTGCAGCAAAATCTAATCACCTCTTGTCATGCTCTTAATTCTTATTCACATTATTTATAGTAATTATTATAGGGATTGAACTTGGAAACAACCGATAAGGCTTGGCAAATTAAATTTTTATAAGAACAAGCTTTATTGTTGTAAGGAATGTAAGAACAACACAAGTAAGAGAACTACAGAAAATTGTAAAATGGCCATGGAAGCACGAAGATAAGGAAAAATGATAAGAAAACTTATCTGGACGTCAGACGACTATAATTATAAATTGGATCACATCACACACGATTATTTTATATTGCAAGATTACGACCTTCTAATGAAACTTGTACAGCTCGTTTTGTTTTCATCATTTTTGTTCGTTCATTGAACTCACGCTGGGCTTTATTCAGACGATCATATGCTCTTCCTTTCCGTTCTCCCTGGATATAAATATATAATCATTATTTATAACACTTACTTTGAACTCTCCTTCAATGAGGGACCTCGGACGCACTACGTAATCCTTAGTGGACGGGCGTGGCACCCTGGCTCTGCCGATGAATCCTTTATCACCTGGTTTCAGCTGATTTTTACCACCACCCTTTCTCTTCTTGCTTGGCTTTTCCATTTCCAATGTTTCTTCATTTCTCGAAATGAAATCTTCTTTTTGTGAAAGAACTGGTGCTAGCTCAGCACTAAATGTATTCCGAAACGTATTTAGAATAAAAAAGAATAACCTCAATCGTCGACGTTTAATTTCGGGCATGCGCTCTTGATCACGGCTTTCACGTTCTTCTCGCGTAACAGCACGAAAATCAGTATCCAACTTCAACATCTTACTATTAAATAACTGAAAAACTCAACCTGAAAAATAGGGCGTGACCATGAGCGAATCAATTTTGCTGCGAGTTCTTTATTTTGCTTAGTTTCCTTGGGATGTTTAAACAACATCATAACGGCCTTTCCCAAACCTGACTGTTTGAGAACTCCCTAAAAATCTCAGAATTGTAAACATACTTTAGATTTACCTGGTCCAATCTCGCAAAATCTTGCAACAACTTTAAAAGCTCGGTGCGTATTTCCAGTGCTGGCAAACTTTTGTCAGGTAATGGAGAAAGCCAATCTGATACAGCGCTCATCATACCATTTTCTATTAAAGCCTCAAACATGTCGGACTGAAAACATACAGCTCACGAAAAGAATTTTTCGCCTACCCGAAGTAACATCATTTTAACATCTGGAAGCATCTTTCTTTTTTTAAGAGCGGGCTTTCTCTCTTGATTGGCTAGCCGATCTTCCTATAATTTATGAAATTAGTTCCAAGACTCATAGACAAGGAAAAAAACTTTTATAGCAGTTTATAACATTTCTCATACCTTTGTCGCATTTTTCATTAATTCAACCATTGCAGCAATTCGTCCATCATCATCATTGATTATATCAATTCCATCTCCACGTCTTCTACGCTGTCTTTTACGCTCCGCTTTTTTCCGTCGCATCATTTCATCAAAATCCCATCCACCGTCGCTAAAATAATTCGATTATTTCATTTGATTACTTTATGAGTACGGTTCAAGACGCTCCCGCTCAGGAGATTCATCACGTTTCTCATCGTCCTGTTTCTCTTCAGAAGGATCATCATCGCTTTTAGCATGATCTCTCGCATCGCCTTCTTCGTCCGAATCATCTCCAAAAATGTTAGCCATCAGTTCACCAACCTGTAACATATTTTTTGAAACCGTCTCAAATGTAACAGATCTTGGTTTATGGTATAAATCTCTTTTGGATGTTTTAATATAAAATCTGCAAAAAAAGAATGCACCTCTTCTCCTCTGTTAGCACCTTCGTTATCCGAATCATCAGATGCATCTGAGCCGAGTAGATTACCTCTGAAAACTTACGGTAAGCGTGCTCTTAAAATTACAGTCAACAAATAATAAATTCTAATAACTTGAACGCATTAAAACCAACCTTTTATTTCTGACATCTTCACGAGTTTCATTATCCGAATCTTCGTCAGAAGAAACTTGCACTTTTCTTTTTGCTGGAGAAACCTCGGAATTTTCCATTTCGTCATCATCTATTCTAATTTTGATTTGTAGCAAATATATTACCTGAGTCAATGATTCGTTTTTTATGAACGGTAGTAGTATCATTAGAATCTATGTTTTCAGAAACATATTCAGTATCGAGGGACTCTTCTTGGTGAGCTGTATGTGCATTATCTACTTGTTCATCTTGTCTGCTATGACTAGGTCCTAAAATATAATTTTCAAATAAGTGAATAGTATAACCTTGGGACAAATAATGTTCAGAATCATCAGGAGAAGCAGGTGCAACGGGCGAAGAGGCGCCAGAATAATTTTGTGATTGTAATTCCCCTAATATAATTATAAAACACAGCTATGTTTAATACCTTCTCTGGGAGATGAATGGGCGTCATAACTATTAGCAGGTGAAGCCGGCTCTTGAGGTGGCAAATGCGGTTCTTGATTATCTAAAGCTGATTCCTGCTCAGGCGAAGCCGGCGCTACAGGAGCACCCGTATAATCGTAATGAGATGATATTGAGTTTTGGCGTTCAACTGAATCAGATTCAGTGTATCTGAACAAATATTTTATATTTTTTAAATGAAAAAAATTGCAATATTATAGTTAGCTTGCAAGTGACTTACTGATCATTCGAAACTTCTTTATCGTCTTCCGCATATGCAGGAGAAGAATCAGTGCTCATTTCTAAACATGAACATTAAAAAAATAACCAAATGACACAATGTGTATGTAACCAAAAAACAAAGGGCGTTGCATAGAAAACACAAGACAGAATAAATCGGCGACGGAAACCTGTGACAGAGTAACATATAACAAATTGATATAAAAACGTTTTATACAAACACTATAATTTGGTACAAATGTTAACCTATGAATATTTCTTACATTCTTTCAATATCATTTTTTGCCGGTCGTGAGCAAAAAATTTACTTACTGCTATCATGAGATACGGATGGTTTGGTAAGAGTGTCTTTTTAAGTTCGCTGTATATAATAGAAAATTCACATTTTTTATTCTTGTGAGCTTTCAAGACACTAACCACATGCCTAAACTTCTCGCTATCCAATTTTTTAAGCTGCAAAGCATACTTATAAACAATTAAGTAGACGCTAACCTTCTCTATAATTTCTGCATCGGTCATTTTTAAAATCTCCTCGGGTAATAATTTTTCTCCAGTTGGAGAGACTTTCCGAATATCTTCTTTTTTCTGCAGGTCAGGTTGTGCATTTGTGTTTGAAGTCATCATATTTTGTGCAGATCCACAACTATTTCCGCCTGGCGCAATCTATCAAATGTTTTTTAAAAAAGAACATTTCAAACCAGACGTATTTTTTTCCTTGCCGGTTGGCTATTTTCCTGCAACTGGTTAATAACTCCGAAAGTACTGTGAACAAGAATTTTTTCCGATCTCTTTAGAACTGTATCATAGCTATCCTGGAAAAAGCAGCTAAGAAACGAAACATGAGCCTAACGCCTTATCCTTTTCTAAGTAAACAACATCATCTGCAACGGTAGTAGGTTTGGAGACGTTCATAACTTCGATTTCCCCAGGCTCCGCAAGATAATTAACAAAATAATTTCTAAAATTTAGGATAACAAATGAATCGGAGTTCACACTACTCTCTGTCTGTAGGTGCTCTTTTTTTCGAAGTGGAAGTATCATTTTGTTGTGAATGCAACGATTTTAAATTTCTTATCGAACTCTACAAACATATATATTACATATTGCTTAAGAATTCTTACAATTATTTCAAAATCCCTATCACGGAAAAATCCTCCAGCCATTTTAGTGTATTCGCCTATGTCATGATAATTTTTTATAGAAGGACGCAACCACGATGGAAATACAGACAACGGCGTATGGCAAAATCTTTGAGACTATTTAGATAAACCATCTGTTAACCGACCTTGAATCAAGCAAAGCTATTATTCCGAAATCATTAATGTGGCGCAATACTCTCCCAACAGCTTGATTTACAGCTCGAAATGCCTCCATTTTATACCAAGTATCGCCACTTTGCGTCTGAACAATTCTCTTTGATAAAAAAAATGCTTACCTTTTGGTCTATCTGACGCTTTTCATCTAAATACAATTTTTTTATAAACACACGAGCATCATACATTGGTGGATATGGAATACCCACAATGGCAACTGCTCTCGAATCAGCATCAGCAAAATCAATGCCTTCGCTCACTTTTCCCTTGCATACAGCTAAGAACATAGCGCCGTTTTTAGTCCTTACAGCATGGGTGAAATCCATTCGTGCTGCGTTTAAATTACGCTGCATATTCATTATTGTAATTAGATAAGAAACATACGCGATTCTTCGGCTCCACTACAATCAATTTGTACGACGATATCTCTTCCCAAATAGTTTTAGTTTTCCTTCCGTCTTTTGTCATCGTACTAATAGTTGCGTCCATCAAGCTGTATGAGGCAAAAAATACGAGTATTCCTTTAAAAATGCAATTATATAAGAACGGACCAAACCTTGAGGAACGGTACGAGCTAAATCACGTAAAGAATGAGCAATAGCCGTAAGATATTTTTCGTTCGTTCTAAAATATGGCTTAAGTTAAGAGAATATAAAAATCAACAGACGATAAGAACCAACCTATTCTGATATTTTCCATTGAGCTCAAAGGGCAACTGCCCATGCATGAGTCCCATTTTGATAGGTCCACCAATAACTTGTTTGCTTTCGGTGGCATGTTCATTTTCTAAGGTACAACCGAAATCTCTAAAGGAATACTAATTAAAAATGCACAAATTGTCCAACAATCCGATATTTGCCATAAAGTTGACCAACGGTGACAGCGTTCCACTGGTCACTAAAAAGTTGAAAAAGTTGCTATAAAATGTATAGCCCACCTATGACACTTCGAACTCCTTGTTGTTTCAATGACTGCATAGCTATTCCCGCAGAAAAACACCAATATTTTATAGCAATCTAAATGCCACATGACAATAATATTAAAATATATTAACTAACTTTGGCAATATCCTCCTCAGCATCCTTCGGTTTCTCTTTTACCATATACAACTTAAAATCTTTAACCGCAGTTGAACGATTTTGTTCTTCATAAGTCTGGTAAACATCCAGCATTGAAAGATCGAGTCATACCTTTTGACGCATCACTGGGTTATTTTTGCAACTGTACAAAGGATGTGAAGTAAAAACTACAGATAAGAAGTTTTCGAACTTTTGAAGAAATCCTTTAGTGTCTTGCAATTTAGCACCCGTTCCTTCCGCTAAAAAGAATGTTATTATTGAAAAGAAATACCTTTTTCATGCAGGTAATCCGCCGCCTTCCTTAAAAGATTTGTTATTTCATTTGCTTTGTCAAATGTAAAGTGAGCTGCTTCTAATATTTCGAGCATTACAGTACCTGGAAAAATCTGAAAATCATTATAAAAAGATTAACATATTTCAATCATACCTTTCCCGGGAATTCCCTGTATAATTTAGGTTTTACTGGTTCATCTGTATAAAAATGTTCTACTTCTCTTTCGAAATTAAAGAGCATATCTGAAACAAATACTAATAATACGTGCGCATATTACCAAGAACAACAGCAGCTGTTCCAACATCAAACATGAACTCATCTTTTTTCTCTTTTGTTTTACCAAACGTTTCTTGAGTACTGTCCTGAACGTCAAATAATTCAGAAAAAAATGATGCTAATTATGAAAGTACCATTTGCGATCGTACAGACTCCACCTCATCCTGCATCATACTTATTGATAATTGGAGCTCTTTAATACACATTGCTACATCTGTTGTGGTCAATTCTACTGAAGTGCAATCTTCACAAATAGATTCCAAATTATGTGCCTCATCAAATATAACTATACTGCCCGACAATTCAATTTCATGCACTTTTCGAAGTTCTGGACTTATTAAATAATTGTATGGTAAAAGGACAAGTTCTGCCGTATTCTTCATGGCTTTTGTTTGAAAATAAGGGCAATGGCTAAAGAGAACAAATTAAACAGAAAAAAAGAAAATCAAAATACCTGTGTTTTTGCGCAATGTTCACTAAATCTTCTATATCTAATGCTGCTCCTGACGTTTCATAGTTTTCCTTCAATTGCTCAGTACTACAATCTGTGCTCATGAATATATTAACAAAGGGAAGACTCACTGTTCCATTTATTGTAAAAATGACAAGTCCTCTTGTTGACCATTGATCGGCATATTACTGACTGAACTAATGAAAAATAATGCAAGTAACTTACTTTTACTCTGTTATCTTTTTCTTTAGAAACTTTTTCGTTTATACATAATTGGTCTCTTGATGCAAGTACAGTAGTTTTTATCCTTAAAAAAATTCAGAATTGTAACAGAGAAATTCAAGCTTACGTTCTATATACTGTTTTATTTAACTCTCTAACAACTTGTGCCAGTTGACTATGGGTGCGCGAGCAGTAATATATCTTTGGAAAAAGGTTGACAGGTCCAACATTATCTTTATTGGCAAGTGCCATAGTAGTTTGCAAATTAGGAACGAATTTCAACTTTTCAGATTGCAACCATCCAATAACAGAACAGAGCAGTGACAACGTTTTTCCTGTGCCAGTCGGAGACTCTAATGCTGCATCACATTTCTGAAACATTTAATGTTATATAAATCAAGGACTGACCAAGTTTAATGCTTTTATTACTTCTTCCATGTATTTGAGCTGACATTCATATGGCGAATGAGGAAATTCAATATTGACGCCTTCAATACTTACTGCCACCATACTCCTTAAATTTACAGCTATTAACCATAAAAGAATGAAATATATACAAATCGTCATACGATCTAAAATTCTACAAATCTTATTGAAAAACGGAATTTTATTTATGTGCAAAGATGACCAAGTTTCGAGGTGATAAAACCGGGTTGAACAGTGGGATTCCATAAGTTTTATAACCAGCCTCTTTTATAAATTCTTTTCTGTCAAAAATTATTATATCTTCAATAATTGGAGCAAAAACTAAACGTAAATAATAAAAAATCATCGTTCGATTGATGAATAATGTGGAGTTGGAAAGAATATCTTGGATTCTACGGTTTTGCTTTATCTAAAAGCTCATTATTTTGATAATATAATAAACTAAACGCACTTCATTTCGCACCGCTTGTAAATAAATATCCTGGCCATAAAGAGCTTGTTCAATATAATTTTCAAATTCCATCAAATCGAGTTTTTTAACTCCTTTTACTGGTATATGGCGATGCGTAAATGAATGCTCCCATTCCCACAAAGCCAACTCCATTATAGCTCGGTAAAAATGATTTTTTGCAACGCTTGACGTCTAAAAAAATATATATGTCAGCGTATTTACAAACCTCATTTAGATTACAAACCGCATGTTCCACTGCGTGACAAGCTGCTTCTCGAGCTGTAAACGATAATCGTACTTGAGAGCATATTTTACTAAGCGGAAATCCACTTTGAGCATCAGTCTCCTACGAAGTGTGTTACCGGCATTCGCACAAGGCTTACCCGACGAGATTCTCCCCACTGCTGTTGAAATAATTTATCCTCTCCACTGTTCAGCTTATGATAGCAACAACCAACAAGAATCACAGAGTCTATCGCATCAAAATTTTTGAAAGAGCGCAAAATTGTAGCCGATAAATCACCACAGGTATGCAGCCCAACTAGCAAAGCTTTACCGTTTTCTCCTAGAAACCTACATTTCTAAATAAATACAAATTTTACCTGCAACAGATTCAGTAATACGTTGCTTAGAATTATCATCTAAAAAACACTCTATACGTTCTGGCATAGATGCGCCTTTAAAAATAGACATCATTTTTGTATCAATTTCTTGTGCTTTATGAACATACTAAAATATTCGAACTAATATTATGAGATTAAACCTCCGAATTAGCTTCAACAGTCAGTACTTGTACCTCAGGCGATATTAAAGTTAAAAACCTGGATAGATGTCCAAGGCCACATCCAACGTCAACAATAGTAGAACACTCTGATTTGGTTGTACGTATTTTCTTCACCAGATGAACAATTCGATCAATTTCATGTTGCTTCTTTTGCTTTATGCGCTTCCTGAAGTTTTCTCTCGAACTTACTGCTAGGTATGCAGTATCGGTATCCTAAGGTTGATTTCAAGTATCATTAAAAATACTCACAGGTATACCCAGAAGGTGGTTAAGGTCGACTGGTGTTATTTCTTTTCTTCTTTTGATCAAATTTACAAAGTATTGCCTCAAGCAGAGAAAGGATAATGGATACATCTTGAGGAGAGGTTTATTAGCATCCAAGATATTCTTCCATTCTTCGTACTGAAATCGCATAGTATAATGTGTTTTCGCAAGGTTCGTTTTATTTGGATCTGAATATTAAAATTATAACAAACCCCATAATTTTCAAAAGCCGTTCTCCATGTATAAGGTATCAAATTCCAATGATCTTCAACAAATATATCAATCGTATATGCATCAACTATATTTCTGTAAAACTCTACAATTTTATAACTATCCATCTGTAACATAATTATTGCATTTCCTGAATAAGAACGAACTCAGAGACTGAATGGAACAATACCACTTATACTAAAATTATCATAAACATGATGGGATTCCTTTTTATTTTTAAATAATATCATCAAGAGAAATGCTTACGCTGATTGTATCGTTAGTGCTGCAATACATAAGAAAATAATTTAGGGAAAACCGCTAACCGTAAAACTGCAACATCTTCTATTCCAATAGGTGTTTGTAGCTGCCCGATAATGTAGTGGCTACCATCGCCTTTAGCTGCTAGAAATTTACCAGAAACATTAGTTTTTTCAAACATTGCGATTTCAACCTAAAACCATGCAAAATCCCGTAGATTCTTACCTTTTTCCCTGCCATGGACGCAATAAATCTCAGAAAGCGTTCACGTAGTTCAGCATTTATCTCAGCCATTGTAACAATATCTAAATATTTCGTTTTACAAAGTGAATGAGAATCTAGCTATCACAGAAACAATAGCGAACGGAAATTCCGAATAAGAAGTGCTTGAGAGTGCGAAAAACAGCCCGCGAAAATAAATCATTCAAATTTTTCAAAAAAAAAAATTTCAATGTGAGGTGTCTCCTTTATTGGAAAACCAACGTGGTAAAAAGTCCGAGGTGGGAGCCATACTTCAAATGCAGATTGTAAAAGCTTCGAAAAAATCAATAGACATAACTAGGGCTGTGCGCGGGCCGGGCCGGCCCGTCCGGCCCGCGGCCCGGCCCTGGCCCGGCCCGGCCCGGCCCGGCCCGCGTCGGGCCGGGCCGGGCCAGGGCCCAACTTCCGCGGGCCGGGCCGGCCCGTTGGGCCCGATCGGGCCGAAAATTTTGAAAATTTAGTGAAAAATGGCATTTTTTCATGAAATTTTTGAAAAATTTTCAAAAAATTTCACTTTTGAGACCAAATTTTTCGTTTTCCGCGGTGTTATTAATAGCGCAGTTGGTTGGCGTCTTCCCGTCATATTCGATACAGCCAGGTTCAATCCCCGTATACACTATGACTTGTTTTCCGGTTATTTCTTTATTTTTTAAAGTTTTTCCAATTTTTTTCCACGGCAGAAAACATAACAACACATTTCTTTGAAGAAACATTAGGACTCCCACTTATAAAATACATTCAGATAAGCATAGCATCGAAAAGCAGCAAAGCAGAGCCATTATCTGGCAACATTCTATACTAACTGTGACGTTAATCATCTGAGACAGTTTTTCTCCGATGGAAATAGTTTAGATAGACTAAAATAGGCATAAAATGCGTTAAAAACGATAAAAGAGGCAAAAAAACGGTTCAAAACACCTCTGGTCGACTTTGGTTCTGGATCCCTGAAAATGGACGGGCCGAACGGGCCGGCCCGGCCAGGGCCCAAATTTGGCGGGCCGGGCCGGCCCGGCCCGGCCCGCGCACAGCCCTAGACATAACAATTTATTTCCATCAATAACAACGTTTAGATGATGCCGATTTTGTTGGCGACATCCAAGGCATCGAAGTCGGGAGACAATCTGACGAAAGCCTTCTTCTGGAGGAGAGGAGTAATAAGGGTGTTGATCTGAATAGCCAATTATATTTCATAGAAGATATTTAGTCAACCTTTTGCACATCAAAATTGTAAAGTTTTTTGACGGCAGTTCTGATTTGGTGTTTATTGGCGTTGACGTCGACGATGAAAACGAGGGTGTTGTGATCCTCGATCTTCTTCATGGCAGATTCAGTGGTCAAGGGATATTTTACAATATTCCAAGAGTCCAATTTACTACGAGCGGGAGCACTCTTGCGAGGATATCTGTAATGGCAACTTTTTTTTACAAAGGAGAATGGAAATTACTTGGGAGCACGTTCTGTCTTGAGGGTCTTGGGACGACGGAAATGCACAGAAGTACGAATCTTCTTCTTATGGATGGTCTTCTGTCCCTTGACGACCTTCTTCTTGGCGTCGACGGCCTTTGTCACTTTCTTCTTCTCCGCAGTCTTGGGAGCCATAGTACCCTGTAATAAATTTGTATATGAAATGGTAAAAAGAAAAGACGAGAGAGATAAAGAAGGGCAGAGGAACCCTTGAAGAAGAAAGGAAGAGAGAAAAAGAGAGCGAATGAAAGATTTAGTGAGGCACGAGATCGAAGTGAAACACGAAACAGACGTGATATGATTAGTAGTTATATATACAGACACATGTACACCAAGAACAATTACAAAGCCGAAAGACGTGACGGCTCGAAAGATGACGCCGACTGCAAATCGCGTTCGTACTCGACCAATTTATGGTCTTCTGTCCGATCGGGACCATGTCTCTTCTCGTAGAGCTGATAGGCGAACGAGAAAGTGAGCACAATGAACAACATAAGGACAGCGACAACAATGCCGACGAGCCATTTAAAGGCGATCAGCTCGCGACGGACAGACACTTCAGACGGTGGAAAAGTCGTCGTCATGTAGTTGACCAGCTGAGGAATATATTCATTCCAGAAGGCGATGTCCTGATAGCGATAATCCCGCTCCATTTCGCCAGGCACAGTCACCCCCAACTTCTGTGTATAGTTGAAATTGAGGTACCAATGTCGACGTGGCTGGTAAGCAGCCCATGACCCATCATGAAGAAAATTCGGATCTCTAGAATGGAAATGTTGGATCTTCCACTGGAGACTACTCACTGGTAATAGACAAAACGTCGGAGAATGTTGGACATGACTTGACTGGCATTTCTGTCCGACTCGTTGAAGTTGAAACCTTGCATGTGTTGAGGAAGAAGTCGGTTGGGCAGGAAAGGAAATCCGAATCCCAAATAAAGGTCGCACTCTCGACATTGGCCTGAAATTGGGAGTGCAAGGCGACGATGGCAAGAAACATACCCATCCAATCGGGGATTTCCTTGGTCGCCTTGGACATGTTGTAATTGTTGACATACATCCACACTCTCGATCCAGCCGAGGAGTGCAGATGGGCCGACAGTCCAATTGGAGCCGTGTAATAGGCGTCAGTGGCCAGTTGGATAAAACTCTTGCGAATATTCCACTCGTCAGCCGAATCCGGCCAATATGTGTATCGGTCGACCATGGCCTCTGCGATGGCTTCTCGATTCATCGAATAGTTGTGTCGGAAACTGTACTCCAAGGCGAAGCTCCTCATGTATTGTTGGTCGACGTTGTTGAAATTGTTGAACTCGCCCAGTTTCCGATTCTCCAGCACCACCTATAAATGTCGGTCCATTTTCAATTAATCCAACACTTTGTCAGGAAAAGGCAGGGATATCAAGAAAAGGGATGTTTCGTTTTTGCCCTCCTTGGAAAAGAATAGCTTTTAGACAGACAACTCTCATAGGAAAGGGCTGGTCTCGTCGACCGCTCGTCGACTCACCTCACTGCCATCTTGGGCATTCTGTCCGATCAACATGGGAACCGGACTCATCACAGAGGCAATTCCAGTGGGGGCATTGTTCAATATCCACAATGGGTTGCCCGGCACGTATTTGCCATCAACTGTAGGCAGAAAGAGATATCTGTTGTACCTGGAAAATACATGTTTGTCATCTTCTTGAATAACTTACTCAATGGGAATGGTCGTCGTCGCCCGGATGATGTCGTTTGTCGAGCGAGTGTTGATACAGTCCCAGACATGGGCAGCCACGGCCTGGTTACAGCCGAGGTATCGTCCTAATTTGATGGTATTGTTGAAGGCAAGCGCTGTTTTTCCAATGGTCGAATGATAGGAGACTTCTGCTCCCGAGGTGGCAATGGCCGATCGGAATAAGTCTAAATTATTCTCTCAAAATGATAGAATAAAATGGTTACGTTTAGAAAATGGAGAAAGCATGTGCAGACCGACGGAGACGGCTCCGGCGTCGTGTCCCATTACTGTGACTGCCTGTGGATCTCCTCCGAAATGGCCGATATTGTCCCTGACAAATTCGAGGGCCAGCTTCTGATCTTGAAGCCCGTAATTACCCGAAGAGGAATCACCAAGACTCATAAATCCTGAAGAAAGTTTTTTTAGTGAAAAAGGAAAATCTGTACCGAAAGGGCCAAGGCGGTAATTGACGGTGACGACGACCAATCCGCGGGAGGCGAGGACATGGCCTGGCCAATCAGACGATGATCCTGTTTGGAAGTTGCCACCATGAAAGAAGACGACCACCGGATAGACCAAGCCGGAGGATTTGGAGACGTCGGGGGAGAATATATTGAGGTAGAGACAGTCTTCGTCGACCAAATACGGATAGGGATCGTCGATGAATGGCTGTGGTCGTAACTCGACGTCCTGTGCACAAGTCGCCCCATATTGGAAGGCGAGGAAAGGCTCAGTCCCGGGAAGGTGAGTCAATTGCTGGGGAGGCTGAAGGAATGCAAGATTTGAAGCATAAAATATGCCGATTACCTTGAATCGTCGCTGGGACACCGGTGGCTCAGCATAAGGAACTCCCAGGAAAGTATAGACGGTGATATTGTTCTTCCGGGGAAGGGGATTCGGTTCCATCGGTATTCGATCTCGGGGAATCTGTTCGGAGACATCTTGCGACGGTGTCCATGGCAAGTCGTGCAATTCCACCGCTTTTCCCAGCAACTGTCCAATTCCTAATTTCACAATGACTTCGTCGTTGGCTATCCCCTAAAACCCATATGAAAAATACAATTAAAAAAATATTACCTGGAATTTTGGTCGAGGAGTCGTCGGTGGCCCAAATGGATTAAAAATATCAATTGGGCGAGTCGGCTCAATTCCTCCTCTCTGGGCTTGGGCCAAGCCGATCACGAGGAAAATGAACATCACAGCATAACCATCGACTAGGTCGACGGGGAATTTACACGTTTTACTCAATAAAAACGGTAATTTTTTAAAGGAAAATAAGAATAGGAGTAGAAAATCGAAACGAGGGTATACAAAGCTACGGTAGGTCGAAGAAAAGGCTGAGCAACGCGTGATAGGAAGGGCGACCGCGGCAGGACTATTTGTGGGCAGAGATGCAGAGGAATATTTGAAATAGAAATGACTTGAATACCACCACGTTTACCAGATTTGAACAGAAATTGAGGAAAAAGACACTTTATTTAATAAAGAAACAATACCAATAATCGATAAAGCACCACGAGAGACACGTGTTACACGTAAAATTGAAAGAATACTGATGATATGAGAGAAAAGGAAGGATATCAGACATCGGTCGGACTGTTTCGAGAAGAAGAAGACGATTGTCCCTTGTCTCGGACACGCATTGTTCCCTGTTCCATGTAATCTTGAAGAGGAGCAGAACTGTCCGGTTGATAAAATCCGGGATGATACGTGGGTGGCTGGGTGTATTTGAGAGGAAGAGGCGAATGAGGATGCTTTTCGATGGAATCGTCCGAGAAACTCTGAGTACACGTCTATTGACCATTTTGAAACTGTCAGTTACTCACCTCTTGCGCCGTGTACAAGGCAAGTAACTTTGTGGCCAGGTCGTAGGTGACTCGACCACCAACATGCTCGGTTACAAACTGAAGCAAGAGGACACCGTCAGGATGAAGACACTCGCTGACAAAACGAGCAATGTCGCGACGACGAGTATCACCCTGAAAAAGTATAATTTTAGATGAAAAAGGATACAAGAGCACCTTTTTGTTGTTGTTGACTTTGTAGAGGACAGTTCGGACACGCATTCGGGGGACGAGGCACAGCAACAAATAGTAGAAGAAATTTCCAACATTCAAGACAGCCAGGAACAAAAACCAGAAGTACAGGACAAAGTAGAGTTTCTCGTTGATCATGTTCATCATAATGACACATTGGACTGTGTGATTTTGAATATTCCCCAGACGGCGAACCTAAAATTCTCGCTTTTAGAATAGAGTAAAGGCGGGGGAACCTGGAAATCGCACATGATGACTCTGGGAAAAACTGCCGATTCCTGGCTCTGGGCTCCGTAGAAAATATTCCAGGCTGTCTGGTATCCCCAGTGAAGGTAGCTTTCTCCCAGGAAATGGTTCAAAATGACAACTTGAGCATAGATGTTGAATACGTAAAGCGCCTTTGTGAATAAATACAGCAACATGGCATTCTTTCCGCTTCGAGGTGTTGCCCGGAACTGAAAATGCCTCGTATCGTATATTGAGTAGCACTCTTACCTTGGAGCGATAGTCAGCCGTTCCGAATGTCGACACGGTGTCCATAAAGAAGTTGGCCAACTTAGAGAGTTCCTCGTCTCTTTTTTCGCCCGACATCCGCGACAACTTCTCAGCCTCTTTCAAGAAAGCTTTCGGGTTGATAGCCGTCTGTTTGTGCATGATATTCCAGAAATAATTAGGCAGAAAGAAACATAAAGACTGAAGAAATTTTGTTCAAAGGACAAGGTCTTTTACCTGAAGGGCGAGCATAATGGGAACCCATCGATAGTAGCTGATGTGGTCCTGACGACCTTCTCCATGTTCGGGAATTTCACTCTCAATGGGTACATGATAAGAATTCGCAATAAAGCAAAAATCCTCCGCATATTTTTCCCACCCCCCTAGGGTTACTTTAGTGTTGAATTAAGAGAAAAAATACCTCGAAATTCACTAGGAACCCAGCATTGGATGGGGCTTCCAAAATATTGCTTGGCGGAAATTGCAATCGCGAAGAAACCCAAAAGATATGCTGTCACATAGTAGTTGAGATGGTCACAGAAATCAGCTACCTTAAATTGACATTTTGTGCAGATAAGAGAGGGTGTTTGGGTGGTTTCAGTCCAGGGGGGCCAAATCCGGCCGATAGCCATAGTTCGCCCATTTATGAACAATTTTCGGAGATAAAACCAGCCATTTTTTCTAGAAACTGAGCTGGTTAATATTGCCATTAGCTCCGCTATAAGCTGGTTTTTTAGAATATCCAAAAATGATCCATAAATGGCCGAGATATAACCATAAATATGTCGCCGGAGTAGGTTCGAAATGCATGAAAGAAACAACTAACCGTCTGCTTTTTGACGGTTTTCTCAACGAATTTGTTGAGGAAGGGGATTCCCAACATGTCGAGACGGTGTTATCTGAAAAGGAAGAGGTTGGACTCGGTCTAGGCCACGAGTAATACAAGAGGCTCGTCGCGCATCCTTGCCAAGCGGTCAGTGACCCCCAATGGCAAATATGCTCAGGAACAATGCGTAGAGAACAATCCCCTATAGGTCTCCTCAGAGGGATCAGAAGAGGAGTATCCAGATTTTGTATCAAAAAAATGGAAGAGAAAATAGGAGGATTAAGGCAGATGTACAGGGAGGTTAGAGGTCGTCGAGAGTCGGGGTCAGTTCCGCCCATTCAAGACGGTCGGCAGGATTGACAAGGTCACTCGAGCAGATATCTGCCATGGGAAAAAACCAGACGATGACCGGATATATTAGAAGAAAAGAGGAAAAGACAAAGGAAAATATATCAGGAAAAGGCTTTTAGAGCAGGATAACAGTTGTGACCCGGCCATGCTCAAGAGCCTACGTAATTATCCATCCTGAGCCCGACAGGTCACTGGGTCGAGGTATGCGACACACGTGAGCACGGTCGCCATAATTAATAGGAAGCGAGATATTTTTGTACGTGACAAGCGACGAGAGAGGGTGATGTAAAGGCCGGCACAGATGGCCCGCCAAAAGCGAAAATTGCCCAATTGTGATGAGAGGGATCGTCAGAATGGATGATTAGAAGGGTCCGACGACTGTGGGAGACAGTAAAAGACACTCCTTGACGCCCTCGGTATTTGTCTTGCTATTATTTGCACCCGTCGTATCAGTTTGTATTAAATCTTCAAATCTATTATATCTTATCCTTTATTGGACCACACAGTCAACATCATTCCCGATTTTTCAAAGTAGGAAGTCATCAGAAGGCAGCACGTGGTAGCAAAGCGACTCAGTTCGTCGTATTATATATTCCACCATACCCTATTTTCCTAAAAAACCATCTGAAAATCTCTTTCCCTCATGTTTCCACTCCTATCCTAAACGAAGAAATTTAGGTCCGTGTCTGGCAGCGTCTCGACGAGCTGACTCTGCCGTATAAATAACTTTTCCCTTTATTTGGCACGTACCCAATGCTCCTATAATTATACCCTTATCCAAACTTTTCATTAGGACCAACTATTTGTAGCTGATAGTTCTGGCTATAAGGACTTGTGGAAAATTAATCGTTGTAGATCTCGAAGAGTCATGTATGAAGATTACCCAATATCCTTCTTGGCTTTATTGCTTGGATTGAGTCCTCTTTTGATTTTGCAGACTATTTCGAAAAATCTGAACCTCGCCTGCTTTTGTCGGACACGCAGGCGCCAAGTGGCCTTGTTGGGGTAAACAGAGAACACCCGTGTCAACACTGGCAGAAATAGTAAAGGAGAAAAACAGCACGTGGCGGGCGGAGGGATTCCCCCGATGGACTTCGCTCCGTAATCATAAGAACCCATGAAAAAGACTTGTTACTTTGGAGGGCCATGTTCATTATATGAGTTGATCACCTACACTATTACGGAAAATGCCATTCATATTGCAAAGAGAGAGAGAGATGTCTGTTACTTTTTATGGGTTCATCTGGCTATAAACATGGTAATGTTCCACATGTGACTGCTGCTCCTCTCCGTGTAGACATAGGCTCTTTTCAACATGTTGATGTGTATGCCCGTCTCGTGCTGTTTATCCCCGCCTTCTGGAACTATCCCTCCTCCCCTCCCTCTTCTTATTTAACCTCGCCGCTACTCGATCATTTCAGTCTGAAAAATGTCTCTGCTACCCCACGTCCCCCCTCATGTTTTTGACCTTCCTCAACAGTTGGATCCTTATTGGCAGAGGGCCAATGATTCTTTGAGCTTTGGAAACACATGCTGCGATGTGAGTGATCCTTCGGGTTTATTCCTATTAATTATAGATTGTAAATAATGACCAGAAATTTGGTCTTGAACTGGATGTCTCCCAGTTCCGTCCTGAAGAGTTGAAAGTCCATCTCGATGGGAAATTGTTGACAATCGAAGGACATCACCAACAAGGCGACGACGGCGCCTTCGTCGAACGGTGATCCTTCCTCCATTGTTTTATCCTCAATCTTTTTAGCAATTTTGTTCGTCGATGGACCCTTCCTGACGATGTCAATCTCGGTGCTGTTCATTCGTCCCTTACCAATCAAGGACATCTTTGCATCGACGCCCCCAAGAATAATTTTGCCTAAATTAAGGCCAGCAACTATTGAATCTCATGTACATAGCTGTTCCCAGTCTAGATAGCTTTCTCTATTGAATATTCGCCCTTTTGTACATAAATTTCTGCACATAGATATGTTTATTGAAGCATTAGATCATGACGACCTGCGTCGTGTCATTGGCCTTCTTGAGTGCTTTCCAGGCAGCAACTTCTTTCTTTTCCTTGCGTTTGTTCCGCGACTCAAAAGTGGCCCTGTGCTCGATGATTCGCTGGATGACAAGATCCGTAGTCATATCAGAGCCGGAATTTATCTGACGATAGATGCCACGTCGTTTTGCTGCGAGGTAGCGATCAGGCTTATCGTGGTGGGGAACCTGGCAGCCGTCAATCACCCACTGAAAAAAAAAGAAATGTCCATGTTGGTCGTTGAACTTACATTCACTCCAAAACGGTCGATTAGATCCTCGGTCACCGTTTTGGGAGCTCCGATGATTACTTCATCCACTGGCTTGAATGCTAAGGTCTTAAATGGAAAAAGTTGCTAATAAATTGCAAAGAAAAACTTACACTGAGGACTCTTTCGTGAAGGGACATTATAGGATGGTTGGCTCCTTTGTACGAGTTGACATCTTGATCCGAGAGAATTCCCACAATAAGATAATCTCCGAACTTCTTAGCCTCTTCGAGGAAAGCCAGATGGCCAATATGGAAGAGGTCAAAAGCCCCACAAACATACACGACGGTGTCTCCTGGATGTCTCTCTCTGCCTTGAGCAAACTGCAAAATCGTCTGGGAAGTCGCCATAAAATGTGAGACTCTGGTCCATGGAGACTGGGCATCGGGATCACTGCTCAGCTCGGTGGCACTGTCCTTATGCTCTTCAAGCGACTGATTATGGTGAGTGCGAGTCAGCAAGAGCATTCTGCCAACAAGATCGGTCGTCGAGATGCCAGCTGTCCGCTTACATTCCCTGTATCGCCCGGCATTCTTCACTTCTGCATACGTGTCGATGCCCTCGGCCGTCAGAGTTATATCATCGCCGTGTACACAGAAGTCACAACCATGAGCGTCGAGTGTAGCAATGGTGGTGGCGTAAGGAGCATCCTCGACGACTTCGTCCACCCATCGAATGGCTCGAACCATCCTATATCTCTCCTGTTCATTGAAGACTGGCGGCCCCTTGTGTAGTGTTATCTAAAAAGATTAAGGATTAGATGCCAGCCAGAGAGGTCACCTCACCTCAGCGTCGTTGTGGACTCCGACAATCAATTTTTTGCCGAATTGCTTGGACTGCCTCAACTGATTAGCATGGCCAAAGTGTACCATCTAAAATAAATGAATATCTTATAAAAAATAAACTGACATCGTAGCATCCGTCGGCCCAGACACGTTCGGCAAGAGGAGTCGGCTTGGATTCAGACATTATTCACTGAAATGAGTCAAATGAACAAATGGCAAAGTGCGTGACAGGCATGGGAATAAAGGCAAGAATGAGTGGTATGGTTGACTGGGCAAATTAAGCGCGTGAGAACGGCCAAAGGGCAAATGGAAATGGCGGAGATGGGTGGCTGCGGTAAACAAGCAAGTAGACAAACCGGGGAAATAGCCGACTGACAGGACAACAGCCAACATTTATGCGAGGTCAGAGATCAAGTACTGATGACATGTAGAGACAAGACAGGTCAGCACAAGATGACCAATGGACAGTCTGATAAAAACGGGAAGTGAGGAGAAGCAGCCCGGAATTATAAGAGAAAGAGATAAGAATGGCGTGAGACGGAAGGGACTCGTCATTCTCCGAGGCATAACAAATGAAACATTTCCAGTTTGATGTGACGAGGGTGTTTATTACGGTCAGGGAAGGAATCACAAACCATTAAAAAGGGCACAACTCCTTCCGTTGAGGGCAAACTGACGAGACAAACTCCAACAGAACTTGTTGACCTCGGAATGAGGGAACAATTCTGGAAGCTTCCCCGCATCGAAGCCGCTTTTATTTCCAGTTGGCTAAACTCATTTTTATCGCTTCCCCCTTGCTGAAAATGTTGTGTACGAGGACTAATAAACATAAAAAACTGCCATGATCGAATGGTATACAAGAGACTGGCAAAAAACGTTTGATCACAAAATGTGACGATGCTGGTTGGATAAACCAATGGGACTATCGATGATATAATATTTATTATGTATAAAATGTACTCGTCTTTGACAAAGCTCACGTACTGACGTCGTCTTTTATTTGGGTGGTATCTTTTTGAGGGAAGACGTCTCTTACAAAAGCGGGAAGTCCAAACCGTCGATTTGGTGGAGCCTGAAGACAACTTTACTCTCTCCGCCTTCCAAATAATGGAATACCTTTTTACAAACCAAATAAAGAACAGAAGCAGTAAGAAGAAGAAGACAGACGACAAGGGTGACTGTCAAGACGATGAAACAGACCCGGAGGGAGATGAGCATGTCGCCAGCTGACTGTAATATTCTCTGTTCCAGGGAGAGGAGAAGTCACTTGCCCTGGCTGCGTACTGGATATCTTCCATCCCACATGCCTTGAAGCACGTATTTCCAAAGAGTCCGCTCATTCCACCGCCTTCACTTCCACCACTCGAATGGCTACCGTCGGCGTCTGAAAATAGAAACTTTCAGTATGTTCCCGGGAAGTTTTTAGATAATGAGTGGACACCCTTTGACATTTGACTCTGTAAACATTCTGGAAATTCTATATCGGTCAACAAGACTAATTTTTTCATTTGGGCGGACAAAGTATAACGGGAGACAGAGGCCAGTTCCAGAGTTTTTGCAGTTGGTTGGGGCTATTTGAGACTTTTCGAACTTGGTTTATTTATTTTTTGTTGACTCATCGGATCAGCTGGCCATACAGTTTCACCCCGTCATCGAAACTTTTCTCGCCAGTTGATTTTCTTTGGGTAAAATCCGAGTGTTTATTGGGAGAGAAAATCGTGAAAAAGATGAGACAGATCTTATAAAATAAACAAGAGACGCACGTGTGGAGGATCGGGGAGAGAGACTGAAGAGGAAAATCCAGAAATGACTCGCCCGAAGGCAATCGATGTAATTGAGTGACCGGTCCTGATCGAGAATAAAAAAACAGAAAAAAGGAAAAGATAGACAAGGAAATGAGAGAGGACAAACCTTTGAAGGGGGCACTGAGCAGTGAGAGCAGATTCATTGAATGACGTGAGTGCGATCAGAGCTGAGCTAACAGCCCCGCTCTGTCAAAGACTCACGGGGAGGCAACTGAGCCGGTTCGGGTTACGCCCGTAAAGGAGAAAAAAAGAGAAAGAGACTGACCATTGACGGATCCACTGCCCATTAGTTTTCCTATCGAAGAAATTCCGGATATCGTTCGAGAGACGTCGCTGAAGAGCTGCGGCAAGTCGACTTGTCGCTCGGCTGCCATATGGCTGCTAAACGAAATTATTATTATTTAAAGGGAAATGAGTACCAGTGAGAGCACCGGGGCATGGACAAGATAATTTGGGGTGTATAATGGCGGTGGTCAAAAAGGAGCGAGCAATGTCCCTTCCGCCGGAAGTACGAGAGACACAAGCCTAGTCTGGGCGACGTCAACCGAAGCCGATTCCCCTTTTGGCGGTTACTCTACCGTACAAGGATTTAATCTCTTGGTTTGTCACTTTTTGCCTCTATCTTCGAGGGTTCTCAGGCCAAAAAGCGCCGACCCCATCGCGTTAGAGCATACAGAGACTGACCATCGGGGCTGTCAACAGAAGCAGCCGACACACCGAGAAGTACGGTTCTGTCGGATTAGGACCGGGAAATATGCAGCCCGACCAAGTATTGAAACGAGGCGAAGAGGGAGAGAAGGAGTCTATTCTGACGAATAAAAAAGGAGGAAAACTAGGACGATTATGATGTTTTCGAGAAAGGGATGAGGGTAATATTCTCGCGCCCTTGGAGGTCATCTCTTATTGTGGTCAACTGGGTCGCGGAAAAAGATGGACGGTAGAGCGGTTAGGGAGGCAAAAGACAATGAACAAACAGCCCAGAAGAATTAGGTTGACTTTTGTCTTTTGTCTGGACAACTCACGAAAGAGCCGTTACTGAGTAAACAGGCCAAAAAAGGGAGGTGCGATATCGAAGAGAGTAGCAACGGAGGACGGACGGGCTCTAACGTGCAAATGAAGGCGGAAAAAGGAGACTGGAACAGGAAAAGTCAAACAAGGGTCGTCTCTGCTAGTCCTAGAAGGTGGAAAATGCGCAACACAAACAAAAAAGCGCCGCTTTGAATATTCCTCCGGCGATTTCTCTAAAGAAAAGGAAGAACGAGAGAACAACAGATCAACAAAAACATGATTCGCCGCTCGTCTTCCGGCACTTTTCATTGTCTCTTTTGCCCAACAGGAAGTCGACTCAAAACACAAGAGAGATCAAAATGAAAAGTGAAGGATAAGATATCGGCTAGGGCGGGGACTGCGAGGGTCATTCGTGTGACCAACGAGGAGGATATTTGCGAAGCCTTCCGCTCATTCTCGCGACCGCCCCTCATTGCACGCAACTGTGCCGAAGAACGGACACATCGAAACTGTTTATATACACGAGATCACACCAATACCCAGCCGTCGTCTACCCGTTTCTTTGCTCTTCTTTTGGATTTTTGTAGAGGAATATCTCCAAGGTTGAAGGTGGCAGAAGGACATCCACCAGTAGAACATTCTTCTTTTTCGTCGCCTTCCCCTTCGTCTAAGTTAGACCCTAACCAGTCATCTTCAGCAGTCAAATGTCCAGTTCGAGGCACATTCTTTCCCAGAATGAATTCTTCCTTAAGCTCTTCTGATCGTGGATGCGTGCAACTCCAGCAACCACATTTATAGCTAAACCCATACATTTTTGCAATCGATAAATCCCAGTTACCTTGGTCTGTGGACTTTGGGAATGTACTCGTATTCATTGAAGTTGTACAGATAATGGAGACTCTCTTCCTTTCCAGTTTTCGCCAAGTTCAGCCCCGGGGTACGATCCGGAGCCATGACAATTCCTTTTAGTGAAGTCATCTCTCCCTCTCGGTTGATTATGGTTACCTTGGAGAAAACACCACGATTGCAGATGCCTTCGAAGAAGTAGCGATTCGTTTTTCCGCGGTAATTAGAGAGGACTCTGTTTACCGCAACGGTTTCCAAAGAGGAAGGATATTTAGCTGCCTACAAAAATGACGCCGTCGTTTCGGCTAATTTCCAAGCTCACCTCTAAATTGAACTGACCACTTTCGACACTTTCGGGGAAAAGATGACGATTCTTCTTTTTGAGAGCATAACAGACGCCAACATTGAGACCGTCGCTCTTGTGCGCACCGTCAGGGAATTCTTTGTCTAAATCCGCCTTCCACCTGATGACTTCATCTCCATGAACAACCATCTTAACAATTTGTAATAAAAATAAAGAAACCCTCACTTTTCGAATGAGCCCTTCTCCTATCCAAACCTTCTTTTTATAGAAAAGTTTGGATGCTGTTGATCTTCTGGGACGACGGGACCCTTCCAAAGAATCATCTTCAGAGAAGCTCATGCAAAAGAAAATATGAAAAAGGAAAAACGGAAGATAAGGAGTGAAAATCTGCAGGTCTTTTATATTCGATGGGCACAAGGGGGCGCAATGTGACGAAATCGAGAGCGCTCTCTGATAAAATGGATGACTAATCGAGGCAAATTCTAGCATTTATTATCCGTTTGTACATATTATTAAAGGAATTTATTATGGTAACAGCTCTCAACAAGAGTGTTGATGTCATCACAAGTGGCTTCTGTAAAAATCTCTATTCAAACTCCTTGTATGGCTCACTTACCCGGGACGAACATCTGAGCCATTCGACAGTTTTGTTTCACCCATCCCAAAACATCCTTGACTCCGTAATTGGTCGCGTATGTTCTCACCTAAAATTAGTCTGGTCAAATAAAAGAGAGGCGGACCTGGTTGCAATGTTCAGGAGAGAGGACGAGGGGTCGTCCCTGACTGTCTCTTTTTACTTCCCTGGGATAGTTGGGTGGAGTTGGGCCCAGGGTTGTCGGAGCAGGAGTCGTTGTAATCGTACGAGGGCGGGATACCTTGTAAGGCTGAAGGGTACTCTTTTCTTTTGAATAAAATGGCAATACCTTGACTCTGGCTAGTGGCACTTCAATGTCTTCTGATGAGCGTGACTTCAATTCTCGAGAATATGGCCTTTCACGAGAATGTTTGGTGGTTCCCTAAAATGGTCGATTAAAAGATATTCCAAAATAATCCTCACCCTGTAGCTGTTTTTCTTCACTACTCGTACTTCTTCATCCTCTTCAACCACAAAACATTTGTATCTGTAAAAATAGCCTAATGCTTTTTAGATTTCAACCCTACTTTTTGGTTTTCATTGCGCTCTTCTCCTTGAAGACAGCAGTCGACAGAGAGATCAGCACGAAGAAGACTACCAATACCCGCATCTTCTATTTTGAATGATAATTGGGGTAAAAAAAAGAGGAAGGCGATACATTTGCAGATTTATAAGAGGACGAGAATGGAAAGGTAACAGGATTGATTTGAAAAAGACGGATGTTATCAGTTGATCGGGCTATGAAGGACATAGCGGGGACGAGAAGCAGCTAACAGCCAGGATAAACGACGACTGACCCGGCCGACCCCATTTAGCCATTCGAAAGCAGGTCCAATCTTCCGCTTGAGACAATCGTCTACAGGTTTCCCGGCGATCACTCCTTTCGCCTATTGTTTCCTTTCGTTGGCAATTTTTATTGATCGTAAAATAGAAATATTTATTGGTAATATACTCGTTTAGACCCGGGTGGAATTGGAGAGGGCGGCCAATGCTTCTCGTTTCTTCTTTCCATAGGGATCATAACTGCCGGTGTTGGATCCACAAGTATTGCAGGGAGGAGGCTAAAAAGAGATGTTTAGGGGAAAACAAAGGAAGCGACTACCGGCTGGTTGCAAGTATTACACGGAGGAGGCTCATACTGTGGCTGTTGACAGGTTTGACAGACGGGGACTGGACACGGATTCTGGGCATTGCATTCCTGCTGCTCGGAGGAGTTGCCAACACACTAAAAGATGGGATTGGGGTTGAGAGAAGAGGCGACTCACTCCGCTTGTGCAGCTACATTGACGGGTCCGGGTACGGTATCCACCTGCTCCACAAGTTACACTAAAAGGAGAAGCTGAGAGAAGAAGAAGAAAATTAGAAGAAAGAAGGAAAAGAGCTATCTAACCTGCATTGACTCCAATCGGACCATGAGGTCCAACTGCAGCATGGCTGAGTATTACAAGCCTTCTGTTCAATGTTACTCCCAACACATTGACAAGAGGAACAGCCATTGTTGCAGACTCTCGTCCGAGTACAGATACCTCCACCGCAAGAAGCACTAAGAGAAACTTTCGATTAGAAGGAAAAGGTTAGAAATCTCCCGATTGACAGATGGCAAACAGTGCCAATGACAAAATCCAAAAAAAGGCAAATAAAATCTTACGAGCAACTTCCAAAAGAGGTCCAAGATCCCCATTGGGGAGTAGGGTCATAGAGGGCACAGGGCCGAGATTCGGAAGATGACCCGCCAGGGCATTGGGCGGTTGAACAAGTTCTTTGTCGAGTTTGGGAGGGAGCTGGAAAAAAATTTATTTAATAATAAAACTTGTACTCACTTCCATAACTCGAATCGCAGTTGCTCCAAGGTCCCCAGGATCCCCAAGTGCCTGTGACTGGATTACTGCCACAGGTATTGCACGGAGGTGGGTTATATTGTGGCTGGCAGGTGTTGCAAGTGGAACCGGGGGCTGCTTGTGCTCCAGCACCGACCACATAAGCCGATGTGCCTAAAAAGAAAGCAGATAAAAAGAGGCCGAAAGGAATAGGACCTGCCAGGCAGACAACCGTGAGGGTTAGAAGGTAACTGAGCATGTTGGCTGGTGCCATGGCCTAGGTCCCCGACCAGTTATATACCTCGAAAAGAGTGTACACAGTGATTTTTGACGGGTCGGCACCGTCTTGTTTATCTGAGGGGAGAATCGGGGTTCAGTCTGTCTGACTCATCAGCTTCTGGATGTCGACACAAGGGTGGATGGCTATTCTTCTTCTTTCGACTGCAAACCCCTTCATTTTCAACCCGTTCCATAGCCGTCATTTTTCATCTCCAAAATAGAGTTCTTCTTCTTTTTTTTCTGCTCTAATTTTCATCAATTGTAAGGGCGTGTCACTCTGTCAACTTGCCGTGGGAAGAGAGCAAGAAGTGCTGACTAACTACAGATTCCGGTCTTCCTGATCCCCCGGTGAACTCTGTCTGCAGTAATTGACACACAAGACACTGTCCACGCCCCCTACAATTTCTGAGACATCGAGCTTGGATTGTGATGAATAATGGCCGATCTGCGACTTCTGAAGTGAAACAATTACGCATCCCAAGGGTCCTTAATAAATCCCCTTCGTGTCACACACCGCCCGTCCTTTCCAATATAGAAGTCGACTCGACACATCTTAAGAGTGATGTGATTTCCGTAAGACCCTGCCTTGTCTCAAAATGACGAGTCTCTTACTTCTATTTTCCTTCTCTTTACATGCTCCCCCTTTCTTTTTAAAAAATAGAGTAGAGTGTTTCAAAACCGACATCAATCAGTTTCCAAACTTCATAACGGCTCCCCCGGGTGCCGGATTCAATTTGGCGCCGTTCGCGCTTCCAAAAACAATACCAGGAGGCGGCTGTCAGTCCTCGGAGACATCCGACGCGTCGTCTCTTATAGTCAAATTCACTTTGCTACGGGACACTTTTTAGAATCAAATGGGCCGAACGGCGAGAGTCACGGCCGTCAGGCCCAATTGCGGCTAAAAAGACGAGAGAACCTCCCAAAACATCTTGTCACATTTTTCTATTCTTTCCGCATTTGGCGACCTTCAGATGTCCGTTCTTCGACCTTTCCCTATGATCTGAAATGCTTCTCCAGCTGTTTATGACCTCTTTCATCAAGACCTGCACCGCCCAGCCACAGCCATGCTTCCTCAAATGCAAAGATAACTATGTGAGTCTCTTTCGAGTTGAATATTAGTCAAACATTTTAGATGCATGGGATGCAATCGACTCTGATTGACTCTTCGGCTGAATGGAGCGTCGAAATGGTCACTCCATTGCAGGCTCTGCTTTCTGGCGAGAATAAACGAGGTCGACTACATCGAAAGCTGGAAAAAGTCTGTCGGTAAGAGCATTTCTCCTTCTTCTGACTTTTCTTTTTTTAGGCTAAATCTCTCCTATAATCGATGTCTTTCTTTTTGTCCGGAGAACCCGGCTAAAAGGATTTTAATGCGCGGGCAAGAGGCCTGGAACATCATTTGCGACGACTTCAAAAACAATACAGGTCAGTATCCAGCTGCATAGCTGTATTTCTTTTAGAATTTACGGCAATCGTCGTTCCCTGTTGGGCTGACCATGGCCAACTGACCACAGACAGATGTTCCCAGCAGGCGAAGCTACTTCAAGCCGAAATCATTCAAATGATGGAAGGCGGCGTCGAAAACATCAACGAAGGCATCGGCAACCTCTGCGCGTGAGAGAGAGAGAGTCGCCTTCGGGCCATTGGCCATATTTCAGCAGCGTTCATTCTTATGATAAATGCTTCGTATGGGAAAGCTACGACACGTGTGGCATCAATGCGGGAAAGTTTCTTGTCAAACTAACCCATCAAACATCTCAGTAAGTCTCCGATCTTACTTTTCAATGGGAATACAGTGCTTTGATCGACCTCCTCGACACCGTCGTCGGCGTTCGTCAACTGCCAAAACCTTGCAAGGACTGGCTCAATCAAAAAGGTAGAACATATTCTCGTCTCTTTCGATTTCTTTTTTCCTCCAGATATGGCTGGTCTACAAAAAGTCCGCTCGTCACAGCGTCGTCTCCGCAATTGTTCTTCTTGGTCTCTTGGACTTCTTCTTCTCCTGGTCACAGTCATGTCTTTCAACACGGGATAGTCAATAAATTATTATGATGTTTCATATTCGAACCCGTGAACTGGTTTTCCTATCAGCAGCGGCCAGGGTCAGTCCGGTCGCTATCGATTGTGCCATTCGACCATGGAAACTGTTGTCCAGAGACTGTTATCTTCCCCAAATGGAGAACACCCGCCACTTTCCAACTTCATCGATGGACAATTCCAAGATTCCAAGAAACATATGGATTCTGTGGATCCATCCACTGGTAAACCTTGGATAAAAATCCCCGATTCTGATGCGTCTGATGTAGAAAAGGCGGTTGCCGCGGCAGAGAAAGCCTTTCCCAGGTGCAGTCTATTCACTGTTTAAAAATCTTATTTTAGTTGGTCGGCGACTACAGCCCAGTATCGATCGAAACTTTTAATGAAAGTAGCCGATTTGGTTGAGCAGAGCCTCGAAGGATTGGCAATTTTGGAGTCGAGAGATCAGGGAAAACCAATCAAACTCGCCAAACTTATGGATATTCCCCGTTGTGCTCACAATTTCCGATTCTTTGCTACAACCATTCTCCATCACACCAGCCCGTAATTTTTAGTTTATTTATGATATTTTTTTCTGTTTCAGATCAACACTCCTCGACGAACCAAAGGCTTTGAATTATGTGAAGAACGATCCCATTGGTGTTGCCGGTCTCATCAGCCCGTGGAATCTCCCGCTTTACTTGGTACAGTGATCATCCAGCTAAGCCTATCCAATTGTTCAGCTCTCATTTAAATTGGCGCCTGCTTTGGCTACCGGAAATACAGTCGTATGTAAGCCAAGTGAATTGACAAGTGTCACTGCTTGGGTTTTGATGCATGCATTTAAAGAAGCCGGTAATTTAAATACTTTTTTTTAATAAAAATTTTCTAGGATTTCCTGCGGGTGTTGTGAATATGGTCATCGGAACAGGGCCATCAGTCGGGGAACCCCTTGTCACCCATCCCAAAGTGCCACTGGTCAGTTTTACTGGGAGTGAGTCTTCCTCGAGATCGAGGTTGTAATCGAGCCCAGGTACGGCCGTCGGTAAGCGGATCGCTGAATTGGGTGCCAAGTTCAATAAGAAAATATCCCTTGAGATGGGAGGAAAGAATGCATGTATCGTATTTCCAACTACGGACCTCGACAAACACGTCCCAACCATAGCCAGGTAGGGCGATTTGGGTCAAGAGCTCGTTCCTCTCAGGTCGTGCTTCATCAATCAAGGGGAGATCTGTCTTTGTTCCAGTCGAATATATGTCCATGACGACATCAAAGATGAATTTGTCAAGAGACTCGTCGAAGCATCCAAAACGGTAGTCTCTCTTTCCGCGACAATACTTCGTCTTGCTTTAGTTTACTGTGGGCGATCCTCGAAAAGACTCATCGGTACTAGGCGCTTTGAATTCTGAGCCGCACTTTAATAAGGTCAAATCGTATGTTGAACTGGCCAAGTCAGAAGGCAATGTGATTTGTGGAGGAGTTGTCGCACCAGACGGAGACTGCAACGGCGGATACTATGTAGCCCCAACCATCGTAACGGACATTCCGGACAGTAGTCGCTGTATGACAGAAGAGATATTCGGGCCAGTTGTCTGTGTCACCGGCTTTAAAGATCATGAGGAAGTCATCCGACGAGCCAACTCGACCACCTACGGATTGTCGGCGACAGTTTGGGGAGAGAAGACGGACGAGTTGATCAACACGGCCAACTCTCTTCGAGTGGGTACGGTATGGATCAATTGTTGGCTGGTAAGTAGATCGAGAATGATATATTTATGGGGAGGATCTTTTAGGCCAGAGATCTCAATATGCCGTTTGGTGGAACAAAGGAATCGGGACAGGGAAGAGAGGGCGCTGCTGACTCGCTTCACTTCTTCACCGAACAAAAAACCGTTTGTCTCAAATTGTAAAAGAGAAGAAATTAAAATAATTAGGCATTTTTTCGTGGAACAGGAACACATGGCCGAACACGTATTTGAGGCTAAATAATAATATTTAAATAGGAGGGGAAACCAGCTTACAATAAGCTCACGTTGAGGAATTTCATTGTAATCGGCCCCAGCAACGGCGACTGTGATACCCAACATACACATTATACTGGAAAAGGAAAGGTCGACTAGAGGGAGAAAGAGACTTACCCGACAAGGGCGAAGAGGAATGGCTGGTTGAAGCCGAGAGATGACACTACCGATCCCATTTCATAACGGAACTGCAATTGGCGGCATTTAAATAAAGAAGAAGAGAAAGAGGAAATAAATCTGGGCAGAACAAGAAGGAATAATTGGAGTGGATCGATGGTCAGCTGGAGAAGGCGGCCAGCTGCTCTGCTCTCTCTCCAACTTTAGCCGGCGGGCCTTAGCCCAGGTGGCTCGGATCGATCGGCTTCTCAAATCCTCTGTCAACAGAGAACATTGTCACCTTTATTTGTGGACACGAGATATCACCTGGTGATTACGCTTTAACTATATTAGAACTTTAATAAGTAACAATGAAAATTGAGCGTCGTATGTACAGACATGGGACGGCTGACGACTTAGAAGACGACCTCATCCAGCTCGACGCTGTCTCCTCCCATTGAGGCAAACTCCAGTCTCTCCATAATATCCACCCCTGAAATGGGAGTATTTTTTTCTCGACCACCACGCGCCCTCCGAAAGTGGACAAACACGAAAAAGTACTGGTAGACAAAAGAGACACAGAAATAGAGACTCGCCTCGTCTGGATCTCCTGACTTCGTCAACTGGCATCTTTTTCAGCATATACACCGGTCGGAGGTTGCAGTGTCGAGTGATCATGAAAGATCCCAAAGCATCGACTTCTGGTGCCGACAAGGGAGAACCAACTCGGAAAGTCTCGCGCACAACACGAGGCGAGTTTACACCAGCCGGAGACTAAACGGTTCACTATTAGAGATAAGAAATAGACTGACATCCATCTGACGAAGCATCTGAATGAGACTGCTCGGGGCGGCGACGACGTTTCTATCGAGAGGTTTGACAAAACATCGCTTGCCCATAACGTCGACAATTCCCGTCAAATTCTCCTTGAAATCGTGGAGGAATACAGCCGGTCTGTTAGATCCGAAACGAGGCACGTCGATCTTTTCGTACGACTGAAACTATATTATTTAAACAACAAACACGAAGGAACAGACCCTGGCCGGGTCAATCTCGACATTTTGTTCGAGACGTTCGGGGACACCTTTATTCGAGAAGGTGGCAGCATTCCATCCGTGATAAATTCCCCGCTGGTAAGCAGCTCTGAAAGGTAAATTAAAATAGAAAAAGAAAAGAAGAAGCCTACGCAATTAGGCCTTTTTGATAGAAATAAAGGGCGGTACCCAATCCGAAGCCAAGAAAAATGAATACAACAAGGGCAACTTTAGCACAACGGCGGAATCTAAAAGAAATAAACATCAGCTGGTAGGGAACAGACCTTTCATTCTCGTAGTTCTCGTATTCCGGTGGAGTGGGAGAGGGTGTTCTGGCCAGCGGAGACGGCGAGAGTCGAATAATAGAAAGAGGACCGAATGAAGAAGATCTCTTTTCTTTTCTCGGCTTGTCAAAATTGCTATTTGGCGAGGCAATCCATCCCATGTTGGAGATGTCTCTTTCCTCCGGTGGGGAGTGTGATCCGGGTGTTCCAGAGACGACAACTTTAGGCACTTGCATGCCTCCTTCCTGGAAATGGTTCTAGTCAAGGAAAATGAATAGACACGTACCTCTTTGTTGGTCTCCTTCTCGTCAGAGGCATCCTTCTTTGTGAAGACGGTCATCTGCAACTGGGCTGTTACGTGGGAGAGGCTGGGTCAGATCGAGAATGTTTGAACAGCATTATAGCCATTGTGGTGGACACTAGTGACCATGGGACAATTATAGAACAATAACACGTGTGGGACTTTTTTGAGCGGAGATGTACAGGGGCGACCGTATAGGAGAGGGAGGCAAGTGCTCGCGGTGTCCTGCGGGTAATCGGGGTTTCGCAGGACGGGAGAGGTCACAACAAAAGACCGTCAAACAAAGAATGGACAGCTCTCATCCTCGCGGAAAACCTTCATCTTCTGACGACGAATGCCAGTTGACCTCGTGGATGAAAGAACATTTGAGCATCTTTGGTAAGTGAGCAAGAACCCGTTTGGGTAAATCTCTGTATTTTATTCATGAGGGCGCATCTTCGGCTGTGATATTCGATTCGACTAAGTCCAATTACTAGACAGCTTACGGGAAGGGAGAGTAAGTAATTCGGGAGACGGGGCTGACCGGTGACAGTGACCGAGAGTGGCTCGGCCGACTCCTTTGACGGAAGGAAGTGCTGTTTGTTTTCGGTCGCGCAGGGAGGCAAAGAAAGAAGGAAGCACACGTCTTGCTAATTCCACTTATTACTCACTCACTTACAAGGAAATTGATAGCATTCGCCCTATTTACAGGCTATCTCTTATAAAATATGCAGCGGATCTCTCATACACAGCAATAGTTGGCGGCTTCAAGTGGAAATTTCAATAGAGAAGCCATCGGGGAAAACGAAACACAAAAATCAACCCGTTTCCGTAGACCTGGGAAGACACGGAAAACAGGAGGCGACCGACTTATGTGAAAAAGGGAGCAGTCTCCCGCCAGTTTCTATCCCAGGATCATAAAGACCTCAACCTAAAAACCTCGAAAGAGAACTTTGAATAGGATAAAAATTGAATAAAACTGGGTGAAAATACAGCCGGAGTGACCAGAAAACACAAATATTTGCATAGCACTCCCGGCTGGTCAACTCTTTTCTACTCCTCGGTTATAAGTGGCAAAATCGACAGATTTTCACACAGATGCACTTTACGATTTTGTCTGACTTTCCTTATTTTTAGAATTTTTGTGAAGAGGAATAGAAGCCCGTTTAGATGGATAAAGAAGAAGCGAAGGAGTTGCAGAACTGCTAGATACAGAAGAGGGGGAAAGGGAGAGGTAACAAGTAAGAATGGTGGAGGAGAGCTCAAGAGGATCGACAGCCGATTTGGGGAGTTGAAAAAGCGGACGGCCATCTATTAGGAAAGCCCGACCGGGTCACGAACGCAAATAGGGACTGCCGGCTACGAGCAGCACCTGATACGATCACACTGAGCACAGAACTAACGGCTACTAACCAATGAAATCGAAGCATCTGGGGCTACTTATGCATTTGGTTGACCGAGATGACTCCTTTATCTTCATACTTGTAGTAGAAGTTGGTTACCAGCCAAATCTGTGTAATCTTGTCGTAATTGTCCGTTTCTATTCCCAGTGGATATGTATCTCGGTCTGTCAGCAGTCCTTCTTTTATTCCAAGGTTTCTTTTGCCCGTTTATATTCAAGTTATTAATTTTCAGTAGTTGATTATTCCAATTCATATGGCCACGAGAATGGCAGAGGAGGACACGTCTCCCGATATGGAAAAGGAAAAGCTGAAAAAGTCAAAACAATGAGAGATCACGATATGCTACGACCAGACATGGAGCTTTCCTTCAAGCGAGACGTCGTCATCACTGTCCGCGTTTTTGACTCCAATTGTTTCTGTTAGTATTGCTGAATATTCTTACGTCGTCCTTTTCAGCAGCCGCCTCAGAGTCTCCCTATGTCCTTTATTTGGGTGCTCTCAACTTCGACAGCCAGTTGATCGGCTGGTATAAGATGGAATCGACTAAAGGAGTGACGATGGATGAGTCTGGAATAAAAGAGCTCACCGTTGTATACACGGAAGAAGAGATGGAAGAATATCCGGAGACGTGTTTCGCTCGGGTTTGGAAAATACAATTTTTATTTGAATGAGATTGTTCAGGGCGGTGATCCCTGTGTTCCCCGAGCCGATGTTATCTACATAGAATACATGAATGAGCCGGAGGACACGTGGAGTCTGAGCCGGATCGAGGTCGATGTCCAATTCCGCCTGTGGCCAGGCATGGAGAACTGGTACATGTCCAAGTATGAGCACTTGATATTGTGGCCTTGCGACTCGTGGCTGGATTCCAAGGCTTTCTACAAGATTGGACCTCGTCCCGGTAACTTCGAAAAGCTGGACACCGCGCCTGTCCTCGTGGAACAGCGGATCTGAACTCTCACAATATCAGGAGAATAAAATTCTTAGCCATTTGCGTTTGATCGTTGGCCGTCGTCGCCGTGCAGGAATTCCCCTTATATGATGGACTATTAAGGGTAGACAATTGACAGGCGGAGGAAGGCGGCATGGCCCCGACTTGGCCCAAGTCAAGTTTCTCTCTTCGCTTGTCATGTGGCCCTGTTTACCAGTTAGCACCCTGGGCCATTCAAGGCCCATTAGACGGCAGATGAGAATTGTCCCTTTTCTGTCTTTTGATCCTCTCTTCCAGCAAATTTCAAACTTTTCAAAACATGTTTGTCCTGGCGACTTGCCATTCAAAATCTGCACTTATCCCGCCCGTGACCTCAGCCATAACTCACCGTTGCCTTTTCCCCAATAATATTCTTTCCCTGCCTATTTTCGGGTCCAATTGACGCCGTCCAATTTGGGCCTTGTTTATATTGTTCCGTTCAGTCCAAACTGGAGCTCCCTGCTTGGCTGGCTGTTGCCGTAATCGTTGTATCCGTGCCGGCTCTTGCTTTTACGGTCTACAAGCTATTCGCCTTACTCGTGGCATCTCTTGAAGAAAGACGAAGGTAGACAGGTCATTGGCTTCTTGACCCTTTCATTTTAGAAGAAAAACAGTTCGAGAAGACGTCGAAGCGGTAAAAGCTCCTCGGCGACCATCGCAGCACGTCGTGTCGATATCC
Source organism: Oscheius sp. DF5033 (assembly GCA_964036215.1). Taxonomy (NCBI): domain Eukaryota; kingdom Metazoa; phylum Nematoda; class Chromadorea; order Rhabditida; family Rhabditidae; genus Oscheius; species Oscheius sp. DF5033. The sequence continues at coordinate 5,533,687 of CAXIWN010000006.1, forward strand.
ACAGTCGACGGAAAAGGTACGGTAATTGGTCGACGTCAGAGGAGAGCCATTTCATTTTATTTCGCTGCTTTTAGGGGGAACGGAAGTCTCGATGGTGGTCGAGTAGACACGAGCAGCTTGTTTGTTTCCTCTATTCCTTACGTGTGATTTCTCTTCAGAAAAGGGGCTCCCCTTACGGATTTCACATGCCCAAGGCCATCTATCAAAGAGCACCGGGATCCCATTTACGAGAAAATGAAAAAAACTCTCTTATATTTATTTGTATCACAGATCAAAGTTAAAATCAAGTAGTTAATATCTTTGATGATATCGGCGTCTGTCGCGGCATAGATCTCTTTCGCTAGCGGCCTCTGAATCCGAACTGTCCTCCTCCCCTGAGTCGGAATTATGATCCACGTAGTCGTATCCACATTGACCAGCACAACAACAGAATACGGCAGCACCGATGAGCAAAAGGAGGGCGAGATTAATGCCGATGGCGATACAAAATGTAAGCCGATCAGCAGCAGTCATCTAACCGGCGCGGCGGAGGAGGAGCCCCACGAATTAATCATCGCCCGAGCTAGATTTATGTTTCATTTCCGTTTGTATGAAAACAAAAGATACAACCATTTCAGATCGTTTCGATATGTCCCGAAGGCCGACCATTCCCGGTCAGCCACCTAAACCGCCAATGACCAACAAAGTCTCCTCAATTTCACTCCCTGGTACCAGTAAGATTTCTTCGTATATTTAATAAATCAGACGAATATTATAGAACAAGCTTCAACAGAAGCGGAACCGACTCCAAAAGTATCTGGCTGTTGTCTGGATGAAGAACGTCTTCTTGGATTGGGGCCGATGCCTTTCGATATCTCGATCGTCGAAGAAGAACGACAAAAAGAACTTGAAAAACTCCAACGAGCACCTGAATCTCCCCCAGTAGCCAAGATTTTAAATTCACATCCAAATCATCAAGCCAATACACCCTGCTCGCCTGCTGTCACACCCCAACCATCCAGACAATCAACTTAAAATTCCTCTCACTGTTTGTTTCATTTGCGAGATCTTTATTCATAAAGTAAACAATGGGAAAGGTAAAAGCAGAGTATCATTGTCGAAGCTTACAAAATAGGGAATACCGGTTATAAAACCTGAAGAAAAATACCGGTGATTTCGGAAAATGTCATGAATTAATTGATTTCTTTGAATTGTTGTAGAATGCAAAATGTAAGATCCAACAGCTGAAGATGTTCATCGGCGCCATCCAATAACCGTGACTCGCAAATCTGCATCAATTAAATTAACAAAAAAAGCAACATACAGCGATTTTTTCAAAAATTATAGCCTTCTGAAAATCTGTGAGTTCTTCGTGATTCATTAGCGGATCGTATAATTGTATCAAAAATTGACGGGCAGAATATCCCTAGAAAAATTCCATATTTATTTTAAAAAATATACGAACCTCGCGCCGCATTTTCTCGACTGTCGAAATAACATTATCAGCATCCAAAGAGCGACATGCACTAAGCAATTCATTTACCTTTAATTATTAGTAAAAAATAAAATAAGAAAACATACTGCCTCATCGTCAATGCGTCCGGTCATATTTCTAATAAAATCGGGATCAATGTCAGTTTTACTATAAGCAAGTGACTGAAGATATGTGATAGATTTACGAAGATCTCCTTCACATAATTCTGTTAATATGCTAAGAGATTCGTTAGTAACATGAACATTTTCGTTTTTGCAAATATAGTGCAGCCTAAAAAAAGAAAATTAAATACTATAGTCTGTCACAAAAAAAGACGACATTTTTAAAGGTCTAACCAAGGAAACTAAATTAATTTTTTTCTCTATCTTGTGACTTCCAGGCTTTATAACTTCTATTGCAACTTGCATATCACATTTTTCTGAGCATTTTGATATATAAATGAGTGTCCAACTCGCCAGAAAAGTATTATTGGTCAAAGTGTGAGTATTTCTGCCCGGATCGAGCATTAAGAATTTTGTAGAGTTGAAAGGTCTTTTATATATAAAAAAAAAACCAGAAAAATCTGATATGATTTATGCAATAAAAATCAGAAAGATTGGAAGTCACATAATAAAGAAAAAAATTAATTGAGTTTGGTTTTTGAACCAGTTAGACCTTTAAAAATGTCGTCTTTTTTTGTGACAGACTATAAACTATTCTACCTTTCTAATTGATCTTCTGTTGGCAAAGGTTTGAACCGAAATTTTGCACATCTCGAGGTTAGAGGATCGATGATACGAGAAATGTAGTTACAGCAAAGAAAGAATCTGAATGATATCACATTATTTACGGCTAAATAAATACCTCGTTGTTTTGCTGTATTTTTCCATAGTTCTACGCATAGCAGCTTGAGCAGCATGGGTCATAGCGTCTGCTTCATCAAGAATTACAATTTTTAAAGCAGCACATTTTCCTCCAAGTGATGTTGGAGCCACAGCTCTTTGGGCAAATTCTTTGATCTGAACAAATAACTTGGCATAAAAAAGAGAGACGTACTTTTGTGCGGACAATCTGAATACCACGTTCGTCAGAAGCATTCATTTCAAGTACCCTATCTTTATAGAGATCGGTGGTTTTGAAAAGTTGACGACACATAGCAACTGCAGCGGATGTTTTACCCGTACCTGGAGGTCCATAAAATAAAAGATTCGGCAGCTAAACAACAAATTTTAATTGCAATGTAAAACAATTACATCTGCACCGGCAAGGACTTTTTTTAGTACAGCTACGACTTCATTTTGAAAAACAAGCTCATCGACAGTTTTTGGTCGGCTGAAATTGGTTTACACTACAAAAGCAACTATCACTTGCAGAGAAAACGTATTGCTTAAAATTAACTTACTATTTTTCTACCCAAATAAGTCTTTCTTGTACTGGTTTGCTAGGTTTCCGTGCTTCGGCAGGCTGCCTCTTAGCAAAAAAACTGTTCATCTAAATGATATAATGTTTATAAAAAAATAAGATAAAAATCTAAAAATAACTGATGAACAACGTAATAAATAAAATAATTACATAGAATACCCAACACCTATTTATATATGAAAAATCAACAAGCCATAAATAATAAATAAATAAATATATCGAACAAATTAATATATACCTTTAAAACAATTTCTAAAGAATGAAAACTACTCGTAAAGAGCGATCAAATACATTAAGAATATACCGAGAAGGATAGCAAATACTTCTTTAATAGACTGCCATGTTGAAGAGTTTTCCAGTAGTTCAGGAATAACAGACACGGTAGCAATGTATATAAATCCGCCAGCTGTAAATTTTGAATAAACAAATTATTTAAAGGGTTTTCGTAAAATCGATATAAAATTAACCTGTGAAGGGAAGAATTGCGCTAGCACCTGCAGCATCAGCTAATTCACTAGCGTTAGTAGCCCAGAGAGAAATAAGACAGCCGGAAAGGGCGCCAACAGCAGTTATCAACTGCAGCCCCATAGCCTAAAAAATAAAAGTAATTTTAGAAAAACAGCTTTTACCTTATATTTTGAATAACCAGATTGTATAAGAATAGCAAAGTCTCCAATTTCATGGGGAATTTCGTGAACTAATACTGTCGCTGTGGTAACTAAACATTATTATTTTAAATAACTCATTTACTGCTTACCAAAACCAACAGTTGAACCAGCGCTGAAGGAAGCTCCGATAGCCAAACCGTCAGTGAAATTATGCGCAAAATCAGCAATTAAATTAAGAATTGCAGCAATCTGGAACTTCATAGTGCAACAGCATAATTCAAACTACCTTAAGTCCTTCCTTAGGTTCAGTCTCGTCTTCCACTTTCTTTTCTTTTTTACTCTTTTTATTTTTTTCGTCTTTCTTATCTCCTTCATCATCCGATAACTTGTCTTTCTATAAATACAATTTTATAAGAAAAAAAACCGTAATAAAACCTTTGCTTTATGGCTGTGTCCGTGTCCATGAGAATGGCCGTGTCCTTGTTCACCACGAAGAATACGTACAAATTTTTCAACAGTAAGGAAAGCGATGATACCAGCCAACACCCATCCACCAACACTCATGTCATGAGGTTCATGGCTGTGCCCAGGTTCATGAGAATGACTGTGGCTGTGAGAGTGACCAGAACCAGTTGGAGTTGCATGTGGGATAAGATGTAAAAAGGCATCTCCCAGCAGACCACCTGATCCAAAAGCCAATAATACTTTAAGAAGAGGATTTGATTCGCTGCTATTTTCCTAAAATGACAATATTGTCGCTTCAAAAATTACTTACATTAATGGGTATCAAAAGAAGGATGAAACATGGAAAAGCACTGATAAGCAATGTGGCTCCAATCGAGTACCACCACAATCTTCTTACTGGATCATTTAGGAAAGCGAAAGTTCCTTCAAATTGGTATTCATCCACACTTCTTTTTTGAGGTTTCTTATGGCTATGTCTAATGTAAAAGTAATTTTAAAAAGAAAAACTAATACAAACCCGTGATCATGAGAATCATGTGAATGACCATGTACATGTGTGTGGCTGCAAGCAAATTTATTATTTAACTATATTATAAATTATACCTATGTCCGTGCTCCTCTTCATGATCATGGTGATGTGCATGACCGTGTGGCTCTTCATGCGAATGAGCATGTGCATGGGGACATCCCCCTGCTCCATGTGAGTGACCATGAGAATGACTGTGAGACCCTTCTTTTGCTTCTTGGGCGGCCTAAAAATAATCAGGTTATACGATCCATGAATACTATTTGTAAAAAAATATGAAAATAAAAAACTCAAGCAAAAATGATAGAAATTCGGACCTGTTCATTCACTTCTCTTCCATATTTAGCATGTGGTGGCTCGTGAGAATGCGAATGAGTGTGACAGTAGACGGCCACGATTGCCACCAACAGAAGCAGGAGGCCTTTACCCATGTTTTCTATAAAATATCTATCATATCAAAATAATGAAATAGACGAAATAATAGAAAATGGATGAAGCGAATAGTGCTGGAAGTATTTCAAATGTTTGAGTTCCAGCGCATGTGCTGACGTAGATTTGCACCCTTGGCTACAGTATTCCATCCAGTTTGCGACATTCATTTATGAAAAAAAATTATGGAAGAAGCAAAATGTGTATACTCAAAAAAAGAAAATTCGCAATTGATACACAATTTTATTTCCTTTATAGTATAATTGGTATTGAAAATATTGTAGCAATGGTGCCGTGACATACTGCTGCCGAGATTCTACAGGTGCGAGTGCATGTAGCCGATATGGATACTTCATTTTATCAACATGGAAAAATATACAGTTATTAAAATATAAGGGGAAGAGGTCTTCCAAGGCTGAAGGGGTTTTTGTTTGATACCAGATGGCTGCGCCCCTCTTCGCGGGGCGTCCCTCCAAGTCTCTCGAAAACAAAAAAAATTAAGTTCCCCACATCTAATGGAGTCGAATGATATCTATATTCCCAATGAATTGCGAAATTCCCCGACTACGCAGCCAAATTGCACATTAAATACTCAATCTCATTTAAATGGAAAGCCATTACCGTAATCGGCTTCCTCACACTGAGGGGAGTCGAACGGTACCTATTTTGTTGAAAAAGAGCGAAAACTGACACATACGCAGCCAAATGGCACATTTGATACTCAGTCTCATTTAATGAAAAATAAGTTGCGGATTCTGACTCGCCACACTGAGAGCAGTCGAATGATACTAATTTCGATGCGTAAGGATGAGAAATGAGAAATACGCAGCCAAATGTGACATTTGATACTCAGCCTCGATAAAATAGAAAACCATTAACGTAGTCGGTTTTCTCACATTGAAAGGAGTCGAATGATACCCATTTTGTCGAAAGAGCGCAAAAATAGGGAAATACGCAGCCAAATGGAACATTTGATACTCAGTCACACTTATATTGCGAAATAATTATAGTGAAGCCATAAACAAAAAAGCAAAAATGTTTTGAACACATTTGTCACCGGCGGGGATCGAACCCGCGTCGTTTGTTTGGTGCGCGCGCCTTAGACCACTCGACCACAATTTTTCGACATGTCAACGGACGGACACACACACGGACACCATAGCGTTTTAGTAGTAAGGGATTTCCTCTGCTCGTGTAATTCTTTGAGTCGCGTGCACGTCGAAGTTTGACAGGTGACAGGGTGTGTGTCGGTTTCTTCTCGCGACAGGGAGGAGTCGTCCTTTTCTGTAGAGCCTTGCCTCACGTTCAGCAGCAGATTCTCCTTATCGCATAAATACCATCGAAAGCGACACATAAATTTCGCGGCCAAGGGTGCGGTACCCAATGCAAATGGAATGAACGGCCCTGACGGAACGTCGTCCTCCGTCTCTTTCTCTTTTCTTCCCATAATTTGTCTTCTCTAAAAAATGGTCATGTCCAGTTGTACTTGACCTTCTTCCTGGGCGGCTCTTCCTCATATTGACTATAGAATTAACATGTTTCTCTCCGCTACCGGTCACTGAATACAAACATAGCAACTGGCCCGTGTCTTCTTCTGACTCACAGCCACTTCCTCCCTCGAATTCTAGACTCCAGCAGTCGTCTTTTGAATAGGTCAAATAATGGTCATCAGTTCTCGGGTTACACGTGTTGTTTCCCACGAAAAAGAGGTACGAGTAGCCCGGCTGTAATTATCTGACGAGCCATCTCAGAGACGGCTAAGACTCGTGAAATTGGCGTATTGATTAGTCAGTCGACCATGTACCGTGTTGACTTCTCAGGGCCGCCGTTCCACTTCTTCTATTCCACTCTACGGCTAATTTTCCTTGATTCCTGTCATCGAGATTAACTGCCTTCTCCTCTATTCAGTTTGGTTCTTTTTCCTTCAAGGCCAGATTTCTGGCTCAGTGCCCCCAGGACACCGTGTTTGTCTGTTTCGCTATGACTCGCCCGATGGACATTGTCCACCCTGTTGACCCAAGTTGCATTTGAGACGCCCGTAACGGATCCTCCATCACTTTTTTCTCCAGCTGCTCCTCTCTTGGAGAGAGAGCCGGTCCACTTCATTCCATAAACAGTAAACATTTGTCATTTTTGACGATGTCCCACCGGGGGATCCAGTTTGTTGTAATTGCTGCCTTATCATCGTCTATTTACTCCTCCCTCGATGTCTCATTGTTTGATTAAAACTTGTCCGCTGGTCATTTTCGGAACCCTCTCATCTGAAACACACCCTCTTGTTTATTCCCATTCCTAATCCCGTGTGGTCTCAGTTTATAGTGACCTCTCCCTCTCTTTGTTTATAACAGTCCCCTCCTCCCCCAACAGACCCCTTTCCCTTCTGTTGTTCCTGGATAACAGTCGTCTCGGTCAATTGGCTTAATCTTCGTAATTGTTACGATTTCTCCCGGCTATCGTGCCTCGCTTTGGTCTCAGTCCCCGCCCCCTTCCTCTTTTGCGGCGGCGCTCTCACGATTCGCCCTCTCAACTTGGGTCCTTCTCATGCACTTTTCACGGAAAAGTCACGGTTCAAGTGTTTATGAGATGATGATCAGCTGGCACTGTCCATGTGTCGGTCGTCCATTTCAGTTTTTGGTCTTTTCCCGATTTCTCTCGCTGTCGCGTCTTCTCCTCTCCAAAATAGTAATCACCTGTTTCCTTCGCTTGCGTTCAGAAAGCGTTCTGACCTTGTCGAATCGATAGCCTCCTCGTTCTGATCAGTCTCGATCCGGTTTCCCCCAATATCTCTCTCTCTTCCCTAACATGAGTTCTTTCAGTTCTGTCGATCGTGGCCAGTATATGAGAAAAGGAGGAAGGTGATGGTCGAAGACACTCGCCGTCTATTGCGGCTCCTGCTCCTCGCCGGTACCGTTTCCCATTAGTCAGCCAGAATAATCATCCAATTTCAGCCATCTCTGCATTGACATTTAGTCAGTCAGATGACGACAGTTCCCTTTATTTTTCGAATGCCCAATCCGGACGAGCCGTCTGGCTGGTCGAAGAGGCCAATCTTCCCTGGATCGGCAGCTATGAGTACCTCAGGTTGGTTTTTCCTGTTTTTTTTGTGGCCCCCGGTCTGTAAACAGCTTGATTGAGACGTGTAATTCACGCGATTCTCGGCTGGAGTCCGAGTAAAATGACCAAAACCAGACACGCCACTCATTTTTTTCAGATGACCGGACATGAATTGAATAGCCCCTGTCGACAGGGTGGCTACCCAGAGCTCTAAAGTGACTGTACAGATTGCGCAACTCGGCGGCTGTCATTTTCTGCGCGTGGCTCTCTCATTATTTGAATCTGTCACCGTTCGATAGCCGGATGTGCTCCTCGCGTGCTTAATGGCTGAGTCCGTAAGCGTCCACAAGAGTGTTTGCTTGTTCAAAGTCGCGCGCCTCGCGAGCCCGACCCGCGTAAGGCTGACTGCACATTACCGGCGCCTATTAGGGGGTTAAACCGAACAAAAAGCCGCCGAGTCAGGTGTCGAGTTTCGCGCGGGCTGCACACGAAAGTAAAGTGAACATTTCCCGTGTAAGGCCGTGATGACCACTGGACAACCAGGAATAGATTCGTTTTTTTTTCAGTTCACTTGTCTCCGAGAACACAGTCCTCCTGACTGTGGTCGACAGCTCCACCGGCAGAACACTCGGAGAATGTACCAGTCAATCCCATGGTTGGAGCTCTCCCTCAAATCTTGGAATATCCAAATATTCAGGCAATAAATGGGTGAAATTTCAATGGGCGCTGGCAGCCGACAGTATGCAATGTACTGTCTCTCCTACGAATTCGTCGCGGGTCGTCTTCCCAACAGCACCGGGTCCTCGCACATTTTCAGTTAGAATTCAAGCAGGTATTGTTTTATTTCTAGTGTTTTCTTAAGATTTGATTTATAGGAAGAGGTCCGGCGTGTATCAGGCAGATGATAGTACAGAACGAGCGGCCGATTGGCTGTCCACCCCATCTGGCTCGCAATTCTTTCTCTGCCATGCATTTTGCCTGTAATTGTCCATATGAAGCCACAAGTTCTGAAGAGCCCTCAGGTATTCCGTTTACTTTTCTTTGTTTTACCGTATTCAGCAGCCGAGTCGGCGGATCCCCAGTTTCCAATTTTCGAGTTGGGCACACCTTCTCCCACGATGGAGACCCCAGCTTGGACTGTCAGCCCATGTGCTACCCACAAATGTCAGCATAATGGGACATGTGTGGTGACCCAGGAGGGACAGGTCAGTCTCTATTTCAGAGAGATAATCCTCTCTCCTCACGTAAATTTGCTCTCCTCGAACTGACCCTTCGTTCGTCGACTGTTTGCATTTCTATGTCTCTGTTTTTAGTCGGCCTTAGCTCTGTTTATCCTCCACTGAATGGATCTCACACATGTTCCTCAAGGCCGACATTTTGTTAGAAAAAGAGAGCCGCCTTGGCTATTTTTGACCTCTTCTTCCCCTTGAATTGACACTATCAAAAGTAGCCCACTTGAGGTCGATTATATAGCCGCCGTTCAGTCAAGTAGTGTCTTCGAACCTGGCCGGGTGTGCCCCCCGATCACTTATTGCCGAGTAGGTGGATGACCTTGTTAAGTGGCGACCGAGCGCTCGCTCGATTGGAATGCGCAGTACGAAAACAGATGATTATCTTTTATAAGAGGGACTGTTACTTTTGACCGTTTCAGGCTACTTGTCTCTGTCAGCAAGGCTACACTGGCAGTCAATGTGAAGTCGATGTCTGTGCTGCTGTGCCCTGTCAAAATGGGGGAACATGTCGAGCCACTGCCGGGAATGAAGCAGTCTGCGAGTGTCCAGCCGGATTCACTGGCCTCATTTGTGAGACGGTATGTGCCTGTTTGTTATGTCTTTATTCCGATACAGGCCGAACAGACTAAAGGAACTTGTAATCCCGAGTGCACAAATGGAGAATGTGTCGTCACTAATGGCACTTCCCACTGCAAATGCAGACAAGGATTCATCGGCATTAACTGCAACGTCGTCGACGTCTGCTTAGGGTAACCCTTTTTGGGAGAAGCCTATAATATTGTAAATTCAGAGATGCTGCATGTGCTGTTTTTGGAGACGATGCGAAATGTGTTTTGGACCCGTCGAACTACATCATGCACAGTCCAAACCTCGTCAATGCCACTTATGACTGTCGATGTCCGCATCCTGTCAATGGAGGTAGTTGCTTGCATCGATAGAAAATACTGTCGGCTTCAGAGTTCGAAGATTGTCTAACTCTCCATCTGGCAGCTCAAGCATCGGCCGGAACAGTGGGCACATCGCCTCCTGCGACATCCGAGATGCTTCCCAACCCGGCTGTCCAGACGGGAATGTTCCCTAATCCGACAGTCGAAATGCAGCCCAATGGCCAGAATTCGCAGTTCTCGATGTTCCCCAACACGATGGCTGGACAGCCTGGTATGCTTCCAAATGGAGAAACATCCCCACAGCCTGGGTCAACTCATCCCACTCTGGGAGTACAGTTCCCTCAGACGGGATTCCCCTTCGACCCTACAACCATGGAGGCAAGAAAATTGTTGAACATGTATAATATTCCTAATTTTAGACGGAATCGCCTTCCTTCACCAATCCGCCGTCAGTACCAACCCACGGCTCGCTTCCACCTGTCACTTTCGTTTTCCCACAGACCCCTCAAACCACCCAACACCCTTCAAGCATCGAACATCAACCAACGCACCCCGTTACCAATGTGCCAGAAACCACTGAGGAAGAGACTGGTCAGTATATCCATTATCTACCGGGGGACATTGACTATTTCCAGCAGCCACCACCTCGTTCGTTCCGGACCATTCCTTCCCAACTCCCGCGCCAATGGACATCAATCGACCGACAATCGGACATCCTGCCGAATTCAATCCATTCCACGCTTTGATGACCACGACACCGCCAGTTGAAACAACGACTGAGGCAGATGAAACAACTCAAGAGGGTGAGGAGACTACAACTGAAATAACGGAAGAGGCTACTCACGAGGATTATGAGGAACATTCGAATGAGATGACAACAGAAATGCAGAGTAGTGAATTTACCCAACCGTCGACTACCCAGACGACAGAAGCGGAAACTGTCCCTACGACACAATCTACCCTTCCCTTCTGGATGTTCTCTACACAGCGAGTCATTCCCCAGGTAGAAAGAATTATCGAATGAGGAAAACTGAGATCTCTTTAGGTTCCACAAGAAACATTTGGATCGACTTCGGGAAGACCGACCTCTGAGGAGACATCAACCGAGAGACACGAAGAGGTGACAGAAAATAGTGGAGAGAGCAGTCAGGAGTTACAGACGACCCCCATGATGGAGACGACGACAGGAGAATCGGAAGTACACCAGCAGGAGACGGGAAATGTCGACCATCAATCGTCGTCCGCCACCAGCTGGATTGTGTCCATCCTCGCTATGATTGGTTTGCTTTGTTCTTCTCCTCTGGTTAATTTGATTCTTTTCCAGTGGTTGGACTTCTTCTTTTGGCGGCTGTTTTATTCATCCTCCGTTATATGAAACAGTCTCGAAAATTACATGGCAAATACAATCCGGCGAGAGAGGAACACGCGCTGTCGGCGGCCTACAGGTAGAGGAAACTATAAAAGGAATCAAACCGAGAGTTCTCTTTTCAGTATGCCGATGTCCCATATAACCAAAGAAGAGCGGCTCATCTAAAGTCTTTCTTTTTGTTCTTTTTTTAATTTGTTTTAAGTACGGACCTGTGGTCCATTGTTACGGGTTTATTACGCGTTTCTCCATTTGTATAGGCTGGTCTCCCTCCCGAAAACGCCTTCCTAAGTCTTCTTATAGTCTCGGTGACTTCGAGATTTTTCCTTTGTTTTCTTTTTTTTGTGATCAACAGAGTTCTTTCGTCGAATGGTGCCTAGAAAGAGTATACTTGTTCTCAGCTGAGCCTTAACCCCTTTTATTCAATTTTGAACATTTCTGTGTAGACATTATGACAAATGAATGAACATTTCACTAAAGGACCAACTACGTCAGCAAGGGAGTCTCCTCTCTGAATAGGGGAGCTACCCGTCACAAATATTATTCTAGTCCTAATCCCCGTACTCTCCTGGTATTTCACATCTATTCATCTTTTATCAAAAACATTCTTACGACACATCTTCTTGGCATTAATCGCTGTAGATTCTTTGCGACTTCAAATGGCTTCCCTTTCCGACTTGAAGTCTTAAATCATTTAATGTGATCCGAAACCTCACAATATTTATCTGGGAATAACTAAATAAATGGCAAACAACGAAAGTCCGTCTCTCAATCCAGTCTGCCTTATAAGTATTAATCCAAAAGTGAATATTCCATGGCCGTCCGTGTTTATTCATTTTCTTCCTTCCGTCCCTCGCGTCATCTCCATTCCCATTCAGATTTCCTCAAATATATCCATTTAGTGAGAGAGACATTGGCGTGGGTGTACTCGACTGACTCCCCGTGAAAACATCTCCCTTTTATTTTCGAAATTGCCGGGATGAAAGGCATCGAGATCAAAAGGTCCGAATCTGGCTGGGACCTTTACTTCTAGAGGCCGAGATTCCTGCTCAAATTTCCTCCGCATAAATGACGTCATTCGATGGCTGCTACTCACGTCTAAATAGACTCCAGGGAGAGTAACGGGCAGTGGTTAACGGGGTTTGTAAGAGGACTAGCCACTGTTGAACTCACTCTCGATCCCCCCAAGGAGTATTCGAGGACATAAAATTCGAAAGATCCCTCGTCCTTCTAATCCCTTGCTCCTCGGAGAAATCAAGTCGCATGCTCCATAATTAATCGAAGTGATGCGCCGAGAGTGCAGCAAAGTCCGCCGCAGCTCATCTTTCCAAGATTTTTTCTTAATCCTTTGGAAAACATAAGAGGCGGATTACTGTAGCTGTCAATTGTAGCCGCATGTTCGTAGCCGGCTACAACCCGCGTAGTCTAATCTGTCCGCCCTTTCTAAAGCAGTGGATGACAATTACGCCGGGAGGCAAGGCTCCTCCTCCCTCGTGACGTCATATGACGCTTTCCATTGAGTCTTTCTTGCTTGGGGGAATCGATTTGGCGGCCCTTTCCCACGTGTCCACGTATCTTTTTTTGTTATTTCCGGTTGGTCAATTTCTCATAAAAAGAAGGAGAGACTTCTTTCTACTTTGCCGAGTGACGAATCTCCAAGTCGGACAACAACATAAAGCAGCTGGCGATCGACTTCAATCTCCGCCCGACATTTCGAGGTTTCCCCTCTTTCCTTTTGTTCCCTAGTTTGATTATTCAAATGAATTAGTCACAAAGTATGTTCTCTTCTGAAGGTGTTGTTGGAGATCGGCTGTCCTCTTTCGAGTGACGTGCTCTTCAGTCGATCCCCCTCGCAATTATCTCTCGTCTCTGATATTCTAGAAATCTTCTATTATCTATTATGCCCGATGACCTACTGTATCTACTTCCAACTGATAATCCAATCTTTTAAGCACGTCATCCGTCTATTAGACGACCATTACCCCAACCTTATTACGCTTTATTGGCCAAAAGACGTGAAATGTTCTTTAGAATAAGATAGCTACCGTACTCCTCCCTGGGAAATGACTCTTCTTTTTGATTCCTCTTCATTTCCTCCGGTCATTTTTCATACGTCGTCTTCTCCTTATTTATACCCTCCTCCACGATATATATGATATCATTCTCTGAGGGTCTCCCCCAATATAATTCGGGGAAGTCTCTTCTTTTATGCCTACGTCTCCTTTGGATTTGAATGGGGATAAAGGGCCGAGTGACGTGGTCCCTCCGTCTGAATATTCACAGTTGTTTTTGAAAGGTCTCAGCCTACCCTTTTCTTCACCTCCTCCGGATATGTTCTCTTGACCTATAAATTCTATTTAGAAATATCAGGAAGTAGAAGATGGACAAATGACGGGCTTTGGGATGGAGATGTCCTCTTCCCTGGCTAATCAACTCTACAATGCCATATTCAGGTGAGTGATGTCATCATCTACTCGACTGTTGTTCTTCTTCTTAGCAGTTTACCTTTGAATATTTGCTCTGCTATCATTGTCCTCTCGCCATTGACGCAGCCGCCGCGACGCCTTTCTTTTTCTTAGGTTGATTTAGTAATTTTAGATCTTTTTCCACCTGTCCACCTACCACCCTCACCTTCCATTTGCGTAGATCTCCTCTTTTGCTATTCTCAGATATATTTCTCGAGTCATTGCCGTCTCTTCGACCTTCCCTGATACCTTGCACTCTGTTCCGAATCCTTTTTTGTTTTCGATTCTTTTCCAATAATTGGATGCATGAACCGGGGTTCAAACGGTAAAATGTTGATGGCGGGGGATCCACCCACGCTGAGAGGATCGAGATATCCATCGTATGGTTAATCTGACCTGTCCTTTGAGGTAGAACTATTTCGACATAAATGGTGTCATTTGGATAGGAGAGGGTACATGGGAAAGAGGCTCTCCTGGGTGTCTGCCCGTGGGTCAACAGGAAATACCAAAGAATCATCTTATCGTCGAACCATCAAAGAGCATCCACCAGGTCACCGTGGCAAGGACAAACCCCCACGTGGAGGGTCCTGTTATATTTCTCTATTTATTCGATTATATTGACAGTCTTGTTCTGGATACTGTAATTCCTCTCCCTCTCTCCCTCACTCTTATTACGACGTCATTTAATGAGAAGCAGCTGTTCCCAATCGGCGACTTGCAACGGCTCCCCGGCTCCTTGACGTGTCTCTAAGTCGCTTTATTTCCCTAACCAAACGAGTCTCCAAAACACTTCCAAAATGTTCTATTTTTACCCAGTCGAAACGTCACTCGCAGCTGATTTGGTAGCACTCACTCGCCTCGTATCATCTTATCACTGGCCGTCCGTTGTCGTTTTTTGGATTTTGCTTTGAATGAGAGCCATCTGAGTGAGTCAGTAGATGTTGGGGCTCTGTCTCATTTGCCGGGCGACCACACATTTTATGATGTGATTCCCAAACATTTCTTCTTTCTTTGCTTATTCCCACTGTTAATTAGATCATGACGCGATTCAACACAGCTTTTGCCATTTTGACTTTGATGTTGCCGTAGTTTGGCAGATGTTGACCCCGTCTGTTTTGCAGCAGAAAGATGGGAAATGTCCTGTTAGAACCGGCCTTGTGATCCTCCTCCCACGAGTCCAGAGACCGCGAACAAAGCAGGGATTTAGGAGAGTGTGAGGAATAAGTCCCAGCCAGTTGTATGACGACGGCGAGAGCGAGAGTGACCCAGGAAAGAGCCGTGGGTTATTTTCGAGTGTGACAGGGTGGGCAGGACGAGCTAATTGAATCGTAGAAAGAGTCAACTGACATCACAAATTGGACCTGTTTATGGAGGAGGAAAGTGGCTGTGTGGTTGCAAGACCCCAACCATTCACGTGCTCTAAAAACAACCAAAAAAAGTGGAAACTTAGTGAAAATAGCCGCCAATTAGGCCGGATCATTGTTATCTGTCGACACCTAATTGGTCAGCAATATTCTCAGACTGACAGTGCTCTCTCACCCGGTACCCTGAGAATTGGGCGGGGTCATCAAAATGTTTGTCATTTGTGGGTGGATTCCTTCGACCATAACAGTCCGTAATACCATGGAGTATGGCTCGTTCCTTCTGTCGCCCAAGCTTATCCGTTCCTTGTTCTGGTGAGTTCAGTCGGTCACGTGTATAATCCTTTCTCCAAACTTTGTCTTCAGTATCGCTGTCCTATGTCAATACATATCCCTCCATACTTACCTTGGCGTCACCCGACCGATTGAGTTCGCCTTTCCCTCATATCGTCATCGGTATTCCGCATGACATCCTCTTATCTCAAATTTAGCACCCTTTAACAGCCAGAAGATAAGCTTTATTTGTCGGAATGTGCTCTATTTCCACGAATGATTTTCTAAATGTTTGACCGTGTTCATTCGGTGACGCGTATACAATTAGCTATGCCACCTTGGCCTGGGAAACACGGCTCCCGTATAGCGAAGAACCGGGAACACAAGAAGTCTCTAATGAAGGGCCGCTCTTGTTGTGGTTTGTGTTCGATTTCTCAGAATTACAAAACTCTCTATAGTATTGTGTACTTTCTGCATTGGTGCATAAAATCCTACCAGTATGTGACTGACGTGTGTTTTTACCCAAATCCTGTCGCGGGTGGTGGCTTACCGTACCTGCGGATGTGCTTTTATGAGCAGATTTTCCGTGTAGATCAGCTCCATTCGGACGATCTGTGGCCCTTCGCCGCCCCTCGGTGTACTTCCCTCGAAGTCTGTCCCGGATCCCTTCTCTCCCCGTTCCTTCTTTAATGGTCCCCCGATAATCTTTCTTCTTCTTTTTTCTTCTTCTTCTCTGTCTTCCTCATGGTCTCGTTCCAGTAAAACAAAAAAGATTGCGGATGTTCCAAAGCGTCGTCAGGTATGACCAGATGTGCCAGTCCGCGGTGTCTATCCAAAGTCTGGTGAGTAGAGGAAAAAGATGACATCAACCGGTGTGGGCTGGAGGTGACTGTGGGCATCGAAGCACAATCCCCATTAAGCAGCTTAAAATTGATTGTGGCCCTCCTCGCTAATAAGACCATGTATTCTTCTTCCGCCACTTCCCTTTTCTCCCTCTTGTTCTCTCTTGTAATTGCTGGTCTTTTACCCTTTACCCAAAGTCAACATCGGCAACCAGATCATCGCGTTATTTGACCTCTTCTGACTTCTAAAATTTGAGAGTTTTGACCTATAAGGAACATTTTGGAATGTGTTTTGCTGAAGATCTGTATCAAACTAGGTGACCAGGGTACGTTTAAGTCGAGGCGCGACGGGGCTCCCAATGATAAGCCAATCCCTGGCTTTGCCCATACTGTACTTGGTCTCAATGGTTTTCTTCCCTAACTGTCACAACTTATCCAAATATGCCAAAGATTTTCGGCACCTTCATTTTAACAATTTATTTGGGTTATGTTGGAAAAAATAAGAAATCAGGAAACACCAGCTGTTCTTGACAGATTTACTCCTCATTTTTGACTGTTTTTCTAGAGGATTTGTCTATTTTTTGTGATGGGCAAATCTCTTTCCTCCGCCCAGATAATTCAGGTGCAATTTGGCAAAATAAAAGGACATCTTTGCCGTCACTGTAGACTCTTCTTCCTCTAAATAGAATAAAGACTTTGGGTAATCTTTCTTGGAAAAGAGTAAGGCCAAAGAGTTGTGTCCGATGTCTGATGGGCGGAAGACGGGCGGGGCACGTCAACACCCTCGTCACGTCACAAAAAAACTTGGGGGTAACTCGAGATACCTACGGGATATTTCGGGGAGGAGGCCAGACTAAATAATATATTTTCAGTGATGAAAATGCGGAACGATCACGTGCTGTGGTTGCTCGTTTGAAAGGAGTCGAGTGTCGGCGAGGAAAGAAGAGTCAAGGCGACGAGTGTCGGTGAGTCGTCTTCGTCATCCAATCAGCCATCCCTACAAGTTATCAGTTGTGTCAGCTGTCAGTCTTCATTTCATCGACTTGTGTAGAATGTCCTCCTGATGTCATATCAATAGGAGTCATTAGGATTGGGTTCACACGGCGCCCCGTGCGCGGCGAGTCGAAAGAGCGTGAGATTTGGGAGTCGAAAGGGCGGCCTTTGGATGGCGACACGTCAGAACGGCTCCTTTTTCCTATGCCGCTCCTTTAAAGACTTTCAAGTAAACTTGGCTCTATCCGGAAACCGTAGAGTGTCTCACTCGACCTGGTCTTCTTACCGCTATTTGCTACCCCGCGCGGCTATTTTGGCTCTGTGACGTCAGACTGCATTCGGCTCCTTCCGGGAGTTGCTGGCTCCTTCCACACCTGGTCGCCGTCTGTCTCTATTTTTCCTCTAAATATTTCAAAATAGCCATTCTCGTATGATCCCCAAAGAAAAACAATGACCTGTAAAGAAACCGGCGGGTCTTCCCCCGAGTGATGTCAGTGTCCTCCAAACCAGCTTCCTCTATTTGCACCGGCAGCCCTTTCCGGCTTATTCTCTTCATTTTCTGATTATGCGCGGGTGCTCCAACCTTGTCAATTTTATTATTCAAATGGCGGTCCACCTCCTCCGTCAAAAAATCAGTTGAAGGGATTCCTCGCAGATGACGTGCCCCGTAATCTAAATAGCCTCAGGGCACGTCGAAATCCTCCCTGACCTGTTTCTCATTTCATAAGCAACCAGAGCGAAAGAGAGAGAAAGAGTGATGTCAGACACATGCTGCCCTTATTCATCCCCATTTTTATTATTCGGACAAATTTCTATGGTTGAATGTTTCAGTCCGATGCGAGAACAATGTGAATGTGTGGCGAGCACAGCTCGTCTCGAAGAGGCTCTTCCGACGCCGAGTCCAGCTTATGATGTATTTCTCGGTGGATCCTGTGGCACTACAGTGAGTTGCAGTTGTTTTGAGTCACGTCATTCGTCGCTGCAAAATGAATTCAACCAGAAGTCCTCTGATACTCGAAATAGCAACTGAAACACGCTCTCTATTGTTTTTTTTGGGCAAAGGTGCAACAGGGCTGTTTCTGTTGTGTGCAGCACGAGTCCCTTTAATCGGCCGGTGACGTGAGACTCCCATTCATAACATACGTCGGAATCCATGAATACTTTACCAGGAAGTTGCCAATTCAGGTATGGAGGAGGCAGATGGTCATCCCCTTCTTGAAGAAACGTGGCATCACCTATTATGATCCCCAGAGAAGTCAGTGGAATGAGAATATGATCTATGAAGAGTCAATAGCCAAAGAGGTACGGTATCTTGTCATTAACATGCCCACACATCACATTCCTGCATAACAATTCGGTCAGCCCGCGACGGGAAGTGACGCTTCCTTTTTCTGTGACGTGGCATATCCTGAGAGAAGGATGAGCCCGGCTGATTGGCTCGAGATTATTCAAATGAAAAGAGACAATTCAGAACTCGTCGCTGTTCCTGTTTGTCATTGATCCAGCTTCGGTCAATGCCACATCTTTCCTGGAAATAGCATTCTTTGCTGCCCGGAAATCGCCGAAACTCATCGTTGTCTTTCTGGGTAGGACGGAGTGGACTGAGAGGGCACATCCGTTTGACGTCCCAGATAGGAATAGATCGTGCTCGATGTTGGATCGTATCCTCGAAGCCCATCGTGTCCCCGTTTTGCACAGCATCCAGGTTTGTTTTGTGGGGTATCTCTGTCTTATTCTCCCTTTTTAGGACTCCCTAGTTTATATTGAAGAAGAAATAATAGGCAGCAAAAAGTGGAATGAAGTCCTTTCTATTCCCTCGCAGAGGCTAGTCTACTTGTCCCTCAAGACGAGAAGAGCAGCCCGACAAGCCAAGGAGAAGGCCTGTGCTTATTGGACGAAGACTCGATCGGCAATAGCCAAGGCCGGAATAGCTGGACTCTTTGACTCGGTATGTTCTCTTTTTCAAATTTTGGGCGGCGTGGGAAGAGCCCTCAATTGGGTGACTTCCTCAATGACGGGAACTCTCCTCAATTAGCTCTTGACGCAATGTTTTGCAAAGGACAAAGATCTATTTACAGATCGTGATGATTGCGATGCAAATGACTCTTCCGGCTATCCCGCTCTTCCTCATCATAATTCCTCTTCTCGTCTTCAATATCTTGGTCATCCTAGCAGTCAATAAGTGGCAGAAGTACCGGGAGATGAGGCCGCGTTTCGTAGCTGACTCTTCCTTTACACCAATCCGACCGTCAGCTGCAATTCCTTCCCCTCGGATGGCTACTGTGACGACGCCATTGAACCCAAAGCAACCAAAACAAAATGTGAAACAGTCAAAGAAATTCTGTGATGAGTTGGTTATCGACGACGGGTCTTCCTCGTTCTTCATCCCGGAGAATTTCAAGAGGAAACCTCTCAATGGGAAGCTTTCACTGTCAAAGATTAAAGATGTAAGAATTGTGGTAGAGTTCAAATAACAACTGTTGTTTTAGTCTCTGAGCTGTTTGGAAATTCTTGGCAGTTCTTCGGGAGAATTCAACTGGATGCACGAGAAGGTCATTCCCTTGCTAGAGTGAGTCCAGTTCTCCACGCCACCCACTCCGATCTCTTTTTCAGTGGCCATTCTATTGCTTATTCGTGTGGACTGTCATCTCAAGAAGTCCTCCCCGAAGTTCGGATAAATTGCTTCAAAGCATGGGCCGACCAACACAAGCAGTTCTTCTATTATATTCCTGACACTTACACCTTCTTATCTGGAATGGTTGAAGTAGGTTCCCTTTCTCGTCTCATAATAATTCTTCTCTTTTAGGTAGCATATCTGTTGGGTCATACGAACTGGCAAGTGACGGTCTGTGTGGCAAAGGAAGCCGAGACGCTGGAAGTCACGGCTCCCGAAGAAGAAGCTGACCGAGCGGCGAGGAGGCGGCGGAATGACTGTTATGCTATTGCCTTTTGCTATCTAAAGGTGTGTTTTCGGTAAATTGCCTGATAATGAAGAGTGTTCAGGACATGGCAAAGAGGCGTCAATGTCGAATCTTCTCAGAATTGCCAGAGGCTGTCCGCCACGTGGCTCGACAGTACGAACAAGGTCTATAGGTGCCTCTTGTGCTCACCCGGCCCCGTTCACGGGTCCGTGTTTCAAATACGGTTCACCCAGGTTGTTCAATTGTTTTCTCTTCAAGAGACATGGGTTCTATGCAATATTTGTCATATATCACACAATATTATATTTGGCTGTGTTGAGGATTCCCCTCCCTCCCGTACCTCATTGCTCAGGAATACAAGGCCTTGGTCTATTTTCTCTGTCCCCTTTCTCTCTGTATATTTTGATCTTTTTAGGCTTTCCTTCGTAGTTTAGAGTTCTTCTTCTCTCTCTCTCCAGCTTTACATTTCATTCCTTTTTCCGTGTACAATATTTACAAAAGATATATTTATTTGGAAATGAAATATTTGGATCTCTCGCTTTCTCTCCTGTTGTAGTAGCCGTCTTGCCCCATTGGATTTTCCATCTGAAATGACCTGTGATGTGTACTCTGAACAGACTGGATCATCGTATCATCAGAAACGCATAACTTGTGTGGGGAATAGCATCTGAATCATGTCTTTTGGCCGAATACAGTTCGACCTCTTCCAGTTAACCCGAACCAGTTCCGCGACCACTTATCGTTCCATTGCCCAAGGCAGGCTTACAAATGTACCTGATCTTTGTAGTCTCTTTGTATCTTCTTTTCTATAAAATATCCATAGAATATTGAGAGAGAGGCATCCATGAAGGGTAATTATGGGATATATCTACTTTGGAGGAAGATAAGAGGGAGAGGACGAGGACACCCGACGAGGTCATTCCGTCTACTCGACTTCCCAATAAAAGTAAGTCAAAGGGGGTTTTTGATTTGGAAAAGGTGTGACGAAGGCGATGGTTTGCCAAACGGGTGATCTGTTTCTGTGTTGTTTTGTGACGATCTGATCCGTAATAAAACTGGAACAATTATTAGCAGGACCCCCTTGACCCCACTCGACTCGCTTTCTCTACCGATTATCCAAAATTACACGAATTGGCTATTAACATCCTTGTTTTGGGAGAGTTACGGGTTTCTCATAAGAATTTCCATAAACAAATGGTGACGGTATCCTAGCTGATGATATCCGGAATTCGTCGAAGAGGCCAAAGAAAACATTCGCCGTGTGACTTACTTGGCCAATCATAAAAGTCTTCAGCGACTTTTTCCCAATTATAGTCACTCGACACTCCTACCGTATACCTCCGCTACTTTTAAACACCTCGAGGTTTATATTCCTACTTTTTTCTTTGTTCTTTATTTCTAGTTAAACAGAATATTTGAAAACAATGAAACATCTTTTGGTCACTTCTTTTCCATATCAACTGCTCAAACATTTTGCTTCTTTCATCTCCTGTACGCTTTCCTTTTATGGTAGCGTCCGTTTTTGAAATATTATGGGCAATAGTTTGTGGACATTGTCCAAAATGTCTTCTGAGATCTCTCTCTTATACTGTAATATGCCAATTTTTCTTTTATCCTGCCTCCTCTTTTCTCACTTCCCTCACCTGGGTCAATTCTCCCTTGTTGTTCACCCAAGATAAAGATTCCTAGAATATCTCCAAGCTGTTTTGACAGAATTTAAAACAATGGAAGTTTTTAAACGAAGCCAATTGAAGTGACACGCAGCACCTCGTCCTGGCTGATCTCTAAAAGTGTCTTCGACTTGTTCGCCCAATTTCGGCAGTCGACCTGTCTCGCCCCTCCGCCCCGTCCACAGTATGTCAGTTGCAGCCGCAGGGCTGATGTGTGGTGCTGCTTTCCTGTATATAAGACAGTAGAAGATCGTCTTGAATTTCCGTCGGGGAACCCCGACCATTTTGGGTGCTGACCTCAGGTCATCTCGAGTACATCGCCCCCTTCGAACTATTCTCTTTACTCTTTGACTTCTCTCCTATTCAGAGGAGCCTATTGGGTACAGAATATTCTGATCTATCCCTCTCCTCCCTTCTACCTATCGCTTCCCGTTGTTTTTACCCTAACCATAAGATGAGTGTAATGGTCAAAGGATCATCGCCTTCCACAATTAGGGAAGCCCAAAACAACTCCTGGAGGCAGGGAGACAGCTGATCATGTCCTTGAGTTTGATACCAACCCGAACAGGACCCGCTTCTGTATTTTCAATTTTTACTTATGAACCCGGCCACGTTCGCCAAACTGGTCACACGTTTCGACCTCCACGTTTTCGCCTCAAACCTCCTCAAGTCAGTCGTTGTCCCGTTTATGGCCCCATTGTTTTTTTTCTCTCCACTAGAATCCTTACTGTTTTCTCCGAAACAGGGCGTTGTTTTGTCTCTCGAATTCTCGTCGTCTCCTCTCGTAATAGATCCCGATCAAATCTTTGTTTTTGGGGTGCGCAAGCACTCGTCCAAAGACAAACGGACCCTTTTGGAATACAAGCTCATTTCAGGGAGAGATGGACCGTCTTTACGCGTTCCTGGGCCTCTTCTCCCTCGTTTATTTCTTCGAATCCATCGGTCATTCCTATATTATATCAGCCCTTCAAAACATTGAGAAACAATTCCAGATACCTTCCCGATTGTCCGGGTTTATGATCAGTGCTGGTAGGTATTGTTTGACTTGATCGGTCACTGTCGGTTCAGGTGACATTGGATACATCCCATCGGTCTTGTTTGTTGCCTACCTTGGATCCAAAGGAAACAGAGCCAGGTGGATTGGTGGAGGGGCTCTGCTTATGGCCTGCGCTTATTTACTGATGTCTAGCCCCAATTTTATTTTTCCTGTAACACAACCACGAGCAAATCTCACCCAAATTGAGGTTAGATTTTATATAGACAGTCAAACGGCATCCTGCAGAGTCAACTTCGACCGAGTGAAGCTCAGTTGAGTGAAAATGCCACATTGCCCCAGCTACTGGAATATCCTCTGATACAAGATCGTCTTCCCAAATATCTGAGGTCTCAATTGTTGTCACTCACGCCTTGGCAGAGACTCCACGATGTTCCACTTCTGGAAGAGCCTTTCGCCCATCCAAATGCGTCATTTTATTCGATTGATGGCTGGCTCCTGGAAGAGGTTTCTTTTGTTTTATTTTGTGAGACAAATCCGGTTTAGATCTGCGGTGAAGCCGAAGAGGTGATAAAGGGCGGATCCCCGGATAGGCTCATGGGAGCATTGAAACAATTCATCCACAACCGACCGAATAAAACAGCCAAAGACTTACACAGGTATTCAGCTGGTGGAAAACTAAGGAAATCCGTTTAGAATCAGTCGAAGTGCCAAGGCTCCTTTTTCTTATTGTGGAAAAATAGTGAATAATATTAGAAGAATCACAAAAGAAGTCAGATGCCGAGAACAAGGAGGCAACTTCGGCCCGTTCACCATCTTGTTTACGGCTTTGTTCATGTTGGGAATCGGCAGGACAGTTCCATGGAGTCTCGGGGTTCCTCTTGTCGATGACAACATCAAGAAAAACAATGTACCCGCCTATTTCGGTAGGATGGTCACTGAGAAATACTCAACTACTCCATTTTAGGATTTATATCCTTTATCCGTATTTTGGGTCCTGTTTGTGGACATCTTGTCGGCAGTTTTGTCAACAAAGTTTACTACACGCTGAAAGCTCCTCCGGGGCTGACAGCCAATGACCCAGCTTGGATTGGGGCCTGGTGGCTGGGATTCCTCATCATCGGCATCATCCTTCTCTTTCCTTCTTTTGCTGTCTTTTTCTTCCCTTCTGGCAAAAACAAAAAGGTCTTTCTGCTTATCTTTCCGCTCTTATTATCTGTTTAGGTCACGCCTGATTCCAAGAAATCTCTCCAGCTTTTCGACAAATATAAGGCGAAGACCGTTGAACATACGAGTTTTAGGGAAAAAGCCACGGGTACGTGTCAATTCATTGGGATATTCGAGATTTTTTTAGAATTTCTCAAAGGGTACAAGGATGTTCTGAAGACGAAAATCTACACAGGGTCGATTATCGGTCGCATATGTGACATTCTCGCTATCAAAGGATACATCGTCTTTATGCCCAAATATCTCGAAAATCACTTCGGGATTCCTCTCTACAAAGTTCATCAACTTATGGGTAAGCGGCCTCTTACTTCCATAAATATCCACCATTTTCAGCCGCTTTTGGAGTCTTTGGCTTGGCTGTGGGCACTTTGCTCGGTGGTCTAATTATCCGACGGTTCAAGTTGAATGGTCGCCACGCGGCGCTGTTCATAGTCATCGGATCCTCTGTCAATGTTGCTTTTTATTTCTCCAAAGCTTTCATTGCCTGTAATTCGGTGGTCTCGTCAGTTGGATTAGAAAGTCTCGACACAAATTACAATTTCACCCGGCAATGCAACACCGACTGTGGCTGTGAAGGAGCCAAACTCTATCCTGTTTGTACCAAGGAAGGGTTAGTCATTCTTATTCTAATTACAAACAATAATTATAGAACTCCCTTCTACTCTCCTTGCCATGCTGGCTGTCGAGAGGTTCGGATAAATTACGCTGACTCCAATGACATCGTATGTTTCTCTTATTTATTCAATAATCCCATATTTAGGAATTCTCCTCGTGTGAATGTGCCGAGTCAGGAATTGTCAGAAAAAACTATTGCAAAGACGACTGTACCTTCCCAAAGGTTCTCTTCTTTGGCACCGTCGTCCTCGGTTCACTAGCCGGTGGAATGTGCATTGTCCCGGGAATGCTCATCCTCTTGCGATCAGTTCCTCCAGCTACTCGATCTATGTCCCTCGCTCTCCAGGTATTCGTCATTCCTGTCAAGAGTATTTCCTTCTTTCAGGGTCTATTGGTTTCTCTCCTTGGCACATTGCCTAGCCCAGTTATTTGGGGAATGGTCATCGACAGCACTTGCCTCGTATGGGAGAGGGCGTGTCCCGATCAAAATGGGCACTGTGCCATCTATGACACAAGAAGTCTTCGGATGCGACTCCACTTTATGTATGTTGCCATCCGGCTGGTCTCGGTCATCATGGACATCTATGTTTGGTATCATGCAAAGGATTTGAATATCTTGGAAGAAGAGGAAGCGCCGACTGAGAATGAACAGGAGTCGATGGCAATGTCTCCCGTGTCGACACAATAGATATCAATGTCTGATCTCATCCGCCTTACCGGTATTCTCGCTCAATTTCACGTGTATATCATAATAAACATATATATCTTTGCCTAATTTTGACACCTTTTGTGCTATTTGAGGTCTCTCCAGCCGTTCTCCCTTCACGACGTCGTCTCCTCCGCTTTCACGCGCTATTTTCTGTTTAGTCTACGAATTACTGACCACAAAGCCTCGGCCGAGACCGGCCGTCGGACGAACCAACGTGTCGTCTCTCGCCCCGTCCACACCTCGCTCTGTATCAGTTTCCGCATCCGACTCACGAGTCTCCTCTTTTTCCAGATAACAAGTACTCGTCCTCTGATGTACATCCTCCATTGAAACTGGCGATTTGTGTGACCCGTGATGGTGGAGGAGGATGAAGGCCCTCCTGCCCCTTCGCGTTTCTGCTGTCGATATTTCAAGATCATTGTCTGTTTTTTCTTTCCTTCTCCCAATAATTGTCTTTTCCAGAATGGTGCCTACATGGTTGCCATAACTTATTGTGTTTTTATCGTCTGCAATCTTGGTCTCCACATCTACAAAGTGTATAAGTCGGCTGAGGTTTGTCGTCTTCTTCTTTTCAACAGATTTATCAGGTCAAATGGAATTGGCAGATGTTGTTCACGGCGTGTGATACCGTTTCGGTTGCCTGTCTCTTCTATGGTCTCATTCGACGTCGGCCAGCTTTTCTCCAGCCGTTTACCGTCGTGAGTGTAAGTCGATAAATTATGGAAAATAACACCGTTGGTCGACGGCCTGTAGAAACTCACGGAAGGTTTTTCAGAAAGACTCACGGAAGGTTTTGCAGAAAAGCGTTTTTTTACCATACGATCGCATTTTCCTCGAAATCTAGACAATATTTCTATAATGACACCTCACTTTTCCGGCTACTTTTATGAGTTCTAATTTATTATGAACATATAAAAGGATAAAAATCCCTAATTAATTCCGAATGACGCTAAAAATCATTCCACAATCATTCTGGACTACGGTATTTCACCTATTGACTTGAGTCGACGTCATTTCCGGCCGACTGGAATGTTGTCAATATTTCTTGGCTGATCATTCTTCCCTCAAAGATCATTATTTGCAGATTACCACTGTCAACTTTTGTATTCTCCTGACAATGTCATACGCGATGGCCGCCCTTTATCCGACTTCTTATTACGGGGAACAACTTGAGATTGCTTTGGCCAATAATATCCAGTATATAGCTGATGCTTTCGGTGTCAAAAATAGACAGGGTAGACAAATATTTAATCCATATTTTATTCTAATTTGCTTCAGTATTGGTGTGTGCCGCGGTGGCCGGCAGCGTCATCTACGCGGGTACTGTCTTTATTCATTCGTGGTTCATGGTCATCGTTGTTCATTGTGCTCAATGGCTGCGTAGTTTGGCTGACAAGGTTTGTTCTCCCGTCTATTTAAATAAAAAAACAGAACAATTTGACCGAAACTATTATGCTGGAGGAGAATAAAGAATCGCCGTCCGAGCAGACGACGTCAACCGCGGACGAAATTCTCGAAAACGGCGAACGAGTCGTCTCTTACTTATGATCGTTATGTTTTTTTCCTGCGAAACTGGGTACTTCTGCGTGTTTTGTTTCTTTCATTTTTTTACGATAAATTATGCTTGCCGTTTGTAGAGTTGCAGTAATGCACGAAAGACACATCTCCACTGTTCAGTTTAAAATAAAGAATGCCTGCTATAGTCTGTCAAGAAAAAGGACGACAAATAAAGGTCTCTTTTTGTTGCAATGGGGCAAGAATACGGCGCATTTTCAATTGAAAATTTGGAAAAAATGGTCGGTTTATCTGCCCCATTGCAACAAATATGAGACCTTTATTTGTCGTCTTTTTTCTTGACAGACTATATTTTTCCCTCTTACATATTCGATATTATCTGCACATCTGTCGCAATATGCTCAAAAAATTTATACAAAGGACCACTCGTCTACGGTGCGATTTGAACTTGTGGCTACGCAAGACGGCGTCGACCGATATTTTGTCCTCAACGAAAATTTAGCTTATATTCGCATTATCTTTTTCATATTATTTTGATTTCATAACTTTTGAAATTGCCTTGACTAGTTTATATTAACTACTTCTGATAGTCTATCCACCATTTGTGAGGCGCAAATAAAAATCATTGCAAAAATTTCAGTATTTCGAAGCTTCCAAACATGCATTACTTTTCTGCACGCTGTACCCGGCAGATATATCATTTCTATCTTTTCTCGCACATCCCCAATCGCAATTTGTTCCACTACAATTCAATTTTTCTTTATTTCTTATTTTACCACACGTAATTCTTTTTTTTTCAGCCAATAGAGGTGCTTTTCTTCAAAAATGGGTTATGAAAATCGTCGCCGAAAGTTGAGCGAGCGTGATGATCAGTTTTCAAGCTATAAAAAAGCCAGGTAGGATCAAACTAGATATTTTTTTATTTTGCAATTTCAGACTACATGATTCTCCCGAAGAATTACGAAAACA
Organism: Oscheius sp. DF5033; assembly: GCA_964036215.1. Lineage (NCBI taxonomy): Eukaryota > Metazoa > Nematoda > Chromadorea > Rhabditida > Rhabditidae > Oscheius > Oscheius sp. DF5033. Next base: position 5,561,683 of record CAXIWN010000006.1, read on the forward strand.
AAGGAAAAAAATGGCAGAAAGTCGCGATGAGCGTGCCAACAGAAGGAACCGATATAGGGAAGAAACCGAAAAGGAGTAAGTTTATCAGTTCTTCGTTTTGCAATTTCAGAATAGGAATGCATAGATTTTACTATGCTTCTAAACCTATCAAAAAAATCTTAAAATTAACTATTCCTTTCCTTTTCTTTTCAATATGAGTCTAAACTATTCTAATAATTTTTAGTTACAGAAATAGAAGAAGAGATGACTCCAGATTTAGTGGAAGACGACGCGAAAAAGAAAGAGACCGTCGAAGGATTTCTAGTGAACGTGAAAGGCAAAAGAAAAAGGATCGAAACCGACAGAGGTCTGAAGAAAGACGCCGGAAAGAAAAGGAACGAGAAAGTGAATCGTTGAGAAAGAAAGAAGAACGAAAGAAGGAGAAGGAAAAGGAAGATCGAAAAAGAGAACGAGAAAAAGAGGAGGTGAGTATTTTTATTCATTTTTATGGGTTGACTCTGAGACTCCGAAAATATGCGTGAATTTTTCTTCGAAATTTGGTGTTGATGAAATTCTTGGCGATGGTCTTTTGTTGCAGTACGTAGTAGATCACTGAATATCAATTATCGTCTGCACTTCAAATTTATGTGTCATCTTATGCTCTTTGGCACATGCGCAACCCCTACTGCTCGTAAATCCGAAGCCTGGAGCATTGCTTGAATCCACGAGCTTCTCCCTCTCTCGCAGTTGTAAAGTGGCGGCTTCGCGGCGGTGGGCGGATGGGGCGCGCCTGTCCCCCCAGGCGACTACAGCGCCCTCTGCCGTGCTGCTCACTGCTTCGCAGCCAGCCTACCAGTATTCCATTCCAACCATACCTGGCTCCTCCAGCTGGGTATCATATTCTATCCCAGCCTCCTAGTCCAAGTCCTATTAGTTCCCGCGAAAGCAGTTCTCGAGTTTTATCGGCTGCTTCACCTGTTGCTACTCGTCGTCATTATATCTCGCATCGTCTTCCACAGCGAGCCGTTCTTGAGTGTGGACCTCAAATACAAAACGCCGCCGTTGTGGTAGCTCCTGTAGAAATGCCTAAGAAATCCGGAGATCAACCCATGGCTTTGCGACGCATGCCATTGGTTGTAATTCCAAGGAAGCGAAAATATAAAAACTACGTTTCTCGTCGAAGGAATACACAATTATTAGCCAGTCTTAGAAGATGTAATTCTGATCCGAATATTTATCGAAGCTACAACCATTGGAAAGAGCTATGGAAACCCTTTGATGGAACTTTATCAGAATTGCCTCGGTTAGTTGATGAGCCGATACCTCCGAAGGAAGCTGTTCCGGAAACAGCGAAGGTTCAGGACGCTGCCGAGAAAGCCTCCTTAAAAGTTCCGGATAAAGAGAACGTTTCAAACTCCACTAAGGAAGCAGTCATTCCGGGTGAGAATCTCCCAACAACTCCGAAAACCACTCCTCTGTCTTCTGTGAAACCTCCTTCACTCCCAAGGAATCCTTCTACTGATCAAACTGCGCCTACTCCTGTTTCTTCTCGTAATAGAACGACTGTCACCAAGCAAGGCTCCTTGAACAAGCCCCCTGTGGATGCGAGACCGCTTATCAAATCGGCTGCTCCTTCCCCTGTTGGAAAAGATTCGACCATTCCAAAAACTCCGGAGACGGTCAGAAAGAGTGACGGCATTGAATTGGTACCACCAAAATTGGGTGCTCCCTCGCCTTCTACAAGTGCAGTTGCTCCATCTGCTCCAAAAGCTATTCGAAAAAGTTATGGAAGCAAGAGTGGGACCACTATTTGCGCTGTAGCAGCCCCTGCTCCATCGACCAGCGGGGTTTCTCAAGCCGGCGGCCCAGAAGACGATGACAAACGTGGTGTTATAGAAAAGAAACTTTCGTTGAGAAGAAAGAAAAATGAATTGAAGGATGTAGGACCCCTAACGGCTGTATCCAAATCCGGCGTAGATTTGGTAGATCGCTCCGACCAAGCAGCTGAACAGAGAGCAAAGAAAACGGTGAATGCAGTAACCGCAGCATTCAGTTCAGAAGAAAAAAAGGAAAAACCGAAAGAAGCACCAAAGAAAGACAAGCCTCTCAATCCCGCAGCGGCTAGCCTATTAGCACAGCTGCAACTTCCACCGTCCGTGTCAGCAAAAGTTGACAAAATTATAGCTACTGGAGGACAACCAAGGAGATCCAAAGTAGCTGGCAATGTAGGTTCAAATATCCTAGATAATTTACTAATATATTTTAAAAAAATGACAAAATTGGAGTCTTAGAGTTAACCCTTTTATGCTATATTTAATTATTTTAATAAATATTTTTAGAACGAGAGAGACAAATCAAGTCGAAGGGAGCCCTCTGGACAACCTTCGGTCTCAAAACCTACTATTCAAGATGACAGAGACGGTCATTTGATCTATCATCCCGGGGACGTAGTTCTTAATAAATGTAAGTTCTAGATTTTATCTACATTATTAATTCATTATAATTTCAGTTGAAATTGTTGAAACATTGGGTGAAGGCACATTTGGAAAAGTTGTTAAAGTCAAAGAAACAGCTGACGTGAGTTTCTTTATGTTTTTCCTTTGATAATTGCATTCAGAAAGGTGCTAAAACTTTGGCTTTGAAAATAATCAAAAACGTCAGTAAATATAGAGATGCTGCTAGGTTGGAAATAAAAGTACTTAATAAGCTCAAAGAAAAAGATGCGAATGGCAAGCAGTAAGTTATTTTTTATCAAATATTTTTTTAAAACCAACAGTGGCGTAGAGCTATATTTAGCGAATTTCTTCACTTTTCCGATCGATTTTGCAGTTTTTAAGCATGTTGTCGAACACCAACAGCAGTTTGTCGCGTTTCCTGCGCTCGCTGGCAGTGAACAAATGACGCCAATGGTTTTCCGAGAAACATTGTGCGAGGGGTACATAATGAATCCCCTTCCTTTGTAATAGTCCTGTTGATTGCATTGATTTCTAAGAATATTTATAAGAAAAGACATGTAATTGAGATCTCAGTTGTGAACGTTTGCAAATGACCACTCTGGTGTTCGCAAAACTCGTCACTTAGGATTGGCTGCATTTTGCTGTAATGTAATGCGCTCTGAGGTTCAGCCGCACAAACGACATGCTCTTAGCTCGAATATAAGAAGTTACAATGCAATTATTTTATTTAAATTTCAGTGGTGTCATACAATTGCTGCAGCACTTCGACTATTATGGACATATATGTCTACTTTTTGAATTGATGGGCCTGAGTGTGTTCGACTTTTTGGTAAGTTGTTTTTAGTTCTTATCAATCAAAAAAACTTAGAAAGCCAACAGTTATCGTCCGTATCCCCTAGATCAAACAAGATACATAGCATATCAGCTTTGCCATTCAGTGAAATTTCTACACGATAATAAGCTAACTCATACTGATCTGAAACCAGAGAATATTTTATTTGTTAACAGCGATTCCATAACTGAAGAAGTCAAAAGGGGCAAGGTTTGTTTCCCCTTTAGCATATTTTATTTTCTAATTTTAGCCTTATAAAAAAGTGAAGGATGCAACAGTACGTCTAATTGATTTGGGATCAGCTACATTTGATCATGAACACCACTCCACCATTGTTTCGACAAGACATTACCGAGCTCCAGAAGTCATACTGGGTTTGTATAAAAGTAAAAGGTATATGTTTGTTTTTAGAATTGGGATGGGCTCAACCTTGTGATGTATGGTCTATTGGATGTATTTTATATGAACTTTACCAAGGAGTTACATTATTTCAAACTCACGAAAATAGAGAACATCTTGCTATGATGGAAAGGATTCTTGGTCCTGTTCCATATAGGATGGGCAAAAAGACAAAGTTTGTGTTTATTCCTATCTTAAAATCTTTTTATAGGACTAAATATTTTTATCATGGAAAATTAGATTGGAGTAGTACATCACAAGAAGGTCAATATGTTAAGGAAAATTGTAGACCTTTAAGAGTAGGAATTTTATTATAACATGTATGGTTTATTTAGCGTTATATGTCATCTAATGAAGCCGAGCATGTTGAGCTGTTTGATTTAATAGAACTTATGTTGGATTACGAACCAGCATCACGCATAAAATTGGATGAAGCTCTTCAACATCCCTTCTTCAAACGTTTACCTGATCATCAACGGTACACTTTTTTGTGTTGTTCTTTTACAGCGATTTTAGAGTAGCGGGTCTTCATCCTGAACGCTCTCCTATGGCGGTTCGAAATGGTTCTGCACAGCCAACTGGCGACAGTAAAAAAGAATCAAAGGACGAATGCTAGGATATGCAAGTCGCCACATATTCGATAATCTCTTCGTTTTTAGATGGTTGTGCAATTTTTCTTTCCACCACGTTGCCTTCTATTCCTCTATTTTACGGATAAAGTGCGATCGTGTACTCCTCTTTCCGGGTTCTTCACTAATCAGAGCCGCTTGTGACGTGTATTTTACTATGTTTTTACTTCGTTTTTGAGATTTTAGTTTTTTCCCTTTCCTCTGCTATGAGTTTACCACTCTCTCCGGTTTTGTGCCGACTCCACGCGATACTCAATTAGCTACCGCCGCACCGCGTTGAGGGTATAGTATTAACTTATTTTTCAAAAAGGTAGCCTTTAAAAAAGATATCATCTTATTATATAAACCGTGATCAATATTTGTTGTAAGTTTTATACATTCAATGAAGCACTGCTCAATCAATTTTCTTGTCACAAGTTTTGCTGCACTTTGGCGGACAGCTGGGTCCGAGGAATGACCGGGATCGACGGAAAAATTTCTTGGCTGAAAATACACAAAAAAAATAAATAATACTCGAAATGCGAAAAAAAGTAATAAATAAAGGTTTCTGTGATGTATAGAAAATGAATATGGAATGGTCGAGTAGAAAATAACACGTATTGTCAATGGAATGTGATCGGTAAAGCACTGAGGACGAGATTAAGTTAGTTTAGAGGACAAGGAATCGATAAACAAAACAGGATTCAATAAGGGCTTGGATTTGGGAGCAAGACGCTTGAGGGAAATATTTTTTGGCTATGATACAATTCTTTTCGACCCAGTCACTTGGGTCTTCTATGTGGAATACTCGTGTAAATTTGTTGATGGCCGCACACTAAAAACAAATTTTTATAAAACGGGCTGATATTCCTTACCTGGGCCGGCCTGAGTCGATATCTCAACGACGGAGTCGAGACAGTGAATATCGTCGTATTCTCGGCGGTCTCCGTGGTTGTTTCCGTCGTTTGTCGTCTTTGTTCGTCCACCGCTTCCAGTCGTTTTCTTTCTTGTTCTTTCAACTCTTCCAATTGTTTCAATATCATTTCTTGTCTTTTCAATGCTTCTTGTTTCAATCTTTGCTGTTGTTCCAGTTGCCGAATCTTCTCTACCCGTTCCTCATCTTCTTGTTTTTGTCGTTCCTATAAATCTCCCTTGTCTTTTATCTCCCATTCCTCCCACCTGTTCAATTTGAATTCTTTCTGCCCGAATTCGTTTCTCCTCGTCTTGGCTGTCTTGCATGTGTCTCAATTCCGCCAGTCGAGCAATCTCCGCTTCGACTCCTCCAATTGTCGTCACCTCCATCTCCCTAAAACATTCAAAATTGTTCAATATTATCTTTTTACTCACAAAGTCGTCGTCGTCGTAATCGGTGTTGTCGTTGTGAGTTTTCCCAGAATTCCTTTGATCAGCGATGTCAGCGGGTCGACATGGCCAACATCTTCTGACGACTTGAATGTCTCGTGTTTGAGGTCGCTGTTCAATTGAGTGGCCGCGTTATCAATAGCAAATGCTAGAGATTCTGATTTCTTCTCGGTCGTCCCCTCCTGCGTCGTCGTCGAAACTTCTTCCTCCAGTGTCTTGCCGACACCAGTCTTTGTTTCTCCTCCGATCGAGTCGTCTGTTATGAATCCATCTCCGATGGCGGACTCTGTCACCTCCTCTTCTGTCGTAGTGGTCGTCGGTTTGGTTGTTTTCGTCGTTTTTTCTATTCCGACTGTTGTCATCTCGCCTGTAGTCGTCGTCTCTTTGGACTTCGCCGTAGACACTTTGCGTGTAGTCGTCTCTGTCGTATGTTTTGTACTTGGTTTCATCGTTGTAGTGGTCTCAGTTGTCCCCGAATCTTCGGTTGTCGACATCTTGGTGGTCTCTTCCTTTGATCGATCCGTCGTATTCTCCCCAGTAGTGTCTGCTGGTGTCGTAGTTGTAGCCGTCGTCGACTGCTCAGTAGTTGTTGCTGTCGTCTTTGGTCCTGCAGTTGTCGAAAGATGCTTTTTAGTTGGTGTGGGTGATTCTTCAGTAATGGAGCCTGCTTTTTCATCAACTTCATCATTAGTCTTTGTGGCTGTGACCTCTCCAAACCTCGTCGTCTCTGACGAGTTCTCAATTGTTCCACCAGACGTCGTGGCATCTTCCTCTACTTCTTTTGTTACCGGAGCTCCAGTCGTAGTTCCTTTTTTGGTGCCAACAGTGATCTTTTCCTTGGCAGTAGTTGATTCTGCGGTTGTTTCAGCAGCTAAATCTGCCGTGGATGCTGCATTTTCTGTAACCTCAGCAGTTGTAGCCGTAGAAATAGGTGTCGGTGACTCCGTTGATGTCGTCACCGTCACCTCCTCGTGGGCAACAGCCTTTTTCTTGGTTGTCGTCGTTTCTTTAGTAGCCGTCTCCGTCGTCGAGGATGTTGTCGGCGTCTTTTTGGCAGCTGTAGTCTTCCCTTTATGGGTGGTGGTCTCTGCGATGATATCCGCTTCCTTAGTTGTGGTTGTCGCAGGTGTTGTCTCCTCAACAGCCGTACTTTCCTCAGTTGTTATAGTTGTTGATTCGTGGGTGGTAGTCTCCGCATTGGTTGTTGTTTCAGAAACTACCTTTCGGGTCTTCTCAAATGTGGTTGACACGCTCTCTGGCGTCGTCTCTAGTTCGGTTTTTGTCTTGTCATCTTGAGAGGTTGTGGTCTCCGACTCAGTAGCCATTTCGACAGTAGCCGTGTGGAAAGCCGCCGTTGTTGCTTCAGTTGCGGTTGTGATTTCCTCTGTCGTAGTAGCCTGTTCAGTTACTGTTTCTGTTGTAGTCTGCTTTTCAGTTGTACCAGTTGTTGTTTCGGACGATGGTTTTCTCTCCTTTTCCTCTTCTTTAACTGAGGTAGCCTCCGGCATCTCTACATCCGTCGTGGTTGTTTCCTCCATCAGCTGACTGCTTGTGTCTTTCTCTTCCTTTGCCTCCTTTGGTTCGGCGTCAATGCTCAGCTCCGTAATAACCTCTGTCGTTGCTGCAGTTGTGCTTGTGGCTATAGGAGCAGAAGTGGTACTATCCGGTACTTTCTTTGCTGCTTCTGTGCTAACGATTTTTGTTGTTGTACTTTCTCCGGGGGCTGTGGTGGTGGATTGTCTAGTCGTGGTTTTTGGGGTAATCGTTTTCGGTTTGACAGCTGCCTTCTTGGTAGACGGTTTTGCGGTGGCCTTTGTCGTCGTTACTTTCTTCGCTGTTGTTGCCGCTTCGCTCGTTGTTGATGATTCAGTTACTGGTTTCTCCTCTGCCATGACTTCCTCCTTCTGTGTCGGCTCGTCGATACTGGCCCCCACCCCAATCACCTCGTTCAATTTGTTCTTCTCCTTCAAGTCCTCCAATTTCTTCTTCAGCCTCTCAACCAAATCTTTCCATCTTTGAGGTAGCTCCTAAAATTCGTATTCGTTTTGCAAGCAAGAATACTCACTGGTTTTTTAGATGAGTTCTGTGTTGTCAACGGTTCTTCCTCTGTTGTGGTTCCGACAGTCGTAGTCGTCAAAGCAGGAGTCTTGATCAAGTCGGAGTCTTCCTCGGATGTCTCGCTTCTCTCTTTCTTGGCTGTTGTCTCTGTTTCTTTCGTGGTGGCCTCTTCTTCTGATCTTTCGACTACCGTTGTCCTCGATCCATGAGTTGTCAATTCTTCAGTTTCGGCGATCGTTTCCTCCGTCGTTCCCTCCGTCGTCGCCATCGGCGTTGTCAGTCCTTCGGTCACCGTCGTCCTGACTATTTCGAACTTGACTGTCGGTTTTTGTTTCTTCTCTGGTTCTGCATGGAATGTCTTTGCCAGTGGATGTTTTCCAGCCTTCACCGTCTTTTCCGTAACAGCCAGATCGATGGAATCAGCAACTGAGGGAACTGTCGATTCAGTCACCAGAGTGGGGAATAACTCCACTAGGGTCGCTGCTGTCGAAATTTCCGTGGTTTCTTCCAGCGTTGTCGTCAATTCTTCTGTGACAACAGCCTCTGTTGTAGGTTCGGCAGTTGTAGTTGTCGTTTCTGTAGTCGTCGTCGTGGGCTAAATATGTTAGACTGATTTCCTCGTAGCAATCGCAAACCTCTTCGGTTGTAGTGGCTGTTGTCGTAATTGTTGTTGCCTTTTCTGTCGTTGTAGCAGCAGAAGTCGTCACAGTCTGTATTGTTATTTTATCGCCAGTATTTTCTTACCGTTGTAGTGCTCGTTGTCGGTGTAGTTATAGGCGCTTCAGTATTTGTTGTGGGAGTCTGTGATTCATTTGTGCCACCATTTCTCTCATCGCTTGCCTCCGTAGTTGTATCAACGGTTGTCGTTGTTAACTCTTCCGTGGTCAATGATTCATGTTTTGTGGTCGTTGTTGGTTTATTCTAAACTTCCTCTAATAAAATCAGTTTCTAACTGACCGTCGTCTCTTCCGCCTTCGTCTCCTCATGGCTTTCCTTATCTGCATGGTTTCGTTGTGTGGTCGCCGATATCTAAATACACTTCAATCTGATCTGTATCCTTTTCTCAAACCGTTGTTTTTTCCATGTCCTTTACAAAAGATTCCCTGCTAGGAATTGGATCGGGAGCTGGATGCACGTCGACTTCGTTGTTCTCGGCAGAAGTAGCTTTGGGGATCGGGTGGCCTTCCGGGACACATTGGCAACGGCAGTCGCAGGTGTTTTGTTTAATTCTTTTGATTATGTGAAATTCTGAAAGGCGGGAATTTGTGATCTGATGATTGAATTGATAAACGGTGCCAGGCAGGGATTCGTCACCTTGACTCGCGCACTTCCACGCGAGAACGTTTTCCAATTAGAAAAGGGCAGTGACCCCCCAATTACGGCATCCAGCCTTTTTTCCTTCCCGTCCACTTCGCCATTAGCCTCCTTCCGCTATCTTTTTGGCAGAAATTGAAACATGGAAAATGTGAATATGTAAAGAGACATATTTTTAGATAATGGGTTGCAGCGAAGATAAATTTCTCGAGAAGTCATTTCCCATCTCATAACTTCGGCGAAACTATGATGGGTAGCCGCGATAACCCTAATTTTCCCCGAATTCCCTTTCAAATGGTAAAACGAAGAGAAAGATGGCAAACCTTTAGAGCCATCGGAGTTGATGGTCTTGCTGAGGAGACTTGTCCCATGGACGGCAGATGTCCCCAAGAGGAGAAAGAGAAGCACCAGGCGCATGTCCTGGAATGGTTCAATGTCAAGGTGGCCAGGGGAAGAAGAAGGAGTCAAAAACAGTCGGCCGAGAGAGACCGTTAGCGCCGTGATGAAAGGCCGCCAGCCGGTGCCTATCAAAGTGGGTCAACTGAAAAGTTGCCTTGAATTCCTTGGAAGCTCAACCAAGTGCAAGGCCTGGTTTTCAAGGTTCTTTTCTTTTGTCGATTGTAGCCGGAAAAGAACCATAAGAAAGATGGTCAAAGGTGTTGAAAGATGATATCTGTGAAGTCGAAAAAGAGCTTCACCTGACCGATACGATCTGTAACGGTCGGAAATGATGTCCTTGGCCACTGGTAATTGTCCGCTTTCTCGAAGCTATCCGGTCCAGCTTCCTCGAGATGGCACCCGTATAGTAAAGTTTCTCAATAAACAGAACCCCCTCACATGATGACGGATAATGGATGATCTCTCCCCCGGAACAAGATAAATTAGTCCTGATGGCACCCGGTGTAACCCCTCGAAATCGATCACTTGCCTCAGGACATGCTCACCTGGGCTCTTCTTCTCTTTGTCTTTTCTCCCTCGCCAGTTTTATCGCTTCCCACTTGTCCGGAAATAGCCGGAGGTCGTCCTCCTTACTGTCGAAGGTGACTCCCATCTTCGGTTTTCTTCTATTTGGCATACAGAGAATGTCGAGTAGATGACGATTGTAAAAAACATAAGAGATGTCTCTGTGACGGAGAATGTGGGCTGAGTTGTGTCAATCCTTCCTCGACCTGTCATCCTCTGATGGACATTGAGCATGGATACTATCGGACATCAGGAGAATTGCGGTATGATTTGAAGCAAAGGAAAGAGCAAAGTTGTACAGATATGGGTCAAATGCGGAATACGGCTGTGAGAAAGGGTTTGTACTGATTGGGCCAAGTCAAAGAAGATGTCAAGGCAACCGAGAATGGAGTGGGGCACAGCCTGTCTGTAGACTGCAACGTGAGTTGTCTTCCTTTGTTTTTCTACTGACGTCTAGTCAAATGTGGCCCACCTCCAGAAATAGCTTATGCCGTTCATGACGGACAATCCTATACGGGAGAATATGACATCGAAGCAGAGGTGGGCTCTTCTCTTTGCATCCTGTACTCTTCCAGGTTTCCTACAACTGTGTCCCCGGCTATCACCGATTTAATTCCAAAGGAATAGCCTTGGCCAAATGTCTTTTGAACAGAAAAAACGTGGCTCAATGGTTTGGACCCGACCTCAAATGCAAAGCTCGTTCCTGCTCGGATCCTGGAAAATTGACAAACGGCTTCCGAGAGGGAGAAGTTTTCGAGTATCCCCACACGGTCTCCTTCTCGTGTCAACCGGGTTTTCTCCTTTTCGGGCCTCCTACGAGAAAATGTGAAAGTAATGGCGAATGGACAGACGAACAGCCAGTTTGCAAACGTTGGCTTTCTTTATTTCGAATAGAAATATTGCAGCCACCGAATGCCCTCGGCCACCAGATCCTCTTCATGGCAGAGTACTCGGCACATCTCTGACATATCAATCCACTGTGACTTATGAGTGCAAACCGGGTTACAGGTAGGACTATAACTATCTTGTCACTTCTAGCCGTTTTAGATTGGTCGGCCAAGTTCAAAGGATTTGCTTGGCTGAAGGAATTTGGGCGGGCAGTCAACCTCGATGTGAAGAGATCTACTGCCCGGCCCTGCCTGCTCTTCACAATGGCTACATCGAAGGCAGCGACACATTTTACGGAGCTGTCACCACTTTCAGGTTTGACATTTCTCTTTTTATTTCACAAAGTAACAGATGCTTGGAGACGATGACCCACGAAGGAGCCACAGATGCTCGATGTCTGGAGACCGGCATGTGGAGCAACCCGATGCCGAAGTGTCTCGGCTCGTGTCGAGTCCCTCGGATTGAAAGCGGACGCCTGTTGGACAGAAAAGAGGGGCAACTCGTCGCTTCTGGTAACAAATGAACTTTGGATTTATGAATTTTGTCTAGGAGCTAAAGTTGAAATTGTGTGTAACGACCGCCACGAGGCCAGCGAGTCGACACTCCTCAAATGTCATAATGCGTCTTGGAGTCACGTTCCCATCTGCACTCCCCGTTTGTTACTTTCTTTTTTTATTATTTCTGCTTTAGTAAGTTGTCGTGAATGGCCGCCTCGTATTCCACATGCTCGTGTCTTTTTCTCCAAATCTTCCCACGGCTCAACAGCGAAATATGAATGTAAACTCGGTTTTTATCCAAGCAAAGAGTCGAAGACGAGGATCAAGTGTCTCTTTGGGCGTTGGGTCACCGACGGTCCCCTTCAATGTCTGCCCAGTATGTTCAGCCGAGTATTTAATTCAGTCATGTTTAGCCTCATGTGAGCATCCAGTTAAGACATTCGGCAATCTCACTGGCGGGCAGATCCTCTTGGAAGGGCAGATGGGATCCTACAATTTTGCCGACTACATTCAACAGTTTGTATCCATGTTTCTCTGAGTTTTTTTTGCAGAGTTGAACAAGGTCGCTCGATTGGATTTCAATGTGACAAAGGATATTATCTCATTGGTTAGGATTATTTTTATTCTAGACACAATCTGTAGGCGCACCGAAAGCATCCTGTGTCGAAGGAAAGTGGAAGCCTAACGTGAAACCGAAGTGTTCTCCTCAAACTCATCCAATGATCGAAGGTAGGATCAGTTGGGATCGGAAGAAAAGAAGCATAGCCGGTCAGAAAGGTTTTGTTTCTAATGATCAGTATTTTCAGACAGGCGAGTAAAGAGGAGCAATTGCCCGAGAATAGAGAGCAATTCGGAGATGACTGTGGTATTGAACAAGGAAGGAGACATAACGGTAGGCGGATGCCCCTCTCTGGGCCGCTCCTCACACCCGTCATGTAGATTGTTTGCAGAGAAGGATTCGAATTCCCCGCTGATTTTCTTGATGGTCGTTCCGTTTGTATGGCCGGGCGATGGAGTCCCTCTATTGCCAAGTGTGTCCCTAGTAAGACTCCCTTCAACTTTGTTCCACAAAAACATCATAAGAATCATGTCGAGTACCTGTCCGACTGCATGTCTTTTTCCTCAAAACTGGCTCATCCCAAATTTTGCAATCCAACGATGTTATCGAGCATGGCGGAGTGGCCAATATGGTCTGTCTCCGTGGTTATAATCTCGTCGGAAATGGAGTACTCGAGTGTAAGCGAGGAATCATAGCCAATCCTCTTGGAACATGCACCCCTCGTAAGACGCTGTTCTCTCAAAATAAATGACGACGATTTTAGAAGAATGTGCTCTTCCTGGCCTGGCTGTCGGTTATTTCCAAGATACGCGAAAAACTCTTCCAGATGGAGATGCGACTTACTTGATTTGTCCCACGATTAACCTCACAATCACTTGTTCCAAAGGCTCGCTGACCCCAATTCCATCCTGCATGACCAATAGTAAGTCATTCATGTCGGTTACGTTCACATCGTTCAGCCTCCACATACTGTATCCCTCCCAGAGACACTACTCCCGCCATCATTTATCGAGTACTTGGAATGAAACGGACATTGCTGGATAGATACCAGGCGGTCTATCCAAATGGGACTATATTCCAATACAAATGCGTGGAAAGTCGGGAAGAAGCCAATGGAATTGAATGTGTCAACGGACAATGGATCAGTAATCTTCTTCCTTGTGGTTGGTCCATCGAAATATTTACAAAGCAGAGGAATTTCAGTTTCTGGAAATGCGACGGAATTGCGAGAACCGCCAAGACACGACATGTGCGCTGTACCAATGCTTGAGAAGCGACAAAGGATCCTGAATCTGGAAAATTATGTACAACAGGATGAACACGCTTTTGCTCACGGGACTATTCTTCAAGTTAGTTGCTGATGGGCAAGTGTCGATGAGCGTCTAGATCGGTTGTGCAGTCTCTTCGGATGAAGATGTCGTAGAATGGAAATGTCGACGAGGAAAATGGGGACAGAAGAGGAATGTCAGTTGTCCAATGCGTAGGCTCCCGTTTTATTTCCTGCAACCATTATTATTTTAGACGACGGCTCGTGCAGTTACAAAATTCAACTAAATTCGAGAACTGTGACCTTCGATCAATTGAGGCGAGAAACCATCCTCTTTAACCAACATTTTAAAGGTCTGTTCGATCGCAGCAAATAGCCGATGAAAGTATTTAGAAGGAACAAAGCTACTATTCCGGTGTGCTAATCCTGGCTTGGAATTGTTCCGCGGAAAGGCAGAGGCAACATGCAGAGGAGGCAAGTGGACATCTCCGACACCGTATTGCCTTCCTCTCGACCCTGAAGACGCCAGAGATTGCCCACCAATCCATTATATCGTCGAAGGAGGGCCGTACTCAATTTCCCCGGCCGGTGAACTGGTTGTATCCCGTAGCTCCACTATCTCCTTCTTTTGTCTTCGTCCTAGAGATAGTGGAAAACCTCGATGGGTATGTCATCAATCAGATTCAGCAATGTCAGTAAATTGTAGGAGCACACGTCGACCTATCGATCCTATCCGACTCAGTGGACGACGGTCGATGTCGGGGAAAAGAGCGAACTGGACGCGTACCAGTTGACGGTTGCTGTTGCTCAAAAAGAAGATTCCGGTCTGGTGCACTGTCTCTCTCCGACCGGAAAAAGAAACACTGTCAAATTAAAAGTAGAAGGTGATCTGTAGAACAATATCCAAGAACATCAAATATTTCAGAAGGCGCCTGTAGTGCCTTGCAAAATTCTTCCCATCTCTACGTTTACTTTTCGAGTCGAACACTTTTCATTGGGACAGTTGCACAGTTCTCTTGTCCCCCAGGATATCGGATACTTGGTTGGAGCACTTCCACCTGCCAAGCAGACGGATCATGGAGTCATCCAGCTCCTCGTTGTCAGGCAACTCAATGTTCTCCCCTGGCCGTCGACGGCAGGCTAATGTCCGTTTCCGTATCTTCTTTCAAATTTGGCGGTGTTGCCATTTTCCAATGCTCTAAAGGGTAATGTGATGGCCTTCTACTAATTAGAAAATTTTTTAGTTACACTCTGATTGGGTCGGAGTATATGCATTGCCGAAATGATGGCACCTGGAGTGACAAGATACCAACCTGCGCCGTGGTCAAGTGCGGCCCAGTCATTCCTCCGAGGAATGGATTCCTTATTGGGACAAGCAAACCGAGCTATCAGAAAGGGGATATCGCACTCTTCGGTTGTATTACAAACCATCTTCTGACGGGCGGAGACTTTTCCATTTGTCAATCCGATGGGAAATGGAGTCAAATTCTCACAAAATGTATCCCTTTTGATAACTGTTGGCATTCGAATTACAGGTGATCCTTACTGTCGACATCCAGGAAGACCGGAGAATGGAGATTCGACTGCTCCGGCAAAGGTGGGGTTCTCTTTCGAAAAATAAATTGAGTCGTTTCCAGGAATATTATTTGGTTGGAGAGAAGATTGTCTTCTATTGTCCATCGCCGGAATACAAACTCAACGCAGAAAATGTCTTGACGTGTGTAGCAGCGGGAAAGTGGTCGCGCCGCGTCCCTCTCTGTCTCCCCGACTCGAAAAAACAAAAATAAATAAATTTATTAATAATCTACATTTTGTGCTTGACTTCGTGTGCTTTTGCATCACTGGCAAAACTCCGAATAATGACAGGCAAAATGAGAAGACCGTGAAAAAGACCCGTGGCAACGACGAGAATCGAAGTACGGGCGAACATCCGCACCGCGTTCGACGGCACCAATATCATAACTATTATGGCTGGAAAAGGCAAAATTTACACAAATAAATCAAAGGGAGATCTACCTAATAAAGTGGAGGTGCCTGCTTGTAGGACAGGCCACGCTATTGCACCCAGTGAGTCACGTATCCGGTCATCGGGATCCTTGCACTCGGATCGATAGATTCGATATCCGACGTGGGTAGCAAAGTCGATGCACTGGCCGATGGACATCTCAAATAATAAAATAAAAAGTAGTCTGATGAACTTACAAGAATGTTGACAACGGTCGTCGGGTCGAGATCGGCCCCCCACAGGGAAAGAAATCCCGCGGTGCCGATGTCCATGGAGATGAGGGTGAAGACGACCCAGAAGACGATGGATGACTCCGCCACGAAGAGAATACACACCGTGATCAAAGTCAGAATGGCCGTTCCCAAGGACTGTAGCGTCGTTGTTTGTAATTCCAACATCTGGAGACATCTCTCATCGATGACTACTTGACCTTACCTGATCTGAGTAGAAGTTGTTCTCGTCGAATACAAGCGCGTGTAATTCGGGATACCTGGCGGTGATGTTCCTCCACATTAGTAGAAGTTCTGTTCGAACATTCCAGTTGGCGATTTTAAAAGCTGTCGTAAAGACAAATTTGTCCACGTACATCTGAAATGTCTTTTCTGGTAAAAGAGCTGGCTAACCCCGTCGGAGCCATTTTTTGGTGCCCATTGAAGATCCGTTTCCCAATGATTGTTGAATGAAACGTGGAGGAAAGACTTCAATGTATCATAAAATCTGGAACATTTTTTATTATTTTCTGTTGTCCGTCACTTACTTCTCGTCGCCTTCAGAAAAGAATTGTCGGTAATTATTGAAGTCTCGTAACCAAATGGAGGTAGAGTTGATTCCCATGGAGTACGGGGTACTCTCCAAGTCTTGCACAAGGCTCAAAACCCGTTCAATCTTAATCAAATTCATCAATTATAAAAGGAATAAGACCTTTTCAGGATGTTTACTGAAGTCAGGAGCCGAATTGACGTAGACCCGGCCGATCAGTCCTTCTGCCCAAATCTTGCTCTCTGCCAAATGAAGGTAGTCGACCAAAGGAGAATCATCTACCACCTAAATTGACGGTCGGATTGGAAAAAAAGGAAGACAAACCAAACGGGAGGGAGTGAGATTGGGATGTAGAAGGGAACAACCATAAAAGGCGGTGAAGATGTAGACGACATAGAGGACACACTGAAAATGCGGCAATGGGGAGAAAAGAAGACAGACCAAAATAATCCGAACCACAGGGCGACAGAGGAATGGGGCGAAGATATTCTCGAAGAAATATCTCGTCGGCGAAACGGCGTCTTGCTTCTTCGCCTTGGCAATTTCCTCTCTCGAACATCTCCTCCACACAAAAATACAATGATATCCAGCTGCTTCTCTTCTAGCTCCCAGTACCATCACAGCAGCAAAGAAAGTTAACTGAAATGCTGGAGTACTAACAAATATCTGGAATATCACCTGATAACACCAATCGAAAGCGATAGCCAAGGCAATAAATTTACAGAAAATAGCAATGGCTGGAGTAGAGGAGAATGTTCCGATTCCGAAGGAAAGCACAGATGTCAAAGAGGTGACTGTGATGGCACTTCCGGCCTCTTCTAGGGCGAGAGCCATCCTCTTCTCTGGTGAAAGAGTCCGCTTGGTGTCTTGCCATGCTCCCAACATCACGTAGACATCGTCGACCCCAATGGCCAAGGCAATAAAAGGCATTACTGTAACCTGTAGGACCGTATCTATAGTTTTTAGACAGGAAATACTTGATAGATATACGGTTCTCCCAAAGCGAATAGTATCCCAGAAGCGCTGACAATCGCCATCGAAGAGGTTAAGACACCGATGAGAGCCTCGATGGGTTTCGAGGTGACCCAGTCACCCGTCATACTAAAGGAGTTTTCAATTAGAAATAGAGAGGACTGACCAGGAACCAACAGTAAAAGAGACGAGAAGCAGGACAGTGAGTGAGATGAACGGCACCGTGTAAGTGGCATTCTTTTGCATCTCATCCTTCAGAATGGCTAACGAAAAGACGGAAGTTTTGAAGGGAAATGCTGGGTCGTCGAGAACTTTTCTCAACGAAACTTCAAAACTTTCGGAGACTTTTTCAGAAGTTATCTAAAGCCATTGAAACCATTAATATTTTGGTAACCTACGTCTTTATAGCTGGGAATCTGATAGATGAGATGGATCATGTCAGTGTAGGCAATTTGGCCGGAAGCGTCGACCTCGACGCCATAGAAATGCGTCGGGAGGAAGAGCTTGCTATCGTAGAAAGTCATAGTCGGATAGTCGAACTTGATTCGTGGCTCTGCTCGCAGCTGGACAAAGGTTCAACTAAATTGGAAGCCACCCACCCGCTTGCTCCAAAATGAATTGTAGAATATCTCGACGATCGTATTGCTGAGAATACATTGCTTCAGTCCCGGACAGATGTATTTCCCAAAATTTAGCGCCGTCCCTTCGATGTCCACCGTCAAATTGTTCAACACAAATTTGTTGAATTGGACTATTTGGTTTCCCTTTTCTTTGTCGAGTAAATTCTTTGCTTGGCCATTTTTACCCTCGACGGTAATCGACACAAAAGAGCTAGACAGACCCGATTATTTGGCTAGAAAATTGTAGACTTACTTGTTGGTCGAATCACCGGAAAATCGTCGGTGGATCTCGTACTCGACTCTCGACTTTGAGTGTTCCGGCGAATAAAGGAAGCGGAGGTCATCCTGAGAAGATTGGACAAGGTCGACGCGGATCCTACCTCCATCCGGAAATTGAGTACGCCGAGCGAGAAAATACAAGTGAGAACAAGAGGACAAAGGGCGAATAGTCGGGGAAATCGCGAGATGAACAGCCCGTACTTATAAAAACAATCGGCCAGAAAGTCTTGGAGCAAACCGAATGGGTTCACACATTTCAGCATCCGACTTGAATCTATAAATTCCAATATTTTTTTTCATAGGCGAAACTTCTACAAGAAGGCCGTTTTTAGCAGGGGTCAGTCGGGCATGAAATGTCCGACGACTTATGCGGGAAAATAGAAGTTTTCGCCTTTTTTTGACAAAAAGAAATCAAGAAAAGGATGAATAATACAAGGAAGCTGAACTCGGAAATGGTTTGTGGATAGCCACAAACCTGTTCGATGGAGAGAATCCGACCAATTTCAAAACATCACGTGAATAAAGATTGAAAATGAAACAAAAAAAGAAACAATGGCAAAGATGTGAAAGTCAGATGTTTTGGGCGGCCGATTGTGGCTTCGGGGAAACCGTAGTGACCTCGTTTTGACTGGCTGTCGCGGCGGAAAGCGACAGTTTACGTGAGGTCTCGCCTTTCATGTCTCCTGCATTTTACACGATTTATTCAGAATACCAGTAAACACGGAAATCGAATTGGAAAACATCAGAAATCATACAATAGAATTGAATTTTGATTCGTCTTCTTCGCTTCGACTACCTAAGATTATTTTGTTAATTATGGGGAAATTCCTCAATTACTTGCGAAGCCTTTGAATATTGATGTCATAAGAAGAATTAGCAATACATAGCTGAATGGCGCTGCTATCAAGAGGAACCCGACATGACAGTCAATGGGGACGACTGTAACCATCGGCGACTGTTGATGTAAAGACCTTTGTCTGATTGTATGCCCCAGCCAAAGAATAGTCTCACAAATATTTATATAAAACAGGAAATCTCTTAGTAAAACGTTTTCACATATTATGATACAATCGACCGATATAATCACCCAATAATAAAACAGCAACCTTTCAATTAAATACGAGCCGTTCCATTGCTAGTAAAATGCTGCAGAAGATGACGGAAGATAACAATTCGCTGGATCTAAAAAGTAAATAATTGTTGTATAATCGAGAGAAAAAGGAAATAAATTATCGATGCAACCTACTTGACTTGTTCCTTCATAAATTTGGTAAATTTTAGCATCACGCATCAGCTTTTCCACTGGATATTCGCTGTTAAAACCATTTCCTCCAAAAATTTGAACCGCATTTGTGGCAGCTTCGTTGGCTTTATCAGCAGCAAAACATTTAGCAACTGATGCATAATAAGAATTAGGCACCTATAAAAAATATTCTAAAATCGATATGACCAAATCTCACTTGTTTATCTGCATCAACAGAAGACTTGTAGGTAGCAAGACGTCCTAGCTCCAAATTCATGGCCATATCGGCGAGCATAAATTGAACAGCTTGATGCTAAAAATAATCTATGAAAAATACAAAACAAAAAGTCTACGTTAGCGATTTGAGTACCAAAAGCTTTCCGTTCTAGTGAATACTTAGCAGCCTCGTCTAAGCAGCGCCAGTGAAGACCGAGAGCTCCGGCAGCAACTCCAGGCCTTGTCAAATCAAAGGCACCCATGGCAACCTAAAATATTATTGCAATATTACGAAAATTTATTTTAAAACCTTGAATCCAGCACCAGGGGCACCGAGAACATTGGCAGCGGGCACACGGACATCCTCGAATGTTATAGTTCTTGTATCCGAGCATCTTTGTCCCATATTTTTTTCTTTCTTTCCGCGAGTGATTCCAGGCGTATCACCGTCAACAACGAATGCGGTAAATGCTTTTCCGGCTGGCGCCTTCGGATCATCCGAAGTTCTAGCAAGGACAAAGAACCATTTAGCGTGTCCACCACCTGTGATCCAAGCTTTGTTTCCATTAATTACATACTCGTCTCCTTTTTTAACAGCCTAAATAGTGGATGAATACTAAGAATAAACGGCAAACCTTTGTTTTCACACCATTTACGTCGGATCCTGCACCAGGCTCAGTCACGCAGTAAGAGGCAATAACTGGTTCAGAAGCAAGCAATCCAAGATATTTCTTTTTCTGCTCTTCATTACCGGCAAGTCGAACAGGAGCTATAGCCAGCGAAGGACCCATAATGGCAATTTGTAATCCAGTACAGCCATATGCTAAAGCTTCCGTAACAAGAGTGCTCTCTAAGTGAGACAATCCCGGTCCACCTAAATATGCTTACTTAAAAAAATATGACAACTAACCATATTTCTCATCGATTCCGGGGTTCATAAGGCCAAGAGAATGAGCCTGTTTCACAATATCCCATGGAAACTCGCCAGATTCATCATATTTGGCAGCATTTGGAATTAAAACCTCTTTGGAAAACTTTAGCGCATGTGCTTGAATCTCCTTTTCTTGATCCGAGAGATCTGAAAGCAGGTCAGCACAATAAATAGCAAGCTTACCAAAAGAGATACTTCGGAATGCAGTAACATTCCGAGCAGCTGGAGTGAGGCGAGGAAGCACACGTGAGAGCATCTAAAAATAGTGAAATTCAAGTCAACAAATTGAAATGAAGAGGTAACGCATGTAAAACAACAAATAAAAAATCAGCAAACGTATATAGTAAAACCCTTTAATAAACTCGTATTTTAGTAAAAAAATAATTTTAAAAAGTCTCGTATAATTATAATATATACATGGAAAAATGCTTTTAAAAATAATGGTGTTATCTTGAAAAATCTATGCTCAGTAGAAGCCAGTTTCTTTCACTCTACCGAGAAGCTGACGAGCAATTACCATTCTCTGGATCTGAAAGAAAAAATAAACTTGATTATATTCAAGCTGTTGAAAAGAAAAATGCTTGGAAGTCAACGCTGACTAATCTACAGAAAGTAACATACCTGACTGGTTCCTTCGTAAATTTCAAAGATTTTAGCATCACGCATAAGCTTTTCAACAGGATATTCTGTATTGAATCCGGCACCTCCGAAAATTTGTACTGCATTTGTAGCAGCCTTATTAGCGGATTGACTTGAAAATAATTTAGCAAGTGAGGCATAATAAGAGCCTGGTTTTCCTTGATCAGCCTAGAACAAAAAGCAAAAAATACAGAAGTTAGTGTCGAACCTACATCATAAGCGCTCTTATAGGTCATTAACCGCGATAATTCAAGGTCAATAGCTGTTTCGGCTAATAACATTTGTATTGCTTGGTGCTAAAATAAATAAATTATTTAGGCCAAACAAATAGCTTACGTTTACAATTTGAGTTCCAAAAGTCTTGCGTTCTAGCGAGTATTTAGTAGATTCATCAAGACAACGAGACAGAAGACCACAAGCTAACGCGGCTACCAATGGTCGAGTTTTGTCGAAGGTCTTCATGGCTACTTTGAATCCTTCACCAGGTGCTCCAACAACGTTAGAAGCAGGAACACGGACATCTTCGAAACTGATTCCGCGGGTGTCTGAGCACCGCTGTCCCATATTAATTTCCTTCAATAAGAATGTTATTAAAAATCAGATAAAATACTTTTTTTCCTCGATGTATTCCAGGAGAATCTCCTTCAACGGCGAATGCTGTGAACGCTTTTCCTGCAGGCGCTTTAGGATCGTCGGAGGTCCTTGCCAGTACAAAGAACCTACCGTGAGTTAAATAATGCATAAAAGCAAAACTCTACCAATTTGCGTGACCACCGTTAGTGATCCACATTTTTGATCCATTAAGAATGTATTCGTCGCCTTTTTTAACAGCTTTGGTTTTCGCGCCTGCTACATCAGATCCAGCACCTGGCTCCGTAACTGCGTACGACTGAAATCGTTAATTTTATACAAAATGTGTCATTATTACAGCAACAAGAGGCTCTTCGATCATGCGACCTAGAAACCTCTTTTTGACGTCATCATTAGCAGCAATAATTAAAGGAGTTTCAGCAAGACCATTTCCACTAATAGCTGTCCCGATTCCTAAAATTAAGATATAAGACCACCACAATTACATACCAGAACATCCATAAGCTAATTCTTCATGTATAAGCACCGTTGAAATAACATCTAATTCCAGACCACCTGAAAAATAAGTTACAATTTTACCGAAAATACCGTATGCGGCTGGGATTTCAGTGTTGATAAAACCGAGAGAATGAGCTTTCTTGATTATATCCCAAGGGTACTCCATAGTACGATCATATTCAGCCGCTTTTGGGATAATTTCTTCAGTAACAAACTTCCTTACAGTGTTCCGTAGCTCAATTTGATCAGGAGTAAAATCTAAAAGACACAAAATAATCAGTCGACTCTAACAAATACCGAAGTTGAAAGATGCGGCTGATGAAGAAGCCCTCTTTTGGACAGCTCGAGCAAGCAGTGCTCCATACTTCTGCAGGGATCTCTCGAGCATATCTGAATTCTACTGATAGAATAGACGATGAAGAAGAGAAGAAGTATCAGAAGACAAACAATAGTCGTGAGTCTAAATTTTTATCCGCCAGCAAATGTGTCTAACAACAAACAAGCTTATTCGCCAAGGAGTGTACATTGACCCCCACGGCCAGTTGGACATTGGAACGAGACAGAGAATGAAAACGGCAGAAAATTCAAAAATAGACCACGTCTTGCCGCGGTCAAGCGTGTCCGCTAAAAGTCTTAAAACGAATCTGCGTGATGTGTACGCGAGGGGTGAGCCAGCCAGCCAGCACCTCTTTCATAATGTTCTTTTACGGGTTTTCTACCATTTTTATTGATGTTTTACCATTTCTATCGAATGCTTTACTCTGCAAATATATTAATAGTGACGTTTAGATGGCATCTGATTTCGGAAATCCTCTAAAGAAGTTCAAATTGGTCTTTCTTGGTGAGCAAAGTGGTAAGTTGTCTATAAAACTTATTCAATTGTTATAAATTCATTTTCAGTCGGGAAAACTTCTTTGATTACACGATTTATGTACGATTCTTTTGATAATACTTATCAAGCAACAATTGGCATAGATTTTCTTAGTAAAACTATGTACCTTGAAGACAGAACGGTAAGTGATGCACACCCATTTTATGAAGATTACCAGATGGCTGCGCCCCTCTTCGCGGGGCGTTCCTCCAAGTCTCTCGAAAACAAAAAAAAAATTAAGTTCCCCACATCTAATGGAGTATCTATATTCCCAATGAATTGCGAAATTCCCCGACTACGCAGCCAAATCCGCGCGTTTGATACTCAGTCTCATTTAAATAGAAAACCATTATCGCAGTCAACTCTCCCACATTGAGAGGAGTCGAACGGTACCTATATTGTTTAAAAAGCCCCGCTTTCATAAGCTGGCAGTGTGAAATTCATCTTCTCGACATTTAAAGCATTCGAATGATGCTAATTTCACTGCAGAAGCATGAAAATTAGGAAATACGCAGCCAAATGGGCATTTGGTACTCAGTCTCATTTAAATGGAAAACCATTACCGTAATCGGCTTCCTCACAGTGAGAGGTGTCGAACGGTACCTATTTTGTTGAAAAAGAGCGAAAACTGAAACATACGCAGCCAAATGGCACATTTGATACTCAGTCACACTTATATTGCGAAATAATTATAGTCGAGCCATAAACAAAAAAAGCAAAAATGTTTTGAGCACCTTTGTCACCGGCGGGGATCGAACCCGCGTCGTTTGTTTGGTGCGCACGCCTTAGACCACTCGGCCACAATTTTTCGACATGTCAACGCACACACACACGGACACCATAGCGTTTTAGTAGTAAGGGATTCCTTTTCCTCCTTTTTCATGTCTATACAAAATAAGTTCGATATTTCGCGCAACAATGTTTCAGCAAAGAAATATTTAGCTAAATTTCAATATAGATGTGTTTAAAAACATTAATTGAGAAGCATTTAAATTTTTTTCAAGTAAGTTACTGAAGATTAATTTTAGGTGCGTTTACAACTATGGGACACTGCTGGTCAGGAACGTTTCCGTTCGTTAATTCCTTCTTATATTAGAGATTCTACAGTAGCAGTTGTTGTCTACGATATTACAAGTAAGTATATATTTTATTTCACCAAAATTTATACCACGGCTTCTTTGTTGGTGTTCTCGCTGGAGCTCTGAAAATTAAAGCTTAAATTTATATTTTGAAACGCAAACGTTATTTCTGCTTCGTCTTTTGCGATTAATTTTTCCTCCTCGGGATCTGAAGAAAGATGACCGTTTGACAGCTTTCGCGAAAGTGGTGCTTCTGTGGGGCGACAACTTTTCATAGGAGTTTGAGTCACGTCTGATGATGGGTCCACTTTGCTTAGCGAACTTAATTCATTTTCATGCTTTGATTTAAAAGGTGAAAAGAGTTCTTTGTTTTGTTTTTCTCTAATCAAATCTTTTTCTTTGGCAATTTTATCTGCAGTATTTCTGCAAAAAACGATTAATCAATACAAACTAAACGTACCGCAAAAATTTCTTCATTTTTTCAAAGCTTCCTTTCTTTTTCGATATTAATTTGATTTCTTGCTTTGCATGTGACGGAACTGTAATGTCACCTTCAATGTGATCAAGTAATTTCCGGAAAAACTGTTTCTGAACTTCCGCTTCGTTTTCATTTTCCTGATAGATGTTGCTGTCGTATTTTATCTTTTCGACCGTAGACGGTCTAAAAATTATTTTGTTATCATACTTTTACTTACAAAATTGCAACTTTAAGCCGCTTAGATTCAAATCCATCCGTAATTTTTGTAAGAAGTTCGACTTTCTTTTGTGTAACGTAATTGCCCAACAGTTCAAGATTTCTAAAATTTATTTACCGTCTCGAACTTAGCAAATACTTGTATTCATTGCTCATTCTTTCCACAGAACTCTCTATTTTTTTCACTGATTTTGCTGATCGTTGTTGCATTTTTGTCTGTAAAAAATTAATATTTTATTTTTAAAAAATAGCGACCATCAAAACTCGAACTGCTGCTCTGTGATCACTGGCTGTAAGCTCAAGAACAAAAGCCTGTCCCAATGAACGTAATTCAAATGGGGATAAAACATCGCTGATTGAACCGGCTTCTCCAGACATTAACTTCAACAGACTGAATTAATAATATTTTTCTAGCGAAATATAACAAGATTTTACACGATTTTATTTCAGATGCAAATTCTTTCCACCAAACGTCGAAATGGATCGATGATGTGCGAACTGAGCGAGGAAGTGATGTTATTATAATGCTTGTCGGTAATAAGACAGATTTGGGTGACAAAAGGTGATATTTTTTTCTTTCGTTTTTATTTTGTTTTCTAGGCAAGTCTCAACAGAAGAAGGTGAGCGCAAAGCCAAAGAGTTGAATGTTATGTTTATCGAAACTTCGGCTAAGGCTGGATATAATGTGAAACAATTATTCCGTCGTATTGCCGGAGCTCTACCCGGAATTATCAAGGAAGATGAACGTTCTGATCCAAGTAAGTTCTTGTTGTTCTCACTTTCGCTGCATGCTTGCTCTAACGGGAGATTCACAACTAATTTGATCTTTTCTTTCTATTAATGGCTATCACAAAACACTTTATTTACGTGTTGTCGTGCATTATTGCATGTATTTCAGTTGACGTGACTATCAATCCTGCAAATGCTCCTGCTGCTGAATCCAAAGGATGTCTGAACTGCTGAACATCTTCTTCAAAGCTTTATTAACCATGCACTCGTTCTGTTGTAATTGTTTTAACCGATGCACATCAGCATGTGATATGTACAGTCTTTTTTGTACAGAATAATTTATTGATAAAACTTTTTTCAGCTACAATTGTCAATATGGACCCAATCAAACAGCGCCAGATACAAACAGAAGAGGGAGCATGCTGGTGCTAATTTTCTCTCTTTATTTTGCTGTTTATCGTACAGCGCAGAGCTTTGTGCAATTATTTATTAACTGTTTAAGAGAGTTTAACTCACGGTTTCGGCTTCCTTTTTATGTGAAGTCTTCAATTCATGGTATAATTTAATTCTTTAATTTAATCAATGGCGCGCTTCGCCTTATATTGCTCACTTTTTTCCATACCCCACGCGTTGTGTTTAGTCCCTGAATCTGTGGTTCCTAATCAGCAATGACAGTATCTCATTGTATTATTTTAATCTTCATTATAAATGCTTGTATACTCATTCACACCAGGGATGAACTTCTGTAAAATCGGGGCATCATGTTCAGAGGCGCATAGCCGAATAAAGGCGGTAGGCATGGTGAGCGACCAAATCTAAAATTTCCCCTGACTTGAACTGACAGCACTTGCCGACAAATGCATTGGGAGTCTATACAAGAGAAAAGTGGTCCACAATCTATCGAAGAATGGCAGACAATGTCTGAAAATAAAGGTACAATCGACGGGTTTTAATATTACTCACTCTCCTGAGCAGTGGCCGAAAGAAGAAACAGAAAAATTGCCAACAGTGGACACGTAAACATCTGAAAATAAGCATGAATTCTCAACAGAAACTTGGTTTTTATTTATTCTATCAAAAAACTAAAGTGTTGGAAAAACCGAGGAGGTAATTGTGATGGGTATAATCATAGGAATGCCAGCCGAAGTGGAATTCCGTTTCATTGCTCACTCTAATTGGTTTTGTTTGAAATTTGAGAAAGGTCAGATCTATTAAAATGTTGCCTCTTTCTCATTCCACTTGTCTCGTCTCAATCCTTCCTTTTATGAATACAAGCGAAACGGTACGTGTTTCGCGTGAGTGACGTAACCATTGTTTGACTGCTGACCGAGCTTCGAAAAAGACAAATAGAAAAGAAAAGGAACTGCCGGAACGAAGGGGAGAATTTTAATCAAAAACTGAACTGAGAAATTAATAAATTTTACGCCCCCCTCAAGCGACGAAGCGTGTTTGCCCAAGTTTTTAAACATTGTCGAATATTTATGATTTTGAGGGAACAAATCACACGTAGAAATATCACACGAAGAGATCAGAGAAGACTGGACCCGGCTAGAGATCGTCATTTCGACAAAACCGTTGAAGGCAGGAGATGAAACAGAAAAGAAAAATTAGACCACAAATGACAGCTGTCGGCACAATAAAGACGAGATTTCCAGCCAAAGAAGAGTCCTCTTCGTCGTCGACGGCAGTCCCGTCATCCTCCTGAAATGAACTTGTCAAACCAGTGATTATATTCGGGGAGCTTCTCCCGTGGGGTTTCAATTAACGGACTCGCGAAGAGTCGCGAAGAGAAGACCAATTTCCCGAGAGGAAATGAGGATTCATGGGGTCAGCTTGACACTTTATAAAGCGAGCCAGAAATAGAGACAAACCTGTTGGGGACATTGCCATCGGGGCATCATCAGATCTTCCGAATGATGTTGGGTACATGTGATACGGCATCTGAAGACAATTATTCATCTAATTATAGGAAATAATATGATATTTTAGAAAATAAAATGAAAGACTTGAATGTACCTGCTCATGCAGCTTTCACGAGTGTCGAAAGTATGTACAAAAGTGAGCTCTTGTGCTCGTCGACTGTTGTGGGATCGACTGCTGACGAAGGCGGCCATAGCCAGCAATAGAATATCGAGGAAAGGCCTTCTCATACTGAAAAGGGAATACTTGGAATCGGGGATAAACGAGTTGTATTTGTCTACAGCCAGTCATCCATTACGGGCGTCCCTTTGAACTCGGGATATGAAGCGGAAAAGAGAGAGAAGGCGGCCACCAATCCGACCGTCAGAACAATTACGAGCTCTCGGATGAGGAATTGAGTATTTTTGAGGTCGTTTCCAAAGAAAAAAAGAGGAAATTGTCCTGTTTTATGAAACTTAATATAAGCGGAGTGGAGTCAGGTGAGGCGCCAGTGCACATATATTGACAAGGGATGAGGCTAATCCTGTTTGGATGAGGGGCTACACCTGAGGGAATCTGGCAGAAGCTGGACGACGAAATGGGAAATGGAAGGAGAGAGAGGAGCCTGGGAAAGGTAATCCTATCGGGGAAGCAGCTCGGATGACGCCGGGAAGAGTCTCCCCAGGGACATAAAAAGGCCAGAAGACAAGACAACTGTCCAGCATTTTATTGTCTTACGCGGCCAGTCCTCTTCCCATAATTGCTGCATAAATTTACACATCATTACGGTTGGCAGAACTTCCCCTCGAGGGCCAAGGATAATCTCTCCCCTCAACATTATGTTTTCGGCAACTATTAAAGGCCGGAAGTGTGGGACCATTCGTGACAGGACTCTATAAAAGGCGACGAGAGAGACGAAGAGGAGAAACAAGAAGAGCCGCTTGGATCCAGGAGGGAGTTGCATCGGCGGGGCAAACATGACTTGCCAAAATGTGAAATCAACAGCTGCTTTCTGATAGAGTGGCCAGTTGTGGCGAGGCACAAATAATCCCAGCCAGCATTAGACGGCATTAGGAAGTGGAATGACACGAGAGAAGCCTCCTCAACAGGCATAATTTCATCTTCTCGAGATCTCCCGGGAGAGGAGGTGTGAATGGGCGACGACAGACAGGGGGGTACGCCTCCTGGCAACCGATGGGGGACCCGCATTGTCTAGAGGGAGACCAAAGAGGAAAGAAGATTAACTGGTTAGGGGACGGCTCATTTGGAATTCGGTCATGGAGGCAGTGTCATAAATGTGGAAATTGAGGGAACGGCCCGACTCCCCCAAGAGAACCACAGCCATTGCTCAAAACGTAATCGGGTGCTAAGCAGGAGAACAGCTCTCCTGGGGCAAGGAGGAGGAGACCTCGACACATCTAAAAAACATGGACTTGAGCCTGATAATCGGAGTATTAGCCGGCTGGTAATTGACAGCAGATGAAAAAGAAGCCGGCAAATGGACAAAGAGACTCCCCTCTAACGACTTTCGGTGCGTCAGTTCCTAATTATATTGTGTGTCGAGTGAAACGGAGTTAGACTGAAATTAGGAAGGCTGTACGCTGGCCGACGAGACACACCCCCCTCGGTCACATAAATCCGTTTCTGACTAGGGGATTGTCGGACAAAAAAGTGACATTTCCGTCGGAAAATGGATCAATTACAAGAAAAAGTAAAATATATTTGGTAATAAAAATATGGATATACAAAAAAAGAGACGGATCACATGAGAGTACAGGTCCGAGAGCGGATGTGGTTTGTCTGAGGATCGGCTCCGATCCCATTCTCCTGAATATTCTTTATTCTTTTTTTTTGTTACCATGCCTCTCTCACCTTTTGGGCTTTCTTCGCATTGTGGGCAACATTGCCGTTCGTTTGTTCGGCTGACACACCGCCTTCTTCCTGGTAAATCGACAAATCATGCAACTCCATGTAGCCATCAATTGTCTGGTCTCCGGCTGTAAATTCCGTCGTCTTTTGATTGACGAATCACCTTACCTCGAGGTCTTGCACACAGCTCCCAGACACTTTTCCGGTCGTTTCTCTCCAAGAAATATGTATACATTACACCTTTCCCCTGAAATAAATAAAATGTTCGATTTGTTTCCGGGAGTACTTTTATTTCGGTGTTTCCTCGATCGGCAAAAACGTAGCTGTTATTTGTACGGAGCCCGTTGGCCTTGGCAGTCTCCGATACGTGGATTCTGCACGGGATGCCACACGCCTCCATTTTGTTGGCAACATTTACAGAATCCCCAAAGAGACAATATCTAAAAATCTTTTGATAGACATGGCCACCACAGAAATACCTGGGCATCTTCATTCCGACAACTCCGGCAACCACAGGCCCAGAATGAACTCCAATTCTGATTTTTATAGGCTTTCTCGTGATCGGAGACTGTACCAATTTCGACTCCATCAACATACCTGAACTCTGTCTATTATATAGTATTTTTCTTACCAATAGACACGTTTAGGACTCTTTCGGCATGGTTATCACAGACTTCGGGCACTCCGCCCACGACCATATACGCGTCACCGATGGTCTCGACTTTGTAGACATCGTGCTGTAATATAGAAAATATTCGAAAGTAAGTGACATACCAATCCAATGAGTCTATCAAAACGGAGATAAAGGTCGTTGAGCAGTGTGACGACGTCGTAAGGAGTACACATGGCACAGATGTTGGTGAAAGTGACAATATCCGTGAAAAGGAGGGTACAATCAGTGAAGTCGCTGGCTTCGATGACTTTTCCTTGTCGAAGAGAGTCTGCGATTGACGCCGGCATCAATTCGCACAGCAGTTCGTCCGTCTTCTGCTTCTCGACTTCCAGTTCATTGGCCATTTTCTTCAGATTCTTCGTGGTTTCTTCCAGTTTCCGACTAAAATAAGATTATTTCTTTTTTTTGTCAGTAAGATGTCTACTTCAATTCAACTTGCGACATCCTCGACTGGTTCAACATGATCAAGTCGCGTGTGCCGTCGTGTCGCTGCATGTCACTGATGTGTAGATTTCTTTCGATGAGTTCCCTCACAGTCGTCACATTGACAGACGATATGTACAGAATGTATTTCCCATTGTCGATTATGATCATAGACCCTGAAAAGGACTGTCATCGGACCAATCCGCTCTCCATTCAATCGCCCGTCCCTCTCTCATGGCTGTCTTCCTTGCCGTCCTGCTTCTTGTCATCTTCATCGCCATTTTTATTTGTCTCTGTCTAATTGCTTTCACTTCCGGTAATCTTGGGCCTTCTCCCGGTCATCTCTTTTCAGTTTGCAAGCGTTGTTGGCCTAGAAAGAAAAAGGCAAAGAAAACAGGACCACTCGTCGTCCCGAAGTCGGACCGCTTGCCGACACGAAGTCCTGGAGGGCGACGAGCACCGCCTCCTCTAATTGAAGAATACTCTTATTGTTATCGCGAGATTGTTCATTCTCTTGTTTGACAATTACAATAAAATCGAACCTTTCAAAAGAATCGGCTTGACATCGTCCTGCTGGTGATGGACCATGTCTCCGACACTTTTAAGTCGAAAGACGAAGAGACTGTTCTTGAATGTCAAGATGGATTCATAATTGAATGGCACCTATGGATGAATTAAATGAGTTCTGACCAAGAATACCTCAGGATGGACAAGTTCAAGAATGTCCGTGACACGAGTCTCCTGCCTTTGGGCGAGTGGATATGTCTTTTGGATATAGCTGCCAAAATGTTCCAGGAAGAGATCTCGGTCGAAGCAAATGTGATAGGGGAAAGCCTCCGAGAAGTCGTCTGCCCGCATTTCATAACTTGGCTAAATGAATTCAGTTCTTTGAGATGAATAAGAACCTGCCGGGTGGATGTCTATCTGTGATTCGCTTTTCGATGTGATTCCTTTCTGAGGATGCAGAGTTCCCGTGTCGACCTGGCTGATGACAAACACGACATGTTCTGTTACGAAAGCATCTAAATGTCCAATTTGTCATATTTTCTCCCCCAGACGCACCGAGATGCTCTTGCTTCCTTTCCTGCACTTTCATAATGACCTCTGAATCGTAAATACGCCTAGCTACCTCTCGGACTACGCCTAAACTCAATGAATGTATGGAATAAAGGAGAGAGCCCGCCTTTGACAATGGGATACAGTCCACTTCTTTTGGAGTAATAGTGAAGAAGAAGGGTGCCGTCTGGCTGGGCATCGCATCTGAAGGAGGGCCCCCTCAGCTTTGTCTGGTAAACGACATGATCGATAAAATAATGAAGTGAATCTAACGAGTCAAGGAATCCCTTAAATTTTGTCTTATCCTTCATCTGTCAATTCTACCTCGAGATCACTGGCCATTGCTCGAAGAAGTTCATCCCAGCCGGTTTCCATTGTGAATTGGATGAGGAATCCTCCATATGCTTCCCAGATCTCTTCGATTGGAATACCTGAAATAGAGGATAAATAATTAACAAGGTTTCTTCGGAAGAGAAATTGTCAGAAACAGACCGATAATATTAGCCATCGAGTTGACGAGTCGCATTGTCTCGTCGTCATTGTAGTAGTGGCCGATTTCATTCTCCGTGCCTTCCTCGAATTTGGCCATTTCTCTGAAATTTCTCTCTCTATCTGCTGCTATCGTAAATCATAAAATCTTTCATCACACTCGAAAATAAATAAAATATGAGGTTTCATAGTAGCAGGAGGTTAGAATTTTCTCTTTTTCAATATGGATTTCTGATCTTTGAAATGTCCTTTGACGACTGAGAAATGTGGGAAACTCGGCCGCCCTCCCCAAACTTAATATTTTCTTCTCAATTTGCTTCGACTTACACAATTTTCTGCCATACTTCTTTGCCATATTTTCTATTGACCAACTGTCGAAAACTCTCGTGTATCCAACCAAACTGAAAATTGGAGATATCCGAGGATATTGTAGGAGAATGCCAGTGCTCGACAACAGTAAGGGGAAGAGGGCCACAAATCGATGTCACCTACCATCTCTGGCTGTCGAAGACGAAATGACACGCCAAGGGGGGACGAGTTCCGGAGAATTATTTATTCATCTTCATCCAGGTGACAAAATACGAC